>OY720386.1:7500-653307 GCA_963082905.1 Oligia fasciuncula
TTAACAAACTTAGTAACAAAATCGATTTAGAAAATAGCGTAAATAAATATATAAATACAATTACAAAAACTAGTGAAGAAACTTTGGCAAAATTTAAAAATAAAGACAGTCTTACGATACCGTGGTGGTCAAACGAGCTTGCTGATATGCTGAAGGAGGTCAACACCAAGCGACGCCGCATTCGATGCGCCGCCCCAGTCCGGAGAGCGGGGGTCGTCGAGGAGTACCTGCAAGCAAAAGAAAAATATGAGCTCGAAGCAAAAAAGGCACAGACTTCAAGCTGGAAACAGTTCTGCGAAAAACAGGATAAGGAAGGAGTATGGGAGGGCATCTACAGGGTTATAGGACGGACAGCTACGAGACATGAGGACTTACCTTTGTTGAAGGATGGGGAGCCACTCGACGGTGAGGACTCGGCTCTGCTGCTAGCGGAGACCTTCTACCCCGAAGACCTGAAGGAGGAAGACAACGATGACCACCGTCGGACGCGAGAAGCGGCCAGTCGTGTAAACGAGTGGACGCATGATGAGCACCATGACCCACCGTTTACACTTCAGGAGCTGAAAACCGCGGTGGTCAGTTTCAACCCGAAGAAGGCACCGGGGGCGGATGGTCTCACAGCCGACATCTGCGCCCAAGCCATTTTCCAGGACCCGGAGATGTTCCTTGCGCTGGCCAACAAGTGCCTCGAGCAGGGTCACTTCCCCGGGGCCTGGAAAGTGGCAACAGTGGTCATTCTGAGGAAGCCGGGTAAGGACTGTTACACCACTCCCAAGTCCTACAGACCGATCGGCCTCCTACCAGTCCTGGGAAAAATGCTAGAAAAAATGTTGGTAGCAAGGCTGAAGTGGCATCTGATCCCGCGGTTGAGTACTCGTCAGTTTGGTTTCACGCCCCAGAAGAGCACCGAGGACTCCCTCTACGCCATGATACAACACATCAAAACAAAGCTGAACCAAAAGAAGCTGATCACTGTTGTATCGCTTGACATAGAGGGAGCCTTCGACAGCGCATGGTGGCCAGCAATCAGGACCAGACTGGCTGAGGAAAGGTGCCCGGTGAATCTCAGACGGATGCTGGACAGCTACCTGACTGATAGGAGTGTCCGAGTTAGGTACGCCGGAGCAGAGTGTCGCAGAAATACCAGCAAAGGTTGCGTCCAGGGGTCGATAGGCGGTCCGATCCTTTGGAACCTGGTGCTGGATCCATTACTAAAGGGGCTGGAAGAGCGGGGGTATCACTGCCAGGCCTTCGCCGACGACGTGGTGATGATCTTCGACGGTGACACAGGGTTGGAGGTTCAGGGGCATGCCAATGCCGCCCTCGAGTATGTTCGGAAGTGGGGCATCCGAAATAAGCTGAAATTTGCACCACACAAAACCTGCGCGATGGTAGTAACCAGGAAGCTAAAGTACGATGTCCCACTCCTGAGCATGGGCGGGGTTGACATTGGCATGTCAAAGGAAATAAAAATACTGGGGCTCACGATAGACCACCAGCTCACTTTCAACACCCACGCCGCCAACGTGTGCAGAAAGGCTGCAAACATTTACAAACAGCTGTCTAGAGCGGCCAAAGTGAGCTGGGGTCTGCACCCGGAGATCATCCGAATCATCTACACGGCGGCGGTGGAGCCGGTGGTGATGTACGCGGCGAGTGCTTGGGCGCCGGCAACCAAGAAGATAGGAGTGCAGAAAATGCTGAACACGGTCCAGCGAGGATTCGCCCAAAAGCTCTGCAAATCCTACCGCACCGTCTCGCTGAACGCGTCCCTGGTGCTGGCTGGGATACTACCACTCGACCTGCGAATACAAGAAGCAGCCGCTCTGTATGAGGCAAAGAGGGGAGTACCCCAGCCAGCCCTTGCGGGCAGGGAGGTGGAGAGTGTGGTGGCATTTGCAGAGACTCCACATCCGGCGAAACATATGGCCATGGGGTTCGTGAGTCTGGAGGACCAGACCCTGGTGGATACTCACAATCACCAGGAGGTACGATTTTTCACAGACGGCAGCAAGCTAGAGGGCAAGGTCGGAGCAGCACTGTCACTGTGGGACGGTGAGGCCGAGATCAAGTCCTTGAAGCTTAGCTTGCCGTCATGCTGCACGGTCTACCAGGCGGAACTCCTGGCCATATGCGTAGCCACGAGGGAGATCCTCAAACGCAAAGAGGGAACCTTCGGAATCTATAGTGACTCAAAGGCTGCACTTCAAACAGTCACAAACCAGGGTTCCCTCCACGCCTTGGCGGTGGAAGCAAGGGCAAACGTGGGCGTGGCTTTATCCCAGAGCAAAGATGTTTCCTTGTTCTGGGTAAAGGCTCACGCAGGGTTGCAAGGCAACGAACGCGCAGACTACCTTGCGAAAGAGGCTGCGCTCAAGTCAAAAAAGAAGCCGGACTATGACCGCTGCCCGGTTTCATTCGTCAAGCGGCAGATCCGTATGGGGTCGCTCGACGAATGGAACCGGAGATACAAAAATGGCGAAACAGCCTCGGTAACAAAAATGTTCCTCCCGGACGCAATAGATGCCTTCAAGATTATAAACAAAGTGAAGCCGACCGGAGTGATAACACAGATCCTGACTGGACACGGTGGGTTCTCCGAGTACCTGCATCGCTTCAAGCGGAAAGGAAGCCCATCGTGCATATGTGAGCCAGATGCGCTGGAAACGGTCCCACATATCTTGACAGAATGTCCTGCGTTTGGAGTACAGCGATTACATGCGGAGACGGAACTGGAGGTAGATATAAATAGAAATAACATCAGCAAAATTATGAAAAACGGAAGATTTAGAAAAATATTATTAGAATACGCAACAGCAATAGCCACAACAGTCATTAAAAGAAATAAGGACACGTAAAGCTATGCTTTTAATATATAAAGCTTATATACAGACAAAGCATAGAAAATATAAGTAAATAATTCAAACAATAGACGTACATTTTAGAAAATAAATAAAACAGATTAAAAAATTAAAACAGTTACAACTTTCTTTTAAATTTAGCAAAATCACAATATATAAATACGAAATTACAAATTAAAAATAATATCTTAAAAAAGGTCTCTGACTATGTCAGAGGGTCACTGGTCAGAGGGTCACTGAGCATGGGCAGGAGTGTGGTTTTAGCCGGTAAGAGTCCGGCACTACCCAGACTGCATCACCAGTGGGACAGTCTGGGTGTCCATGAGGATTTCCCACTCCTGCCAAAACAAAAAAAAAAAAAAAAAAAAAAAAAAACCTAACCTAACCTAACCTAACCTAACCTAACCTAACCTAACCTAACCTAACCTAACCTAACCTAACCTAACCTAACCTAACCTAACCTAACCTAACCTAACCTAACCTAACCTAACCTAACCTAACCTAACCTAACCTAACCTAACCTAACCTAACCTAACCTAACCTAACCTAACCTAACCTAACCTAACCTAACCTAACCTAACCTAACCTAACCTAACCTAACCTAACCTAACCTAACCTAACCTAACCTAACCTAACCTAACCTAACCTAACCTAACCTAACCTAACCTAACCTAACCTAACCTAACCTAACCTAACCTAACCTAACCTAACCTAACCTAACCTAACCTAACCTAACCTAACCTAACCTAACCTAACCTAACCTAACCTAACCTAACCTAACCTAACCTAACCTAACCTAACCTAACCTAACCTAACCTAACCTAACCTAACCTAACCTAACCTAACCTAACCTAACCTAACCTAACCTAACCTAACCTAACCTAACCTAACCTAACCTAACCTAACCTAACCTAACCTAACCTAACCTAACCTAACCTAACCTAACCTAACCTAACCTAACCTAACCTAACCTAACCTAACCTAACCTAACCTAACCTAACCTAACCTAACCTAACCTAACCTAACCTAACCTAACCTAACCTAACCTAACCTAACCTAACCTAACCTAACCTAACCTAACCTAACCTAACCTAACCTAACCTAACCTAACCTAACCTAACCTAACCTAACCTAACCTAACCTAACCTAACCTAACCTAACCTAACCTAACCTAACCTAACCTAACCTAACCTAACCTAACCTAACCTAACCTAACCTAACCTAACCTAACCTAACCTAACCTAACCTAACCTAACCTAACCTAACCTAACCTAACCTAACCTAACCTAACCTAACCTAACCTAACCTAACCTAACCTAACCTAACCTAACCTAACCTAACCTAACCTAACCTAACCTAACCTAACCTAACCTAACCTAACCTAACCTAACCTAACCTAACCTAACCTAACCTAACCTAACCTAACCTAACCTAACCTAACCTAACCTAACCTAACCTAACCTAACCTAACCTAACCTAACCTAACCTAACCTAACCTAACCTAACCTAACCTAACCCCTCAATAACTTTGCATCCCGGTGACGCATTTACAAGCTGTTTTCAGCAAAACTAATCGTTTTTAGGCTCCGTCCGACTATCCCGCACGTAAAAACTGACAAATCCGCGAAAAACATTTCCCGGTTATTGACTTAGAAAAATTTCAGTAAAAAACCTCTTTAAAACATTTTTATCTCAAAATTCACAGCAAAAACTACGTTTCTTATAATTTTAACAGACACTTACCTGCCCTACCTGCACTCCGGCGCGCGCCCCGCGAGCTCGAGTCCCGTTTGGCGGTGTTATTCCAAATTTCTTCATACTTTTTGGTCGTAAAACACGTATTTTCAGCTTTTTTCAAAATTTTTGTTCAGCGTAAATTCCAAAAACCTCATAGTTTGCTGGCCCGCGCCGAGACACGTCTTTTGACACCTCGCACGCACGCCTAGCTCACATAGAAGTTCAAAAATTTGCCCTCCCACCCACCCATTCGTGTCTGGGCAGGTAAACTTTTCATTTTTGTCAAAAAATTAGGTTTTACTTTTTTGCTCTTCCGGTTACAGTAGTAACTCTTTTATTACGACGCGGGGTAAGAAAACGAGTTCTGTGACTATTAACGCCTCTGAAGGCAGTTATTGACATAAATATTTTAAAAAACTGACCGAGTCCTAGTTTAGAGGGCTCGTATTATACAATTCTTCTGCTGATCCCCCCTTTACAGGGACACAGAAGAGTTAGTGGCCGGTGACCTCTATATGAACCTCACCTTCACAAAAGCCACCATGTTCCACACGCCAAAGAAGACCGAAAGCAAGAAAACCGCGAGCTCGCTCATCTTCGGGGGCTCGCCGCAGTCTACAGAGGAGGCTGGGACCTCTCAGTCGAGCGTGAGACGCAGCATAGGGGAATGGGAGGCCGGGAAAATTGAGCCCAAGGCAAAGTCCCCGGCCAACCCGAAACCTGCTGTGACTCCGCCACCAGCACAAAAAATCCCAGGCTCTCTGGGGACGCGGCGGGCCTCCGCGGATGCCGCGGGACCGGCGGGACCCAGCAATAAGCCAGAGTCGAGGTTCCCAAACCTGACGGCGGAGGCGAGAGCTTGCCTAAGTCGAGCGAAACTGCACCTGGGCAACTCTCGCAACCTGAAGACCGAAATTAAGACGGAGGTTTTGGGGGCCATCACTCGGCTCTACGAGATTGTGAAGGAGTCGGAGAAGGCGAAAGCCCCTGTCACCGCCGCCCCCGTTTCGACTGTCATCCAAAACAGCCTGCCCTCCTCAAACGAGGAAACCGGAGTCGGCAAGGATCTGGCGAAAAAGCTGGAGGAAAGCAGCGCTCTCCTGCGAGAAAACCTCAGCAAAATGGAGGCGCTGCGTGATGCCTTGGCGACAAGGGACTTTGTTGGGGAGAGGACATACGCGACTGTGGCTGCTGCGCAAAACAGCCAGACCGGGGCTCCGGCCCTGGGGCGGGCAACGCTGCACTCCGTTGTCGTCTCCTCAACAAAGGAAACGGAAACGGGGGAAGAGGTCTTGGAAAGGGTGAGGAAGGCGGTCGACGCGAAGGAGGGCTGGGTGAAGGTGGAGAGGGTGAGGAAAGCCAAGGACAGGAAGATTATAATGGGGTGTGTGTCAAAGGAGGAGAGGACAAAGGTAAAGGAGAGGATCGAGGCTGCTGGACAGGGCCTCGTCGTCGAGGAAGTGATGAATCGGGACCCGCTTCTGATACTGAGGGACGTTCTTCTTGTCCATAGTGACGAGGAAGTAATGAAAGCCCTCAGGAATCAGAATCGCGAACTCTTCCACGGCCTCGGCGACGAGGACCAAAGGACGGTAATCAAATACCGAAGGAAGACTCGCAACCCCCATCTCAACCACATTGTGCTCAGTGTGTCCCCGATAATCTGGAGGAGGGCCATCGAAGGTGGCAAACTTCGAATTGACCTCCAGATTGTGCGCGTCGAAGACCAGACGCCACTGGTGCAGTGCACCCGCTGCTTGGGCTACGGACACAGCAAACGGTTCTGTAAAAACCCAGCCGATCTGTGCAGCCACTGCGGCGGCCCGCACCTTCGAGCGGACTGCCCAGACAGGCAAACCGGCGAAGCAGCGGTGTGCGTAAACTGCACCAGGGAAAAACAGGGAAACACTGAGCACAATGCCTTCAGCACCGAATGCCCTGTAAGGCGAAAGTGGGATGCCCTCGCTCGAGCCTCAATAGCGTATTGCTAAAGTTGCCTCTGATACCCACCAGTACAAAATGGTCCAGGCCAACCTGCAACGGAGTCAGCTGGCCACCAACGAGCTGTTGCTAGAGGCAGAAAAGCGCAAGCTGGCCGTAGCGCTGCTCCAGGAGCCCTATGTGGGTGGGGTGAGAAGGATGAAGGGCTACCGGGGCGTAAGGGTCTTCCAGAGCTCTGAGGGAGGAGAAGGGACTGTAAAGGCAGCGGTAGCTGTCTTTGACCAAAGCCTGGACATAATACAGTACCCGCAACTCACCACAAACAACATCGTTGTGGTGGGAGTCCAAACCAGAGCCTGGACGATCACGCTGGTGTCCTTCTACTTCGAACCCGACAAGCCCATAGGGCCATACCTGGAGCAGCTGAAACGAGTGGAGCAAGTGGTGGGCCCTAGCAGGTTGGTCATCGGAGGGGACGCAAACGCGAAAAGTACTTGGTGGGGTAGCGGCAACGAGGACTCGAGAGGGGAGCAAGTGTGCGGAACGGTATGGGAAATGGGGTTGCAGATTTTAAATACGGGCGACCTCCCAACTTTTGACACCATTAGAGGAGGTATCAGATACAGCAGCCACGTGGATGTAACGGCCTGTTCGGCGGACATGCTGGACCTGGTGGACGGCTGGCGAATCGTGGAGGGACTCACGAGCTCTGACCACAACGGCATATTCTTTGGCATACACCTCAAAAAATCAACAGGACTAAAAATTGAAAGAACAACACGAAAATACAACACAAAGGACGCTAATTGGAGACAGTTTCATGAGAAACTGTCCCAAATTATGCTGGCGAAAAACTTAACAGTTACGGAAGTCACTAACATAAACACCATAGAAAAACTAGAACACACAATAAACACATACACACAAGCCGTAACTGACACATGTACACACACCTTAAAAACAAAAAAGAAACACGAAACACTTACCTTGCCGTGGTGGTCAGATGAGCTCGCGGAGATGAAGGCGTTGGTCGCCACCAGGAAACGCAGAGTCAGGAACGCAGCGCCGGTCCGAAGAGAGATGGTGGTTAGGCTGTATCTGGAAGAAAAAGAAAGATATGAGGAGGCTGTAAGGAAAGCGATCGAGGAGAGTTGGCGACGGTTTTGCGGGAAGCAGGACAAGGAGGGCGTCTGGGAAGGGATTTATAGAGTCATGGGAAGGGTCTCGAAAAGAGAAGAGGATCCGCCGCTGTGGTCGGGAGATGCAATGCTGGATGCGAAGGGTTCGGTGAGGTTGTTGGCTGACACGTTCTACCCTGAGGACCGTGAGGAGGACGACACTTTGGACCACCGCCAAACCCGGCTACTGGCAGAAAGGGTAAACGAGTGGAGCCATGATGAACAACATGACCCACCGTTTACCCAGAGTGAGTTGGACAGGTCCATTGGGTCGTTCAACCCAAGAAAGGCCCCGGGAGCCGACGGCCTCACCGCCGACATCTGCTCTCAGGCCATCTCCTGTAACCTGGATTTCTTCCTGTCACTGCTTAACAAATGCCTGGCACACCACCACTTCCCGAAGTCCTGGAAGGAAGCAACGGTGGTTGTGCTCAGGAAGCCAGGCAAAGACTCGTACACCGTCCCGAAATCCTACAGGCCGATTGGGCTATTGCCTGTACTAGGGAAGGTGTACGAGAGGATGCTGGTTGCTCGTCTCAAGTTCTACCTGCTCCCCAGGTTTAGTACTCGCCAATACGGCTTTATGCCCCAAAAGAGCACCGAAGACTCCCTCTATACTCTCGTGCAGTACATCCGCACACAGCTGGCACAGAAAAAGATCGTGACGCTCGTGTCACTGGATATAGAGGGAGCATTCGATAGTGCGTGGTGGCCCGCCATCAAGGTACGATTGGCTGAGGAAAAGTGTCCTGTAAACTTGAGACGGGTAGTCGACAGTTATCTCAGTGACAGGGAGGTCAGCGTGAGATACGCGGGGGAAGAGACCCGGAAGACGACGAGCAAAGGGTGCGTCCAGGGTTCCATAGGTGGTCCTATATTCTGGAACCTGCTGCTGGATCCACTTTTAAAGCAGCTGGAGGAGAGAGGCCACTATTGCCAGGCATTCGCCGACGACGTCGTTATGGTGTTCGTCGGCGAATCGGCACTGGAAATCGAGAGACAGGCCGGTGCCGCTCTCGAACATGTTCGAGCGTGGGGTGTCAGAAATAAGCTCAAATTCGCGCCGCACAAGACCTGTGCGATGGTACTAACGCGGAGGCTGAAGTACGACACACCGCGCTTGACCATGGGAGGGATCGACATCGGCTTGTCCCAAGATATAAAGATCCTGGGCGTCACCATAGATAGCAAGCTGACCTTCAACAAGCACATAACTATCGCCTGTAAAAAGGCGATAGGAATCTATAAACAGCTGGCTAGAGCTGCCCGGGTGAGCTGGGGTTTAAGCCCGGAAGTTATCCGGATCATCTATAACGCAGCGGTTGAGCCAACGCTTTTGTACGCCGCGAGTGCGTGGGCGCCAGCCGCAAATAAGCTAGGGGTCATTAAGCAGCTAAATGTGGTCCAAAGAGGGTTCGCACAAAAGTTGTGTAGAGCCTACCGCACAGTCTCCCTAAACTCGGCACTGGTGCTGGCCGGGATACTCCCAATCGACCTGCGCATTCGCGAGGCGGCAGCGCTGTACGAGGCCAGGAGGGGAGTGTCCCAGTCAGAGCTAGGAGACAGGGAGATTGAGCGGATGGCTCCAGCGTTGGAATCCCCGCACCCCGCGGAGCAGACCACACTGCAGTTCGGCAGCCTGATAGACGAGGAACAATACCAGAACCACAGCGATTTCGCTGTGCGTATCTACACAGACGGCAGCAAGATTGAGGGCAGAGTCGGGGCGGCGCTGTCTCTGTGGAACAGCGCCACCGAAGTAAAGGCCCTCAAACTTGCCCTGCCGTCTTTCTGCACCGTCTATCAGGCGGAGCTTTTGGCCCTGCAAAGAGCGGCTGGCGAAGCGCTCAATCGGAAGGAAGATACGTTCGGCATCTTCAGCGACTCCATGGCGGCCCTCCAGTCGGTGGTCAGTGCGAGTTCCCCCCATCCCCTGGCAGTGAAAACCAGAGACACCCTTCGCCGTTGTGAGCTGCAGAACAAGAGGGTGTCCTTGTTCTGGATTAAGGCTCACGCAGGATTGGAGGGAAACGAGCGAGCCGACCAACTCGCAAAGGAAGCCGCCCTGGGGTTGAAGAAGAAGCCGGACTACGACCAGTGCCCTGTTTCATTCGTCAAGCGGCAGATCCGCATGGGGTCGCTTGACGAGTGGAACAGGAGATACAAGTCCGGGGCAACAGCCTCCGGCACTAAATTGTTCTTCCCTGACGCAGTCGCGGCGTACAAAGTGGTGCGCAAAATAAACCCCAATAGTCTCACCACACAAATTCTCACAGGGCACGGTGGGTTCTCTGCATACTTGAAACGCTTCAAGTGTAAAGAGAACGCATCGTGCGCCTGTGAGCCGGGCAAGGAGGAAACGGTCCTGCATGTGCTGTTGGAGTGCCCGATCACAGGGAAAGCCCGGTACGAGTTCGAACAAAATCTGGAACAAAAATTAAGTATAGATAGTTTACCTAGTTTAATAAGTGGTAGGGATAGAAATAAATTTTTAGAATATTGTGAAAGAATAACATTAATAGTAAATAATAGAAATAAGATAGCTTAAGGAAAATAGGATACTTACATATATAATTGTATATATAGTTTAAGTACCTAATATAATAAGAAAAGAAAAATAAAAAATTCTGAAACAAGACAGGAAAAAAAAAAAAAAAAAAAAAAAAAAAAAAAAAAAATAGGTAATTAAATATATTAAGTGAAAAGAGAAACGTATATATTTAGACATTATTATTTTTTAGAATTATGGTATTACTCAGTCTGTCGAGTTCTGTATCGAGGGTGTTGAAAAAATAGAAAAAAAAAAAAAAAAAAAAAAAAAAAAAAAAAAAAAAAAAAAAAAAAAAAGAATGCCAATAGGAAAATCAAAGTCCAAAATGGCTCTGATCATGTCAGAGGGTCACTGAGCATGGGCAGGAGTGTGGTTTTAGCCGGTAAGAGTCCGGCACTACCCAGACTGCATCACCAGTGGGACAGTCTGGGTGTCCATGAGGATTTCCCACTCCTGCCAAAACAAAAAAAAAAAAAAAAAAAAAAAAAAAAAAACCTAACCTAACCTAACCTAACCTAACCTAACCTAACCTAACCTAACCTAACCTAACCTAACCTAACCTAACCTAACCTAACCTAACCTAACCTAACCTAACCTAACCTAACCTAACCTAACCTAACCTAACCTAACCTAACCTAACCTAACCTAACCTAACCTAACCTAACCTAACCTAACCTAACCTAACCTAACCTAACCTAACCTAACCTAACCTAACCTAACCTAACCTAACCTAACCTAACCTAACCTAACCTAACCTAACCTAACCTAACCTAACCTAACCTAACCTAACCTAACCTAACCTAACCACGCAGTCGCGGCGTACAAAGTGGTGCGCAAAATAAACCCCACAAAGCTCACCACACAAATTCTCACAGGGCACGGTGGGTTCTCTGCATACTTGAAACGCTTCAAGTGTAAAGAGAACGCATCGTGCGCCTGTGAGCCGGGCAAGGAGGAAACGGTCCTGCATGTCCTGCTGGAGTGCCCGATTACAGGAAAAGCAAGATACGAGGTCGAACAGGACCTGGAACAAAAATTAAGTATAAATAATTTACCTAGTTTAATAAGTGGTAGGGATAGAAATAAATTTTTAGAATATTGTGAAAGGATAGCATTAATAGTAAATAATAGAAATAAGATAGTTTAAGGAAAATAGGTTACTTACATATATAATTGTATATATAGTTTAAGTACCTAATATAATAAGAAAAGTAAAATAAAAAATTCTGAAACAAGAAAGAAAAGGAAAAAAAAAAAAAAAAAAAAGTTGCTAAGGAAATAAATTAAGTGAAAAGAGAAACGTATATATTTTGACATATTATTATTTTATAGAAATATGGTATTATTAGGTCTGTCGAGTTCTCTATCGAGGGTGTTGAAAAGGGAAAAAAAAAAAAAAAAAAAAAAAAAAAAAGAATGTTAATAAGTAAATCAAAGTCCACAATGGCTCTGATCATGTCAGAGGATCACTGAGCATGGGCAGGAGTGTGGTTTTAGCCGGTAAGAGTCCGGCACTACCCAGACTGCATCACCAGTGGGACAGTCTGGGTGTCCATGAGGATTTCCCACTCCTGCCAAAAAAAAAAAAAAAAAAAAAAAAAAAAAAAAAAAACCTAACCTAACCTAACCTAACCTAACCTAACCTAACCTAACCTAACCTAACCTAACCTAACCTAACCTAACCTAACCTAACCTAACCTAACCTAACCTTTTTTTTTTTTTTTTTTTGTTTGCGCTGGGAAAAAAATGCATTACGCATACCCTCCCATCGGGGGATGGGGGGCTATGTGGGACTCCCCGGGCTGACCCGGTATACCCACTAAAATAACCCAGCGATACTCCCGCTTCGTCCTAGTGGCGGGGGACTGGGAAACCGGCAAAGCCTTGACGTCCAGTCCTCCGCCGACGATTGCCCTCCAAGGCGGACCTCACGCCCCCCCCGTGGGGAGGGGGAGAGGCCCGGGAGTTACAGACGAATGTGGTGATGGGTGCAATGCGGGCGAAGGCACCCCCGTGCCTGTCGCCCGCCCATCGCCACCATGAGGAGGGAGAGGGCGGCGCCTTCTCCGACCCCTTCGTCTGCGGAGCGGCGCAGCGAGAGGGTCATCCTCCCGCGCGCGCTCCGCCTCCTCCTTTTGCGAGATTGCGTCCTCGCAAAAGGAGGCTACTGCTGCTGCCCAGGCCCCCCCGCTCCCCAGCATGGCGTTGACCACGTCGGGAAGCGAGAGGTCCTGTCCGATCCCCGGACCAGGGCGGTTTGGGGAGAAGTTGTCCCCTACCAGGGCCAACTCTCCCCACGCGGCGGCCACGTATCCCGGTCCCCTCTCTAAGAGCGAGAGGGGAGGGGAGTCCGTGGGAGACCGCGACACCAGGATGCGATGTTCGACCCTGCCCATCAGTCGGACATCGCACCCCCCTCCGCAGCCACCGTCGCGGGAGCGACGGTGCTTTTCGCAGCAGCAGCAGGACCGGTCGGCGCCTGTGCTTTGCCCCGCTTAGGGGGAGGATTGCAGTTCCTCCCCCTCATCATGTGGTCTGCAGGGCAGCCACTGGCGGCACACACCGCGCAGTGCGGCGTGGCGGCCTCGCAGGAGGCGGCCTTGTGGCCCCCCTTGCCGCAACGGAAGCATGTGTCCGTCCGGTCGACCGTGGACGGACACAGGGGCCGGGTGTGTCCGATGCCGAGGCACCGGAAACACCGCAGTGGCTGCTCCTCAAGAGCCCGGACTGCACCCGAGCTGTAGCCGACGGTGAGCCGTCCCTTGGCAAGGACGGCTTTAGCAGCGGCGACTGGGCACTCCAGGCGAATGGTGCCCATGCCGCCGCGGCCGGGCCTTATGTCCCTGCCTCGGACCGCCGCGATGCCACAGCCCCCTATCGCTGCGACCGCCGCCACCACCTCCTCCTTGGTGACGGAGTCGTCCAAGTCAGCGACCTCTATGGCCGCTGACTTGACGGGTCTGGCCACCTTGGCCGAATCGGCGATCACCTCCTTCAGCTTCGCGGCAAAGAGGTCCGCATGGGCACTCCCCTCCTTCCCCGGGAACTCGAAGATGCGGGCCCCGGCTTGCGTCTTGCGGCAAGTGACGCTGCCGATCCCCAGTTGGGTGGGATCGGCATTCGCACGCGCCCGCACCAAGACGGACATGTAGGTCTCCCCTCGGTCCGCAGCCTCCGCGGTGAGAGTCACCACGACGGCCGCGGTCTTCGGGGGGACCAGCCGCCTCTTTCCCTTCCCTTTCCCCGTCGCCTTTCCCTTGCCGGTCGTCTGCTGCGACTGGCTGGGAGCGGTGGGGGCGCGGACGGCAGGGACGGCCGTCGCCGACTTTTTGCCCTTCCCCTTGCGGACCACCTCCGTCCACTCGTTGGACGGGGTCGTTGAGGGGAGGAGGAGGGCGTCTTCCGCCTGGGAGGAGGACGGCCCCGGCTCGGACTGCCTCGTATCCGCCGCAAGCGGTGGTCGGAGGCGCTTCTCCGGCAGGAGCCGGTCCTCAATGCCTGCAATACAGGCCCTTGTGAAGGCCCTCTCCTCCCGCACCACCTTGCGGATTATGTCCTCAAGGTTGGAGGGAGGGCCCTCTGCCGCAGGGATCGTCTCGGCCTGTTGTGGCTGGGCCGTGACCTCAGCCAGCTTCTGATGAAGCTGGCTGACCTCCGACTGCAGGCGATCCACCCTCGCCTGCAGTTGCCGTGTCTCATCAGTGGACTTGCGCAGCACCAGCTCCGCGACGACACCGCGCATGCTGGCGGCCCTGCATTTCAGGGCCTTCTGCAGGGTGCCCTTCAGGTTGGAGGACTTAGAGGCGACCTCCACGATCTCCTCCTCGTCCTCCTCCGCCATTCTTTGCAGCTCCGCCAGAGACCGGTCCGCGTACAGAACGCGGGACGCGCCGTACCCGGACTTGGCCCGGGCGACGTGCGCCCGCTTTTCCGCGGCGGCGACCCGCTCCTCCAGCTCCTGCTGGAGCTGAGCCCGCCGAGCCAGGTCCAGCTGGCGTTGGGCGTTTGAGAGCCCAACGACATGGGTCTCCGCGGCCACCGTCGGCCTTCCAGCCTTCGGCAACCGCGTCGACCCCGAGCCCGAGGAGCCCTCGGACCCACCACTCCGGTGGATTCGCTTCCGCGATCGGGAGTCGTCCGCGTCCGACACGGTGAGTAGCGAGTCGTCAGACGACTCGTCCGCCGTTGCGAAGAAGCTAGCCGCAGAAGTCGCGCGGCCAGCCTCTGACGCCGAAGCGTCGGATTGGCCCTGAGAAGGGCCTTTTGGTTGGCCCTGAGAAGGGCCTTTTGGTTGCTTTATAAAGCGCCCGCAGGCATCCCGCATAGGGCTCGACATAATAAAATCCGACAGGTTCGTATACGCACAAGACAATAAAAACAGAATAAAATCGCAACGATGCACAGTGCACTTTGGCCGTACCCAGTCTGCCACTCCGTTACGGTGGTCAGAGCTGGGCCGTTTCCAGGGGACACGACGAGGACGTAAGCACTGTGGGGTGGTCCCCCAACCTAACCTAACCTAACCTAACCTAACCTAACCTAACCTAACCTAACCTAACCTAACCTAACCTAACCTAACCTTTTTTTTTTTTTTTTTTTTTTTTTTTTTTTTTTTTTTTTTTTTTTTTTTTTTTTTGCGCTGGGAAAAAATGCATTACGCATACCCTCCCATCGGGGGATGGGGGGCTATGTGGGACTCCCCGGGCTGACCCGGTATACCCACTAAAATAACCCAGCGACACTCCCGCTTCGTCAGAGTGGCGGGGGACTGGGAAACCGGCAAAGCCTTGACATCCAGTCCTCCGCCGACGATGGCCCTCCAAGGCGGACCCCTCACGCCCCCCCCGTGGGGAGGGGGAAGGGCCCGGGAGTGACAGACGAAGGTGGTGATGGGTGCAATGCGGGCGAAGGCACCCCCGTGCCTGTCGCCCGCCCATCGCCACCATGAGGAGGGAGAGGACGGCGCCTTCTCCGACCCCTTCGTCTGCGGAGCGGCGCAGCGAGAGGGTCATCCTCCCGCGCGCGCTCCGCCTCCTCCTTTTGCGAGATCACGTCCTCGCAAAAGGAGGCTACCGCTGACCAGGCCCCCTCGCTCTCCAGCATGGCGTTGATCACGCTGGGGAGCGAGAGGTCCTGTCCGACCGCCGCGGTCAGACCGCGGCGCAGCTCGGACCACGCTGGGCACACCTCGAGCGTGTGCTGTGCCGTGTCCTCCGCCGCGCCGCAGTCGTGGCAGGCCGGGGTCTCCTCCCTCCCGATCCGGTGCAGGTGCGTTCCGAAACAGCCATGGCCGGACAACACCTGCACCAGGCGGAACGAGAGGAAACCGTGGGACCGCTCGAGCCAGCCCTGCAGGACCGGACCGAGCGCGTCCAGCGTGCGGCGGCCAAAGGCGGCGGTGGCGAGGTCCTCTGTCCAGTGGAGGACGATGGCGTCCCTCGCCTCCCGCCGCACGGCCTCCCGCTCCTCGGCGATGGGGCGCACCCCGAGCGCCCTCCGCTGCGCGGTCCACTCGTATACTCTGGCCAGCACCCAAGCCTCCAGCTCCCAAGGAGGGGTGCCGGCCAGAGCGCACGCCGCCGAAAAGCCCACCGAGCGGTAGGCCCTCGCCACCCGCAGTGCGATGGCCCTTTGGGGCTTGCGGATGGCGGTCGCATTCTCCCTCCTGTTGAGGGAGTCCGCCCAGATGGGGGCCCCGTATAGGGCCATGCTCTTTAGGATGCCGGCATACAGGCGCCGGCATTTCTCCTTGGGCCCCCCCAGGTTCGGGAGGAGCCACGAGAGGGCGTCAGCGGCTTTCAGGAGGCGCGTCGACAGCCCGCTGAAATGCGGGCCGAAGCGCCACCTGTCGTCCAGCACCAGACCCAGATACTTCATCTGGGGCTGGACCTCTACCCTGACGCCCTCTACGACGATGTGGGCGTCTGGAGGGCAGCGCTGCCGAGGCCCGCGAAAGAACACGGCCTCGGTCTTGTGCAGCGCCACCTTCAATCCCAGGCGGCGGATCCTCTCTGCGACCAAGGATCCGCCAGCCGAGGCCAGACAGGCCGCCTCCGCAAAGCTCCTCCCGCGGGCAGTGAGGAGAGTGTCATCCGCATAGCAGATGACACTCGTACCCTCAAGGAGGGCCCCCCTCAGGAGCCAGTCGAACCCGATGTTCCACAGGGGGGGCCCCAGCACTGACCCCTGCGGAACACCGGACTCTGCGCCGTACCGCCTCACCGTGGCCGTCTTGTCTACGAGGAGGACCTCTCGGCCCTCCAAGTAGCTGGCCAGGAGGCTCTGCAGGTATTGGGGCACTCCGTGATATCGGAGCGCCTCCAATATCGTCGAGTGGGGGACGGAGTTGAAGGCATTTGCAATGTCGAACGACACCGCCAGCACTCCGTCCCCCGCCTCCACCGCCTCCTTCACCTGGCCTTTGAGCAGGGCCAGCGCGTCGATCGTCGAACGCCCTCGACGGAAGCCGAATTGGGCGTCCGACAGATCCGGCCCCACCCCCCGCAAAAGGCCATTGAGCCGGGACGCGACGATCCCCTCGAACAGTTTACCGACCTCATCGAGCACGACGATGGGCCGGTATGCCGATGGGGAGTCCACCGGGCGTCCCTCCTTTCGAAGGAGGCAGAGCTGCCCCTCCTTCCAGATCTTCGGGAACCTCCCAGCCGTAAAGCACGCGCTGAAGAGGTCCCGAAACCTGTCCTCCATTTGGGAGGCGGCGATCGCCACCACCCGTGCCGGGACGCCGTCTGGTCCGGGGGCCGTCTTCTTCGCGCGGAGGCTGAGGACCCCCTCGCGGAATTCCGACGCCGTCACCGGGGGGCGTTGCAACCTGCGGCCGGGTTGCCCCAGGCCGCCGACTTGGCGTTCAGGTCGCCCAGCACCACGACCTGGCGTGGCGCCGCCCTCCCTACGACTGCGGTGAGGACCTCGAGGAAGTCCTCAAAGTCCGAGAGAGGGCGGTTTGGGGAGAAGTAGACCCCTACCAGGGCCATGTCTCCCCACGCGGCGGCCACGTATCCCGGTCCCCTCTCTAAGAGCGAGAGGGGAGGGGAGTCCGTGGAAGACCGCGACACCAACGCCACCAAGCCGTCCCGGTCGCCCAGCCAACGGCCGGGGACCGAGTAAGGCTCGGCGACCACCGCCAAGTCCACCAACCACTCAGCCATGGTCTGCATCAGCAGATCCTGGGCTGCCCTGCAGTGGTTGGCGTTCGCCTGGAGGATGCGATGTTCGACCCTATCCATCGATGGTCATCGCACCCCCCTCCGCAGCCACCGTCGCAGGAACGACGGTGCTCTTGGCAGCCGCAGCAGGACCGGTCGGCGCCTGCGCTTTGCCCCGCTTAGGGGGAGGATTGCAGTTCCTCCCCCTCATCGTGTGGTCTGCCGGGCAGCCACTGGCGGCACACACCGCGCAGTGCGGCGTGGCGGCCTTGCAGGAGGCGGCTTTGTGGCCGTCCTTGCCGCAGCGGAAGCACGTGTCCGTCCTGTCCACCGCGGACGGACACAGGGGCCGGGTGTGTCCGATGCCGAGGCACCGGAAACATCGCAGAGGCTGCTCCTCGAGCGCCCGGACTGCACCCGAGCTGAACCCGACCGTGATCCGTCCTTTGGCAAGGACGGCTTTGGCGGCGGCGATTGGGCACTCGAGGCGAATGGTGCCCATGCCGCCGCGGCCGGGCCTTATGGCCCTGCCTTGGACCGCCGCGATCCCGCAGCCCCCTACCGCTGCGACCGCCGCCACCACCTCCTCCTTGGTGACGGAGTCGTCCAAGTCGGCCACCTCTATGGCCGCCGACTTGACCGGTCGGGCCACCTTGGCAGAATCGGCGATCACCTCCGCGAGCTTGGCTGCGAAGAGGTCCGCATGGGCAACCCCCTCCGCCCCCGGGAACTCGAAGATTCGAGCCCCGGCCTGCGTCTTGCGGCAGGTGACGCTGCCGATCCCCAACTGGGCGGGGTCGGCATTGGCACGCGCCCGCACCAAGACGGACGCGTACGTCTCCCCCCGTTCCGCAGCCTCCGCGGTGAGCGTCACCACGACGGCCGCGGTTTTCGGGGGGACTAGGCGCCCCTTTCCCCTCCCTTTCCCTTTCGCCGTCCCCTTTCCCTTGCCGGCCGTCTGCGACTGGGTGGGAACGGTGGCGGCGCGGACGGCAGGGACGGCCGTCGCCGACTTCTTGCCCTTCCCCTTCCCCTTACGGACCACCTCCGTCCACTCGTTGGACGGGGTCGTCGAGGGGAGGAGGAGGGCGTCTTCCGCCTGGGCGGAGGTGGACGGTACCGGCTCGCGCTGCGCTGCATCCGCCGCAAGCGGCGGCCGGAGGCGCTTCTCCGGTAGGAGCCGGTCCTCTATTCCTGCAATGCAGGCTCTCGTGAAGGCCCTCTCCTCCCGTACTACCTTGCGGATAATTTCCTCAAGGTTGGGGGAGGGGCCCTCTGCCGCAGGGCTCGTTTTGGCCTGTTGTGGCCGGGCCGTGGCCTCAGCCAGCTTCTGATGAAGCTGGCTGACCTCCGACTGCAGGCGATCCACCTTCGCCTGCAGTTGCCGCGTCTCGTCGGAGGCCTTACGCTTTACAAGCTCCGCGACGACACCGCGCATGCTTGCGGCCCGGCACTTCAGGGCCTTTTGCAAGGTCCCCTTTAAGTTAGAGGACTTAGAGGCGACCTCGCAGATCTCCTCCTCGTCCTCCTCCGCCATTTTCTCTAGCTCTGCTAGAGAGTGGTCCGCGTATAGGACGCGGGACGCACCGTACCCGGCCTTAGCCCGGGCTACGTGCGCCCGCTTCTCCCTGGCGGCAACCCGCTCCTCCAGCTCCCGCTGTAGCTGATCCCGCCGGGCCAGGTCCAGCTGGCGTTGGGCGTTCGCGAGCCCAACGACATGGGTCGCCGCGGCCACCGTCGGCTTTTTAGCCTTCGGCACCCGCGTCGACCCCGAGGCCGAGGAGCCCTCGGACCCACCACTGAGGTGGGTTCGCTTTCGCGATCGGGAGTCGTCCAAGTCCGACACACTGACAAGTGAGTCGTTGTCGGACGAGTCCTCCGCCGTGCCAAATAGGCTCGCCGCAGAAGGCGCGCGGCTAACCTCTGACGCCGAAGCGTCTGAGGGTTGGCCCTGAGAAGGGCCTTTGGTTTGGCCCTGAGAAGGGCCTTTTTTCTTTTTTAAAAATCGCCCGCAGGCATCCCGCATAGGGCTCGACATAATAAAATCCGACAGGTTCGTATACGCACAAGACAATAAAAACAGAATAAAATCGCAACGATGCACAGTGCACTTTGGCCGTACCCAGTCTGCCACTCCGTTACGGTGGTCAGAGCTGGGCCGTTTCCAGGGGACACGACGAGGACGTAAGCACTGTGGGGTGGTCCCCCAACCTAACCTTTTTTTTTTTTTTTTTTTTTTTTTTGTTTGCGCTGGGAAAAAATGCATTACGCATACCCTCCCATCGGGGGATGGGGGGCTATGTGGGACTCCCCGGGCTGACCCGGTATACCCACTAAAATAACCCAGCGACACTCCCGCTTCGTCAGAGTGGCGGGGGACTGGGAAACCGGCAAAGCCTTGACGTCCAGTCCTCCGCCGACGATGGCCCTCCAAGGCGGACCCCTCACGCCCCCCCCGTGGGGAGGGGGAAGGGCCCGGGAGTGACAGACGAAGGTGGTGATGGGTGCAATGCGGGCGGAGGCACCCCCGTGCCTGTCGCCCGCCCATCGCCACCATGAGGAGGGAGAGGACGGCGCCTTCTCCGACCCCTTCGTCTGCGGAGCGGCGCAGCGAGAGGGTCGTCCTCCCGCGCGCGCTCCGCCTCCTCCTTTTGCGAGATCACGTCCTCGCAAAAGGAGGCGACCGCCGCCCAGGACCCCTCGCTCTCCAGCATGGCGTTGATCACGCTGGGAAGCGAGAGGTCCTGTCCGACCACCGCGGTCAGACCGCGGCGCAGCTCGGACCAAGCTGGGCACACTTCAAGCGTGTGCTGTGCCGTGTCCTCCGCCGCACCGCAGTCGTGGCAGGCCGGGGTCTCCTCCCTCCCGATCCGGTGCAGGTGCGTTCCGAAACAGCCGTGTCCGGACAACACCTGCACCAGACGGAACGAAAGGAAACCGTGGGACCGCTCGAGCCAGCCCTGCAGGACCGGACCGAGCGCGTCCAGCGTGCGGCGGCCGAAGGCGGCGGTGGCGAGGTCCTCCGTCCAGTGGAGGACGATGGCGTCCCTCGCCTCCCGCCGCACGGCTTCCCGCTCCTCGGCGACGGGGCGCTCCCCGAGCGCCCTCCGTTGCGCGGTCCACTCGTAGACTCTGGCCAGCACCCAAGCCTCCAACTCCCAAGGAGGGGTGCCGGCCAGAGCGCACGCCGCCGAAAAGCCCACCGAGCGGTAGGCCCTCGCCACCCGCAGTGCAATGGCCCTTTGGGGCTTGCGGATGGCGGTCGCATTCTCCCTCCTGTGGAGGGAGTCCGCCCAGATGGGAGCCCCGTATAGGGCCATGCTCTTCAGGATGCCGGCATAGAGGCGCCGGCATTTCTCCTTGGGCCCCCCAAGGTTCGGGAGGAGCCACGAGAGGGCGTCAGCGGCTTTCAGAAGGCGCGTCGACAGCCCGCTGAAATGCGGGCCGAAGCGCCACCTGTCGTCCAGCACCAGACCCAGATACTTCATCTGGGGCTGGACCGCTATCCTGACGCCCTCTACGACGATGTGGGCGTCTGGAGGGCAGCGCTGCCGAGGCCCGCGGAAGAATACGGCCTCGGTCTTGTGCAGCGCCACCTTCAATCCGAGCCGGCGGATCCTCTCTGCGACCAAGGATCCGCCAGCCGAGGCGAGACAGGCCGCCTCCCCAAAGCTCCTCCCCCGGGCAGTGAGGAGAGTGTCATCCGCGTAGCAGATGACACTCGTGCCCGGAAGGAGGGCTCCCCGCAGCAGCCAGTCGAAACCGATGTTCCACAGGGGGGGCCCCAGCACTGACCCCTGCGGAACACCGGACTCTGCGCCGTATCGCCTCACCGTGGCCGTTTTGTCCACGAGGAGGACCTCTCGGCCCTCCAAGTAGCTGGCCAGGAGGTTCCGCAGATATTGGGGCACTCCGTGATATCGGAGCGCCTCCAATATTGTCGAATGGGGGACGGAGTTGAAGGCATTTGCAATGTCGAACGACACCGCCAGCACTCCGTCCCCCGCCTCCACCGCCTCCTTCACCTGGCCTTTGAGCAGGGCCAGCGCGTCGATCGTCGAACGCCCTCGACGGAAGCCGAATTGGGCGTCCGACAGGTCCGGCCCCACTCCCCGCAAAAGACCAGCGAGCCGGGACGCGACGATCCCCTCGAACATCTTACCGACCTCATCGAGCAGGACGATGGGCCGGTATGCCGATGGGGAGTCCACCGGGCGTCCTTCCTTTCGGAGGAGGCAGAGCTGCCCCTCCTTCCACAGTTTCGGGAACCTCCCAGCCGTAAAGCACGCGCTGAAGAGGTCCCGAAACCTTTCCTCCATTTGGGAGGCGGCGATCGCCACCACCCGTGCCGGGACGCCGTCTGGTCCGGGGGCCGTCTTCTTGGCGCGGAGGCTGAGGACCCCCTCGCGGAATTCCGACGCCGTCACCGGGGGTACCTCCTCCTCCGGTGGAGCCGCCCCTTGCGGGGGAGCCATCGTTGGTGGGGCGAAGTCGGTCCTGCGCGGAAACAGGGACCGGACCACCCCATCCAGCAACGCTGGCTCGAGGGTCTCCGTCAGGGGGGGACCATAGGGGCGGAGCTGGTTCCGCGCCGCCTTGTACGGTCTCCCATACGGGTCCCTGTCGAGACCCCCAACCTAACCTAACCTAACCTAACCTAACCTAACCTTTTTTTTTTTTTTTTTTTTTTTTTTTTGTTTGCGCTGGGAAAAAATGCATTACGCATACCCACCCATCGGGGGATGGGGGGGCTATGTGGGACTCCCCGGGCTGTCCCGGTATACCCACTAAAATAACCCAGCGATACTCCCGCTTCGTCGTAGTGGCGGGGGACTGGGAAACCGGCAAAGCCTTGACGTCCAGTCCTCCGCCGACGATTGCCCTCCAAGGCGGACCCCTCACGCCCCCCCCGTGGGGAGGGGGAGGGGCCCGGGAGTTACAAACGAAGGTGGTGATGGGTGCAATGCGGGCGAAGGCACCCCCGTGCCTGTCGCCCGCCCATCGCCACCATGAGGAGGGAGAGGGCGGCGCCTTCTCCGACCCCTTCGTCGGCGGAGCGGCGCAGCGGCGCGCGCTCCGCCTCCTCCTTTTGCGAGATTGCGTCCTCGCAAAAGGAGGCTACTGCTGCTGCCCAGGCCCCCTCGCTCCCCAGCATGGCGTTGACCACGCCGGGAAGCGAGAGGTCCTGTCCGATCCCCGGACCAGGGCGGTTTGGGGAGAAGTTGACCCCCACCAGGGCCAACTCTCCCCACGCGGCGGCCACGTATCCCGGTCCCCTCTCTAAGAGCGAGAGGGGAGGGGAGTCCGTGGGAGACCGCGACACCAGGATGCGATGCTCGACCCTGCCCATCAGTCGGACATCGCACCCCCCTCCGCAGCCACCGTCGCGGGAGCGACGGTGCTTTTCGCAGCAGCAGCAGGACCGGTCGGCGCCTGCGCTTTGCCCCGCTTAGGGGGAGGATTGCAGTTCCTCCCCCTCATCATGTGGTCTGCCGGGCAGCCACTGGCGGCACACACCGCGCAGTGCGGCGTGGCGGCCTCGCAGGAGGCGGCCTTGTGGCCCTCCTTGCCGCAGCGGAAGCATGTCTCGGTCCTGTCGACCGTGGACGGACACAGGGGCCGGGTGTGTCCGATGCCGAGGCACCGGAAACACCGCAGAGGCTGCTCCTCCAGTGCCCGGACTGCACCCGAGCTGTAGCCGACGGTGAGCCGACCCTTGGCAAGGACGGCTTTAGCAGCGGCGACTGGGCACTCCAGGCGAATGGTGCCCATGCCGCCGCGGCCGGGCCTTATGTCCCTGCCTCGGACCGCCGCGATGCCACAGCCCCCTACCGCTGCGACCGCCGCCACCACCTCCTCCTTGGTGACCGAGTCGTCCAAGTCAGCCACCTCTATGGCCGCCGACTTGACCGGCCGGGCCACCTTGGCCGAATCGGCGATCACCTCCTTCAGCTTGGCGGCAAAGAGGTCCGCATGGGCACTCCCCTCCTTCCCCGGGAACTCAAAGATGCGAGCCCCGGCCTGCGTCTTGCGGCAAGTGACGCTGCCGATCCCCAGTTGGGTGGGATCGGCATTCGCACGCGCCCGCACCAAGACGGACATGTAGGTCTCCCCTCGGTCCGCAGCCTCCGCGGTGAGAGTCACCACGACGGCCGCGGTTTTCGGGGGGACCAGCCGCCTCTTTCCCCTCCCTTTCGGCTTCGCCTTTCCCTTGCCGATCGTCTGCTGCGACTGGCTGGGAGCGGTGGGGGCGCGGACGGCAGGGACGGCCGTCGCCGACTTCTTCGCCTTCCCCTTACGGACCACCTCCGTCCACTCGTTGGACGGGGTCGTCGAGGGGAGGAGGAGGGCGTCTTCCGCCTGGGAGGAGGTGGACGGTCCCGGCTCGCAATGCGTTGCATCCGCTGCCAGCGGCGGCCGGAGGCGCTTCTCCGGCAGGAGCCGGTCCTCGATGCCTGCGATGCAGGCTCTTGTGAAGGCCCTCTCCTCCCGCACCACCTTGCGGATTATGTCCTCAAGGTTGGAGGGAGGGCCCTCTGCCGCAGGGCTCGTCTCGGCCTGTTGTGGCCGGGCCGTGACCTGCCTGACCTCCGACTGCAGGCGATCCACCCTCGCCTGCAGCTGCCGCGTCTCGTCGCTGGTCTTGCGCAGGACCAGCTCCGCGACGACACCGCGCATGCTGGCGGCCCTACATTTCAGGGCCTTCTGCAACGTGCCCTTCAGGTTGGAGGACTTAGAGGCGACCTCCACGATCTCCTCCTCGTCCTCCTCCGCCATTCTCTGGAGCTCCGCCAGAGACCGGTCCGCATAAACAACACGGGACGCGCCGTACCCGGACTTAGCCCGGGCGACGTGCGCCCGCTTTCCGCGGCGGCGACCCGCTCCTCCAGCTCCTGCTGGAGCTGAGCCCGCCGAGCCAGATCCAGCTGGCGCTGGGCGTTCGAGAGCCCAACGACATGGGTCTCCGCGGCCACCGTCGGCCTTCCAGCCTTCGGCAACCGCGTCGACCCCGAGCCCGAGGAGCCCTCGGACCCACCACTCCGGTGGATGCGCTTCCGCGATCGCTCGATGGAGTCGTCCGCGTCTGACACTGTCAGTAGCGAGTCGTCTGACAACGACTCGTCCGCCGTTGCGAAGAAGCTGGCCGCAGAAGTCGCGCGGCCAGCCTCTGACGCCGAAGCGTCGGATTGGCCCTGAGAAGGGCCTTTTGGTTGGCCCTGAGAAGGGCCTTTTGTTTGCTTCAAAAAGCGCCCGCAGGCATCCCGCATAGGGCCCGACATTTCTCCCAGCAGGTTCGTAGCACGCAAGACAGAATAAAATAAAATATGATAGCTACGAATGCACAGTGCACTTTGGCCGTACCCAGTCTGCCACTCCGTTACGGTGGTCAGAGCTGGGCCGTTTCCAGGGGACACGACGAGGACGTAAGCACTGTGGGGTGGTCCCCCAACCTAACCTTTTTTTTTTTTTTTTTTTTTTTTTTTTTTGTTTGCGCTGGGAAAAAATGCATTACGCATACCCTCCCATCGGGGGATGGGGGGCTATGTGGGACTCCCCGGGCTGACCCGGTATACCCACTAAAATAACCCAGCGACACTCCCGCTTCGTCAGAGTGGCGGGGGACTGGGAAACCGGCAAAGCCTTGACGTCCAGTCCTCCGCCGACGATGGCCCTCCAAGGCGGACCCCTCACGCCCCCCCCGTGGGGAGGGGGAAGGGCCCGGGAGTGAGAGACGAAGGTGGTGATGGGTGCAATGCGGGCGAGGGCACCCCCGTGCCTGTCGCCCGCCCATCGCCACCATGAGGAGGGAGAGGACGGCGCCTTCTCCGACCCCTTCGTCTGCGGAGCGGCGCAGCGAGAGGGTCATCCTCCCGCGCGCGCTCCGCCTCCTCCTTTTGCGAGATCACGTCCTCGCAAAAGGAGGCAACCGCCGCCCAGGACTCCTCGCTCTCCAGCATGGCGTTGATCACGCTGGGAAGCGAGAGGTCCTGTCCGACCACCGCGGTCAGACCGCGGCGCAGCTCGGACCAAGCTGGGCACACTTCGAGCGTGTGCTGCGCCGTGTCCTCCGCTGCGCCGCAGTCGTGGCAGGCTGGGGTCTCCTCCCTCCCGATCCGGTGCAGGTGCGTTCCGAAACATCCGTGGCCGGACAACACCTGCACCAGGCGGAACGAGAGGAAACCGTGGGACCGCTCGAGCCAGCCCTGCAGGACCGGACCGAGCGCGTCCAGCGTGCGGCGGCCAAAGGCGGCGGTGGCGAGGTCCTCCGTCCAGTGGAGGACGATGGCGTCCCTCGCCTCCCGCCGCACGGCTTCTCGTTCTTCGGCGACGGGGCGCTCCCCGAGCGCCCTCCGCTGCGCGGTCCACTCGTAGACTCTGGCCAGCACCCAAGCCTCCAACTCCCAAGGAGGGGTGCCGGCCAGAGCGCACGCCGCCGAAAAGCCCACCGAGCGGTAGGCCCTCGCCACCCGTAGTGCAATGGCCCTTTGGGGCTTGCGGAGGGCGGTCGCATTCTCCCTCCTGTGGAGGGAGTCCGCCCAGATGGGGGCCCCGTACAGGGCCATGCTCCGGAGTATCCCGGCATAGAGGCGCCGGCATTTCTCCTTGGGCCCCCCCAGGTTCGGGAGGAGCCACGAGAGGGCGTCAGCAGCTTTCAGGAGGCGCGTCGACAGCCCGCTGAAATGCGGGCCGAAGCGCCACCTGTCGTCCAGCACCAGACCCAGATACTTCATCTGGGGCTGGACCGCTATCCTGACGCCCTCTACCACAATGTGGGCGTCGGGAGGGCAGCGCTGCCGAGGCCCGCGAAAGAATACGGCCTCGGTCTTGTGCAGCGCCACCTTCAATCCGAGCCGGCGGATCCTCTCTGCGACCAAGGATCCGCCGGCCGAGGCCAGACAGGCCGCCTCCCCAAAGCTCCTCCCCCGGGCAGTGAG
Organism: Oligia fasciuncula; assembly: GCA_963082905.1. Lineage (NCBI taxonomy): Eukaryota > Metazoa > Arthropoda > Insecta > Lepidoptera > Noctuidae > Oligia > Oligia fasciuncula. The sequence continues at coordinate 33,871 of OY720386.1, forward strand.
GAGAGTGTCATCCGCGTAGCAGATGACACTCGTACCCTCAAGGAGGGCCCCCCTCAGGAGCCAGTCGAACCCGATGTTCCACAGGGGGGGCCCCAGCACTGACCCCTGCGGAACACCGGACTCTGCGCCGTACCGCCTCACCGTGGCCGTCTTGTCCACAAGGAGGACCTCTCGGCCCTCCAAGTAGCTGGCCAGGAGGTTCTGTAGGTATTGGGGCACTCCGTGATACCGGAGCGCCTCCAATATCGTCGAGTGGGGGACGGAGTTGAAGGCATTTGCAATGTCGAACGACACCGCCAGCACTCCGTCCCCCGCCTCCACCGCCTCCTTCACCTGGCCTTTGAGCAGGGCCAGCGCGTCGATCGTCGAACGCCCTCGGCGGAAGCCGAATTGGGCGTCCGACAGGTCCGGCCCCACTCCCCGCAAAAGACCAGCGAGCCGGGACGCGACGATCCCCTCGAACATCTTACCGACCTCATCGAGCAGGACGATGGGCCGGTATGCCGATGGGGAGTCCACCGGGCGTCCCTCCTTTCGGAGGAGGCACAGCTGCCCCTCCTTCCAGAGTTTCGGGAACCTCCCAGCCGTAAAGCACGCGCTGAAGAGGTCCCGAAACCGTTCCTCCATTTGGGAGGCGGCGATCGCCACCACCCGTGCCGGGACGCCGTCTGGTCCGGGGGCCGTCTTCTTCGCGCGGAGGCTGAGGACCCCCTCGCGGAATTCCGACGCCGTCACCGGAGGTACCTCCTCCTCCGGTGGAGCCGCCCCTTGCGGGGGAGCCATCGTTGGTGGGGCGAAGTCGGTCCTGCGCGGAAACAGGGACCGGACCACCCCATCCAGCAACGCTGGCTCGAGGGTCTCCGTCAGGGGGGGACCATAGGGGCGGAGCTGGTTCCGCGCCGCCTTGTATGGTCTCCCATAAGGGTCCCTGTCGAGACCCTCCAGCATCTCGGCCCTCGCCGAGTCCTCTGCAGCGCCCATCGCCGCCTTGAGGACCGTCTTCGCCTCTCGGTAAGAGGCGTAAAGGCGGTCCTCTTCCGCGGGGACGCGGTTTCGGGCGCTGCGGCGTCGGCTCCGCGTGTAGGCCCTTCTGGCCGCCACGCAGGCGCTTCGGAGACCCGACAGCTCCTCCGTCCACCAATAGACGGCACGACGGGGAGGCGGGCGGCGAGACCGAGGCATGCTGGAGTCGCACACCTCGGTCAAGGACCCCCTGAGTCGGACCGCTGCGACGTCCACGTCCAGGACCTCGACAGGGGGCGACAGCCAGTCTTGGAGGAAGGCCGCCTCCTCGGCTGCCTCCCGGTCCAGGCGGGTGAGTGCCCATCGCGGGAAGGGAGATTGCCCAGCGCGGGCCGTCCCTCCCCCCTGGGTGGAGATGTCGAACCGCACATATCGGTGGTCCGACAACGTCTCCACCATCTCCACCCGCCAGTTGACGACGCGGGCGGCTAGCGCGGGGGTGGCAAACGAGACGTCCACCACCGACCCGCCGTGTTGCCGCACACACGTGTGGACCAGCCCCCTGTTGAGGAGGGACACACCGCACGAGGCCGCCCAAAACTCCACGGCACGTCCCCGGACGTTGCAACCCGCGGCCGGATTGCCCCAGGCCACCGACTTGGCGTTCAGGTCGCCCAGCACCACGACCTGGCGTGGCGCCGCTCTCCCTACGACTGCGGTGAGGATCTCCAGGAAATCCTCAAAGTCCGAGAGAGGGCGGTTTGGGGAGAAGTAGACCCCTACCAGGGCCATGTCTCCCCACGCGGCGGCCACGTATCCCGGTCCCCTCTCTAAGAGCGAGAGGGGAGGGGAGTCCGTGGAAGACCGCGACACCAACGCCACCAAGCCGTCCCGGTCGCCCAGCCAACGGCCGGGGACCGAGTAAGGCTCGGCGACCACCGCCAAGTCCACCAACCACTCAGCCATGGTCTGCATCAGCAGATCCTGGGCTGCCCTGCAGTGGTTGGCGTTCGCCTGGAGGATGCGATGTTCGACCCTATCCATCGATGGACATCGCACCCCCCTCCGCAGCCACCGTCGCAGGAACGACGGTGCTCTTGGCAGCCGCAGCAGGACCGGTCGGCGCCTGCGCTTTACCCCGCTTAAGGGGAGGATTGCAGTTCCTCCCCTTCATTATGTGGCCTGCCGGGCAGCCACTGGCGGCACACACCGCGCAGTGCGGCGTGGCGGCCTCGCAGGAGGCGGCTTTGTGGCCGTCCTTGCCGCAGCGGAAGCACGTGTCCGTCCTGTCCACCGCGGACGGACACAGGGGCCGGGTGTGTCCGATGCCGAGGCACCGGAAACACCGGAGAGGCTGTTCTTCGAGCGCCCGAACCGCACCCGAGCTGAACCCGACCAAGATCCGTCCCTTGGCAAGGACAGCCCTGGCGGCGGTGATTGGGCACTCGAGGCGTATGGTGCCCATGCCGCCGCGGCCGGGCCTTATGGCCCTGCCTTGGACCGCCGCGATGCCGCAGCCCCCTACCGCTGCGACCGCCGCCACCACCTCCTCTTTGGTGACGGAGTCGTCCAAGTCGGCCACCTCTATGGCCGCCGACTTGACCGGCCGGGGCACCTTGGCCGAATCGGCGATCGCCTCCTGCAGCTTGGCGGCAAATAGGTCGGCATGGGCACTCCCCTCCGCCCCCGGGAACTCGAAAATTCGAGCTCCGGCTTGCGTCTTGCGGCAAGTGACGCTGCCGATCCCCAATTGGGCGGGGTCGGCATTGGCACGCGCCCGCACCAAGACGGACGCGTACGTCTCCCCCCGTTCCGCAGCCTCTGCGGTGAGCGTCACCACGACGGCCGCGGTTTTCGGGGGGACCAGGCGCCCCTTTCCCCTCCCTTTCCCTTTCGCCGTCCCCTTTCCCTTGCCGGTCGTCTGCGACTGGGTGGGAACGGTGGCGGCGCGGACGGCAGGGACGGCCGTCGCCGACTTCTTGCCCTTCCCCTTCCCCTTACGGACCACCTCCGTCCACTCGTTGGACGGGGTCGTCGAGGGGAGGAGGAGGGCGTCTTCCGCCTGGGCGGAGGTGGACGGTACCGGCTCACTCTGCCTCGTTTCCGCCGCAAGCGGCGGTCGGAGGCGCTTCTCCGGCAGGAGCCGGTCCTCTATTCCTGCTATGCAGGCTCTCGTGAAGGCCCTCTCCTCCCGTACTACCTTGCGGATAATTTCCTCAAGGTTGGGGGAGGGGCCCTCTGCCGCAGGGCTCGTTTTGGCCTGTTGTGGCCGGGCCGTGGCCTCAGCCAGCTTCTGATGAAGCTGGCTGACCTCCGACTGCAGGCGATCCACCTTCGCCTGCAGTTGCCGCGTCTCGTCGGAGGCCTTACGCTTTACAAGCTCCGCGACGACACCGCGCATGCTTGCGGCCCGGCACTTCAGGGCCTTTTGCAAGGTCCCCTTTAAGTTAGAGGACTTAGAGGCATAATAAAATTCAACAGGTTCGTAAACGCACAAGACAAGATAAAATAAAATCGCTACGAAAGCACAGTGCACTTTGGCCGTACCCAGTCTGCCACTCCGTTACGGTGGTCAGAGCTGGGCCGTTTCCAGGGGACACGACGAGGACGTAAGCACTGTGGGGTGGTCCCCCCCCCCAACCTAACCTAACCTAACCTAACCTAACCTTTTTTTTTTTTTTTTTTTTTTTTTTTTTTGCGCTGGGAAAAAATGCATTACGCATACCCTCCCATCGGGGGATGGGGGGCTATGTGGGACTCCCCGGGCTGTCCCGGTATACCCACTAAAATAACCCAGCGATACTCCCGCTTCGTCCTAGTGGCGGGGGACTGGGAAACCGGCAAAGCCTTGACGTCCAGTCCTCCGCCGACGATTGCCCTCCAGGGCGGACCCCTCACGCCCCCCCAGTGGGGAGGGGGAGGGGCCCGGGAGTTACAGACGAAGGTGGTGATGGGTGCAATGCGGGCGAAGGCACCCCCGTGCCTGTCGCCCGCCCATCGCCACCATGAGGAGGGAGAGGGCGGCGCCTTCTCCGACCCCTTCGTCTGCGGAGCGGCGCAGCGGCGCGCGCTCCGCCTCCTCCTTTTGCGAGATTGCGTCCTCGCAAAAGGAGGCTACTGCTGCTGCCCAGGCCCCCTCGCTCCCCAGCATGGCGTTGACCACGCCGGGAAGCGAGAGGTCCTGTCCGATCCCCGGACCAGGGCGGTTTGGGGAGAAGTTGACCCCTACCAGGGCCAACTCTCCCCACGCGGCGGCCACGTATCCCGGTCCCCTCTCTAAGAGCGAGAGGGGAGGGGAGTCTGTGGGAGACCGCGACACCAGGATGCGATGCTCGACCCTGCCCATCAGTCGGACATCGCACCCCCCTCCTCAGCCACCATCGCAGGAGCGACGGTGCTTTTCGCAGCAGCAGCAGGACCGGTCGGCGCCTGCGCTTTGCCCCGCTTAGGGGGAGGATTGCAGTTCCTCCCCCTCATCATGTGGTCTGCTGGGCAGCCACTGGCGGCACACACCGCGCAGTGCGGCGTGGCGGCCTCGCAGGAGGCGGCCTTGTGGCCCTCCTTGCCGCACCGGAAGCACGTGTCCGTCCTGTCCACCGCGGACGGACACAGGGGCCGGGTGTGTCCGATGCCGAGGCACCGGAAACACCGCAGGGGCTGCTCCTCGAGCGCCCGGACGGCACCCGAGCTGTATCCGACGGTAAGCCGTCCCTTGGCAAGGACGGCTTTGGCAGCGGCGATTGGGCACTCTAGGCGGATGGTGCCCATGCCGCCGCGGCCGGGCCTTATGGCCCTGCCTTGGACCGCCGCGATGCCACAGCCCCCTATCGCTGCGACCGCCGCCACCACCTCCTCCTTGGTGACGGAATCGTCCAAGTCAGCGACCTCTATGGCCGCTGACTTGACCGGTCGCGCCACCTTGGCCGAATCGGCGATGACCTCCTTTAGCTTGGCGGCAAAGAGGTCCGCATGGGCACTCCCCTCCTTCCCCGGGAACTCAAAGATGCGAGCCCCGGCTTGCGTCTTGCGGCAAGTGACGCTGCCGATCCCCAGTTGGGTGGGATCGGCATTCGCACGCGCCCGCACCAAGACGGACATGTAGGTCTCCCCTCGGTCCGCAGCCTCCGCGGTGAGAGTCACCACGACGGCCGCGGTTTTCGGGGGGACCAGCCGCCTTTTTCCCTTCCCTTTCGCCGTCGCCTTTCCCTTGCCGGTCGTCTGCTGCGACTGGCTGGGAGCGGTGGGGGCGCGGACGGCGGGGACGGCCGTCGCCGACTTCTTGGCCTTCCCCTTACGGACCACCTCCGTCCACTCGTTGGACGGGGTCGTCGAGGGGAGGAGGAGGGCGTCTTCCGCCTGGGCGGAGGTGGACGGTCCCGGCTCGCAATGCGTGGCATCCGCCGCAAGCGGCGGCCGGTGGCGCTTCTCCGGCAGGAGCCGGTCCTCGATGCCTGCAATGCAGGCTCTTGTGAAGGCCCTCTCCTCCCGCACCACCTTGCGGATGATGTCCTCAAGGTTGGAGGGAGGGCCCTCTGCTGCAGGGCTCGTCCCGGCCTGTTGTGGCCGGGCCGTGACCTCAGCCAGCTTCTGATGAAGCTGGCTGACCTCCGACTGCAGGCGATCCACCCTCGCCTGCAGTTGCCGCGTCTCGTCGCTGGTCGTGCGCTGCACCAGCTCCGCGACGACACCGCGCAAGCTCGCGGCTCTACATTTTAGGGCCTTCTGCAGAGTGCCCTTCAGGTTGGAGGACTTAGAGGCGACCTCCACAATCTCCTCCTCGTCCTCTTCCGCCATCCTCTGCAGCTCCGCCAATGACTTGTCCGCGTACAGAACGCGGGACGCGCCGTACCCGGACTTGGCCCGGGCAATGTGCGCCCGCTTTTCCGCGGCAGCGACCCGCTCCTCCAGCTCCTGCTGGAGCTGAGCCCGCCGAGCCAGGTCCAGCTGGCGTTGGGCGTTCGAAAGCCCAACGACATGGGTCTCCGCGGCCACCGTCGGCTTTTTAGCCTTCGGCAACCGCGTCGACCCCGAGGCCGAGGAGCCCTCGGACCCACCACTCCGGTGGATTCGCTTCAGCGAACGCGCTCCGGTGGAGTCGTCCGCGTCCGAGACAGTCAGAAGCGAGTCGTCGTCAGACGACTCGTCCGCCGCTGCGAAGAAGCTAGCCGCAGAAGTCGCGCGGCCAGCCTCTGACGCCGAAGCGTCGGATTGGCCCTGAGAAGGGCCTTTTGGTTGGCCCTGAGAATGGCCTTTTGGTTGGCCCTGAGAAGGGCCTTTTGGTTGGCCCTGAGAAGGGCCTTTTGTTTGCTTCGAAAAGCGCCCGCAGGCATCCCGCATAGGGCTCGGCATTTTCCGTCAGATCGTATACTCGCAAGTCAGGATAAAATAAAATAGCAACGATGCACAGTGCACTTTGGCCGTACCCAGTCTGCCACTCCGTTACGGTGGTCAGAGCTGGGCCGTTTCCAGGGGACACGACGAGGACGTAAGCACTGTGGGGTGGTCCCCCAACCTAACCTAACCTAACCTTTTTTTTTTTTTTTTTTTTTTTTTTTTTTTTTTCGCTGAGAAATGACGTTACGCATCTCCGCTCTTGGGGGAAAGAGACGGAGTATGTGGGACTCCCTGCCAGGGTGGCAGTATACCCACTAAAACTCAGCGGTGTTCCCTCATCGCCTTGATGGGGAGGTCATGGGAATCCGGCTCAGCCTTTGCATCCACAACCCCCCCGGCGCATGCCCGCCTAGCTGGCGGGCCCCGCATGTCCCCCCGTCTGATGGGGGGCTACGGGAATGGCCGAGAACACCTGGCCATTCCCGTCCGGCACTGGTGGAAGCCTGTGCAATACAGGCGAGGGTGCCCCCGCACCCGTCGCCTGCTGGCTTCCACCTGGGAGGAGTCGGAGATGACTGTCATACTGACGTCTTCTTCGACCCCTCCTCCGCCTTCGGAGCGGCGCCGCGAGAGGGTCTTCCTCCCGCACGCGCTCCGCCGCCTCCTTCTGGGACATGACGTGTTCGCAGAAGGAGGCGACTGCCGCCCAGGACCCCTCATCCCCTAGCATGGCGTTGACCAAGCCGGGGAGCGAGAGGTCCGTTCCGATCGCCGCGGTGAGACTGCGGCGCGGCTCGGACCACGACGGGCACACCTCGAGAGTGTGCTGCGCCGTGTCCTCCGCCGCGCCACAGTCGTGACACGACGGCGTCTCCTCCCGCCCGATACGGTGCAGGTACGATCCGAAGCAACCGTGTCCGGACAGCACCTGCACCAGACGGAAGGAGAGGAACCCGTGCGACCGCTCGAGCCAGTCTTGCAAGACCGGCCCAATCGCGTCGAGGGTTCGGCGGCCGAAGGCTGCGGCGGCGAGGTCCCGCGTCCAGTGGACGACGATGGCGTCCTTCGCCTCCCGCCGGACGGCCTCCCGCTCTTGCGGGGCTGGGCGTTCTCCACTCGCCCTCCGCCCCGCCGTCCATTCATACACTCTGGCGAGCACCCACGCCTCGAGCTCCCAAGGCGGGGTGCCGGCCAGAGCGCATGCCGCGGAGAAGCCGACCGTGCGGTAGGCCCTCGCCGCCCGCTGGGCTATGGCCCTTTGGGGGGCCCGCAATGCGGCGGCGTTCTCCCTCCTGTGGAGGGAGTCCTCCCAAATAGGGGCCCCGTAAAGGGCCATACTCCTCAAGATGCCGGCGTAGAGTTGCCGGCATCTCGCGCTGGGCCCCCCCAGATTGGGGAGCAGCCACGAGAGGGCGCCCGCAGTCTTCAGCAGGCGCGTCGACAGCCCGCTAAAATGCGGGCCGAAACGCCACCTGCTGTCGAGTACACCTCGATTCGGACGCCCTCCACGAAGATGTGGGCGTCTAGAGGTTGGCGCTGCCGAGGCCCGTGGAAGAACACGGCCTCGGTCTTGTGCAGCGCCACCGTCAGTCCTAGGCGGCGGATCCTCCCTGCGACCAAGGATCCGCCTGCCGAGGCCAAGTTGGCCGCCTCCCTGAAACTCTCCCCCCGGGCGGTGAGGAGAGTGTCATCCGCGTAGCAGAGGACACTCGTGCCTCGGAGGAGAGTTCCCCGCAAGAGCCAGTCGTAGCCGACGTTCCAGAGGTGAGGTCCCACGACTGACCCCTGTGGAACGCCGGCCTCGACTGCGTACCGCCGGACTTGGCCAGCCCTGTTCACGAGGACGATCGTCCGATCCTCCAGGTAGCTGGCCAGTAGACGCCGCATGTATAGAGGCACTCCGTGGAATCGGAGCGCCTCTAGGATGGTGCTGTGGGGAACAGAGTTGAAGGCGTTGGCTATGTCGAATGACACCGCCAACAATCCGTCCCCCGCCTGCATCGCATCCTTCACCTGGCCCTTAAGGCGGGCCAGCGCGTCCACTGTGGAACGCTCAGCCCGAAAACCGAACTGAGCGTCCGACAAGTCCGGCCCCACATTCCGCAGGTGGCTCTTTAGGCGGGCAGCGATTATCCCCTCGAACATTTTGCCGACCTCATCGAGCAGGACGATGGGTCGGTATGCCGAGGGCGAGTCTGCAGGGCGGCCCTCCTTGCGAAGGAGGCACAACTGCCCCTCCTTCCACGGTTTCGGGAACCTCCCAGACGCAAGGCATGCGTTAAAGAGGTCCCGAAACCGCTCCTCCATTTGGGTGGCGGCAATTGCCACCACCCTCGCCGGGACACCGTCGGGGCCCGGAGCCGTCTTCTTGGCGCGGATGTGCACAATCGCCGCGCCAAGTTCCGACTCCGTGACAGGAGGGGCCTCCTCTTCCTCCTCAGCTGGCGGAGCCATCCCCCGCGGAGGGTCCATCACTGGTGGGGTGAAATTTTCCCTGCACGGGAACAGGGACTGAACCACCCCATCTAGGAATGAGGGCTCCAGGGTCTCGGCGACCGGGGGACCAAAGGGGCGCAGCTTGTTGCGCGCCGCCCTGTATGGCCTCCCGTAGGGATCCCTGTCGAGACCCTCCAGCATCTCCGCTCTCGCCGAGTCCCTGGCGTCGGCGATGGCCCGCTCGAGGACCAGTTTTGCCTCTATGTACACCTCATAGAGGTGGTCCTCGTGGGCGTGGTCTCGTCGACGCCGCCGCCGGCTACGCGCGTAGGCCCTCCTGGCCCCCACGCACGCCGCTCGAAGCCCCTCCAGCTCCACCGACCACCAGTACACCGCCCGATTGGGCAGCGGTCGGCCTGACCGAGGCATGCTAGAATTGCACACCTCGGTCAGAGACTCCCTTAGGTGTCCCGCCACGGTGTCCACGTCCAGGCCAGCGGAAGGCGGCGAAAGCCAGTCCTGGATAAACGCCGCCTCCGCCGCCGCCTCCCTGTCCAGGCGGGTGAGAGCCCACCGTGGAAACGCTGACCGCCCCGAGGGGGGCCGCGTCTCTCCGGGGCCACCGGTGGAGATGTCGAACCGCACGTAACGGTGGTCCGACATGGTCTCCACCAGGTCCACCCGCCAGTTCAGCACGCGCGCGGCCAACGCAGGGGTGGCAAACGTGACGTCCACTATCGAGCCACCCTGCCGCCGCACGCATGTCTGGACGTTCCCTCTGTTGAGGAGGGAGAGCCCAGAGGAGGCTGCCCACAACTCCACCACCCGCCCGCGAGGGTCGGTGGCCGGGTTGCCCCAGGTCACCGACTTGGCATTCAGGTCTCCCAATACGGAGACCTGACGCGGCGCCGCCCTGCCGACCACGGCGGCCAGGACTCCGAGATAGTTCTCGAAGTCCTGGAGAGGGCGGTTTGGGGAGAAATAGACGCCCACGAGGGCTACCTCTCCCCACGCGGCGGCCACGTATCCCGGTCCCCTCTCTAATAGCGAGAGGGGAGGGGAGTCTGTGGAGGACCGCGCCGCTAGTGCCACCAAGCCGTCCTCGTCACCCAGCCAACTGCCGGGGATCGAGTAGGGCTCGGCGACCACCGCTACGTTCACCAACCACTCAGCCATGGCCTGGACCAGCAGGTCCTGGGCCGCTCTGCAGTGGTTGGTGTTCGCCTGGAGGATGCGATGACTGGAAACCATTATTCCGACATCGCACCCCCCTCCTCAGCTACCGCCGCTGGAACTGGAGTTACAGCGGCGGCGACAGCGGCGGTGGCGGCGACAGGGCGAACCTGCGCCGGCACTATGCCCTTCCTCACGGGGGGCTTACAACTCCTGCCCGTCATCCTGTGGTCCGCGGGTCGGCCACTAGCGGCACACGCCCTGCAGTGTGGCGTGGTGGCGCGGCAGGTGGCACTCTTGTGTCCCTCTTGCCCGCATTGGTAACACGTGTCTCCCCAGTCGGATTTGGAGGGACACGTGACTCGGGTGTGGCCGAACGCAAAGCACTTAAAGCAGCGCACAGGCTGGTTTTCAAGTGGCCGGACCACAGCCGAGCTTAGTCCTACAAGCAGCCGTCCCTTGGTCGCAGCAAGGGCGGCCGCCGCCGCGGCGACTGGGCACTCGACGCGGATTACGCGCATGCCGCGGCGACCGAGCCCGATGGCTCCCCCCTTCACCGTGCCAGCGTCGCAGCCTCCCGCAACGGCAACGGCCGCCACCACATCCTCCTTGGTGACCGAATCATCCATATCGGCCACCTCAAGGACTGCGGTCTTAACGGGCCTGACGATCGTTGCCGTATCCGCAATGACCTCTTGCAACTTGGTTGCGAAGAGGTCCGCACTTGCGCCGCGCTGTTCCCCCGAGAACTCGAAAATTCGAGCCCCAGTTAGGGTTCGGCGGCACGTGATGTTGCCGATCCCCAGCCGGGAGGGATCAGCATTGGTACGAGCCCGTCTTAGGATCGACTCGTACGTCTCGCCCCGCTCCACGGCCTCCGGGGTGATGGTCACCACGACGGCCGCGGTTTTGGGAGGAACTAGCTTCCTCCCGCCGGCTGGGGCCCTTTTGGCTGCAGGGGCAGTCGCAGCGGGCTTGGGGGCCGACTTCTTCCCTCCCTTCCCTTTTCCTCTCTTGACCACTTCCGTCCACGACTGGTTGGACGGGGTAGTGGAGGGGAGAAGGGCGTCCTCCCCCTGCGAGTTCTGGGCAGCCGCTGGAGAAGCAGACGCTCCCTCCGCGCTTGTGGTGGGGGTTTGAGGGGCCACAGTGCTCCTCTTGCCCTTCCCTTTGCCCTTGGAGGGCTTCGAGGCCTGGGTCTGCGCACCCGATCGCGGGTCTCCCGCAGGCTGCGCAGGCACGGGCACCGGCTCCGTCGGTGGCGGACTCTTATCCGCCGCTAACGGCGGGCGGAGCCGCTTTTCCGGCAAGAGCCGGTCCTCGATGCCCGCGAAGCAGGCTCTGGTGAAGGCCCTCTCCCCCATGACAACCTTTCGGATTATTTCCTCAAGGTTGGAAGGGGAAGGGGAGGAGCCTCCTATCACCGGACCTGGGGCAGGTTGAGCAGGCCGGGCCGTGGCCTCAGCCAGCTTCTGGTGTAGCTGGCTGACCTCAGCCTGCAAGCGATCCACCTTCGCCTGCAGCTGTCGCGTCTCGTCCGTGGTGGTCCGCTTCACCAGCTCCAGGACAATGCCGTGTAGACTGGCAGCCCGGCATTTGAGGGCCTTTTGGAAGGTCCCCTTCAAGTTGGAGGACTTGGAGGCGACCTCCAGTACCTCCTCCTTATCCTGGAGTGCCATCCGCTCCAGCTCCGCCAGGGAGTGGTCGGCATACAGCACTGTGGACGTGCCATAGCCAGCCCTCGCCCTGGCGGCCCGCGCCTGCTGCTCCCTGGCATCGATCCTCTCCTCCAGGTCTTGCTGGAGTTGCGCCCTTTTCGCCAGGTTTAGCTGGCGCTCGGCGTCTACCAGGCCCACATCGTGGGTAGAAGGCGGGTTTGAAGTCGAGGCCTTTTTGGACCTATTCTTCTTCTTCGCCTTACTTCCGACGGACTCCGAGGAGCCCTCGGACCCGAGCCTCAGATAGGCCCTCTTCCGCTTGAGGCGGTCGGTTTCGGCCGCCGACGTGTCCATGTTGGAGTCGTCGGAGTCCGACAACTCGTCTGGCCTGCTAAACAAGCTGGCCGCAGATGGTGCGCGGTCAGCATCCGATGCCAAAGCGTCGCCAGCGTTGGATTGGCCCTGAGAAGGGCCTTTGGTTTGGCCCTGAGAAGGGCCTTTTGGTTGTTTTTTTTTTAAAAATCGCCCGCAGGCATCCCGCATAGGGCTCGACATGGTATTTCCGCAGGTTCGTTACGCACAAGACAGTTAAAATAAAATAAAATCGCAACGAAGGCACAGTGCACTTTGGCCGTACCCAGTCTGCCACTCCGTTACGGTGGTCAGAGCTGGGCCGTTTCCAGGGGACACGACGAGGACGTAAGCACTGTGGGGTGGTCCCCCAACCTAACCTAACCTAACCTAACCTAACCTAACCTTTTTTTTTTTTTTTTTTTTTTTTTTTTTGCGCTGGGAAAAAATGCATTACGCATACCCGCCCATCGGGGGATGGGGGGCTATGTGGGACTCCCCGGGCTGACCCGGTATACCCACTAAAATAACCCAGCGACACTCCCGCTTCGTCAGAGTGGCGGGGGACTGGGAAACCGGCAAAGCCTTGACGTCCAGTCCTCCGCCGACGATGGCCCTCCAAGGCGGACCCCTCACGCCCCCCCCGTGGGGAGGGGGAAGGGCCCGGGAGTGAGAGACGAAGGTGGTGATGGGTGCAATGCGGGCGAGGGCACCCCCGTGCCTGTCGCCCGCCCATCGCCACCATGAGGAGGGAGAGGACGGCGCCTTCTCCGACCCCTTCGTCTGCGGAGCGGCGCAGCGAGAGGGTCATCCTCCCGCGCGCGCTCCGCCTCCTCCTTTTGCGAAATCACGTCCTCGCAAAAGGAGGCAACCGCCGCCCAGGACCCCTCGCTCTCCAGCATGGCGTTGATCACGCTGGGGAGCGAGAGGTCCTGTCCGACCACCGCGGTCAGACCGCGACGCAGCTCGGACCACGCTGGGCACACCTCGAGCGTGTGCTGTGCCGTGTCCTCCGCCGCGCCGCAGTCGTGGCAGGCCGGGGTCTCCTCCCTTCCAATCCGGTGCAGGTGCGTTCCGAAACAGCCGTGGCCGGACAACACCTGCACCAGGCGGAACGAGAGGAAACCGTGGGACCGCTCGAGCCAGCCCTGCAGGACCGGACCGAGCGCGTCCAACGTGCGGCGGCCGAAGGCGGCGGCGGCGAGATCCTCCGTCCAGTGGAGGACGATGGCGTCCCTCGCCTCCCGCCGCACGGCTTCCCGTTCTTCGGCGACAGGGCGCTCCCCGAGCGACCTCCGCTGCGCAGTCCATTCGTAGACTCTGGCCAGCACCCAAGCCTCCAACTCCCAAGGAGGGGTGCCGGCCAGAGCGCACGCCGCCGAAAAGCCTACGGAGCGGTAGGCCCTCGCCACCCGCAGTGCAATGGCCCTTTGGGGCTTGCGGAGGGCGGTCGCATTCTCCCTCCTGTGGAGGGAGTCCGCCCAGATGGGGGCCCCGTAAAGGGCCATACTCTTCAGAATGCCGGCATAGAGGCGCCGGCATTTCTCCTTGGGCCCCCCCAGGTTCGGGAGGAGCCACGAGAGGGCGTCAGCAGCTTTCAACAGGCGCGTCGACAGCCCGCTGAAATGCGGGCCGAAGCGCCACCTGTCGTCCAGCACCAGACCCAGATACTTCATCTGGGGCTGGATCGCTATCCTGACGCCCTCTACGACTATGTGGGCGTCGGGAGGGCAGCGCTGCCGAGGCCCGCGAAAGAACACGGCCTCGGTCTTGTGCAGCGCCACCCTCAATCCCAGGCGGCGGATCCTCTCTGCGACCAAGGATCCGCCAGCCGAGGCCAGACAGGCCGCCTCCGCAAAGCTCCTCCCCCGGGCAGTGAGGAGAGTGTCATCCGCGTAGCAGATGACACTCGTACCCTCAAGGAGGGCCCCCCTCAGGAGCCAGTCGAAACCGATGTTCCACAGGGGGGGCCCCAGCACTGACCCCTGCGGAACACCGGACTCTGCGCCGTACCGCCTCACCGTGGCCGTCTTGTCCACAAGGAGGACCTCTCGGCCCTCCAAGTAGCTGGCCAGGAGGTTCTGGAGGTATTGGGGCACTCCGTGATATCGGAGCGCCTCCAATATCGTCGAGTGGGGGACGGAGTTGAAGGCATTTGCAATGTCGAACGACACCGCCAGCACTCCGTCCCCCGCCTCTACCGCCTCCTTCACCTGGCCTTTGAGCAGGGCCAGCGCGTCGATCGTCGAACGCCCTCGACGGAAGCCGAATTGGGCGTCCGACAGATCCGGCCCCACTCCCCGCAAAAGACCAGCGAGCCGGGACGCGACGATCCCCTCGAACATCTTACCGACCTCATCGAGCAGGACGATGGGCCGGTATGCCGATGGGGAGTCCACCGGGCGTCCCTCCTTTCGGAGGAGGCAGAGCTGCCCCTCCTTCCAGATCTTCGGGAACCTCCCAGCCGTAAAGCACGCGCTGAAGAGGTCCCGAAACCTTTCCTCCATTTGGGAGGCGGCGATCGCCACCACCCGTGCCGGGACGCCATCTGGTCCGGGGGCCGTCTTCTTGGCGCGGAGGCTGAGGACCCCCTCGCGGAATTCCGACGCCGTCACCGGGGGTACCTCCTCCTCCGGTGGAGCCGCCCCTTGCGGGGGAGCCATCGTTGGTGGGGCGAAGTCGGTCCTGCGCGGAAACAGGGACCGGACCACCCCATCCAGCAACGCTGGCTCGAGGGTCTCCGTCAGGGGGGGACCATAGGGACGGAGCTGGTTCCGCGCCGCCTTATATGGTCTCCCGTAAGGGTCCCTGTCGAGACCCTCCAGCATCTCGGCCCTCGCCGAGTCTTCTGCAGCGCCCATCGCCGCCTTGAGGACCGTCTTCGCCTCCCGGTAAGAAGCGTAAAGGCGGTCCTCTTCCGCGGGGACTCGGTTTCGGGCGCTGCGGCGTCGGCTCCGCGTGTAGGCCCTTCTGGCCGCCACGCAGGCGCTCCGGAGACCGGACAGCTCCTCCGTCCACCAATAGACGGCACGACGGGGAGGCGGGCGGCGAGACCGAGGCATGCTGGAGTCGCACACCTCGGTCAAGGACCCCCTGAGTCGGACCGCTGCGGCGTCCACGTCCAGGACCTCGACAGGGGGCGACAGCCAGTCCTGGAGAAAGGCCGCCTCCTCGGCTGCCTCCCGGTCCAGGCGGGTGAGTGCCCAACGCGGGAAGGGAGATTGCCCAGCGCGGGCCGTCCCCCCCCCCCTGGGTGGAGATGTCGAACCGCACATATCGGTGGTCCGACAGCGTCTCCACCATCTCCACCCGCCAGTTGACGACGCGGGCGGCTAGCGCGGGGGTGGCAAACGAGGCGTCCACCACCGACCCGCCGTGTTGCCGCACACACGTGTGGACCGCCCCCCTGTTGAGGAGGGACACACCGCACGAGGCCGCCCAAAACTCGACGGCACGTCCCCGGACGTTGCAGCCCGCGGCCGGGTTGCCCCAGGCCGCCGACTTGGCGTTCAGGTCGCCCAGCACCACGACCTGGCGTGGCGCCGCCCTCCCTACGACTGCGGTGAGGACCTCGAGGAAATCCTCAAAGTCCGAGAGAGGGCGGTTTGGGGAGAAGTAGACCCCTACCAGGGCCATGTCTCCCCACGCGGCGGCCACGTATCCCGGTCCCCTCTCTAAGAGCGAGAGGGGAGGGGAGTCCGTGGAAGACCGCGACACCAACGCCACCAAGCCGTCCCGGTCGCCCAGCCAACGGCCGGGGACCGAGTAAGGCTCGGCGACCACCGCCAAGTCCACCAACCACTCAGCCATGGTCTGCATCAGCAGATCCTGGGCTGCCCTGCAGTGGTTGGCGTTCGCCTGGAGGATGCGATGTTCGACCCTATCCATCGATGGACATCGCACCCCCCTCCGCAGCCACCGTCGCAGGAACGACGGCGCTCTTGGCAGCCGCAGCAGGACCGGTCGGCGCCTGCGCTTTGCCCCGCTTAGGGGGAGGATTGCAGTTCCTCCCCCTCATCGTGTGGTCTGCCGGGCAGCCACTGGCGGCACACACCGCGCAGTGCGGCGTGGCGGCCTTGCAGGAGGCGGCTTTGTGGCCCTCCTTGCCGCAGCGGAAGCAGGTGTCCGTCCTGTCGACTGTGGACGGACACAGGGGCCGGGTGTGTCCGATGCCGAGGCACCGGAAACACCGCAGGGGCTGCTCCTCGAGCACCCGGACAGCCCCCGAGCTGTAGCCAACTGTGAGCCGTCCCTTAGCAAGGACGGCTTTGGCAGCGGCGATTGGGCACTCTAGGCGAATGGTGCCCATGCCGCCGCGGCCGGGCCTTATGGCCCTGCCCTGGACCGCCGCGATGCCACAGCCCCCTACCGCTGCGACCGCCGCCACCACCTCCTCCTTGGTGACCGAGTCGTCCAAGTCGGCCACCTCTATGGCCGCCGACTTGACCGGTCGGGCCACCTTGGCAGAATCGGCGATCACCTCCGCGAGCTTGGCTGCGAAGAGGTCCGCATGGGCACCCCCCTCCGCCCCCGGGAACTCGAAGATACGAGCCCCGGCCTGCGTCTTGCGGCAGGTGACGCTGCCGATCCCCAACTGGGCGGGGTCGGCATTGGCACGCGCCCGCACCAAGACGGACGCGTACGTCTCCCCCCGTTCCGCAGCCTCCGCGGTGAGCGTCACCACGACGGCCGCGGTTTTCGGGGGGACCAGGCGCCCCTTTCCCCTCCCTTTCCCTTTCGCCGTCCCCTTTCCCTTGCCGGCCGTCTGCGACTGGGTGGGAACGGTGGCGGCGCGGACGGCAGGGACGGCCGTCGCCGACTTCTTGCCCTTCCCCTTCCCCTTACGGACCACCTCCGTCCACTCGTTGGACGGGGTCGTCGAGGGGAGGAGGAGGGCGTCTTCCGCTTGGGCGGAGGTGGACGGTCCCGGCTCGCAGGGCGTCGCATCCGCCGCAAGCGGCGGCCGGAGGCGCTTCTCCGGCAGGAGCCGGTCCTCGATGCCTGCGATGCAGGCTCTTGTGAAGGCCCTCTCCTCCCGTACTACCTTGCGGATAATTTCCTCAAGGTTGGAGGAGGGGCCCTCTGCCGCAGGGCTCGTCTTGGCCTGTTGTGGCCGGGCCGTGGCTTCAGCCAACTTCTGATGAAGCTGGCTGACCTCCGACTGCAGGCGATCCACCTTCGCCTGCAGTTGCCGCGTCTCTTCGCTGGCCTTTCGTCGCACCAGCTCCGCGACTACCCCGCGCATGCTGGCGGCCCTGCACTTCAGGGCCTTTTGTAAGGTCCCCTTCAGGTTGGAGGACTTAGAGGCGACCTCAACAATCTCCTCCTCGTCCTCCTCCGCCATTCTCTCTAGCTCGGCCAGAGAGTGGTCCGCGTAAACAACGCGGGACGCCCCGTACCCGGACTTAGCCCGGGCGACGTGCGCCCGCTTCTCCTTGGCGGCAACTCGCTCCTCCAGCTCTTGCTGGAGCTGAGCCCGCCGAGCCAGGTCCAGCTGGCGTTGGGCGTCCGCGAGCCCAACGACATGGGTCTCCGCGGCCACCGTCGGCTTTTTAGCCTTCGGCACCCGCGTCGACCCCGAGGCCGAGGAGCCCTCGGACCCACCACTGAGGTGCGTTCGCTTTCGCGATCGCGAGTCGTCCGCTTCCGACACACTGATGAGTGAGTCGTTGTCGGACGAGTCTTCCGCCGTTCCAAAAAGGCTCGCCGCAGAAGGCGCGCGGCTAGCCTCAGACGCCGAAGCGTCGGAGGGTTGGCCCTGAGAAGGGCCTTTTGGTTGGCCCTGAGAAGGGCCGTTTTTCTTTAAAAAGCGCCCGCAGGCATCCCGCATAGGGCTCGACATAATAAAATCCGACAGGTTCGTATACGCACAAGACAATAAAAACAGAATAAAATCGCAACGATGCACAGTGCACTTTGGCCGTACCCAGTCTGCCACTCCGTTACGGTGGTCAGAGCTGGGCCGTTTCCAGGGGACACGACGAGGACGTAAGCACTGTGGGGTGGTCCCCCAACCTAACCTAACCTTTTTTTTTTTTTTTTTTTTTTTTTGTTTGCGCTGGGAAAAAATGCATTACGCATACCCTCCCATCGGGGGATGGGGGGCTATGTGGGACTCCCCGGGCTGACCCGGTATACCCACTAAAATAACCCAGCGATACTCCCGCTTCGTCCTAGTGGCGGGGGACTGGGAAACCGGCAAAGCCTTGACGTCCAGTCCTCCGCCGACGATTGCCCTCCAGGGCGGACCCCTCACGCCCCCCCCCGTGGGGAGGGGGAGGGGCCCGGGAGTTACAGACGAGGGTGGTGATGGGTGCAATGCGGGCGAAGGCACCCCCGTGCCTGTCGCCCGCCCATCGCCACCATGAGGAGGGAGAGGGCGGCGCCTTCTCCGACCCCTTCGTCTGCGGAGCGGCGCAGCGGCGCGCGCTCCGCCTCCTCCTTTTGCGAGATTGCGTCCTCGCAAAAGGAGGCTACTGCTGCTGCCCAGGCCCCCTCGCTCCCCAGCATGGCGTTGACCACGCCGGGAAGCGAGAGGTCCTGTCCGATCACCGGACCAGGGCGGTTTGGGGAGAAGTTGACCCCTACCAGGGCCAACTCTCCCCACGCGGCGGCCACGTATCCCGGTCCCCTCTCTAAGAGAGAGAGGGGAGGGGAGTCCGTGGAAGACCGCGACACCTGGATGCGATGTTCGACCCTACCCATCAGTCGGACATCGCACCCCCCTCCGCAGCCACCGTCGCAGGAGCGACGGTGCTTTTCGCAGCAGCAGCAGGACCGGTCGGCGCCTGCGCTTTGCCCCGCTTAGGGGGAGGATTGCAGTTCCTCCCCCTCATCATGTGGTCTGCCGGGCAGCCACTGGCGGCACACACCGCGCAGTGCGGCGTGGCGGCCTCGCAGGAGGCGGCTTTGTGGCCCTCCTTGCCGCACCGGAAGCACGTGTCCGTCCTGTCCACCGCGGACGGACACAGGGGCCGGGTGTGTCCGATGCCGAGGCACCGGAAACACCGCAGGGGCTGCTCCTCGAGCGCCCGGACCGCACCCGAGCTGTATCCGACGGTAAGCCGTCCCTTGGCAAGGACGGCTTTGGCAGCGGCGATTGGGCACTCTAGGCGGATGGTGCCCATGCCGCCGCGGCCGGGCCTTATGGCCCTGGCTTGGACCGCCGCGATGTCACAGCCCCCTACAGCTGCGACCGCCGCCACCACCTCCTCCTTGGTGACCGAGTCGTCCAAGTCAGCGACCTCTATGGCCGCAGACTTGACCGGTCGGGCCACCTTGGCCGAATCGGCGATTGCCTCCTTGAGCTTGGCGGCAAAGAGGTCCGCATGGGCACTCCCCTCCTTCCCCGGGAACTCGAAGATTCGAGCCCCGGCTTGCGTCTTGCGGCAAGTGACGCTGCCGATCCCCAGTTGGGTGGGATCGGCATTCGCACGCGCCCGCACCAAGACGGACATGTAGGTCTCCCCTCGGTCCGCAGCCTCCGCGGTGAGAGTCACCACGACGGCCGCGGTTTTCGGGGGGCCCCGAGGGGGGCCGCGTCTCTCCGGGGCCACCGGTGGAGATGTCGAACCGCACGTAACGGTGGTCCGACATGGTCTCCACCAGGTCCACCCGCCAGTTCAGCACGCGCGCGGCCAACGCAGGGGTGGCAAAAGTGACGTCCACTATCGAGCCACCCTGCCGCCGCACGCACGTCTGGACGTTCCCTCTGTTGAGGAGGGAGAGCCCAGAGAAGGCTGCCCACAACTCCACCGCCCGCCCGCGAGGGTCGGTGGCCGGGTTGCCCCAGGTCACCGACTTGGCATTCAGGTCTCCCAATACGGAGACCTGACGCGGCGCCGCCCTGCCGACCACGGCGGCCAGGACTCCGAGATAGTTCTCGAAGTCCTGGAGAGGGCGGTTTGGGGAGAAATAGACGCCCACGAGGGCTACCTCTCCCCACGCGGCGGCCACGTATCCCGGCCCCCTCTCTAATAGCGAGAGGGGAGGGGAGTCTGTGGAGGACCGCGCCGCTAGTGCCACCAAGCCGTCCTCGTCACCCAGCCAACTGCCGGGGATCGAGTAGGGCTCGGCGACCACCGCTACGTTCACCAACCACTCAGCCATGGCCTGCACTAGCAGGTCCTGGGCCGCTCTGCAGTGGTTGGTGTTCGCCTGGAGGATGCGATGATTGGAAACCATTATTCCAACATCGCACCCCCCTCCTCAGTTACCGCCGCTGGAGCTGGAGTTACAGCGGCGGCGACAGCGGCGGTGGCGGCGACAGGGCGAACCTGCGCCGGCACTATGCCCTTCCTCGTGGGCGGCTGGCAACTCCTGCCCCCCATCCTGTGCCCCGCAGGGCGGCTACTGGCAGCACACGCCGGGCAGTGTGGCGTGGTGGCGCTGCAAGTGGCACTCCTGTGTCCCTCCTGTCCGCACCGGAAGCAAGACTCTCCCCAGTCGGACTTGGAGGGACACGTAGATCGGGTGTGACCCGGCGCGAAGCACTTGAAGCACCGCGCAGGCTTGTCCTCAAGCGGCCGGACCACAGCCGAGCTGAAACCCACGAGCAGCCGTCCCTTGGTCGCTTTAAGGGCGGCCACCGCCGCGGCGACTGGGCACTCGACGCGGATTACGCGCATGCCGCGGCGACCGGGCCTGATGGCTCCCCCCTTCACCGCGCTAGCGCTGCAGCCTCCCGCAGCGGCAACGGCCGCCACCACATCCTCTTTGGTGACCGAGTCGTCCATATCGATCACCTCCAAGGATGCGGTCTTGACCGGTCTGGCGACCGTCGCCACATCTGCGATGACCTCTTTCAACTTTGTTGCAAAGAGGTCCGCGTTTGCGCCGCGCTGCTCTCCCCCGAACTCAAAAATTCGGGCTCCGGCCTGGGTGCGGCGGCACGAAATGTTGCCGATCCCCAGCCGGGAGGGATCCGCGTTATCACGAGCCCGTCTTAGGACGGACTCGTACGTTTCGCCCCGCTCCGCGGCCTCCGGGGTGATGGTCACCACGACCGCCGCAGTTTTGGGAGGAACCAACTTCCTCCCGCCCGCCGGAGCCTTCTGGGCTGCCGAAGCAGTCGCAGCGGGCTTGGGCTTTTTGGCCTTTCCCCTCCTGCCCACTTCCGTCCACGCCTGGTTGGACGGGGTGGTGGAGGGAAGCATGGCGTCCTCCCGCTGCGTGTTCTGGGGGGCTGCCGGAGTGGCAGACGCTCCCTCCGCGCTTGTGGTGGGGGTTTGAGGGGCCACAGTGCTCCTCTTGCCCTTCCCTTTGCCCTTGGAGGGCTTCGGGGCCTGGATCTGCGCACCCGATCGCACCGCAGGCTGCGCAGGTACAGGCACCGGCTCCGTCGGTGGCGGACTCTTATCCACCGCTAACGGCGGGCGGAGCCGCTTTTCCGGCAAGAGCCGGTCCTCAATGCCCGCGAAGCAGCCCCTGATAAAGGCCCTCTCCTCCATGACAACCCTGCGGATTATTTCCACAAGGTTGCCAGGGGGGGAGGAGCCTCCGTCTACCGGACCAGATGCAGGGGCAGGCGCAGGTAGGGCTTGCCGGGCCGTGGCCTCAGCCAGCTTCTGGTGCAGCTGGCTGACCTCCAGCTGCAGGCGATCCACCCTCGCCTGCAGCTGCCGCGTCTCGTCTGTGGCCGTGCGCTGCACCAGCTCGGTGACGATGCCGTGCATGCTCACGGCCCGGCATTTGAGGGCCTTCTGGAAGGTCCCCTTTAGGTTCGAGGACTTGGAGGCGACCTCCAGCACCTCCTCCTTGTCCTGGAGCGCCATGCGCTCCAGCTCCGCCAGGGAGTGGTCGGCGTACAGCACTGTGGATGTGCCATATCCAGCCCTCGACCTGGCGGCCCGCGCCTGCTGCTCCCTGGCAGCGACCTTCTCCTCGAGGTCCTGCTGCAGCTGCTGCCTCCTTGCTAGGCCTAACTGACGCTCGGCGTCCACCAGGCCCACATCGTGGGTGGGGGTCGATGCAGAAGTCGAAGCCTTTTTTGTCTTCGGCTTCTTCCTCGACTTGCCCACTGACTCCGAGGAGCCCTCGGACCCGAGCCTCAGGTAGGCCCGCTTCCGCTGAAGGCGATCGTTTTCTTCATCTCGGCCCTCGCCGAGTCCTCTGCAGCGCCCATCGCCGCCTTGAGGACCGTCTTCGCCTCTCGGTAAGAGGCGTAAAGGCGGTCCTCTTCCGCGGGGACGCGGTTTCGGGCGCTGCGGCGTCGGCTCCGCGTGTAGGCCCTTCTGGCCGCCACGCAGGCGCTCCGGAGACCCGACAGCTCCTCCGTCCACCAGTAGACGGCACGACGGGGAGGCGGGCGGCGAGACCGAGGCATGCTGGAGTCGCACACCTCGGTCAGGGACCCCCTGAGCCGGACCGCTGCGGCGTCCACGTCCAGGACCTCGACAGGGGGCGACAGCCAGTCCTGGAGGAAGGCCGCCTCCTCGGCAGCCTCCCGGTCCAGGCGGGTGAGTGCCCAACGCGGGAAGGGAGATTGCCCGGCGCGGGCCGTCCCCCCCCCCTGGGTGGAGATGTCGAACCGCACATATCGGTGGTCCGACAGCGTCTCCACCATCTCCACCCGCCAGTTGATGACGCGGGCGGCTAGCGCGGGGGTGGCAAACGAGACGTCCACCACCGACCCGCCGTGTTGCCGCACACACGTGTGGACCGCCCCCCTGTTGAGGAGGGACACACCGCACGAGGCCGCCCAAAACTCGACGGCGCGCCCCCGGACGTTGCAACCAGCCGCCGGGTTGCCCCAGGCCGCCGACTTGGCGTTCAGGTCGCCCAGCACCACGACCTGGCGTGGCGCCGCCCTCCCTACGACTGCGGTGAGGACCTCGAGGAAGTCCTCAAAGTCCGAGAGAGGGCGGTTTGGGGAGAAGTAGACCCCTACCAGGGCCATGTCTCCCCACGCGGCGGCCACGTATCCCGGTCCCCTCTCTAAGAGCGAGAGGGGAGGGGAGTCCGTGGAAGACCGCGACACCAACGCCACCAAGCCGTCCCGGTCGCCCAGCCAACGGCCGGGGACCGAGTAAGGCTCGGCGACCACCGCCAAGTCCACCAACCACTCAGCCATGGTCTGCATCAGCAGATCCTGGGCTGCCCTGCAGTGGTTGGCGTTCGCCTGGAGGATGCGATGTTCGACCCTATCCATCGATGGACATCGCACCCCCCTCCGCAGCCACCGTCGCAGGAACGACGGTGCTCTTGGCAGCCGCAGCAGGACCGGTCGGCGCCTGCGCTTTACCCCGCTTAAGGGGAGGATTGCAGTTCCTCCCCTTCATTATGTGGCCTGCCGGGCAGCCACTGGCGGCACACACCGCGCAGTGCGGCGTGGCGGCCTCGCAGGAGGCGGCTTTGTGGCCGTCCTTGCCGCAGCGGAAGCACGTGTCCGTCCTGTCCACCGCGGACGGACACAGGGGCCGGGTGTGTCCGATGCCGAGGCACCGGAAACACCGGAGAGGCTGTTCTTCGAGCGCCCGAACCGCACCCGAGCTGAACCCGACCAAGATCCGTCCCTTGGCAAGGACAGCCCTGGCGGCGGTGATTGGGCACTCGAGGCGTATGGTGCCCATGCCGCCGCGGCCGGGCCTTATGGCCCTGCCTTGGACCGCCGCGATGCCGCAGCCCCCTACCGCTGCGACCGCCGCCACCACCTCCTCTTTGGTGACGGAGTCGTCCAAGTCGGCCACCTCTATGGCCGCCGACTTGACCGGCCGGGCCACCTTGGCCGAATCGGCGATCGCCTCCTGCAGCTTGGCGGCAAATAGGTCGGCATGGGCACTCCCCTCCGCCCCCGGGAACTCGAAAATTCGAGCTCCGGCTTGCGTCTTGCGGCAAGTGACGCTGCCGATCCCCAATTGGGCGGGGTCGGCATTGGCACGCGCCCGCACCAAGACGGACGCGTACGTCTCCCCCCGTTCCGCAGCCTCTGCGGTGAGCGTCACCACGACGGCCGCGGTTTTCGGGGGGACCAGGCGCCCCTTTCCCCTCCCTTTCCCTTTCGCCGTCCCCTTTCCCTTGCCGGTCGTCTGCGACTGGGTGGGAACGGTGGCGGCGCGGACGGCAGGGACGGCCGTCGCCGACTTCTTGCCCTTCCCCTTCCCCTTACGGACCACCTCCGTCCACTCGTTGGACGGGGTCGTCGAGGGGAGGAGGAGGGCGTCTTCCGCCTGGGCGGAGGTGGACGGTACCGGCTCACTCTGCCTCGTTTCCGCCGCAAGCGGCGGTCGGAGGCGCTTCTCCGGCAGGAGCCGGTCCTCTATTCCTGCTATGCAGGCTCTCGTGAAGGCCCTCTCCTCCCGTACTACCTTGCGGATAATTTCCTCAAGGTTGGGGGAGGGGCCCTCTGCCGCAGGGCTCGTTTTGGCCTGTTGTGGCCGGGCCGTGGCCTCAGCCAGCTTCTGATGAAGCTCAGCCTCAGTTGCGATGTCGCCGAAGCGGCACCGCAACCTACTTGTTGGCCGCTACGTCGTCGGCTTGTCGGCAAAAGCCCTGACGAGCGGCCCCTCCTCGGGTTCCTCTTCGCTTCACCGTGGGTGTCCAAGCCACGGCTACTGAGCCCCCCCGCCTCGACAATGCGGGAACCCACCGGGGGGGAACCTAACCTAACCTTTTTTTTTTTTTTTTTTTTTTTTTTTTTTTTTTTTTTTTGTTTGCGCTGGGAAAAAATGCATTACGCATACCCGCCCATCGGGGGATGGGGGGCTATGTGGGACTCCCCGGGCTGACCCGGTATACCCACTAAAATAACCCAGCGATACTCCCGCTTCGTCCTAGTGGCGGGGGACTGGGAAACCGGCAAAGCCTTGACGTCCAGTCCTCCGCCGACGATTGCCCACCAAGGCGGACCCCTCACGCCCCCCCCGTGGGGAGGGGGAGGGGCCCGGGAGTAACAGACGAAGGTGGTGATGGGTGCAATGCGGGCGAAGGCACCCCCGTGCCTGTCGCCCGCCCATCGCCACCATGAGGAGGGAAAGGACGGCGCCTTCTCCGACCCCTTCGTCTGCGGAGCGGCGCAGCGAGAGGGTCATCCCCCCGCGCGCGCTCCGCCTCCTCCTTTTGCGAGATTGCGTCCTCGCAAAAGGAGGCTACTGCTGCTGCCCAGGCCCCCTCGCTCCCCAGCATGGCGTTGACCACGCCGGGAAGCGAGAGGTCCTGTCCGATCCCCGGACCAGGGCGGTTTGGGGAGAAGTTGACCCCTACCAGGGCCAACTCTCCCCACGCGGCGGCCACGTATCCCGGTCCCCTCTCTAAGAGCGAGAGGGGAGGGGAGTCTGTGGGAGACCGCGACACCAGGATGCGATGTTCGACCCTGCCCATCAGTCGGACATCGCACCCCCCTCCGCAGCCACCGTCGCAGGAGCGACGGTGCTTTTCGCAGCAGCAGCAGGACCGCTCGGCGCCTGTGCTTTGCCCCGCGTAGGGGGAGGATTGCAATTTCTCCCCTTCATCATGTGGCCTGCCGGGCAGCCACTGGCGGCACACACCGCGCAGTGCGGCGTGGCGGCCTCGCAGGAGGCGGCTTTGTGGCCCTCCTTGCCGCAACGGAAGCAAGTGTCCGTCCTGTCCACCGTGGACGGACACAGGGGCCGGGTGTGTCCGATGCCGAGGCACCGGAAACACCGCAGGGGCTGCTCCTCGAGCGCCCGGACCGCACCCGAGCTGTATCCGACGGTAAGCCGTCCCTTGACAAGGACGGCTTTGGCAGCGGCGATTGGGCACTCTAGGCGGATGGTGCCCATGCCGCCGCGGCCGGGCCTTATGGCCCTGGCTTGGACCGCCGCGATGCCACAGCCCCCTACAGCTGCGACCGCCGCCACCACCTCCTCCTTGGTGACCGAGTCGTCCAAGTCAGCGACCTCTATGGCCGCTGACTTGACCGGTCGGGCCACCTTGGCTGAATCGGCGATTACCTCCTTCAGCTTGGCGGCAAAGAGGTCCGCATGGGCACTCCCCTCCTTCCCCGGGAACTCGAAGATTCGAGCCCCGGCTTGCGTCTTGCGGCAAGTGACGCTGCCGATCCCCAGTTGGGTGGGATCGGCATTCGCACGCGCCCGCACCAGGACGGACATGTACGTCTCCCCTCGTTCCGCAGCCTCCGCGGTGAGAGTCACCACGACGGCCGCGGTTTTCGGGGGGACCAGCCGCCTCTTTACCCTCCCTTTCGCCGTCGCCTTTCCCTTGCCGGTCATCTGCGACTGGCTGGGAGCGGTGGGGGCGCGGACGGCAGGGACGGCCATCGCCGACTTCTTGGCCTTCCCCTTGCGGACCACCTCCGTCCACTCGTTGGACGGGGTCGTCGAGGGGAGGAGGAGGGCGTCTTCCGCTTGGGCGGAGGTGGACGGTCCCGGCTCGCAAAGCGTCGCATCCGCCGCAAGCGGCGGCCGGAGGCGCTTCTCCGGCAGGAGCCGGTCCTCGATGCCTGCGATGCAGGCTCTTGTGAAGGCCCTCTCCTCCCGCACCACCTTGCGGATGATGTCCTCAAGGTTGGAGGGAGGGCCCTCTGCCGCAGGGCTCGTCCCGGCCTGCTGTGGCCGGGCCGTGGCGTTCGAGAGCCCAACGACATGGGTCTCCGCGGCCACCGTCGGCCTTCCAGCCTTCGGCAACCGCGTCGACCCCGAGCCCGAGGAGCCCTCGGACCCACCACTCCGGTGGATGCGCTTCCGCGATCGCTCGATGGAGTCGTCCGCGTCTGACACTGTCAGTAGCGAGTCGTCTGACAACGACTCGTCCGCCGTTGCGAAGAAGCTGGCCGCAGAAGTCGCGCGGCCAGCCTCTGACGCCGCAGCGTCGGATTGGCCCTGAGAAGGGCCTTTTGGTTGGCCCTGAGAAGGGCCTTTTGGTTGGCCCTGAGAAGGGCCTTTTGGTTGGCCCTGAGAAGGGCCTTTTGGTTGCTTCGAAAAGCGCCCGCAGGCATCCCGCATGGGGCTCGACATAATGATCTCCCAGCAGGTTCGTAGACAACAAGGCAGTTAAAATAAAATATGGTAGCTACGAATGCACAGTGCACTTTGGCCGTACCCAGTCTGCCACTCCGTTACGGTGGTCAGAGCTGGGCCGTTTCCAGGGGACACGACGAGGACGTAAGCACTGTGGGGTGGTCCCCCAACCTAACCTAACCTAACCTAACCTTTTTTTTTTTTTTTTTTTTTACGTGGAGAAATGCTCATGCATACTGCACTACCACGGGGAGATAGTGCAGTTATGTGGGACTCTAACCCACTAAAACTCCACGGTGTCCTCCTCTGCCGCTTATGGCGGGAACACGGGCACGCGTTAGCACTCATCCGTGAACCCGCCGCGGCTGTCCGTCACCGGACCCTCCTCCGGGGAGTACTCCCCATCACCGGCGCACCAGAACACATAGCACGCCGTGACCACCCCAGGGACCAAACCAGCACATGGGCGCCAGACGACCCCGTCTCTGCCACCCTTGGTCCCCCTGCGACGGGTCAGGTCATTGGCCCCGCCGCCTGCCAATTTTCGGCCGCAGAGGATAGGGAGAGTGGCCAACGTCATACCAACACTCCTCTTCCCCTGCGGCCCCACCGCGTCCGCCATCGAACGGTGGCGACCCCGTCAAGGCCGCGGAAGGTAGGGAGAGCGGCGCACCGTAATACCGGCACTCCTCTCCCGCCGCGGCCTCCAACCCTCAGCCGCGATGCCTCCGGTACGACATCGCGGCCCGCCTCAGTTGCGATGTCGCCCAAGCGGCACCGCAACCTACATGTTGGCCGCTACGTCGTCGGCTTGTCGGCAAAAGCCCTGACGAGCGGCCCCTCCTCGGGTTCCTCTTCGCTTCACCGTGGGTGTCCAAGCCACGGCTACTGAGCCCCCCCGCCTCGACAATGCGGGAACCCACTGGGGGGGAACCTAACCTAACCTAACCTAACCTAACCAAAATACAGAAGAAGGACGAGAAATCCCCATACTGGCCACGTCATCATCAGCGTCTCGCCCACCATCTGGCGACGGGCTATAGAAATCGGGACCGTGCACGTCGACCTCCAGCGCATTAGGGTCGAGGATCAGTCTCCGTTGGTCCAGTGCACTCGATGCTTAGGCTTCGGGCACGGCAAGCGGTTCTGTAAAGAGCCTGCGGACCTATGCAGCCACTGCGGCGGTCCTCATATGAGAGCAGAGTGCCCGGACTGGCTCTCAGGCTCACCACCCGCTTGCCGGAATTGCACGAAGTCGAAAATAGAGCACGGCACGGAACATAATGCGTTTAGCCATGATTGCCCTATACGTAAAAAATGGGATGACGTGGCCAGATCAACTGTAGCGTACTGCTAAGGGCACCCCAACACAAAACACCCCGTATGGAGTATTGCAGGCTAACCTCCAACGTAAGAAGCTAGCTACAAATGAGCTTCTGATAGAGGCCACAAAGCGCGGAACCGCGGTAGCGCTTCTACAGGAACCGTACGTGGCAGGAGCTAAAGTAATGAGGAGTCACAGGGGCGTTAGAATCTTCCAGAACACTGGCACAGGGGATGGGACTGTCAAAGCGGCAATAGCCGTCTTTAACAGCGACTTTATTGTCAAACAGTACCCAAAACTCACCACAAATAACATAGCAGTGGTGGGAATCCAGACCAGTGCCTGGGAGATCACGCTTGTCTCCTTCTACTTTGAGCCAGACCAGCCCATCGAGCCCTATTTAGAACATCTCAAACAAATAGGGCTCGTAGTCGGTTCCAAGAGACTGATCGTTGGAGGGGACGCCAATGCAAAGAGCATATGGTGGGGTAGCCCGACGGTCGATTATAGGGGGGAAGAGATGGCTGGAACTCTCGGCGAGCTAAACCTGAACATTCTGAACCGTGGGGAAATTCCGACCTTCGACACCATCCGAGGAGGGAAACGTTACAGCAGTCACGTAGATGTTACCGCTTGTTCCAACGACATCCTGGACATGATAGACGACTGGAGGGTTGATGAGGGTCTCACGAGCTCGGACCACAACGGCATTACGTTTAGGATCCTCCTACAAAAATCTAAAGGAATTAAAATAGAAAGAACGACCAGGCAATACAATACCAAAAAAGCCAATTGGGCCAATTTTCGTGAGAAGCTTGGCCAATTGAAAATACATCACAACTTCACAACTGCCGAAATTGACAACGTTAAAAACGCAGAGCAAATTGATACATTGACAACAAACTTAACAAAAGCAATAAATAAAGCATGCAAGGAAACCATACCCACCAAAAAAGTCCAGGAGGAGCTTACCTTGCCGTGGTGGTCCGAGAGACTCGATGAGATGAAGAAGACCGTCGCTACCAGGAAGCGCAGGATCCGCTGTGCCGCCCAAATCCGGAAGTCGAAGGTCATAGAAGAGTACCTGAAAAAGAAAGAAGAATATGAGTTAGAAGCGGCCAAAGCTCAGACCGAGAGTTGGAAGGAATTCTGCGGGAAGCAGAATAGGGAGGGGGTTTGGGAGGGAATTTACAGGGTGATAGGGAGGACGCAGCGCAGGGCGGAGGACCTGCCTATGGAAATGAGCGGTGATGTGCTGGATGCGAGAGGCTCCGTAAAACTACTGGCGGAAACATTTTATCCGGAGGACCTCCCTGAAAGTGACAATGCTCATCACCGATCCATTAGAAGAAAAGCTGAAAGCGTGAACTCTGGCGAGCAAGGTGATCCTTGCGACCCACCCTTCACTATGGCAGAATTATTCAAATCAATGGACTCTTTCAATCCGAAGAAGGCACCGGGTTCCGATGGCTTTACCGCTGACATTTGTTGCCAAACCATCGCTAGCGACTCAGAACTATTTTTAAAATTCCTGAACAAGTGCCTTGAACACCATCACTTCCCCACGTCCTGGAAGGAGGCAACGGTCATAATACTGAGGAAGCCTGGAAAAGACAGCTATTCTACTCCTAAATCTTTTAGGCCGATTGGACTTTTGCCTATACTGGGGAAAATATACGAGAAGATGCTAGTGGCCCGCCTAAAATTCCACCTCCTGCCAAGGATGAGCACCCGCCAGTACGGATTCATGCCGCAGAGGAGTACCGAGGACTCCCTCTATGCCCTTATGCAACATGTGAACCAAAAACTAGCACTGAAAAGGATAGTAACACTCGTATCCCTGGACATAGAGGGAGCATTTGACAGCGCCTGGTGGCCAGCGATAAGAGTCCGTCTGGCGGAGGAAAACTGCCCAATAAACATTAGGCGGGTCATGGACAGCTACCTCAGGGACCGAAAAGTCTCAATCAGGTACGGTGGGGAAGAATATAGGAAAGACACGAACAAGGGTTGTGTCCAGGGCTCGATTGGGGGCCCAATCCTTTGGAACTTGGTCCTGGACCCCCTCCTCAAAGCAGCAGAAAGCAGGGGAATCTACGCTCAGGCGTTTGCGGACGATGTCATTTTAGTCTTCGACGGAGAGACCGCACTAGAGGTGGAGGAAAGTGCCAATGCCGCTCTCAATCATGTTCTGGCGTGGGGTGTCGAAAACAAACTGAAATTCGCACCACACAAAACAACCGCGATGGTGATAACCAAGAAATTAAAATATGACACACCACGCCTCAGCATGGGGGGGATCGACATTGGCATGTCAAAAGAGATTAAGCTTCTGGGTGTAACGATCGACCACAAGCTGACCTTCAATACCCACGTCTCACTGGTCTGCAGGAAGGCAATCGCCATATACAAGCAGCTGTGTAGAGCCGCAAAGGTCAGTTGGGGGCTGCATCCAGAGGTGATACGCTTGATGTATGTCGCGTGCATAGAGCCCATAATCCTCTACGCTGCGAGCGTCTGGGCACCGGCTGCGAAAAAGTTGGGCATCGTCAAACAGTTTGCCACCATGCCCCGAGAGCACCTGCGTCACCCGAAACGACAGGGAGCCGTGCCTCCTCCCGAGCCAGCGCTCGAGCACTGGCTGGACCGCCCCGATGGTACCGAGGCCGGCGGTAGGGCGTGAAAGCCTGTCCCGCCAATCCGCCACCAGGACCTCGCGAAGCTGAGACCGACGCAGCTCCATATGGCGCTGCATCAGCCTTTCGCCTCGCGCCCGCGCTTCCTCACGCCACCGGTACAGTGACACAAGTACTTTCGCCTCCAGGTCCCAGGGCGGGGATCCAGCCAGTACGCAAGCCGCCTCGTAGGAGATCGTGCGATAGCCCCGAACGACCCTGACGGCCATCGCTCTCTGCGGCTTCCGCAAGACTGCGATGCTACCGGCCGTCAGGTCAGTCGCCCAGATCGGGGCCCCATACAGGGCCATCGATCGCACGATCCCCACGTAGAGCCGCCTACAGGCGGCGCTCGGGCCCCCCAGATTGGGAAGCAGCGTTGACAGCGCCCCAGCCGCGCCCAACAATTTGGGCGTCAGCCGCCGGAAGTGGGGGCCGAAATCCCACCGGCTGTCGAGCACCAATCCCAGGTACTTCATGGTAGACTCGACAGCGATCCGAGCCCCCTCGACCACGATGTGTGAGCCGGGCGGCGGCGCCCGCCGGGGGCCATGAAACACCATGGCCTCCGACTTGTTGAGGGCCACCTCCAGGCCCAGGCGACGTATGCGGCTCACCACCTGTGACACCGCATCCGTCACTAGCAACGCTGCCTCCCTGTGCGAGCTCCCCCGGGCAGTGACCAGCGTGTCATCGGCATAACACGTCAGGTCCACGCCCGGTTGGAGCTCACCCCGCAACACCCAGTCGTACCCGATGTTCCACAGGGGCGGGCCTACGACCGAGCCCTGCGGAACACCGCACGACACGCGGTGCTGGCGTTCGCCATCGCGTCCCATGTAGGTGACACTCCTCTCCGACAGATAAGCCCCAACAATGCGGCGGAGGTAGGGAGGCACCCGATGATACCTCAGTGCCTCCCGAATACAACTCCAGGGCAGGGTGTTGAAGGCGTTGGAGATGTCCAAGGACACCGCCAACAACACCTCGCCCCGGGCCACCGCTTCCTCCGCCAGGACTCTCACCCGCGACATGATGACCCGTGGGGAGGGGGAGGGGCCCGGGAGTTACAGACGAGGGTGGTGATGGGTGCAATGCGGGCGAAGGCACCCCCGTGCCTGTCGCCCGCCCATCGCCACCATGAGGAGGGAGAGGGCGGTGCCTTCTCCGACCCCTTCGTCTGCGGAGCGGCGCAGCGGCGCGCGCTCCGCCTCCTCCTTTTGCGAGATTGCGTCCTCGCAAAAGGAGGCTACTGCTGCTGCCCAGGCCCCCTCGCTCCCCAGCATGGCGTTGACCACGCCGGGAAGCGAGAGGTCCTGTCCGATCACCGGACCAGGGCGGTTTGGGGAGAAGTTGACCCCTACCAGGGCCAACTCTCCCCACGCGGCGGCCACGTATCCCGGTCCCCTCTCTAAAAGCGAGAGGGGAGGGGAGTCCGTGGAAGACCGCGACACCTGGATGCGATGTTCGACCCTACCCATCAGTCGGACATCGCACCCCCCTCCGCAGCCACCGTCGCAGGAGCGACGGTGCTTTTCGCAGCAGCAGCAGGACCGGTTGGCGCCTGCGCTTTGCCCCGCTTAGGGGGAGGATTGCAGTTCCTCCCCCTCATCATGTGGTCTGCCGGGCAGCCACTGGCGGCACACACCGCGCAGTGCGGCGTGGCGGCCTCGCAGGAGGCGGCCTTGTGGCCCTCCTTGCCGCACCGGAAGCACGTGTCCGTCCTGTCCACCGCGGACGGACACAGGGGCCGGGTGTGTCCGATGCCGAGGCACCGGAAACACCGCAGGGGCTGCTCCTCGAGCGCCCGGACGGCACCCGAGCTGTATCCGACGGTAAGCCGTCCCTTGGCAAGGACGGCTTTGGCAGCGGCGATTGGGCACTCTAGGCGGATGGTGCCCATGCCGCCGCGGCCGGGCCTTATGGCCCTGCCTTGGACCGCCGCGATGCCACAGCCCCCTATCGCTGCGACCGCCGCCACCACCTCCTCCTTGGT
Organism: Oligia fasciuncula; assembly: GCA_963082905.1. Lineage (NCBI taxonomy): Eukaryota > Metazoa > Arthropoda > Insecta > Lepidoptera > Noctuidae > Oligia > Oligia fasciuncula. Next base: position 66,717 of record OY720386.1, read on the forward strand.
GACGGAATCGTCCAAGTCAGCGACCTCTATGGCCGCTGACTTGACCGGTCGCGCCACCTTGGCCGAATCGGCGATGACCTCCTTTAGCTTGGCGGCAAAGAGGTCCGCATGGGCACTCCCCTCCTTCCCCGGGAACTCAAAGATGCGAGCCCCGGCTTGCGTCTTGCGGCAAGTGACGCTGCCGATCCCCAGTTGGGTGGGATCGGCATTCGCACGCGCCCGCACCAAGACGGACATGTAGGTCTCCCCTCGGTCCGCAGCCTCCGCGGTGAGAGTCACCACGACGGCCGCGGTTTTCGGGGGGACCAGCCGCCTCTTTCCCCTCCCTTTCGCCGTCGCCTTTCCCTTGCCACCTTGCGGATGATGTCCTCAAGGTTGGAGGGAGGGCCCTCTGCTGCAGGGCTCGTCCCGGCCTGTTGTGGCCGGGCCGTGACCTCAGCCAGCTTCTGATGAAGCTGGCTGACCTCCGACTGCAGGCGATCCACCCTCGCCTGCAGCTGCCGCGTCTCGTCGCTGGTCTTGCGCAGGACCAGCTCCGCGACGACACCGCGCATGCTGGCGGCCCTGCATTTCAGGGCCTTCTGCAGGGTCCCCTTGAGGTTTGAGGACTTAGAGGCGACCTCCACGATCTCCTCCTCGTCCTCCTCCGCCATTCTTTGCAGCTCCGCCAGAGACTGCTCCGCGTACACAACGCGGGACGCGCCGTACCCGGACTTGGCCCGGGTGACGTGCGCCCGCTTTTCCGCGGCGGCGACCCGCTCCTCCAGCTCCTGCTGGAGCTGAGCCCGCCGAGCCAGATCCAGTTGGTCGCCCAGATCGGGGCCCCATACAGGGCCATCGATCGCACGATCCCCACGTACCGGATCCCCTCCGGCCATTCATCCCCTCGGCGCGCTAGACCTTGGGATTGGGGTGATTTTTTATAGAGGTTGTCTACCTCGCGGCCCGGGCCTCAGTGGCCCGGACCCCCGGTCCTGTCAATTCAGGATTACGGGGTGGCCGACGGTTGGGCAGAACCAACCGCCGCCCCGGCGTCCCCACGCTGCCGCCGGATGCCGGACAGACGCAGCGCGGACATTGGACACCCTCCACTACCCACGCTCTCGCAGGTACAGCGGCGCGAACCGCCCCTACCCAGTCTACGCCCACTCACATCCCTCTGTAATCAGAGGAGGAGTGGACGTATGACCGTCCATCTGTAGCCCGGTTCCCTTCACCGACCATCAAGGATGATCGGTGATTGGAACCTGACCTTCCCCCGTGTGTTGAAAATTAGCCGCCAGCCCCAAGTGTCCACCAAAACCTAGTGGGCAGTTGGTGCCGACGTTGCCCAGGATGCGCCACGAGGAGGCTTTCAACATGCACCCCAACCTAACCTTTTTTTTTTTTTTTTTTTTGCGGGGGGAAAATCCTCATGGATGTCCGCCGCCCTGGGGTGGGCGGCGGGGTCTGTCAGACTCTTACTGACTAAAAACCACCCCGGTGTTCCCTTCCTGTACCTATTGCCGGGGGTACGGGTATCGCTTGCGCATTCATCCGCGCCCCCGACAGGTATTGGCCCGCCAGATGTTTGTAGGCGGGCCCCGTCACCCTCTGCGACCGTCACCCAGCGGCCGCAGGTACTCCAACTGAGAGGCGCGCGCGGAACACTACGCCGCCGCCTCGAGGCCTGTTTCTGATCGGGCGACAGACGCCCCTAGTCTGTCGCCCGCAGGCCGCGCCCTATGGTGGCCGGAGGTCGTCCGTATGCCAAGGTCGGGGAACGCGACTTTGGCTTTTGCCTCCGTAAGGACCGCCTTATAGGAGACGCCCCTTTCGACGGCTCCGGGCTGCAGCGTAATCACTACAGCCGCGGAGCGTGGGGCTCTGACCCTAGGCGGCCCCTGAGCCTTCTTGGGTGCCGGTGCTCCAGCGGATGCCAGTGGCGGCTGTGCCGCCTTCTTCCTACGGCGGCCCCTCTTGACGACCGTCGTCCAGGTCTCCGTGGTGGACCCGGGCGCAGTCGCCGAGGGTGCGGTCGCCGGGGCTGCAGTCGCCGAGGCCGCGGCCGCTTGGGGCGCGGCCGTCCGGGTAGCGGACGCGGACTTTTTGGCCCCCTTCCCGGCCTGACTCGACCCAGCCACCGCGGCCCTTGGCCCTGGTTTTTCTGGCCCTTTCTCCCTCCGTTTGTCCGCAGCGAGCGGTGGGCGAAGGTTTTCGGCCGGGAGGAGTCTAGCCTCTATGGCCTCCAACCGGGCACCCACCATACTCCCACACTGCATCATGCAGATGCGCGCGATCCTCTCGACCTCCGCATCCGCAAGTGCAGGAGCCAACGACGGAGCTGGAAACGGAGCCAATGCCGGGGCCGCGCCGGGAGAGTTGCCAACGGCCGGGGGAGTTGCCCTCTGGGCAGCAAACTGCCGTTTGAGGTCCTCCAGCTCGGATCGGAGACGGCTGTTCTCCTCCCATAGCTTCGCCGTCTCCTCCGTGCTCGTGCGATTAAGGAGGACCCCAACCGCCTCCTTGATGTCGTCAGCCGCCTCCTTTAGGGCGCGCGTGAACGTGCCCTTCAGGCTACCGGATTTGGTGGCAACCTTTAGGACGACATCCACGCCGTCCATCACTTGGCGGCTGAGAGCCACCGCCGACACGCTCCCCCCGGCAGCTATCCGAGCGGATCGCCGCTCTCGGGCCTGTCGGGCCAACTCGCTGACTTCGTCAGCCGCGACAGCCTTCCTTTGCGCCCGCTTAGCAGCGTTCGCCTCCGCCTTGTTGGACCCCAGCAAGGGCCCGGGGTCACTCTCCGCGCCCTCCGTCGGACGCGCTACGGGAGCTGGTGTTGCGGGCCGAGAGATCGGCACAAATCGACCCGCACGGTCACGGCCGGGAGCTCCGCTCGCGCGACCCCGCCCTCTCTGTGCCGTTGGCACCTTGGCGGCCGACAGGTTCTCTTCACTGGAAGAGAGGCCCATCGACCCCGAGTCCCTGCTTAGCGGGCGCTTCCTCCAAAATTTGGAGGTGCACTCCTGGAAGTTTAAGTCCTTTTCAGGACATGAGCCTCCTCGGCTCTTGTTGCCATCAACGATGGCAAACGGTTCTTTTGCATCGCACAGGCGCTCCAGGCTAACCCGGAGCTCCTTTTCTTGCGACGCAAGTGGTTGACGCAGGTCGGCGGTGGTCTGCCGGCCCACGAGACTATTGGTGCCCCCCCCAGATACGAAGGGGCTGCCTTCCGAAGAAGGGCGGGATTGTCCCTCCTTGGGTAGGAGGGTACCCGCCTGGGGAATAGTTTTTCCATTAGCCTTTTCCATGTTTTTCCTTTTAAGGGTGAGGTCCCTTTTCGCCGCGCTAACGACCGGATCCCCTCCGGCCATTCATCCCCTCGGCGCGCTAGACCTTGGGATTGGGGTGATTTTTTATAGAGGTTGTCTACCTCGCGGCCCGGGCCTCAGTGGCCCGGACCCCCGGTCCTGTCAATTCAGGATTACGGGGTGGCCGACGGTTGGGCAGAACCAACCGCCGCCCCGGCGTCCCCACGCTGCCGCCGGATGCCGGACAGACGCAGCGCGGACATTGGACACCCTCCACTACCCACGCTCTCGCAGGTACAGCGGCGCGAACCGCCCCTACCCAGTCTACGCCCACTCACATCCCTCTGTAATCAGAGGAGGAGTGGACGTATGACCGTCCATCTGTAGCCCGGTTCCCTTCACCGACCATCAAGGATGATCGGTGATTGGAACCTGACCTTCCCCCGTGTGTTGAAAATTAGCCGCCAGCCCCAAGTGTCCACCAAAACCTAGTGGGCAGTTGGTGCCGACGTTGCCCAGGATGCGCCACGAGGAGGCTTTCAACATGCACCCCAACCTAACCTTTTTTTTTTTTTTTTTTTGCGGGGGGAAAATCCTCATGGATGTCCGCCGCCCTGGGGTGGGCGGCGGGGTCTGTCAGACTCTTACTGACTAAAAACCACCCCGGTGTTCCCTTCCTGTACCTATTGCCGGGGGTACGGGTATCGCTTGCGCATTCATCCGCGCCCCCGACAGGTATTGGCCCGCCAGATGTTTGTAGGCGGGCCCCGTCACCCTCTGCGACCGTCACCCAGCGGCCGCAGGTACTCCAACTGAGAGGCGCGCGCGGAACACTACGCCGCCGCCTCGAGGCCTGTTTCTGATCGGGCGACAGACGCCCCTAGTCTGTCGCCCGCAGGCCGCGCCCTATGGTGGCCGGAGGTCGTCCGCCACCCTGCGACGCCCGGTGCGTCTGCTGCGGGCCGGGAGAGAGGTAACAGCTTCTCTCTCCCTTTCCGCCGCCTCCTTTGCCGACATTACGTCCTCACAAAAGGAGGCGACGGCCGTCCAGCCGCTCTCGCTCCCGACCATGCATGAAATGACGGCCGGAAGCGAGAGGTCGCCCGCAGCATCGACTGCCGCGACTAAGTCACGGCGCTGCACTGCCCAAGCTGGGCACTCCTCCAACGTGTGCAGCGCCGTGTCCTCGCGGCAGCTGTCACAGTGGTGACATTCGGGCGTCGGCTCCCGGCCTATCCGACACAGGTACTTCCCGAAACACCCATGTCCGGTAAGCACCTGCGTCAGCCGGAAGCTGAGGGCACCGTGGCGTCTCTCCAGCCACTCCATCATCACGGGTCTTACCGCCGCTATCGCGGCGTGCCCTGCCGTGGGTCGCGCAAGTCGCTGCTCCCATTTCGCCACTAGGACCTGGCGGAGCTCTGCCCTGCGCGCCTCAACTTGTCGAGGCACCAGGCGCTCGCCCCGCCCCACCGCTTCCTCGCGCCATGTATAGAGTGACGCGAGGAGTTCCGCCTCTAGGTCCCAGGGCGGGGATCCGGCTAGGAGGCTCGCCGCCTCGAAGGAGATCGTACGGTATCCCCTTATTACCCTGACGGCCATCGCTCTTTGCGGCCTTCGTAGCAAGGCGATGTTACGGGCCGTCAGGGCATCCGCCCACACTGGCGCGGCGTAAAGCGCCATGGACCGTACGATCCCTGTGTAGAGCCTCCGGCAGGAGGTATTTGGACCCCCCAAGTTGGGCAGCAAGCGCGAGAGCGCTGAAGCGGCGCCCAACAAGCGGGGTGCGAGCCGCTGGAAGTGCGGCCCGAAGCTCCATCGGCTGTCGAGGACGAGTCCTAAGTACTTCATCGTCGACTCGACAGCTATGGAGACCCCTCCTACCACGATGTTTGAACCCGGAGGTGGCTTATTCCTCGGCCCGTGAAAACAGAGGGCCTCGGATTTGTGCAAGGCCACCTCCAGGCCCAACCGCCGGATCCTACCCACGACATGCGCGACCCCGGCCGTCGCCAGTATGGCCGCCTGCCGGTACGTCTTCCCACGTGCTGTCACTAGCGTGTCGTCGGCGTAGCATGTCACGCCGACTCCGTGGAGAAGAGCACCGCGCAGAGCCCAGTCGTAGCCTATGTTCCACAGGGGCGGCCCCAGTACCGAACCCTGCGGAACACCGCACGACATTTCTCGCCGACCCGATGATTGCGTCCACCGCTGAGGTGGGTTCGCTTTCGCGATCGCGAGTCGTCCGCTTCCGACACACTTATTAGTGATTCGTTATCGGACGAATCTTCCGCCGTTCCAAAAAGGCTTGCCGCAGAAGGCGCGCGGCTAGCCTCTGACGCCGAAGCGTCGGAGGGTTGGCCCTGAGAAGGGCCTTTGGTTTGGCCCTGAGAAGGGCCTTTTTTCTTTAAAAATCGCCCGCAGGCATCCCGCATAGGGCTCGGCATTTTCCAGCAGATCGAATACGCACAAGGCAGTAGAATAAAATAAAATCGCAACGATGCACAGTGCACTTTGGCCGTACCCAGTCTGCCACTCCGTTACGGTGGTCAGAGCTGGGCCGTTTCCAGGGGACACGACGAGGACGTAAGCACTGTGGGGTGGTCCCCCAACCTAACCTTTTTTTTTTTTTTTTTTTTTTTTTTTTTTTTTTTTTTTTTTTTTTTTTTTTTTGTTTGCGCTGGGAAAAAATGCATTACGCATACCCGCCCATCGGGGGATGGGGGGCTATGTGGGACTCCCCGGGCTGACCCGGTATACCCACTAAAATAACCCAGCGATACTCCCGCTTCGTCCTAGTGGCGGGGGACTGGGAAACCGGCAAAGCCTTGACGTCCAGTCCTCCGCCGACGATTGCCCTCCGAGGCGGACCCCTCACGCCCCCCCCGTGGGGAGGGGGAGAGGCCCGGGAGTTACAGACGAGGGTGGTGATGGGTGCAATGCGGGCGAAGGCACCCCCGTGCCTGTCGCCCGCCCATCGCCACCATGAGGAGGGAGAGGGCGGCGCCTTCTCCGACCCCTTCGTCTGCGGAGCGGCGCAGCGGCGCGCGCTCCGCCTCCTCCTTTTGCGAGATTGCGTCCTCGCAAAAGGAGGCTACTGCTGCTGCCCAGGCCCCCTCGCTCCCCAGCATGGCGTTGACCACGCCGGGAAGCGAGAGGTCCTGTCCGATCCCCGGACCAGGGCGGTTTGGGGAGAAGTTGACCCCTACCAGGGCCAACTCTCCCCACGCGGCGGCCACGTATCCCGGTCCCCTCTCTAAGAGCGAGAGGGGAGGGGAGTCTGTGGGAGACCGCGACACCAGGATGCGATGCTCGACCCTGCCCATCAGTCGGACATCGCGCCCCCCTCCTCAGCCACCATCGCAGGAGCGACGGTGCTTTTCGCAGCAGCAGCAGGACCGGTCGGCGCCTGCGCTTTGCCCCGCTTAGGGGGAGGATTGCAGTTCCTCCCCCTCATCATGTGGTCTGCCGGGCAGCCACTGGCGGCACACACCGCGCAGTGCGGCGTGGCGGCCTCGCAGGAGGCGGCCTTGTGGCCCCCCTTGCCGCAACGGAAGCATGTGTCCGACCTGTCCACCGCGGACGGACACAGGGGCCGGGTGTGTCCGATGCCGAGGCACCGGAAACACCGCAGTGGCTGTTCCTCAAGAGCCCGGACTGCACCCGAGCTGTAGCCGACTGTGAGCCGTCCCTTGGCAAGGACGGCTTTGGCAGCGGCGATTGGGCACTCTAGGCGGATGGTGCCCATGCCGCCGCGGCCGGGCCTAATGGCCCTGGCTTGGACTGCCGCAATGCCACAGCCCCCTATAGCTGCGACCGCCGCCACCACCTCCTCCTTGGTGACCGAGTCGTCCAAGTCAGCCACCTCTATGGCCGCCGACTTGACCGGCCGGGCCGCACATCAGTTGTCGGGGAACCCCATGCCACAGACTTGGCGTTGAAGTCCCCCAAGACGAGAACGGGACGAGGACGACTACGACTGACAACCGTGCCCAGATCCGAGATGACCTGCTCGAGGTCGGCGAGAGATAGGCTGGGGGCGAAATACACCCCCGCGACCATAGTATTGCCAAGAACTGCCGTGACATATCCCCGCCCCCGGGTGACGGCCTCAAAGAGCGGGGTGTCCACGGCAGACCTCCTTATAAGCGCCACCGAACCGTTAGTGCAAGCAAGAGTAGCAAGAGATCCTGAGCTCTGGCGCAGTGGTTTATGTTACTTTGAAGGAAACATAGCTGGACTGGGGCCATTATTGGGTGTCCATTATTGATGTCTCCTCCCCAGTCTCCGGCGGATCTGCTGCCGCAACCGGTGGGTGAGCCGGTTGCGAGGAGCCGGTGGCCTCTGTTGGTGCACCAACATCCTGGGAAGCCGGCGGGTGAATCGGCTGTGTCCCGGATTTCTTTTTTGTGGGTCTGGCGCAGGCCTTAGTCCCGGTCCGGTGATCGTCTGGCTTGCCGGATGCCGCACAGAGTACGCAGTGCGGCGCGGCTGTGCAAGAGCCAGCTTTATGACCGGGCTGACCGCAGCGGAAGCACAGTTGGCTGCGGTCGACCCCCGCGGTGCACCGTACACCCACGTGTCCCGGCTCGAGACAGCGATAACACCGCAAGGGCTTGGGCGTCAAAAGCTTCACCTGCGCCGAGACCCACCCTATCAGCAGTCTTCTGCCCTCCTTTAGCTTGTTGGCCGCCGCTACAGGACAACTGACTAATACTGTCCCGAGGCCAGAGACACCCCTACGGATTGTGCCCGCCTTCACTTGTTCTGGCGGGCAGTTGCCGGCTTTCGAGATGGCGGCGGCGACCTCATCACTGGTGACTGAGTCGTCCAGGCCCGAGATTTGCAAATCTGCACACTTAGTGGGCCTGGACACTCAGACGTCTTCGCTTCCGAGAGACGCCTTTAGTTTTTCGGCAAGGGCGTCTGCCTTGGGGGCACTTGTAGCCCCCGAGATTTCCAGAAGTCGGGCACCGGTAGCCGTAGGCTTGCACCGGAGGCCCGTTATGCCGAGATCATTTAAAGAAATTTCGGCTTTCGCCTTTGTAAGGATCCCGGCATATGTTACGCCCCGCTCCTCCGCGCCTGGCTGCAGTGTCAACACCACAGCCGTTGATCGGGGGGCACGTAGCCTCGCAGCCTGTGCTTGGGCCACCCTCTTTTCTTTCTGGGCCTGTTGCTTGGCCTTGCGATGCGCCTTATTGTTCTTTCGTTTGGCGCCCGCAACCGTCCATTCCGCCTCCCTTTGTGAAGAGGCGGGTTCAGGGTCGCGCTGACCTGAAGATTGCGCTGGCGGCACCGCAGAGACAGCCGCTGCACCCGACTTGTTCTTCTTTTTGTTCTTCTTCTTCTTTTTGTTCCTCCCATTCGCCTTGTCTTGAGACAAGGCTACTGGGGTTGTCTCCTCCGTTATAGCAGTCACAGCAGCAGCCGCTTGTGCCTGTTGTTCGGCACGAGGCGCTGCGGCTTTGGCCGCATAGGATGCCGCCGGTACGCTGCGTTGGTCTGCAGCTAGAAGAGGGCGTAAAATCCTCCCCTCCAACACCGAGAATCGGGCGTTGAGACTCGCCAACTCCTGGCGGACAAGGCGAGCCAACTCCGACTCTGGTGGCGACCGCTGCTGTGTGGGCTGCTGCTGTGGCTGTGGCTGCTGCTGCGGCTGCGGTAGGTCCAACTCCTTCCGGAGGTGCTCGCGGCGGAAGGACGCCATCTCCGCCTTGAGCTCCTCATACTCCTTCCGGAGTTCCGCCATTTGGGCCGCCAGCTTGGCATTTTGTGCCCTTAATAAGGCCGCCTCTTCGCTAGTGGTGCGGCTGAGTAGCACCTCGGCACTCTCCAGTATCGAGGCCGCAGCCTCTTTGAGTGCCTTCTGGCTCACGCCACTGAGGCCCTTAGAGACTCTTTGGACCCTCTTGATGGCAGCCACAGCGTCTACCATTCTTTTGTTGAGGTCGGAGGCAGGTAAGTCTTCCTTGCAGAGGACGACTCCGACAGGCGGGTGACCCTCCCTTCCGTCACCCTTTCCGTCAGAGCCGCAATCTGCCGCTCATCCTCCGCCAGTTTGTCTGCGTCGGCTGCAGCCTTCTTGGCAGCCGCAACCTCGCGCCTGGACAAGCCGATGCCAACGTACTTGCCCGTCGACATCGGCCTACCTCTCCCGCCTTTTTTGGCACCGACCTTCGCAGCCGGCACCGAAGTGTCACTCAGGGCCGAATCCGACCCCGAGTCCGCATCACTTCGAGGGCGCTTGTGTGGGCGCATCGAGTTTGCACTCGCAGCGCTCGCAACGGTCATCAGACTCGACACAGACTCCGAGTCGCCGCGCTCTCGAAACTTGGGATTGGGTGGTTTTTTATCTTAGAGGTGTCAAGCCCCCGGCGGCGGCATTAAACATGCCTCCGTCCGCTGTCCGGCCAACCCGACTCAGCGGACCCGCCGAAAGGTTTGTTCCTCGATGAACGAGGAGACAAACGAACGCCGCTTCGGTGCGCCTGCACCTCAGCGGCGGTGGCCGCGTCCTTGCCTGGTCGACTAGCGTCGACGGAGCAGGAGCGACCCCTCCCTGTGTCCCTCTTGGTAATGCCCCTCACCTGAACCTCAAGGCGAGATCCAGGATCGGGACACGCAAGCCCCACCACGACGACAACGTGGGGATCACTTCGGTGGGGAAATACTCATGCATTCTGCACTACCACGGGGAGATAGTGCAGTTATGTGGGACTCTAACCCACTAAAACTCCACGGTGTCCTCCTCTGCCGCTTATGGCGGGAACACGGGCACGCATTAGCACTCATCCGTGAACCCGCCGCGGCTGTCCGTCACCGGACCCTCCTCCGGGGAGTACTCCCTATCACCGGCGCACCAGAACACATAGCACGCCGTGACCACCCCAGGGACCAAACCAGCACATGGGCGCCAGACGACCCCGTCTCTGCCACCCTTGGTCCCCCTGCGACGGGTCAGGTCATTGGCCCCGCCGCCTGCCAATTTTCGGCCGCAGAGGATAGGGAGAGTGGCCAACGTCATACCAACACTCCTCTTCCCCTGCGGCCCCACCGCGTCCGCCATCGAACGGTGGCGACCCCGTCAAGGCCGCGGAAGGTAGGGAGAGCGGCGCACCGTAATACCGGCACTCCTCTCCCGCCGCGGCCTCCAACCCTCAGCCGCGATGCCTCCGGTACGACATCGCGGCCCGCCTCAGTTGCGATGTCGCCCAAGCGGCACCGCAACCTACATGTTGGCCGCTACGTCGTCGGCTTGTCGGCAAAAGCCCTGACGAGCGGCCCCTCCTCGGGTTCCTCTTCGCTTCACCGTGGGTGTCCAAGCCACGGCTACTGAGCCCCCCCGCCTCGACAATGCGGGAACCCACTGGGGGGGAACCTTTTTTTTTTTTTTTTTGTTTGCGCTGGGAAAAAATGCATTACGCATACCCTCCCACGGGGGACGCGCCGTACCCGGACTTGGCCCGGGCGACGTGCGCCCGCTTTTCCGCGGCGGCGACCCGCTCCTCCAGCTCCTGCTGCAGCTGAGCCCGCCGAGCCAGGTCCAGCTGGCGCTGGGCGTTTGCGAGCCCAACGACATGGGTCTCCGCGGCCACCGTCGGCCTTCCAGCCTTCGGCAACCGCGTCGACCCTGAGCCCGAGGAGCCCTCGGACCCACCACTCCGGTGGATTCGCTTCCGCGATCGCTCGATGGAGTCGTCCGCGTCTGACACTGTCAGTAGCGAGTCGTCTGACAACGACTCGTCCGCCGTTGCGAAGAAGCTGGCCGCAGAAGTCGCGCGGCCAGCCTCTGACGCCGAAGCGTCGGATTGGCCCTGAGAAGGGCCTTTTGGTTGGCCCTGAGAAGGGCCTTTTGGTTGGCCCTGAGAAGGGCCTTTTGGTTGCTTCGAAAAGCGCCCGCAGGCATCCCGCATGGGGCTCGACATAATTATCTCCCAGCAGGTTCGTAGACAACAAGGCAGTTAAAATAAAATATGGTAGCTACGAATGCACAGTGCACTTTGGCCGTACCCAGTCTGCCACTCCGTTACGGTGGTCAGAACTGGGCCGTTTCCAGGGGACACGACGAGGACGTAAGCACTGTGGGGTGGTCCCCCCCCCCAACCTAACTTTTATTATTTTTTATTTTTCGCTGAGAAATGACTTTACGCATCTCCGCTCGTCGGGGGAAGAGACGGAGTATGTGGGACTCCCTGCCAGGGTGGCAGTATACCCACTAAAACTCAGCGGTGTTCCCTCATCGCCTTGATGGGGAGGTCATGGGAATCCGGCTCAGCCTTTGCATCCACAACCCCCCCGGCGCATGCCCGCCTAGCTGGCGGGCCCCGCATGTCCCCCCGTCTGGGGGGCTACGGGAATGGCCGGGAACACCTGGCCATTCCCGTCCGGCACTGGTGGAAGCCTGTGCAATGTCCCCGCACCCGTCGCCTGCTGGCTTCCCCCTGGGAGGAGTCGGAGATGACTCTCATACTGACGTCTTCTTCGACCCCTCCTCCGCCTTCGGAGCGTCGCCGCGAGAGGGTCTTCCTCCCGCACGCGCTCCGCCGCCTCCTTCTGGGACATGACGTGTTCGCAGAAGGAGGCGACTGCCGCCCAGGACCCCTCATCCCCTAGCATGGCGTTGACCAAGCCGGGGAGCGAGAGGTCCGTTCCGATCGCCGCGGTGAGACTGCGGCGCGGCTCGGACCACGACGGGCACACCTCGAGAGTGTGCTGCGCCGTGTCCTCCGCCGCGCCACAGTCGTGACACGACGGCGTCTCCTCCCGCCCGATACGGTGCAGGTACGATCCGAAGCAACCGTGTCCGGACAGCACCTGCACCAGACGGAAGGAGAGGAACCCGTGCGACCGCTCGAGCCAGTCTCGCAGGACCGGCCCAATCGCGTCTAGGGCTCGGCGGCCGAAGGCTGCGGCGGCGAGGTCCCGCGTCCAGTGGACGACTATGGCGTCCTTTGCCTCCCGCCGGACGGCCTCCCGCTCTTCCGGGGCTGGGCGTTCTCCTCTCGCCCTTCGCCCCGCCGTCCATTCATATACTCTGGCGAGCACCCACGCCTCGAGTTCCCAAGGCGGGGTGCCGGCCAGAGCACATGCCGCGGAGAAGCCGACCGTGCGGTAGGCCCTCGCCGCCCGCTGGGCTATGACCCTTTGGGGGGCCCGCAATGCGGCGGCGTTCTCCCTCCTGTGGAGGGAGTCCTCCCAAATAGGGGCCCCGTAAAGGGCCATACTCCTCAAGATGCCGGCGTAGAGTTGCCGGCATCTCACGCTGGGCCCCCCCAAGTTGGGGAGCAGCCACGAGAGGGCGCCCGCAGTCTTCAGCAGGCGCGTCGATAGCCCGCTAAAATGCGGGCCGAAACGCCACCTGCTGTCGAGTACAAGGCCCAGATATTTCATCTGGGCCTTCACCTCGATTCGGACGCCCTCCACGAAGATGTGGGCGTCTGGTGGTTGGCGCTGCCGAGGCCCGTGGAAGAACACGGCCTCGGTCTTGTGCAGCGCCACCGTCAATCCTAGGCGGCGGATCCTCCCTGCGACCAAAGATCCGCCCGCCGAGGCCAAGTTGGCCGCCTCCCTGAAACTCTCCCCCCGGGCAGTGAGGAGAGTGTCATCCGCGTAGCAGACGACACTCGTGCCTCGGAGGAGAGTTCCCCGCAAGAGCCAGTCGTAGCCGACGTTCCAGAGGAGAGGTCCCACGACTGACCCCTGTGGAACGCCGGCCTCGACTGCGTACCGCCGGACTTGGCCAGCCCTGTTCACGAGGACGATCGCCCGATCCTCCAGGTAGCTGGCCCACTAAAATAACCCAGCGACACTCCCGCTTCGTCAGAGTGGCGGGGGACTGGGAAACCGGCAAAGCCTTGACGTCCAGTCCTCCGCCGACGATGGCCCTCCAAGGCGGACCCCTCACGCCCCCCCCGTGGGGAGGGGGAAGGGCCCGGGAGTGACAGACGAAGGTGGTGATGGGTGCAATGCGGGCGAAGGCACCCCCGTGCCTGTCGCCCGCCCATCGCCACCATGAGGAGGGAGAGGACGACGCCTTCTGCGACCCCTTCGTCTGCGGAGCGGCGCAGCGAGAGGGTCATCCTCCCGCGCGCGCTCCGCCTCCTCCTTTTGGCCCCCCTCAAGAGCCAGTCGAATCCGATGTTCCACAGGGGGGGCCCCAGCACTGAACCCTGCGGAACACCGGACTCTGCGCCGTACCGCCTCACCGTGGCCGTCCTGTCCACGAGGAGGACCTCTCGGCCCTCCAAGTAGCTGGCCAGGAGGTTTCGCAGGTATTGGGGCACTCCGTGATACCGGAGTGCCTCCAATATCGTCGAGTGGGGGACGGAGTTGAAGGCATTTGCAATGTCGAACGACACCGCCAGCACTCCGTCCCCCGCCTCCACCGCCTCCTTCACCTGGCCTTTGAGCAGGGCCAGCGCGTCGATCGTCGAACGCCCTCGGCGGAAGCCGAATCGGGCGTCCGACAATGCGGGAACCCACCGGGGGGGGCTCCAACCTAACCTTTTTTTTTTTTTTTTTTTGTTCCGGGGTGGAAAATCCTCATGGATGTCCGCCGCCCTGGGGTGGGCGGCGGGGTCTGTCAGACTCTTACTGACTAAAAACCACCCCGGTGTTCCGTCCCACACCTACGCCGGGGGTCGCGGGAACGTACGATCCTTCCGCAACCCCCGACTGGTGCCGGCCCGCCACTGCGGGCCTCGTCGGGTCAGGGGGGGGAGTGAGGTGTTTGACTCCCCCCGTGACGTCTAAGAGGGGCGCGCGTGGAACACTACGCGCCGCCACCTCGGGTCCTGATGTGTGGGGGGCGACGGACGTCCCCGAGTCCGTCGCCCCTGGACCCATTTAGGGGGGCTGGAAGAGGGCGTTGTCCGCCCTCCGCCGACGCCCGGTGCGCCTGCTGCGGGCCGGGTGAGTGGACGAGATCTCCCTCTCCCTTTCCGCAGCCTCCTTCTGCGAGATGACCGTTTCGCAGAAGGAAACCACCGCGTCCCAGGACTCTTCGCTGCCGACCATCGACTCGACCACGGCCGGCAGCGACAGATCACTGCCTACTTCTGAGATGAGGGCACGGCGCGGCTCCTCCCAAGCGGCACACTCTGCCAGCGTATGCCACGCCGTGTCCTCCCGGCAGTCGACGCAGTGGTGACACCGGGCGTCCGGCTCCCTGTTTATGCGACACAGGTACTTCCCGAAGCAACCATGCCCCGAGAGCACCTGCGCCACCCGAAACGACAGGGAGCCGTGCCTCCTCCCGAGCCAGCGCTCGAGCACTGGCTGGACCGCCCCGATGGTACCGAGGCCGGCGGTAGGGCGTGAAAGCCTGTCCCGCCAATCCGCCACCAGGACCTCGCGAAGCTGAGACCGACGCAGCTCCATATGGCGCTGCATCAGCCTTTCGCCTCGCGCCCGCGCTTCCTCACGCCACCGGTACAGTGACGCAAGTACTTTCGCCTCCAGGTCCCAGGGCGGGGATCCAGCCAGTACGCAAGCCGCCTCGTAGGAGATCGTGCGATAGCCCCGAACGACCCTGACGGCCATCGCTCTCTGCGGCTTCCGCAAGACTGCGATGCTACCGGCCGTCAGGTCAGTCGCCCAGATCGGGGCCCCATACAGGGCCATCGATCGCACGATCCCCACGTAGAGCCGCCTACAGGCGGCGCTCGGGCCCCCCAGATTGGGAAGCAGCGTTGACAGCGCCCCAGCCGCGCCCAACAATTTGGGCGCCAGCCGCCGGAAGTGGGGGCCGAAATCCCACCGGCTGTCGAGCACCAATCCCAGGTACTTCATGGTAGACTCGACAGCGATCCGAGCCCCCTCGACCACGATGTGTGAGCCGGGCGGCGGCGCCCGCCGGGGGCCATGAAACACCATGGCCTCCGACTTGTTGAGGGCCACCTCCAGGCCCAGGCGACGTATGCGGCTCACCACCTGTGACACCGCATCCGTCACTAGCAACGCTGCCTCCCTGTGCGAGCTCCCCCGGGCAGTGACCAGCGTGTCATCGGCATAACACGTCAGGTCCACGCCCGGTTGGAGCTCACCCCGCAACACCCAGTCGTACCCGATGTTCCACAGGGGCGGGCCTACGACCGAGCCCTGTGGAACACCGCACGACACGCGGTGCTGGCGTTCGCCATCGCGTCCCATGTAGGTGACACTCCTCTCCGACAGATAAGCCCCAACAATGCGGCGGAGGTAGGGAGGCACCCGATGATACCTCAGTGCCTCCCGAATACAACTCCAGGGCAGGGTGTTGAAGGCGTTGGAGATGTCCAAGGACACCGCCAACAACACCTCGCCCCGGGCCACCGCTTCCTCCGCCAGGACTCTCACCCGCGACACAGCGTGAATGGTGGAGCGCCCGTGCCGAAAACCGAACTGGCTGCCGTCCAGGTCCGGCCCCTCTCCGCACAAGTGGCTGACGAGGCGGGTTGCGATTATCCGCTCAAACAGCTTACCCACCTCGTCTAGCAGCACTATGGGCCGGTACGCGGACGGCGAGTCCGCGGGGCGCCCCGGCTTCCTGAGCAGGACCAGACGACCAGATTTCCACAAAGTGGGAAACTGGCCCTGCTCAAGGCACGCTGTGTAGAGTCCTCTCAGTTGGGGCTCAAGCTCCTTCAGAGCGAGGGCTAACACGCAGCCGTGGATCCCGTCGGGCCCCGGAGCCACGTTCTTGGCCCGGAGCCGCATCACGGCTGCCGGAAAACCGCGGCCGCCGGCGGTCTGGGCGGAGACGTCGAAACGGATGTACCTGTGATCCGACAACGTCTCCACCTCCGCGGCGACACGCCAGTCGCGGACACGGCTCGCGACAGCAGGGCTAGCGAGCGAGACGTCCACTATAGACCCGCCCCGCTGCCGCACGCACGTGTGCACCGAGCCCCGATTTAGGACAGTCAAGCCAGTCGTGACCGCCCACTCCTCCAGCACCTCGCCCCTAGCATCGGTCACTGGAGATCCCCACGCCGCAGACTTGGCGTTGAGATCCCCCAGCAACAGCACCGGGCGAGGGTGGAGTCGGCCCACGACGGCACCCAACTCGACAAGGAACCTCTCGAAGTCGGCGAGACTCTTGTTGGGCGAAAAGTACGCCCCAACCGTGCCAATGCCGTCCACGAGGGCGGCCACCCAGCCGTGACCTCGGGACGGGTCGGCAAGAGCCCCGCCAATGATGGCTACCAAACCGTCCAAGTCTCCCACCCAGTTATCCCTGGGGGCGGCCGGCAAAACCTAACCTAACCTAACCTAACTTGAATTACAAGGCGATTTTTTTTTTCCTGATTATTTAAATACACATTTATAAAAAAAAAATGTGGCCCTAATTGAACCAAGTTACGTAGTTCACTATAAAAAAAAATAAGAAACATCCTATCATTTAACACCTCGATTCTCAACGTGGACGCGTAAAATTTGCTGTGGGGATATTCACCCATGTGTAACCCTGTAACTTCTAAAATAAGAGAATGATAAAACAAAAAAAAATATATGATGTATATTACCATGTAAACTTCCACCGAAAATTGGTTTGAACGAGATCTAGTAAGTAGCTCGCCGGTGAAAATTTAAAAACATTTTGATGGTACGGAACCCGGTTTTTTAGTTTATAAGGTTGACGGACCATTGCATTTTTTTCGATTGCCCGATTTGGATTGAAGTTAATTTCAACTCTAAGTAATTAAAAAATCTTGATTTTTAGAGTTCCGTACCCAAAGGGTAAAAACGGGACCCTATAACTAAGACTTCGCTGTCTGTCCGTCTGTCTGTCACCAGGCTGTATCTCAAGAACCGCGACAGTTGAAATTTTCACAAATTATGTATTTCACTGAAACGTGGTCGCTCACAATGGGCCTTATAAGAAGGCTAAAAGTCACCCAAAGGGCAATGGAGAGGGCTATGCTTGGAGCTTCCCTGCGTGATCGAATCAGGAATGAGGAGATCCGCAGGAGAACCAAGGTAACCGACATAGCCCGCAGAATTGCCAAAATTAAGTGGCAGTGGGCAGGGCACATTGCTCGCAGAACAGATGGCCGATGGGGCCGAAAGGTTCTGGAGTGGCGACCACGTACCGGAAGACGTAGCGTTGGAAGGCCTCCCACAAGGTGGACCGACGACCTTGTGAAGGCCGCAGGAACCCGTTGGATGCGAGAAGCACAGAACCGGTCGAAGTGGAAGTGCTTGGGGGAGGCCTATGTCCAGCAGTGGACGTCTTTTGGCTGAAATGATGATGATGATGATGTATTTCTGTTGCGGCTAGGGAATGCAAATCCGTTCTGTTTTAAAATCCGGATTTTTTAGAACGGATTTTTGGTCTAATCCGGATTATCCGGATTTTACGGATGTATTTTTACTTTAATAATAAAATTAAAATAAAACAAGTATTTAAGGGCGCCTCCCATACAACAAACGTGTTTTATTTTTTTGGCGTTTTTGCCTTGTGGTACGGAACCCTTCGTGTGCGAGCGACTCGCACTTGGCCAGTCTTTTTATTAATATTTTTTCATAAAAGCACGGCCTAATTCGCTAGTTTCCTTGTTCGTGCTTGTGTGGTCAAGCCTATGTACAGTCACGAGCAAAAGTATGTACCTATACACTTTATTCAAAGTCGATTTTCTCCTTTATTTTTGAATGAAGTTTTATATTAGTAGGAACATAGTATTTTCGAACCCATAGGTATATTATACTTATGTAAAGTTCGTATTTCAATTTCAACGTTGCATTCGTTATTTCGTGAATAAATCGCAATTTGGTGCTCGTGACTGTACAGTTGTTCTATCTCAAGAAGGAGGATGAGCAATAAATACTTGTAGTGGTACCTACCTATAGTTTAGACAAGCGCATTATTTGTGTACGTAACTGCATGTAGCGTTAGCAAGTTCATCGTTACTGAACAAAAATAAAATATAAATTTGTGTTTCGTTTAGTGATGAAATAAAAATATTTTTCGTGACCTATATTTATTTACATATCAGTATTTACAAATAAAATTAAGATACATTCAGTACCTATCACAGTATTTAATTTAATCAGCTTCTTTATTAATAAAATGCAAATTTGCTAATTGCATGTATGTACAGACATCAAGTTACTACAATCTGTCAGATTTCTTTAATAGATTTTCAACTTTATTACTAAAACATAAGGTTCAAGGTTGATTAGGAAAATCTGACAGTTTCGGGTAGGTTGACCTGCTGGCGTCTGTACTACGCCAGGTTTCGCTAGTTGTGTTTTCAAAACTTTCTGGAATAAGCTTTTCTGTACTTATTGTCATATTTCGTTGGTTTCTTAAAACAACATAGCTTTAAGAACCCCATTAAGTTCTCTATAGCATTTGACGACTCTAAAACAAACAATGCATCATTAGAATCACGTAGGTATATGTGTTAGGTAGGTACAATTAAATATATTATTAATATTTAAACATTGTTTACTGACCTCACTGTGAACAGCATTTCTCTGTTTACTCTCTATGTTGACAGTACGCGACGGAACATTTTGGCGCGAAACAAGTGCACTATGCACACGGTAGTCGATACTGACACAACTAAGACCAACGGCTGACCAACCCGCCTTCGTGAGATACATAAACAACTGTATACCTACTTAGGTTTTGGGTTATGTCGACCGACCCGGGAATCGAACCGAGGGCCCCACGCCGGGCAAACGCACAGACCTGCCTTCGTCCTCTGACGAAGATCGTCTACTACTGACTTAGAGCAGAGGTTAAATGCTCTAAGACTACTGAGCTCAGTTTGGATTGCTCTGCCTTTTATACTCTCGTTACGTAGTAACTATTCAGTAATCTGTGCTCGAGCTCTCGTGTCGCGTCGCGGCCGCGAATATCGCCGCGATATCGCCGCGACACCATACTAAATGTTCATTTTGTATGGTGTCGCGGCGATATCGCGGCTACACGGTGTAGCACTACTCGTCAACGGCGTCGACGGCGTCGCGGCGCGACAAGTCGCTCCTGTGTGAAGTGTCGCGCGCGTTTCCATAGAAATTGTTCTATGGATATATATCGCAGAATCGCGTCGCGCTGTCGCGTCGCGCCTGTGTGTAAGAGCCTTTACGTTGACGACGACAGCTTCGTGTTTTCTACACGTTCCTACGCGTTGTTTTGCGCCATCTAGCGCCTAACGTGTGGAATATTCACAATAAATTGTTTTTCTCAAGAACGATGCGATGCGACCTTTTCATGGAACTGGTGCCAGGGGAGAGGGGGCACCAACCCTCACTTGACCTCCCCTCCTTAGGTTGCCCTCCCTACCGGGTTCGATAGAGTGACCCGTAGAAATCAATTCTTTCTTATGTGCCCTTAGATGGCTCGCTAGACCGGATTTAGTTTTGAACACCTGCTCATACGGTCAAAACCAGAACAAAAAAATCAAAGACTGAACTATAATTATACCTACCTACTTACCTAAAGGAAAATAAAGTTGACGCAGTGTTGCTGTGTTGTTATTTGCGTGCTTACTTGGCGTTCTCGATAATGGCTTCGTGTAGATCAGTGTAGATCTTAGTTAGCTTGAGAATCCAGTCGCGCAAACAAAACTCCGTGGTAAAATTGTTATGGTATTATGGTGCGTACCGTGCGTGCGGACTAGTGCGTACGGGGGTTTACTGATAACTGTCATCAGTGTGACAAGTGTCAGTTACACTCGAACAGCTGTAGCATACAATCAAGCTTCGAGATACATTACTTAATAATCGTCGTCCACAAAGTACTTTTTGATAGTCGTCGTCTAAGTTCAAGTACCTGCTCGCATCTAGGAATCGCAATGATGGGATCGTTTCGCGCCATCCGAATCATCCGATGAGGGTCCGCGTGTTGTAATGACTGAAGAACAAAGCAGCTGATATTGAAGCCTATTGCTCAGCGAGCGCCTGACGCGTGCATCGTCAGTCCGTGGTCAGTCCCACGTCTGTGGAGAGTGACAGGACTCGTTGCTGAGGAGTGAGGACACTTTATTACTTATTATAAGGTCTTTCTTTATTATTATAAGTGTGTTGTGAGTCATACAGACAACCAGACAAGACCTTAACAATGTTAGAGTCAGGCGAATGAGGAAAATTAATATGTTTCAGATATTAAGTAAGTATGTAGATCTCGTGTAATTCGTGAGCGCTCCACGCTGCTGAGCGCGGCGTAGCGCGGTGCGCGGACGTGAGTCGACGCACCGCTGCGCTGCGTGCAGCCGGTGCAGCCGGTGCAGCCGGTGCAGCCAGTGCAGCACCAGCCCCCGCGCAGGGGGTGCCTCTGTCACACGGTGCCTCACTTGCTGCATTCCATACCAATAGGTAACTGATATTCCGATGACGTAATAATAAAAATAGGTACTCCGCAAATAAATACAAACACAAAACTTTGACAAAATAGGCACGTGAATGCTCGCGCGTTCTACTATTGTAGAAATCTAGTTTTTTCAGTCACTAGTAGGTAGTTGTGTTCACCAGTTAGCAGTGGAAGAATACCTACTGTGAATTTATTCGTTGACTACCCTCAATACGTTGAAATCCTTGAAAATGCATGACTGTTTTATATTATTACGATTTTTTGCATTTTATATCACAGGTTTTAAGTAAGTTTTAGCCACTTGAATAACGTCCAGGACCAGCAGGGCAATTGCGTAACACATTATCAATCGGAATCGGTTTCATTTAGACAGTTTAACAACATTCATTGCGTCATTTACGTCTTGAGCAGACAAACTTTTCGAACATAAGATGCAATGGATTAGCAATTTGCTTCAAAATGATTCAGATTCCGATTGATAATGTGTTACGCAATTAGGGTGCGGATCAGAGTTTATTTGAATGAAACAATAAACTCAAACTCAAAGTATTTATTTCAATTAAACCATTAACAGGCTCATTTGAATAGTCAAGAAGTCGGTCAGTCAGAAAAATATCAAGCTAGTTGCCCATTCCAAAGCGGTAGACCTACGCTTTGGAATGGGCAACTAGCTGTACTGTACCTATGGAGAAGAACGGGCAAGAAACTCCATGGACACTCTTTTTAAATTATGTTTAAAAAAAATATTAGTTACATCATTACTTTTGAATTTAACATTATATAATGTGAGAACGACGTAAAAAATAAAATAAAAAACGGGCAAGAGCGAGTCGGACTCGCGCACCGAGGGTTCCGTACCATCATATGTTTTTAAATTTTCACCGGCGAGCTACTTACTAGATCTCGTTCAACCCAATTTTCGGTGGAAGTTTACATGGTAATGTACAATAAATATATTTTTTTTTGTTTTAAAGATAAAGATAGATATATTTATTGCTTAACTGTGTATATAAAGTTCTTATACATACATAACATTTTTTGTTTCAACAGTCTACCCGAGTCGGATATGCAATAGTTACAAGAAATTGGGTACTTACAAATTTTATTTTTTATCAAAAAATGGTTGCCTGTAAAGTCGGTTTTACGGGCGAAGATTTTACGTGACAACGTCTTTTTCTCGGTAGAATATTTATTGATATGAATATAATTAAATTGCACAATAGGAACAAGGAATTAAATGAAAATAAGAACGTAACGTTACCGAGCGTTACACTTTTTCATAAGTGACTCCCAGCCGCAACCTAATTTAAAATAAGAACGTAACGTTACCGAGCGTTACACTTTTGACGTGACAACGTCTTAAATTAGGTTGCGGCTGGGAGTCACTTATGAAAAAGTGTAACGCTCGGTAACGTTACGATGAGTCACCGAACGAGAGAGAGGCCCGCCGAATGCCTTGCGTCTCTCTCCCACTCAACTATGATCGGATGATCGGTCGTTGTCACGTAAAATCTTCGCCCGTAAAACCGACTTTACAGGCAACCATTTTTTTCATAAGTGACTCCCAGCCGCAACCTAATTTAAGACGTTGTCACGTCAAAAACTCATGCAGGTTATAAAATACCTTAACAATTAACATTTTCTTCAATTTATTTTTAAACATATTTCCATTTAATTCTTTAATTGCCGGCGGTAACTGATTATACACACGAATTACAGTAACATATGTACTTTTATAATACATCATATTGTTAATAATTGGTAAATTAATG
Organism: Oligia fasciuncula; assembly: GCA_963082905.1. Classification (NCBI taxonomy): domain Eukaryota; kingdom Metazoa; phylum Arthropoda; class Insecta; order Lepidoptera; family Noctuidae; genus Oligia; species Oligia fasciuncula. The sequence goes on from OY720386.1 coordinate 89,084, forward strand.
TCATATTTATATTGTTTCCGAATGTTTCTTTTAGAATTTGATTTAAAATTAAAATATTGCATATTATTTTGACGTGACAACGTCTTAAATTAGGTTGCGACTGGGAGTCACTTATGAAAAAGTGTAACGCTCGGTAACGTTACGATGAGTCACCGAACGAGAGAGAGGCCCGCCGAATGCCTTGCGTCTCTCTCCCACTCAACTATGATCGGATGATCGGTCGTTGTCACGTAAAATCTTCGCCCGTAAAACCGACTTTACAGGCAACCATTTTTTAACAAATAAACATAATTCAAGTATATAAATACCAGTCAGTGTCAAGAAACCCTCCGCTCTGAAGACATCTCTTAGCGATTCGGTACGATACATGTTATATATTGGCTTAGGACATTTCTTCTGGAGAATGAATGTTGATTGTACATTTGTCGAGTTCCCCCAATATATGACACCATAAGTTAACAGTGGGTACACATTTCCAAAATAAGCATTTCTAGTAACACTTGGATTTGTAGTTTCTGCCAGAACTGACAATGCGTAGCAAGCACTTGATATTTTTTTATTAATCTTTTCAATATGTGCCTTCCAGTTTAAATGTTGATCTATTGTAACTCCTAAGAAATTTGTCTTTTACTTCTTCAATCACTTTATCAGACATCAATATATTCAATTTCGTAGGTTTACTTTTATAATTTCTAAATTGAATCAATTTGGTTTTTGAGACATTGACTTTTAAATTTATTGACTGCAACCAATCAGTTACAGTTATTAATGTTTTATTTATTTCACTTTCGTAAATAAGATCATTGGAATATTCATTTGAAATAAATATGGTTGCGTCATCAGCATACATTACACAAAGATGGTTAATTATATCTGGAAGCTCGTTAATATACAATAAGAACAGGGGGGGTCCCAGTACACTGCCTTGCGGGACGCCTAGATTTACAGATTTGAATTTAGATTTCACTACCTCCACCATTTTTGTACGTTCATTATATATCTCAATAAAAGTGCTCTGCATTCTATTATTTAAATAATTCTCAATTAATTAAAGTGCTACGCCTCTTATTCCTATACGTTCTAATTTATCAAGCAAGATGTCATACTTTACACAGTCAAATGCTTTTGACATATCAATGAAAAGAGCAGCACATTGTTTTTTAGTATTTATTTTATCCCAAATGGAATTGAATAATTTATATATTGCCAGTGATGTAGTTTTATTCTTTTGGAATCCAAATTGGTTGACATTTAAAATATTATTTACACTTAAAAACTTTGTGATTCTAGCATAGATAACCTTTTCAAATATCTTCGAAAAACTTTATCATTCTCTTATTTTAGAAGTTACTGTGGGGTGGGGTGGGACACATTTTACTACTTTGGAAGTGTCTCTCGCGCAAACTATTCAGTTTAGAAAAAAAATGATATTAGAAACCTCAATATAATTTTTGAAGACCTATCCATAGATACCCCACACGTATGGGTTTGATGAAAAAAAAAAATCGAGTTTCAGTTCTAAATATGCGGAACCCCCAAAATTTATTGCTTTTTTATATTTATAAGTAAAAATCTTAATGCGGTTCACAGAATACATCAGCTTATCAAGTTTCAACAGTATAGTTCTTATAGTTTCCAAAAAAAGTGACATACGGACGGACAGACAGACATGACGAATCCATAAGGGTTCCGTTTTTTGCCATTTGGCTACGGAACCCTAAAAACCGCCCAACTGCGTGTCGGGCCACGCACAGTGTAGGGTTCCGTAGTATCCCGTTATCACAATATAGTACGATTCTATTGTTCTATAGTCTGAATATAAGTAATTTCCCACATGATGGGGTAGACGACGAAAAAAATATTCATCCCCACTTCACAAGTAGGGGAGCTACCCTAAAAAAAAAAATCCTTAATTTTATTTTACCACTTTGTCGGCGTAATTGATATACAGACTCCTACAAAATTACAGCTTTCTAGTACTAACGGTCTCTTAGCAAAGCCTCGGACAGGACAGGACAGACAGACAGACGGACATGACGAAACTACGAGTATAAGGGTTCCTTGTCAGAACTACGGAACCCTAAAAAGACGTAGGTACGCGTTAAAAGCGTCCAGAGTACAACAAAATAGTACAAAACAACAATCCAAAAATAAATCAATTAAAAATAAGCCGAGGCAGCTACTTAGGTGCCTTGGCTTATTTTGAACGGACGCATAGATCAGCACCAATTCAGCTCAACCATTTTGAAGGGAGCTAAATGATCCAACACACACGCCACCGTCAGCGAGACATTTCAGTGAGCATGACATACTGTCAGCCGCCAGGGCGTGTGTCCACTTATGACATACTGTCAGCCGCCAGGGCGTGTGTCCACTCATGTGGCCAGGGCGTGTGTCTACTCATGTGGCCAGGGCGTGTGTCTACTCATGTGGCCAGGGCGTGTGTCCACTCATGTGGCCAGGGCGTGTGTCTACTCATGTGGCCAGGGCGTGTGTCTACTCATGTGGCCAGGGCGTGTGTCCACTCATGTGGCCAGGGCGTGTGTCTACTCATGTGGCCAGGGCGTGTGTCTACTCATGTGGCCAGGGCGTGTGTCTACTCATGTGGCCAGGGCGTGTGTCCACTCATGTGGCCAGGGCGTGTGTCCACTCATGTGGCCAGGGCGTGTGTCTACTCATGTGGCCAGGGCGTGTGTCCACTCATGTGGCCAGGGCGTGTGTCTACTCATGTGGCCAGGGCGTGTGTCTACTCATGTGGCCAGGGCGTGTGTCTACTCATGTGGCCAGGGCGTGTGTCTACTCATGTGGCCAGGGCGTGTGTCCACTCATGTGGCCAGGGCACATTCAAGTCAATAAAAGACATTATTACCCGGTAAATGGTAGCTATAGGGGGTAGGTACCTACAATTTATTTACTTATTTATTAAAACAATGAACGCCCATTGTCATTTCAGACTAATGAGTTTACGCTTCATGGTTCGATATAGGGTTTATTCCTCTTTTACGTTTACATTAATGATTTACCCCCAATCCTGAGGCTTTGTTCTCTATAGCTCTCGCACAGAAGCCGCTAGGAGCCCAACAAAAGAAGTCCCTTTTTTTACCTACTTCATAATTTTCGGTAAACCGAAATGATGAAGATGTTTCGACTCGAAACATCTGATGAGCCAATAAATCGGTAGGTACCTATATGGTTTCGGTTTTGGCTGAAAACGTGTTTTGGTCAGGCTTATCGCAAGATTGGGCTGTCAAGCATTGCTTGCAATGATAAAGAACACGCCTGCGCTCGCGGTCGTCGACCGTTTCCTGTGACCGGACATCGGAATATACTCAGAACTCAGGAGCGACCACTTGGCCCTTGAGGGTGGATTAAGGCGCATTTGGCATCATACCCTTAGCAAAATGTACCTGAGCCATTTTGCTGATATCGACACAAGGGGACTTCAGGAGCCTGCGGCATGCCGCCATGCGTCGGGCCGGGCGGCCGGCCGCCTAGTGAACGCCGCGCCCGCCGTCCTGTTGTGGATACCATGTGACGTGATTTATTATGTGTTGCAGCAGCTGGGCGCGCGTGTGGGGTGGTTAGCTGCGCGCGCGTCGACCGCGCCTCCCCCCCGGACCGCCGCCCGCCGCGCCGCGGTGCGCACCGGCAGCGCCGAGCGACACCCACTCGTGCGCCGCGCACAGTCGGTGTGCCGCCGGCAAACAGGAGAAACGTACGCGTATCGCCGCCGGGCGCACAGCGCACAGTCGCACAGTCCTCACGCGAGCGCTACCGCCGCGACGCACACAACATGAGCTCCGGCAAGAGGAAGCTGTCGTTCCTGGGCTTCGCCCCGCAGGTGAGTCCTGGCCAGCGCCGGCGCCCATACTTACGCAAACCAGCTAATTGATTAATTAAATGCATATTGCACACTAAAACATGCGGAAAGTTTACGCATAGAATGTGTGACGTTGGACGGAAAAAATAATTGAAAAAATTAAATAAAGTAGCCTTCGCGAAATTGAATGATCGAAATAAAAATATGAACGCTGTGCTGTGAGAGCCGGGCGCGACTGTCTACACCGGTATCGCGCGCTATCGGAGATGCGGGGCGCTGTCCGGCCGTGTCCGCCACTCTTGCGCCCGGAGCCCCGGACAGTTGGCCGGAATGGTTCGCCAACGGTCTGATCAGCACCTTTACACTGTTCCCCGGATTTTCACCCATTTTCGTTCCTGCACTCTACATGAACGAAAATGGGTGAGACTAGACCACAATGTACCCATGTTCACCATGAACAAGTTACGTGATCATACAACGAGATGCCCACGGGGTGCACAGTAGTGCATCTTGATACAAGTGAGCAAAGTTCGTCATTGCACTCGAGGAGTCCAGAGGCGGATGGCAGGCCGAGCCGACGACGGCGCGCGGCGCGCGGAGGGCGTGATCCGCAAAGGAGCCGAGAGTGTAATGACAAATGCTCACGCACGTGTCAAAAGTCGTTTTTCAACACACATTCGAGGAAAAATTAATACAGTTTCATAAGTTACATAATACGTATATTGTAACTAATATTTGTGAAAAACGCCTCGCTGATAATTCACCATGTAACTAATATTTGTGAAAAAAGCCTCGCGGATAATTTACTGGCGCGTAGCCGCAAATCAGCCTGCTATTAAAAATATAAAAATGTTTTTTTTAAATATAATATTCTAGAACACACTTTAATGTTAATTTGTTGACCAAAATAAATAATTTTATGAAATATAATGATTATTTATCATTAATTTATTTACACAGTTAATAAAACGCACAACATTTTCAGGCATGCAGAATGAACAAGGCCCGATCTAGCTATTCAGCCGCTCCAGGCAAAAATAATATTCGCCGCTCCGCGCTCTTTACACTAACACCATCATTATGTATAAGTCATGATCTTGTTATTCCTAAGATGGGTCGTTATATAATATGACTAGTTTCTGCCCGCGACTTCGCGTGATGTTTCGTACTTTCCTCAATAAAATTTTACACTCTCCGACTCCCCTTGGAAGGTAGTTTCCGAAAATGTATGTTTACGATCTTTACAATTTATTTAGAGAAATAAGTATTCGGGCCAATTTTCAAGTGAAACTAAGATTTTTCAAATAAACTGTCTACCCTTTTCACGACGACTGGGCTTATTTAAAAAAAAAGCGTAAATTTTTATGACTCAAAGATTATTTATACCCATTTTTGAGTTAATGAAAGCAAGCAGTAAAATCAAACACGCACACAACAAAATATTCATAATCAGTTAGAAAGTGAGAAAGAAAGAATTGCTGGAGTACGGCATGAAGAGACAGATTAAGAAGAACGAACGTTTGAATTCTGATCGACTTCGACATTCTCTGAACAGAATGTCGATATCATCTGAAGAATCGGATGTGTCTCAAGATATAGCCGTAGGGCATGGCGACCTTCCTTGGGTTGATAAGGAACGGAGTGCATTTACGTATACTCCTCCTATGATTGACTACGCCACATATTCCGCCGTCGGAGGTATGGTTAAAAATTGTACTTTTTGTGAAGCTGTTAAATGGCAAAAAGAAACAAACGGTATGTGTTGCTCAGGTGGGAAAGTAATATTGAAATATTACAAAATCCTCCAGAAATATTAAGATCACTGCTAATCGGTGACCATCCACAGTCAAAACATTTCTTGGACAACATACGTTCGTACAATAATACCTTTCAAATGACATCTTTTGTTGCGAAACAGATTTCAGAAGGCCCATTTATGCCAACATTCAAAGTGCAAGGCCAAGTTTACCACCTTATTGGTTCATTATTGCCTGAAAATGACGTCTCGAATCGTCTCGCGCATCCCGTTGTTTTCCAGTCCCCGGGCTCTTAGAATTCGACATCATACGTTTCAGATCTTCGATTTTGACGACCCCCTTGTCGCTGGCATAAGCAACAGGATCCGCGTACGAAGTCGCGGGCAGAAGCTAGTACTAATAACAAAGCTGAAGAGTTTGTTTGTTTGAACGCGATAATCTCTGGAACTACTGGTTAGATTTGAAAAAATCTTTTTGCATTTGATAGCCCAATTCTTGAGGAAGGGTATAGACTATTTAATATCACGCTATGACCCTTAGGAGCCGAGCAAAAACAAAAAAAGTCAGAATGAACGCTAAGCGAATACGAAGTGTTGCGACGGGATGGGGGTACAAGAAATCTCACGCGGACGAAGTCGCGGGCAGAAGCTAGTTTGTAATATCCTTGTTTACAAAGTGTACTTTTAATATGAGTTTTAAATTTTCTTTCATTTAATTGCAATATGTCACAAGGTATTTTGTTGTAGCATTTAACACAGTACCCCATAAAAGATGTATGTACAGACGCCAGCACATCAAGTTACTACAATCTGTCAGATTTCTTTAATAGATTTTCGACTTTATTGCTAAATCATAAGGTTCAAGGTTGATTGGGAAAATCTGACAGTTTCGGGTAGGTTGACCTGCTGGCGTCCGTACTTTAGATAATCTGAAAAAAGGTTGATCTAATTTATCTTTATTTCTAGTATTAAAATCATGCCTATCACTTATTTTGTTAAAAAGATGTTGATTTTCTTACATAAGTACATAATATTTTCTTATATGAATTGGCAAGGTACCCTAAGAGATTCGCGGCGGCGACGTAGATTGTAAATGGCTGTGACAGCTCTCTTTAGTAAAATAAAAATGGATTCAATGTCAGCAGCCCGACCCCATAGTAAAATGCCATATGACATAATACTGTGGAAGTAACTAAAATAGACCAAACGCGCGGTTTCTACATCTATTAACTGTCTTATCTTTCTAACAGCAGAAGCGGCGAAACTTAGCCGCCCCGCAATAGATGTTATATGAGGTCCCCATTGTAATTTCTCGTCTAGCGTGATTCCTAGGAAAACTGTCTGATTAATAAATTCTAGTTTTTGGCCATTCAATATGATTTCACATTCCCTCCTCCTTAGATCGGGCCCTGGAATGAAGCATGAAAGCTAAGGCTAAGTACCTACTAAGGTTTGAACTTTGCCGCTCTGGGCATTTGCCCGGCTTGCCCCTCCTTAGATCGGGCCCTGGAATGAAGCATGAAAGCTAAGGCTAAGTACCTACTAAGTTTTGAACTTTGCCGCTCTGGGTATTTGCCCGGCTTGCCCCTCCTTAGATCGGGCCCTGGAATGAAGCATGAAAGCTAAGGCTAAGTACCTACTAAGTTTTGAACTTTGCCGCTCTGGGCATTTGCCCGGCTTGCCCCTCCTTAGATCGGGCCCTGGAATGAAGCATGAAAGCTAAGGCTAAGTACCTACTAAGGTTTGAACTTTGCCGCTCTGGGCATTTGCCCGGCTTGCCCCTCCTTAGATCGGGCCCTGGAATGAAGCATGAAAGCTAAGGCTAAGTACCTACTAAGGTTTGAACTTTGCCGCTCTGGGCATTTGCCCGGCTTGCCCCTCCTTAGATCGGGCCCTGGAATGAAGCATGAAAGCTAAGGCTAAGTACCTACTAAGGTTTGAACTTTGCCGCTCTGGGCATTTGCCCGGCTTGCCCCTCCTTAGATCGGGCCCTGGAATGAAGCATGAAAGCTAAGGCTAATTACCTACTATGGTTTGAAAAACAGCGCACATCTCTGACTAGTAATAAGTTACGTGTAGTCGTGTAGGCTGTGCGCACTTTGTCGTGCTAGTGCAGGAACGAAAAGTTAAAAAGCACGCTTATTAAATACACTGCTGCACTGTTGTAAACCTAAAAGCAGTGTAATAAAACCTTTACGAGCAAGTGTGTTGAAACCGATTAATCATTCTAAGAGCTATAGGTAGGCATCACATCATCTTTGTCACACTCTTTCACAAGCCATGTAGGAATGTTGCGTTGCGCGGGTTGCGCCTTGTATGTTAGGTATGTATTGAGTACTTCGATCAACAAAGTGTTGATCGAAGATTGAGTATTAATAAAGTGCGCATCTATAGGTATGCACGTATGTGTTTACTATGTGCGGCGAGCACGTTCACTTCGGCCGAAAGTCGCTTGTATACAGGTTCTCATCTTCGAGCTCTTAGTTCAGAAAACTAGTGCAAGGCATTGGGGCTGGCGAAGCAGCGAGGCGTGCCCCTCAATACCTTCGTTTAGTTATTACGTAAATAGTGATTGGGTTTCGGCAAATAATTGTAAGGTTCGGCCGTGGGATCTGGGTGCTTACTCTCGAGTTTAATTCCGATAGATCGACTTTGGAATTGTGACGTTTCGTACTCTTGAGTTCGATGCTAGCGCCAATTGATTTTTAGATTAGGTGTCCATTTTGGGGAACTAAGTGGAATTGGGAACGGGCTTGGCGTGGCATAAACGGTACTCTTGAGTGTATTTTGACAGGTGTGTATTGCGTCAATATTGCGTTGGGATAGTTTGTTGATAGTGATTTTTCCAATAACAAAAGTGTAACTTTAACTTTTTTTTTTTGTGTAACTTTTTAGAAATTATTTTGCGTTTTAAGTGGTTTTTTGTGGGTTCTATGAGTATAACATGGCACGATAAGCAGTAATATAAAGTGTTTTACGTAATTCCCATAAAAAACAACTGAAACAGAGACGAGATGAGCGTCGGATGATGCGTTATATGAACAAAGCGTTTTCTACGAATGAATACGAATTTAAAGCAAATTACGGAGTGAGCAAGGATTTTACTCCTCTTTCGTATTACATAACAACATTTTTATCCTATCTCTATACAATGAAAACTTTCTAGAACATTAACTTAATAAAATCGGACTTCGGCATGTTTTCATTATACAAAATTCTTTCTATCTCTAAAACCCGTAGACCGATTTACATAATTCAAACTAGAATATCAGTTTTGAACATAATCCTCTCATTTGACACTAAAATCTCGCAAATATTCCTATAAACAAAAATCCTCTTTTTCAAGTTACGTAATTATTCTATAATTTTACTTCGTACATTAAAATTATCAAAAATTCTAAGTTAAATATTGATATCAGATTCTAATAATAATAATAAAAACCAGTTAGAAAGCTAATTAGAGCAATACAAACACTTATTAATTAGAAAATCAAAATCTTACTCAGTAAAACAGTAGTAGCACATAGCGACTCCCACGCTAGGTACTTTGGGGTCTTAATATTATCCTATTCTATCACTTTTACATATTTTATTTTTTATTTTTTTTATTTATTTATTTTTTTCCACTTACATAAACCATTACAGGACATAACCCAATGCGGTAAATGCGCTTATCCTAACATAAACATACTAAAATCTATAACTTATTATAAATCATGCATTCCTTGTGAATTCACTCAGAGAACAACAGAACAAGTCAGTCTCACTCGCTGAGGTTGAGCGTGCGGAGCGCACGCGTCAGAGGCGCCTCTCTTAAAAGGTTGGTCCGAGCGCGCGGTTCCACTAGCAGTGGCGGCTGCCGTCGTCGCCACACGTACCTGTCCGGAACGCACAGACTCACCAGCCCTAAAATAACTGCATTATGCACCTTCCCTCTCAGTAACTTAAATATATAAGAGGTGAGTGCAAGATCCCTCCTAACTCTTAGCTCATTGTATCCTACCATACCTAAAATAAATAAGGTTGGACACATTAAGGGGTAAAAGGGATAGACTCCATAATAACGCTTATATAAATATCTTATAAACTTATTTTGTACCCTCTCCAGCATGAGACTATATTTAGCTTCATGCGGAGCCCAGATGATATTCTAATATCACTTCACTGGTATCTCAGTAATGTTCACTATTCACATAAACACGTTCGGCGTTCGTTACAAAAACTTTATGAAGCAGTTGTTTATCTATTTAGTTGGTATCATTTGTATAAAACTGTAATACTAATTAATTAAGTAACTTAGCGGACAGTAATTATTTCTTACTAAAAAGAACCAAACGCGAACAATATTGTCATAAACAAACAAAAAATATGTTTGAAATTGGAGAACTTACACGTAGTCTTTTTTTTTTCAGAAGTATAGGCAACGATCCTACCGCATGAAGCCAAAGTCATGGTTAATTTTATGATTTTAATCATTTTCTTACGCCCAAATGAATTAAATACTTTATAATTAATCAATTAAAGAACTATTTATATCATTTTTATTTATTAGCCTTGTTATTTAAAGGATAAAGCATTTTAAAGCCCCATTACCGGTTTATCGTAATGAGTTGAACCACACTATTGCAGCCCGTTACATAGCTAACTTCACGTGTAACAAAATAATGGCAGGCCAATGTCAATTTCATTTCAATGGTGACAATATTGTTTTCAAGAGTACCGAATCACGTGACTGTAAAATTAACATCGGAATAGTATTGGCCTTTCATTAGAATTAAAATTAATTTGGAGAGTTAGCCCCCTGTCCTAGGATTATGGTTCCCTTCCGATGCTACGACTGCTACGAGTACGAGGGGGCCCTCTTACTCGTAGCAGTCGTAGCATCGCATCGGTATCGTTTTACGACTCTACGCATCCAGACGTCGCGTGCGACTTGTCGCCACGCGCGGCACGGGACACGTGACGCTTTAATAATATCGTAGCAGTCGTAGCATCGGCATCTCATACTCATTAGATTTAGATGAATGAGGTGGCAATCGAATCGTTATTATGCTCCCTCTCTTCGCCATACGCTACATTTCATACGAACAAAATCAATATGACGGATGGTACAGCCAAAATCTTAAAATAAAAAACTGGCCAAGTGCGTGTCGGGCCACGCACAGTGTAGAGTTCCGTAGTAGCCCGCTATCACAATGTAGTACGATTCTGTTGTTCCTTATTCTGATATTAAAAAAAAAAATGTTCATATTTTGTTTTTCAATGCAAGTCTTTACCCGTTATAAACAAGCAACTACTTCATCTTAGTCACTTTACAGGATTAATGCTAAGGATTTTGTATTTGGTACAAAATTATCCAACACCCCAAGTTCAACGATAATTACTGCTAAACTAATAAAGGTATCTTAACCGCTATAATTTTCCTTTAAAGTTCATGAAATGCACTGTCATCGTGAATTTTTCCTGGTTTTTCAAGCCAGCAGTTTAGGTTTTAGAGGGGGGGGGGGGGGGGACGCCCTACTGGAACAAAAATTTGCACTTTAAACTTTAATATTTCGTAAATGGAGCATTAAATCGAAAAATAACTTCACACAGAGCCGTGTGGAGTCGTCCGTAATATCTAGTACAGACGCCAGCACATCAAGTTACTACAATCTGTCAGATTTCTTTAATAGATTTTCGACTTTATTGCTAAAACATAAGGTTCAAGGTTGATTGGGAAAATCTGACAGTTTCGGGTAGGTTGACCTGCTGGCGTCCGTACATTACAACTGCTCAGCGTCGCGTTGCCGTCCAGGCCTGCCGCGCCGCGCCCGCCTGTGTGCAGAGACCTTTAAGATTTTTACACAAAAATAGAAAAAAAAACAATAAATTTTAGGGGTTCCCCATACTTAGAACTGAAACTCAAATTTTTTTTTCATCAAACCCATACGTGTATCTATGGATAGGTCTTCAAAAATGATATTGAGCTTTCTTACATCATTTTTTTCTAAACTAAATAGTTTGCACGAGAGATACTTCCAAAGTGGTAAAATGTGTCCCCCCCCTGTAACTTCTAAAATAAGAGAATGATAAAACTAAAAAAATGAGATGTACATTACCATGTAAACTTCCACCGAAAGTTGGTTTCAACGAGATCTAGTAAGTAGCTCGCCGGTGAAAATTTAAAAACATGATGGTACGGAACCCTCGGTGCGCGAGTCCAACTCGCTCTTGCCCGTTTCTTTTTTAGAAGTCGGTTGTTTTTTTTTTTGTAAAAAGTTTTTATTTTAAACTTTTACGTTGTACAGTCAACAGCAAAAGTAGATGATCAAAATCAGAAATTCAATACTAATGAACGGAGTTCGCGTCAGAACTGTGTGGCGTCGAAGTGATTCAAAAGTATGTGATAGTAAATTATACCAAACATTTACTTCTAGTACAGCTGCCATATATTCGTGATCAGTTTTGACTCCTATTGAATTTCTGATTTTGATCATCTACTTTTGCTGTTGACTGTACCTACTTACCCCACACAAATTTGTATACTTAATACTACTTATGTTATGTAAATATCAGTGACCGGAAGTCATTATAACATCATCAATATAAACCAAGAGGCCAATAAAAAAAAAAAAAAGTATTATTGAAGCTAACTCAAAAACTGCCCAAGCAAAGTTAATAAAATTTATATGGGACCACCCATGAGGCATCCATCTATCCATCAAAAAAATCCATCCATTAAAATTAGGTACTTAAACAAGACGTAACGAAATAACATCGCTGATCATATTCGTACAGCCGCTGCTGCTGCCGAGCGACGGCCGGAGCGCGAGTCATTACTAGCTCGTGTCGTTGTAATCAAGGCATACATCAGTCAGTACAGATTGTTCATAATATTCGTACAGCCGCTGCCGCTGCCGAGCGACGGCCGGAGCGCGAGTCATTACTAGCTCGTGTCGTTGTAATCAAGGCATACATCAGTCAGTACAGATTGTTCATAATATTCGTACAGCCGCTGCTGCTGCCGAGCGACGGCCGGAGCGCGAGTCATTACTAGCTCGTGTCGTTGTAATCAAGGCATACATCAGTCAGTACAGATTGTTCATAATATTCGTACAGCCGCATCCGCTGCCGAGCGACGGCCGGAGCGCGAGTCATTACTAGCTCGTGTCGTTGTAATCAAGGCATACATCAGTCAGTACAGATTGTTCATAATATTCGTACAGCCGCTGCCGCTGCCGAGCGACGGCCGGAGCGCGAGTCATTACTAGCTCGTGTCGTTGTAATCAAGGCATACATCAGTCAGTACAGATTGTTCATAATATTCGTACAGCCGCTGCCGCTGCCGAGCGACGGCCGGAGCGCGAGTCATTACTAGCTCGTGTCGTTGTAATCAAGGCATACATCAGTCAGTACAGATTGTTCATAATATTCGTACAGCCGCTGCTGCTGCCGAGCGACGGCCGGAGCGCGAGTCATTACTAGCTCGTGTCGTTGTAATCAAGGCATACATCAGTCAGTACAGATTGTTCATAATTTTGAAAAATCATAACATTTTGAACAAACATTATGCACGGAGTGGACTTCCACAAAGTTACTGCCTTTCAGTATGATCAGTATCGCGGCATCGCGGCATCCCGTGATACTGATCAGACTGATATGCGTTTGGCTTGCTGCCTCGTTACTGAACAGTCAACTCAGAGTCGGGAGATGATAATGATTGATGAACGATCGATATGGTTATAGTAGGCACGGTATACCTACAGTAACCCAGCATGTTCAACAACATGAAATATCACAAATGTTCCATCGAATTAGATGTCCTTAGTTGGTGACCTTGCTCTTACATGCGTATTTCGTCAATTTTCGTCTGGCTAGCTTGTCGGTGTGCTAGTACGCAAGAATAAGAATTAGATGTCCTTAGTTGGTGACCTTGCTCTTACATGCGTATTTCGTCTGGCTAGCTTGTCGGTGTGCTAGTACGCAAGAATAAGAATTAGATGTCCTTAGTTGGTGACCTTGCTCTTACATGCGTATTTCGTCTGGCTAGCTTGTCGGTGTGCTAGTACGCAAGAATAAGAATTAGATGTCCTTAGTTGGTGACCTTGCTCTTACATGCGTATTTCGTCTGGCTAGCTTGTCGGTGTGCTAGTACGCAAGAATAAGAATTAGATGTCCTTAGTTGGTGACCTTGCTCTTACATGCGTATTTCGTCTGGCTAGCTTGTCGGTGTGCTAGTACGCAAGAATAAGAATTAGATGTCCTTAGTTGGTGACCTTGCTCTTACATGCGTATTTCGTCTGGCTAGCTTGTCGGTGTGCTAGTACGCAAGAATAAGAATTAGATGTCCTTAGTTGGTGACCTTGCTCTTACATGCGTATTTCGTCTGGCTAGCTTGTTGGTGTGGTAATAAGCAACAATAACAATCATTTATTTGTAAAATATAGGTAATTTCATACAAAGATCTTAAGAATTGGTAGTGCGCTATCATCATCATCATCAGCCTTTAATGTTCCCACTGCTGGGACACTGGCCTCCTCTCAATGAGAGGGAGTGGGCCGTAATCCACCACGCGGGCCCAGTGCGGGTTGGTGGATGTCACAGGTCTTGTAGTGCGCTATGCTTTGCCAATATTGACATACAAATGATTATGTGATTAAAAACAATTCAATGTGTGGTTACTCTTAAATTACAATGATAAATTTATTACAATATAATATTATAAGTATTTCAGTACCTACCTAATTGTATTAACGCATGCATACAAATTAAATTTTATTACAGCTCATCATAGTCAATTTCATTTAATTTCAATTCAATTCAAAAAATTTGTAGTATTAAAATTTATGTCAGCATTATATAATTAAAGAGATTCATCATTTAAAAAACCGGGCAAGAGCGAGTCGAACTCGCGCACCAAGGGTCCCGTACCATCATATTATGTTTTTAAATTTTCATCGGCGAGCTACTTACTAGATCTCGTTCAAACCAATTTTCGGTGGAAGTTTACATGGTATTGTACATCATATTTTTTTTTGACGTGACAACGTCTTAAATTAGGTTGCGGCTGGGAGTCACTTATGAAAAAGTGTAACGCTCGGTAACGTTACGTTCTTATTGACGTGACAACGTCTTAAATTAGGTTGCGGCTGGGAGTCACTTATGAAAAAGTGTAACGCTCGGTAACGTTACGATGAGTCACCGAACGAGAGAGAGGCCCGCCGAATGCCTTGCGTCTCTCTCCCACTCAACTATGATCGGATGATCGGTCGTTGTCACGTAAAATCTTCGCCCGTAAAACCGACTTTACAGGCAACCATTTTTTTTAAATTAGGTTGCGGCTGGGAGTCACTTATGAAAAAGTGTAACGCTCGGTAACGTTACGTTCTTATTTTCATTTAATTCCTTGTTCCTATTGTGCAATTTAATTATATTCATATCAATAAATATTCTACCGAGAAAAAGACGTTGTCACGTAAAATCTTCGCCCGTAAAACCGACTTTACAGGCAACCATTTTTTAGTTTTATCATTCTCTTATTTTAGAAGTTACTTGGGCATTTTACCACTTTGGAAGTGTCTCTCGCGCAAACTATTCAGTTTAGAAAAAAATGATATTAGAAACCTCAATATCATCATTTTTGAAGACCTATTCATAGATACCCCACACGTATGGGTCGCGCGTATGGGTAACGCTCGAGGAACGCTCGCGCCCGGCGCACGCCTAATGTGGGGGGGGGGTGGGCCTTAGTTTACAAATGTGAAAGATTTCGCTGACGATTTATTTATTAAAACTTTATGCAAAAGTAAAAAAACTGTACAAAGGCGGACTTAATGCCATGGGCATTTTCTACCAGTCTACCTTAGGGTGATGCAGAAATAATACACAGTAGGTGCAATAGCAGAAAACAAATAAAAATATTTATAAGTAAAATATAATAATAAATACATATATAAATACATACAAAAAATATAGTAAAAATATGGAAAAAGTTATGAGAGGTAAACAAGAAAAAATACAACAACTTAGTTCTGAGAAGAATCTGCCAACTTCTTGTGTAAGTATTCTCGAGCTTTCACTTTAAATGTGAACTGATTGGTCAGGTCATAGTAGCACACATCACCATAGTCAGGAAGATAAGGGACTGTACAAGCATTGCCTTAATGTGAGATGGGAGAATATTTTTCAAGCGATAGAGCGACCGCAACGTTCCAGTGACCTTCTTGCTCACAATCGCGACCTGCTTACGCCAGTCAAGGCAAGTGTCAACATGCAAACCCAGATCCTTAACGTCAGAGCTAAACGGAATCACTGTGCCATCAAAGACAACCGGTGGCACCGTTAAACCATTCAGCCTCCTCAAGCTATGGGGGCTCCCTACAATGATAGCCTGACACTTGGCTGGATTAACCGCCAACCCAAAACGATCAGACCAGTCTTTGACAACACGTAAATCACGATTTAGCTCCTCGACCGCACCGGATAAGCTGTCAACACCTGCCTGACAATAGAGCTGTAAGTCGTCAGCGTAAAGATGATACGCACACTGAAGCTCGGAAGTTATGAGATCTATAAAGATAGAGAACAAAAGTGGAGATAGAATGCCGCCTTGAGGGACGCCAGCTAGATCTATAAAGATAGAGAACAAAAGTGGAGATAGAATGCCGCCTTGAGGGACGCCAGCTTCAAGATAGCTGGAGTTAGAGTCACCAGCAAGAACCGATTGCTGACGCCCCCGAAGATAGGAAGAAAACCATTCCAGAACCTCGTGAGAGACCATGCGATAGGAGAGGATGGATAAAAGGACTTCGTGACTGACGGTATTGAAAGCATTGGAAAAGTCGATCAACACTAAAACCATAACTTTAGTGTCCTCCATTCCTCGCCTTATATCGTCAGTCACTTTAAGGAGAGCAGAAACGGTACTGTGCCCGGGCCTGAACCCGGATTGGAATGGACTGATGAGGGAGTTTTTGTGAATGAAGTTGGAGAATTGTTTATGTACACAGGCCTCTAGTACTTTGGATAAAAAGGGAAGGATGGAAATTGGACGAAAGTGACTGAGAAGAGTGGGATTAGGGATTTTAGGTAGTGGTCAAACATGGGCTTTCCGCCACTGGGAAGGGAAAACACTGGAGTAAAGGGAGAAGTTAACTATATGGGAAATTGCAGGAAGGAGCTGATCAACCGCTGTCACGATCATGTATCGACTGATGATATCACAACCAACGGCTTTGGACTTAATGGATAGGATAATCTTTTTGATCTCTCCCGGGCCGCCGGGTCGACTGGGGTGAAGGCAAAGGGGGTAATATTGGGTCGCGTCAGACCAGCAAGGTAATCAAGGGTTTGGCATTTGGTTGGATTATCAAGGGTGGGAACAGTGGAGAAATGACGATTTAGATCATCCAAGCCAAATGCGTTAGGAAGGTCTGAATGCCGCGATTTGCCGATACCTAGAGTTCCAAGGAGTTTCCAGATATCAGCAGGAGAAGCTGAAGTGATGTTATCAAGAATGTGGCGACGTTTAGCGTTGCGTATCATCTGATTACAACGATTGCGAGCAGTTTTGAAGAGGGTCCAATTATCATCGGACCGATCCTTTTTAAACTTCCGAAACGCGCGGTCCCTTCGTCGCATCGCCATCCGAACTCCCACGTTCATCCAAGGCGCAGGTGGGCGCTTTAGCTTGACTCTCTTGATAGGAGCGTGGGTGTCGTACAGCTTAACTACAACATTGTTAAAAAACCTAACTTTATCGTCAACTGTAGTAGCTTTCTCCAGGGGTGTCCAGTCAATATAAAAAAAAAAATGTTTATTTCAATTAACAAATTTGGTTAACATTATATGATTTGGAGTCTCCTTTTAAGCAAGGGAATGCTTGTGTTAGGAGACCCCGCTCTTCCAATTATCATTTACCAAAATTATATTTGTAATTGATTAACATGTATTAAAAAAAAGGGCATGCAAGTAGATATTTAAAAAGTAAACAAAATGAAAAACAAAGAGGCGCGATTAAGTGAAGTGTAGTGCAGGGTATGGGGGTGTGTGCGTGTGTGTGAGGGGTGTGTGTGTGTTAGTATGAGAGGAATTGAGGATGAGTGAAGGCGTACAGTAATGAGTGCAATTTATTTAGGTATTATGGTTAACCCTGCGACAGAATCTTGGGATCGGAAAAGGTCGAAGCCTCTTCCATTAACCATAATCACCACGGAATGATTACAGTCAGGTTATTGAGCAAGGGGTAGTTTGTACAGATCTTTAATTAGCGAATAGGTGAATAAAAACACCCATTGTAACATCCTAAGCAAAACTTCTTCATTTAAAACTGAAATTATATGGTATACAGTACAGAGTATTCTATTGAATCGTGGTCACCATGGACTCAACTTCATCATAACTTTTAGTCTTAAGCCAATTTGATACACTCCTTTTACAGTCCTGGAGTTTCAGAGGATAGAAGCATCTTGTGCAAGCTTTTTACTATTCGTCCGCGCAAAGGCACGCCTGTACTGGAATGTAGGTTTGGGTTTAGGAGATTTAAGGACATATGACAGGAAAATAAGGTCGTGATGGGAAAAACCAGGAGCGTCAAGTTGACCATGTGAGGAGACTAGGGAAGGATTTGAGGTGAGGATCAAGTCGAGTCAAGTATCATCACCGGCAGTGTTATGATGAGTTGGTTGGAGAGGCAACACATGCAGACTAGCTGACTCGACCAGATGTAGAAGTTTACGGGATCGATGGGAGTTGTGGGCAAGGAGATTAGTGTTGAAATCCCCCATGACTATGTGATGTGCATACTCCGAACCTAAAGATTCTAGGACCGATTCGAATTCGGTGAAGTAATCAAGTGAGGGGGACAATACACAACACCAAGAACGGTTTTAGCTCCTTTGACAATGACTTCTAGGAAAAGAAACTCAGCCGAAGCATTACAAGAAGAAGTAGAGAGAACTTTAAAAGGAAGATCAGCACGGAGGTATATAGCTACACTACACCCTCTCTTACCGACTCGGTCATTCCGCAAAACAACGAATCCTGGGAGAGAGTAAGTGGTGGATAAAAGTTCAGGTTTTAGCCAAGTTTCAGAAATCAGGACGGCATGAACGTTGTTGTTCGAGAAAGTTTCATACAACTCATTGTAGTGGCTTGGAATGCTTTGAGCATTTATATGAATGACATTAAACAACCGGCCAAGATTTTGGCTAAATCTTAGGCGTAAAAGTTCACCAAGGTTTTCCGTAAGAGAACAAAAGCTATCATCACCAGAAGAGGCAGAAGATTCGTTGGCAGGGAAAAAAGATTCATTATCCGATGTTGTCATGGATACAAATTACAAATACAATAAAAACAGATTTTATAATACTAAATAAATATAAATATAAAAGTTTTAAAAAGAGACCTACACGAAATACTGGTAGGACGCTTGCATTTCTGCACCACCCGCCAGCTAACATCATCATTACAGACAGTGGATACAGAAATAAAATAAAGAAACGTTACTTCCATAGTACAAAGTAGTAACTTAGCTATAAAGGAATTCTTCTGCTAATTTCAATTATTCCTTTTTTTAGTTCTTGTTCTATTCGATTTAGTTCTTGGTACGTGTTTTTTTTTCGATTTGTCACTTCGAATTACTTTTAACCATATAATTTATTGAAGACATAACATTGCGCCAAAAATGGGCCATTTTAATTTTTTTTTTCAATTTTGATATACCCAGTGTCACTCGCACAATTAAGACGAATCTAACGGCACCTCTCAAGCTGAAATCGATCAAGCCGTTTAGGCTACAGATCGTGCCAAAGAGATATACATACATAGTAGTCGCCATATTGAATTTTCACTAACGTCATGTCTTTAGTGACACTCGCCGGACTAAGAGGAATCGATTGACGTGTGAATCATAAAAATCGGCCCAGGCGTTTGGCCTGTATAGTGCTTCAAAGGAACATACATACATACATAAAGATAAAGATAAAGATAAAGATAAAGATAATTTATTTGTCAAACATGCGTTTACATACAAATTAGGCATGCAAGATCTTAAATATAGGTAACAAGTCCTTACATAGGCTGATAAACACATTACCACTCCTTTGCGTCGCGCAGTCGGGTAAAAAAATACCCAAATCGTGTGCCTATAATATTTGAGGAGTTCCCTAAATTCCTCATGGATCCCATCATCAGAACTGGATTTTGATAAAAATGGGAATCCTTTTAAATAAAAAAAGTATTTTCCAAATCTAAATATATAAAACTCAAAGGTGACTGACTGACTGACTGACAGTGATCTATCAAAGGTGACTGACTATAGTGATCTATCAACGCAACGCACAGCCCAAACCACTGAAGGGGTTGGACTGAAACTTGGCATGCAGGTAGATGTTATGACGTAGGCATCCGCTAAGAAAGGATTTTTCGAAATTCCACCCCTAAGAGGGTGAATGGGGTAGGGTGAAATTTTAAGCGGACGAAGTCAAGTCGCGGGCGGAAGCTAGTCGGTTTATAAATGACGGCGTATCTAATACTTACTGAGATAAAAAACATTAAAAAAAAAATACAACCGAATTGAGAATCTCCTCCTTTTTGAAGTCGGTTAAAAATAATAGGACCAAATCCCTAAGCGTCACGTTTCTGAGAGATGATCACGTGACATCCATATTTCTGAGAGATGATCACGTGACATCCATATTTCTGAGAGATGATCACGTGACATCCATATTTCTGAGAGATGATCACGTGACATCCATATTTCTGAGAGATGATCACGTGACATCCATATTTCTGAGAGATGATCACGTGACATCCATATTTCTTTGCTTGCAACTTGCGCATCATGTTGCATACATGTTTGAAATAATCACCTTTTTCATCAATATTTTTTGAACTTACTTATTTAAAAAAAAATGGATGTCACGTGATCAACTTTGAACGTAAAGTGTCACGTTCCTGACTGAGGTATTACCTGGTATTACTCAGGAACGTGACACTTTACGGGGTTTTGTCTTACATAATAACCGACTTCTTATATTTTCTGTTTGCATTGATGTCAAATAAGTATCGATTTATTATAGGTTTCATGCGGGGCCGCCATTTTGAAAAAAAAAAACTAAATTGCGCGACAGTAGGTATGCCACGGATCTTCAGACCCCTCTATCCCTCCCTCCCCACGACCACGACAGCCTGCTCTGATAGAGTGTAGTCGGTAACTCGGCACCGACAAGTTAGGACTATGTGACACGCACCGATCACCGATCCGTTCTGATCCGTTCCGACTCCCGACTTGCCTCTGTGCAAGCCTCCCTATACACTGGGTATGCCATTTTGTATGTTTTTACTTGTAAACGTAATTATGAATGTTACAGTTACCTAAGTACTAGTTATTATTATTAGCATATATTATTGGGCAACAATCACAATTTATTATCATCAATAAACGGAAATATTATACTGCCGCCACGTTCAATGCTATCCGGGTGCGCGCTGCAGCACTTTATCGTGGAAGGCCATTGCTGTTGTTTATCGAAACAGTCCGTGTTGTGATTGTGCCGTATCAGTACCTAGATATTCCGCAGTGTCGCGACCGCGCTTGGCCACGAACAGGCCACGCCGCCAGTGCTGCCACCTGCCAGCATGTGAGGGACCATGAACTTACTTTGTACCTATTGCGAATGTATTTTGTTGTTTGTTATTGCCTTTTAGCGACTTTAAATGCTTTCGCTAATAATGAACGTGAACCAATTAAATGAAATAATTAGTGGCGAGTGCATCTACTGGATCGTTTTTCTTTTCGAGATTGTCTCGATACGATGCGAGCCAGCCTCGCGTACAGATCGCTCGAAGGAGATAGATCTGCGGGTGCGTGAGGTGTGTAGTGGTACTAGTGCCATTGAGCTCACGGGCGCGCTGGCGCAGGGCTGGTTCCACACGGGCGCGCGCGCGTCTGACCGGCTCCGCTCGGTTGCGGCTACTCGCGGGGTCACGCAGCACGCTGCACGCTGTCGCCTGCCCCAGCGACACAGTCGTGTCGGGTGCTCAGCACGCTCGCGCTCGTATCTCTACTCCGTTGGTTCTTGATTCAGGTGGGCTCTGGTCGCTCGGGCCGTTCGGGCCGCCCGGGGCTTGGGGTCTCTGGGGATTGAGTTATTTCAATGGAACTGCAGAGCGAGTTGTAATAATACCAATATGCAAGTATAAGGGAGCATTCATTCGACAAGTAATTTGCTCGCGCCTACATAACCCGGTCGCGGTCGCCTGCTACAGCAACCTGCGCTCTATGTGACCAGTAATTGGTTCGCGCCTACATAACGCGGTCGCGGTCGCCTGCTACAGCAACCTGCGCTCTATGTGACCAGTAATTTTTTCGCGCCTACATAACGCGGTCGCGGTCGCCTGCTACAGCAACCTGCGCTCTATGTGACCAGTAATTGGTTCGCGCCTACATAACCCGGTCGCGGTTGCCTGCTACAGCAACCTGCGCTCTATGTGACCAGTAATTGGTTCACGCCTACATAACGCGGTCGCGGTCGCCTGCTACAGCAACCTGCGCTCTATGTGACCAGTAATTGGTTCGTGCCTACATGACGCGGTCGCGGTCGCCTGCTACAGCAACCTGCGCTCTATGTGACCAGTAATTTTTTCGCGCCTACATAACGCGGTCGCGGTCGTCTGCAGCGCAGGTTACTGTGGAAGAATAGAGCGCAGTGCGCTCTATTCTTAAGGTGGTCATTATTAGAAGATGAAAAAGTTTTTAGAGGATCAAAGAAATGTTTCCCCGTACGAAATAGTGTTTAAACTGCAGCCGCTTGTTTGTAACATGTACAGTACGACGAGGTGACGGGCTCTCGGCAGTGCCCGGTAGCTCGGTGCGCGGGCCCGGTGTGTGCGCACTGTGTGCCACTGTGTAGTCCGGCGCGCGGCGCGCGGCGCACGCGACGCGAGCGCGCCGCCGCGCCGCCGCGCCGCGCCGCTTCCCGGAACACGGACGTCGCTGTGGCACGTTGTTGCCATTACTTATGACTACTTATTTGTTTGACATTGCTTTCATTTATGACTATTTTAAAGCACTACAAGCCAAATAATAATGTTATTGCGTAAGTAGGTATAAGTATAGTAGATTGTTTGCCTCCCTTGGCAAACAACTATTTCGAAGGCGAGTGTTTCTTTGAATCCAGACCGGAGCGAAGGATTCTAGAGTCCTGAATGCAGCGAGGGGTTCTAAAGTAGAATCCTGATCGCAGCGAGGGATTCAAAGTACGTCACTCGAGCTTAAAATAGTGTGATGGTTCACGATGTTCTTTAGACGTAGATGGGCTGATGGGCGCGGAGACGGTTCTTTTATATTGATATTTTCGACAATTCGGTTTAAAATTTTGGCTTTATTTCAATAGATTCTTCTATACTTATATCCTTCAGCTACCGTAGATCAGATGATTTCCATTCTCCATGTCTCTTTAAAACAGACATATATTTCAATAGATTCTTCTATACTTATATCCTTCAGCTACCGTAGATCAGATGATTTCCATCCTCCATGTCTCTTTAAAACAGACATATATTTCAATAGATTCTTCTATACTTACTTATATCCTTCAGCTACCGTAGATCAGATGATTTCCATCCTCCATGTCTCTTTAAAACAGACATATATTTCAATAGATTCTTCTATACTTACTTATATCCTTCAGCTACCGTAGATCAGATGATTTCCATCCTCCATGTCTCTTTAAAACAGACATATATTTCAATAGATTCTTCTATACTTACTTATATCCTTCAGCTACCGTAGATCAGACGATTTTCATCCTCCATGTCTCTTTAAAACAGACATATATTTCAATAGATTCTTCTATACTTACTTATATCCTTCAGCTACCGTAGCAGATGATTTCCATCCTCCATGTCTCTTTAAAACAGACATATATTTCAATAGATTCTTCTATACTTACTTATATCCTTCAGCTACCGTAGATCAGATGATTTCCATCCTCCATGTCTCTTTAAAACAGACATATATTTCAATAGATTCTTCTATACTTACTTATATCCTTCAGCTACCGTAGATCAGATGATTTCCATCCTCCATGTCTCTTTAAAACAGACATATATTTCAATAGATTCTTCTATACTTACTTATATCCTTCAGCTACCGTAGATCAGATGATTTCCATCCTCCATGTCTCTTTAAAACAGACATATATTTCAATAGATTCTTCTATACTTACTTATATCCTTCAGCTACCGTAGATCAGATGATTTCCATCCTCCATGTCTCTTTAAAACAGACATGTATATTCCCGAATCTGCTAAGAGAGTGGCAGACGTTCTCCGGAAACAGTGGCCTGTATACAGCTTAACATCGGGTAACTTTAAATAAGTACCTCGCGATTTCCTGAGGCATATCCGAAAATGTATTTTTTCCAATAATAATAATATGCAGGTGCCGCATTTCATAAAAAAATCCTAAGGGGCCTCTGTGAGTTGGCTTCGGCCCCTCGTACGCCTTCCAAAGGACCGGGACCCCATGGTCCCGAGATATGTAAAGTCATAATAATAATAAAACCTTTATTTTCAGGCTGCTTTGGCCCATAGACCTTACAGACTAACAAACCAACCAATACCAACCAACCAAACCACCAACCAATGGGTACCAATACCAACCAACCAAACCACCAACCAATGGGTACCAATATATATGGGTATACATTGGTACAAAGAATCGATTGGTTTTCATATCAGAAGGGTGAAGTTTTTGATATTTTTCAACAATAAGTTTGTACACTCCTCGAATAATAAACGATCTGTCGATTTTGGTTTTTGTGTCTTTCAACTTTATCAAAAGTAGGTAATTCATCTGATTGGGTCTCAACATTATCGACCGTCAGATTAAGAAGCTCATTGCTACGACAAGCCCCATGAACTCCAAAAATCAACAGAACCTTTAACAAAAAGAAACAAAGTAAGACTCTCAAAATTAGATACGTTCCTATTCGCAACTACACTTTAATACCTACTTATTACAAAATTGTTACGTAGTAAATACTCACTTTTGTCAGGAGATAGATTTCATCGGGTGCGTCATTTAAAAGCTTCGACATTTTGGCACAAAACACGTTGGATGTCTTCGGTTTATGCCCTTCAGATCTGGGGGCACGGGAGTGCCCCCGCCAAGACGAACCAAGCGAAGCGCAAGGGCACTACCTACCTTTTCTCGAAGCACTTCGTCGTATTTTTGAACCTTCATAACTTGGGTTTGAATTATACCAGATAAACAAAATTTTCGGGATATGATGTCAGTGGTTGACTTATTAAACCTATAAAGTTTCAATTGCATAGCTCTTATACTTTAGATTTTATTGATATCTAAAATACCCCGATTTCGTCACTGACTCACTGACTCACTGATGATCATCAATATTCTAAGGGTCTTCCTGAAGTCCTAGAAAGCTGAAATTTGGTATGTAAGCTAGTAATAGTACACAAACAACAAAAAAACTCTAAAATTTGGAACTTTTACCCTCCAACCCCTTTAAATAGGGGATGGAAGTTTGTACGAGACTTCCGCAAATTTCGATGCTAGAGTTCTGAAAATTGATATAGAGACTCCTTGTTGTAAATAATAAAATACGTATTTCAGGATTTTCAGTAAATAACCCCAAAAAAAAATTTTTTTTTTTCATAATCAACTTTCAAAAAGATGTGAAATCCCACCAAAAACATTTTCATGTAAAATGTTGCCAAGACGAGACCACATATGTCTTGCACTGTCAAAAAGTTATCAGATCTCATGTAGAGCCAAGCTTCTGACTCCACACACCCTAACTTCACAAACTCTACACCTTAGTCAAAATATGTGGCTTGGCCGTTTCGCTACCATCACATGGGCGTAAGGTGAAAAATGTATTCACTGTTCATTACTTTTCTGTGATACAATAGTTCTTGTAGCACCTAACGAAACGGTCAAGCCTCATATTTTGACTAAGGTGTAGAGTTTGTGAAGTTAGGGCGTGTAGAGTCAGAAGCTTGGCTCTACATGAGATCTGATAACTTTTTGACAGTGCAAGCCATATGTGGTCTCGTCTTGGCAACATTTTACATGAAAATGTTTTTGGTGGGATTATCGTTTCAGATAAGCTAATAATTTTGTCAGGAGCTAGATTTCATCGGGTGCGTCATTTAAAAGCTTCGACATTTTGGCACAAAACACGTTTGATGTCTTCGGTTTATGCCCTTCAGATTATCGTTTCAGATAAGCTAATCATTTTGAGTATGTTTAGATTTTAATGTCGTTATTGGTACTAGCTGTAGATTTTAGCATAGAATTATTTACTCCAAAGATTTGTAGGTTGTTTAAAAATTACCAAAAACACATTTTCCGAAAAAGGTTTCACTCTTCTAGTATTTTTCCAAATGACGAAATTGTCATATGCTTTCTTAATATTGTTTACGGGATTTTGTAGGTAACAAAGGCAGAATGCTTTTCGCGCGTTTTTTATTTTTACACAAACGTTTTTTTTTAATTTGGCTCGCGCGTCTTTTGCTTTATCGTATCATACAGCCTGTTACTTGTTCATACAATGTTCGTGATTGATCTCTTTGGTGATTGGAACTTTCCTAACAATATCCACATTCTAAATTCAAATCACTTTTAGTCCCTGGGGATTAAAGATCTATTTTAGTCCCTCTTTTTGAATAGATGTGAATTTTTATAGGCTTTTATTTTGACAAAGTTAAAGACAAGGAACGATTCATTTGTAAGTTTCGCATCGTAAGTGTAAGCGTGTAGTGCACAGGTAGGTACCATAGTCTCCCGAGCCGCCGACCGCCGCGCGCCGGGCCGCCGGGCGGGGCCCGACCGGGCCCAGTGGCGTCAATAGTCCGGCTGGAGCTGCTCTATCGATCTCGTATTGTAAATTAAATACGCGATGCTGTACTACAATATTTTTATGATAAACAATACCTTATTTACCTACTTGAAACATTTCGAAAGTTATTTAAAATGTAAGCTCTAATAATAGCTGGTGGTATGTGCCAGCCTGCCAGCTGCCAACACGAATAACGTAAACGTACAAAAACAAGGCGGATGCGACGACAAGCGTTATAGCGCACGCGCACCGGCGGCGGCGCCGCGGTCACGTGCTCGTCACGCGGACCCGCAGGACTACGCGCGCCGGCGGGCGGCGCCGGCGCGCCCCTTACGCACAAGAGTACCGTACGGCCGCGGCCGACTCTTGCGCTATATACAGTTAACAAAAGAGATAAGTATGCAGGATCGTCGGATATAGTTGAAGTTTAGTAAGAAACCGATGGATGTTCTCGAACTGAATTTTATGTTTTTTATAGAAAACAAACAGCTCATTTATCAAATTAAATTTCAGTCGACAACATCCATCGGTTTTTTACTAAACTTCAACTATATCCGACGATCCTGCATACGTATCTCTTGTTTTTTTGACTGTACCTACTTATTACTTAAATAATCATTTATTTATTAAGAACGATTACGCCCTACGGCATTTCATACAAACTTTCAAGCCCTTATTTTTCGAAATTAATGAACCGATTTAATTAAACTTCATACGCATAAGCAGGATACAAAGGTCTAAAAAGTTAGTAGAGAACATTTTCGAAATGTCATAATTAATAAATCTGTTTCTATGGAAAATTTAAAATCGGTCTAATTTGCTATACTTACCAACCACTATTTTTCGA
This sequence comes from Oligia fasciuncula, assembly GCA_963082905.1. NCBI lineage: Eukaryota > Metazoa > Arthropoda > Insecta > Lepidoptera > Noctuidae > Oligia > Oligia fasciuncula. Next base: position 116,359 of record OY720386.1, read on the forward strand.
AAAAATGTTCTCTACTAACTTTTTAGACCTTTGTATCCGTATTCCGTAGGTACGGCGTAAACGTATTCCGTAGGTACGGGGTAAACGTATTCCGTAGGTACGGCGTAAACGTATTCCGTAAGTACGGCGTAAACGTATTCCGTAGGTACGGCGTAAACGTATTCCGTAGGTACGGCGTAAACGTATTCCGTAGGTACGGCGTAAACGTATTCCGTAGGTACGGCGTAAACGCTTTTAATTAAGTAGTAGCTTTTGCCCGCGGCCTTGCCCGCGTGACGGTCGGAAATTATTCCACGGGAACGTACCTACTACCGGGAATGTCCCAGCCCCAGGTCATGGTTTATTTATGTGCCATGTTTTATCGAAATCCGTTCAACCGTTGAAAGCGTTTATTTATTTATTAAAAAAAAAAAAAAAGCACAGCCACATCACGTACATTAAACTTATGCTAGAAAATCTTGATAACTCAAGGACTAATGTACCTACATGAATGACAAGGTTCACCCTTGTTTGGTATAACAACGTTTGATGTAATGTTACTAATTCGAACAACGTTTAAGAAAATAATCAGTTTGTATAATATCGATTAACATAATTTTCAATTGATCGAATATTTATTTGCGATAACAACATTTGCGCTATTGATCAAAAGGTATAATGTTCATTTGATGTAATGTTCAGGTGGTATAACATGTATTTTATCGAATATTCAATTGGTGTAATGTAATACGTCGACATAAGATGCAAGAGCGAGCAAAGGGCACCCCGAGGTTCGATTTGGTTAGGTTACTTTAAACCCTTTACACAAAAACAGGAGCCCCGCGGAGCGGGGCTACGTCGACATAGGATGCATGAGCGAGCGAAGGGCACCCCGAGGTTCGGTTTGGTTAGGTTACTTTAAACCCTTTACACAAAAATAGGAGTCCCGCGAAGCGGGGCTACGTCGACATAGGATGCATGAGCGCGCGAAGGGCACCCCGAGGTTCGGTTTGGTTAGGTTACTTTAAACCCTTTACACAAAAATAGGAGCCCCGCGAAGCGGGGCTACGTCGACACAGGATGCATGAGCGAGCGAAGGGCACCCCGAGGTTCGGTTTGGTTAGGTTACTTTAAACCCTTTACACAGAAATAGGAGCCCCGCGAAGCGGGGCTACGTCGACATAGGATGCAAGAGCAAGGAAAGGGCACCCCGAGGTTCGGTTTGGTTATGTTACTTGAACACACACCACAGACACACACACGCTTCGCGGGGCTCCTATTTCTGTGTAAAGGGTTTAAAGTAACCTAACCAAACCGAACCTCGGGGTGCCCTTCCCTTGCTCTTGCGTCCTATGTCGACGTAGCCCCGCTTCGCGGGGCTCCTATTTCTGTGTAAAGGGTTTAAAGTAACCTAACCAAACCGAACCTCGGGGTGCCCTTCCCTTGCTCTTGCGTCCTATGTCGACGTAGCCCCGCTTCGCGGGGCTCCTATTTCTGTGTAAAGGGTTTAAAGTAACCTAACAAAACCGAACCTCGGGGTGCCCTTCGCTCGCTCTTACATCCTATGTCGACGTAGCTCCGCTTCGCGGGGCTCCTATTTCTGTGTAAAGAATTAGAAGCAACTTTAGAATGTTGTATAAGACAAACACAAAGAGAAATATTTACAACAGAATATTTACAATTACAAGAGAAAGGCTATTTACAATTAAAATCCAGTAAGCTAAACTCACTCTGCCCATATCTTGATGACAAGGGCATAATAAGAGTTCGAGGTAGACTTGAGAAGGCTCCATTAAGTGAACAGATAAGGCACCCAATAGTACTACCTTACTCTTGTCATCTGACAAACCTTATAGTGGCAGATGCTCACTTAAAAACTCTGCACGGGGGTCCTCAGCTGATGGCAAATTATTTGAGGACCGCCTACTGGGTTATAGGAGTCAGAAATTTAGTGAAACATCATGTGCGCAAATGTGTAATATGCGCTAAAAATCGCGCTAGTATCAAGAACCAGATGATGGGTTCTCTTCCATCTGTAAGGTGTTCTCCAGCGCGACCGTTTTTGCATAGCGGTGTGGACTATGCCGGCCCTATAAATATTAGGACAACGAAAGGTCGCGGACACCGTTCGTACAAGGGCTACATATGTTTGTTTGTGTGTATGTCCACCCGTGCTCTTCATTTAGAAGTCGTCAGCGACATGAGTACACAAGCCTTTTTAGCTGCCTTTAGACGTTTCGTGTCTAGGCGAGGTCATTGTGCCAAAATATGGAGCGACAATGGCACAACGTTTGTTGGGGCCTCCAGAGAATTGCAACAATTGTCATCTATTCAAGCATCAATAGCAGAACAAGTCGAGGCCAACGGTACTGAGTGGCACTTCATTCCCCCACATAGTCCTAATTTCGGCGGACTTTGGGAAGCAGGGGTGAAGTCTACAAAGTTTCACCTTAAACGGGTAATTGGAGATGCTACCTTGACGTACGAGGAAATGAGCACACTTCTCAATCAAGTGGAAGCTTGTCTGAACTCGCGTCCAATGAGTGTCCTTAACGTTACTGACCCTGCTGAACTGTTACCCTTAACTCCTGGACATTTTCTGATCGGAGAGCCGATAGTCAATGTACCAGATGATAGAGAGAGCACAAATGTCAGTTCTTTGTCGCGGTGGAAATTCATTCAAAGAATGGTACTCAGTACTTAAATGTTGACCTTATGTGTATACTAGTAGGGTTGACTATATAAATAAAACAACCAAACTGTATACTGTTCTATAGCTGGTAATTATATTTGATAAAATTCACAACAGCCCCACCAAATCGTTGTAACACAACGCTTGCGAGTTCTAATTCGACGCCAACGCCATCTAGTTACGTCATGTACAACTCTTGTTAAATATGAAGTATTTTGTTGAACTAATGAGCGGCTTTTGATCATACATGATCATTAACATACCGCCCACCAAGGACATTATTGACGGAATGTCCTTCTTGAACTACATTATGGATCCAAATTGGTAGCGAACAATTTGATCTTATAGGTTTGATCTAAAATCTTAAACATTAACAAGACAAAAACTTACATAAAATAACTTAAACTACTAACACTATGTGAGATTATCAAAAAAAAAAAAAAAAAACAATAAATTCATTGATCTGTAACCGGTAAAATACAAAGTTTGGATGTTGGCCTCTTAATGGTAGAGGTCTTAGTGCGCAATGTGACTACACGGGTGATATTATCATCACCAGGATGCTTCTCTTTTACGCGACCCAACAACCAATGACTTGGCGGCAAATCGTCTTTTATAGTTAAAACAATGTATCCAATTTTTGCCTCAGGAACCTTTGAAGACCACTTGTACCGGTTCATAAGATTGGACAAATATTTTGGTTTAAGTGTGTTAGTTTTAAAAAATCGTCTGCAATAAGCAATGATTCTAACTAATTTTTGTAATGAGGAATAACGTTCGAACATGGAAAACTCTGGAACTGTCGCAATATGAGCCTTTGTTGTTTCCTCGAAGTCAGTATTCAACTCATTTGGCCTTTTGTGTACTATAGATTTTTGATTGAGAAACGGTGGTTCGGAAAACCATAAACTATTGTTTACGAGTGCACTTGGTAACATACCTCTAGAGGCGCAGTCTGCTGGGTTGTCCTGTGTTTTTACATGAAACCATTGAGATGCTCTCATGTTGGTCAATATTTCAGAGGTACGATTGGCTACAAACGTCTTCCATCTGCTTGGATGGCTGTTGAGCCAAGCTAACACCACGGTAGAATCTGTCCAAGCCTTGATTCTGTCCTTCGAGATATTTAAAACATCTGCTGTTTCTGTCAGAAGATTTGACAGTAGAACTGCTCCACAGAGCTCTAAACGAGGAATGCTAATTTGTTTAATGGGAGCCACTCTGGTTTTTGCAACCAACAACGAAATATGGATTTTGCCGACTTCATCTTCTATCCGCAAGTAGATAACGGCTGAGTATGCTGTTTTGGAGGCGTCACTGAAGCCATGCAGCTCAAGACCATCGTTTGACTTAGTGCCAAGCCAACGAGGTATCCGTATCTTACAAAGTTGAGACAACTCATCACGGTAAATATTCCATTCCTTTATTAACTGAATGCTTAGTTCTTCATCCCAACTAACACCTGCGAGCCATAATTTTTGGATGAATGTTTTTGCTAAAACCACACTAGGAGCTAACCAGCCTCGTGGGTCAAACAATCGAGCTATGTCCGAAATAATTGATCTTTTAGTTACAGGTGCAGTCGTCGGCGGAGGAAGATTCACCAAGTATTGGAAGGTATCTTCGTTGTGGTTCCAGGTAAGTCCCAAAATTTTGATTGTGCTATCTAATTTGATTTCTAACCCGTTCTCTTCTTTGTACTCTTTTTTCTCTAAATCATAATTTTGTATAATATCTCCTTGTCCTATTGTGTCCTTATTTTCAGTTGTTCTAGTTTGATCTATTTGTACTTTAACTTTATTTCTTTCAAGTTTATCTATTCTCTTCAGCAAGTCTTGACTATTGCTGTTCCACTTTTGTAATATAAATCCACCTTTTCCTAATAAAGCTATCATTTGTCTATATATTTCCATGCCTTCTTCTACACTATTGCATCCTGACATTAGATCATCCATGTAGAAGCAATTTAAAACTTTATCTGCAGCAAGTGGATAACTTGTGCCTTCATCGACTGCAATCTGACGCAAGGTTTTGACTGCTTGATACGGCGCAGAAGCTGTTCCGAAGGTGACGGTCACAAGTTCGTAATCTTGGATCTCCTTGTCTGGACTGTCACGCCAGAGTATCCTTTGGAACATGGCATCCTCTTCTGCTACCCTAACTTGGCGGTACATTTTAATAATATCCGCTACAAGTCCTATGGGATGAATCCTCCATCTTAAAACCGTGTGACGTAAATCAGCCTGCAGTGAAGGACCAACCATGAGCGTATCATTAAGTGACACTCCATTGCTGTTCTTTTCAGAGGCGTTGAAAACAACACGAACTTTAGTTGTGGTCCTGTCGTTCCTAATGACTGCGTGATGTGGCAAATACACTGCTTCTTCCTTCTTACTATCATCTTCTTTCACGTGTCTCATATGTCCTAACTGCAAATATTCATTTATCACTTCTGTGTACTTTTCCTTTAAATCTTTGTTCTTTATTAATCTTCTTTCTAATGCTTTAAACCTTAATTTAGCTATGCCACGTGAATTTCCCGCCTTGCAAGGAGGATCTTCATCTTGGAAAGGTAGCCTAACTATGTATCTGCCATTGCTATCTCTCCTAGTGGTCTCACTATAAAACTCTTCGCATTTCTTCTCCTCTGGTGTAAATACTTTTTTATTTGTGCAACATTCTTCAACTTCCCAGAATTTTCTTAAAAAATCCTCAACCTTGCAATGCATTACATTTATGTTATTTACATTACTATTTACACTAGTCGTGTCTCCAGGACCAAGGGCACCCGACAGGACCCACCCTAAGGTAGTGCTCTGTGCGATCAGTGTACCAGAAGGACTCTTTACTAAACCTTTCTTAATGATGCAACTATAAACATCAGCACCTAACAGAATATCGATTTTGTTGGGTGTTTTGAACTCCGGATCTGCTAAATATAGGTTATTAATACCTAACCAGTCGAAAGTGTCTGTATGAAGACTTCGCTCAGGTAGGTAAGAGGTGATCTTCTTTAACACATAAGCACTTAATTTAAACTTGAAGCTAGGATCGACACGAGACTTAATCGTTAATTGTACCATGTACTTTGTCATGGTTGACCTATTGTCTCCTAATCCCGACACAAACCCTTGAACTGGAATCTTTTTTAGGCTAAGATACTGCACTGTGGCCTCTGTTATGAAACAAGCCTGCGAACCTTGATCGAGCAGGGCTCGGACCGTGTGGTATTCACCCGTCTTTGACGAGGCCTTTACTAACGCAGTGGCTAATAAAACCTGTCTGGGTTTTGCTACTCTCCCTGTAGATAAGCAAGAGACTATCTGAGTAGTACTGGTTGAAGAACAAGCACTATCAGTAGTAGGCTTTGCTTCAGGGTCTTGACCTTTATTGTCCAAATGTAGTAAGGAATGGTGACGCTTCTGGCAAACTCTACAACTTGTACTTTTCTTGCAGTTGTAAACAGTATGGTTACTGCCTAAACAGTTGAAGCAAATTTTGTTCTTACCAACGAAATCCCGTCTAGCTTCGAGTGATTGTTTGACAAACTTTTTGCAGAAACAAAGCTTATGACCCTCTGAGCAATATTCGCATTTCATTGGCGATGACGAGTCTGTGGCTAACAATGTTTTAGACGTATTATTGTTAGTGACCTGATGACCTGAACCCTTTTTTGGTTCTATGCATTCAAACGCGCGGAAACGTTGCTCTAAAAATATTTTAAATTGATTAAAGGTAGGAAAATCATTGCTGGACTCGCTACTACTGACACTTAATTCCCATTGCTTACGCGTTTCAGGATCTAATTTAAATGTCACTATATGTATGATAATAACATCCCATGTACTCACATTTATACCTAAGTTTGTTAACGCATTTAAACAGTCATTGGTGGTGTCTGAAAGCTCCTTTAATGATGTCGCCGTTTCGACGTACATACGTTTAATACCAAATAACCGTTTCAAGATGCAGTTGGCGAGATATCTTTTATTACTGTATCGCCTGTCTAATAGATCCCAGCACTGACTGTAATTGGCATCAGTTATTGGAGTATTCCGTATCAATTGCTCAGCTTCACCAGTTAAATGACTTTTTAAATAGTGCAACTTTTGTACATTATCTAAAGAGTTATTTTTATGAACTAATGATACAAAAAGATCATGAAAGGTCGTCCATTCTTCATATTTGCCAGAAAACATTGGAATAACAATCTTGGGCAATTTGACCAGTGAATGGGCAGACTTAACAGCACTACTAGAAGAACCATCTGGTACTGGTTCACATAAAACTCTAATTTTATTGAGCTTTGTTTTCATTAAACTTTTATAAGTAATGTAAGTGTCCTCAGTTGTATCATAAATATCAATAACTTTTTGATCAATATCATCTAACTTATAGTTCTGATAAAGTTTAGAATTCGTATTTTTAAACGATTCCCAATCTTTTTCTAATAATTCCTGTCTAGTTTCAATGTATTCAATAGTTAATCTTTCTTTAGGACTCTTTTTAAAATTTGCGAATCCTTTAATAATAACACTTTGCAACCCCCTCAATACATTGATCAATCCCTCCATATTTGAAACAATTAACCAAACAAAACTAATGAAAACAACTCAACAACCAGTGTACAAAAACAATGTTTGTTCTAAAATAAAGCAAAACTAATTTGAAATAAAATACACAACTAAAATATTTTAAGTTCCAATTAGTTGCTCAAAATTTTACAAGTGTTTTGAAACAACTTATAATCTGGCGGAAATCGGGCGTAGGTTCCCCGTTCCGTCGTTTTTTACGAAATTATTCTAAGTCCTAAACTTATTTCAATAATCTTCAAAGTTAAACTCTCTGAATAAATAAAGTCTAAAATTGCTTGCCACTAACTTTGCTATAATAGTAAAATGTACTCACAATTTTCACTTCACTCACACAACACGAAAGTGGCGCACCCTGGCGGCGACACGTTGAACTATGGATGTGACGTCAGTCTTCTGCTGATGTCACGTTGAACTCGGTGTGACGTTCTTCTTATGACGACACGTTGAACTACGAGGGTGACGCATTGCAGTCACCTCACGCTTGAACTGGATGCAAGTGGCGTCTTCTATGACTTCACTTTTCCACCGCTGCTACTGCTGACCCTGTCCACCATACTGGACGAAGCTGTCGCTGCTCATGCGGGGAACCGTGTACTTTAGCCGCAGCGATCCACTGCGAGTACCACGGGCGGGCGAACTCAAAAAAGCCGAAGTTATATCCGGCTCGAAGGACCAATGTTAAATACCGAACACCAAGAATGGTACTCAGTACTTAAATGTTGACCTTATGTGTATACTAGTAGGGTTGACTATATAAATAAAACAACCAAACTGTATACTGTTCTATAGCTGGTAATTATATTTGATAAAATTCACAACAGCCCCACCAAATCGTTGTAACACAACGCTTGCGAGTTCTAATTCGACGCCAACGCCATCTAGTTACGTCATGTACAACTCTTGTTAAATATGAAGTATTTTGTTGAACTAATGAGCGGCTTTTGATCATACATGATCATTAACAGGTTTAAAGTAACCTAACCAAACCGAACCTCGGGGTGCCCTGGGGTCAACTGAATATTTGATACGATCTTTCGACTAAATCATTATTAGTCTAGTGAAACATTAGTTTAAATAAAATTAGTGCATGTGAAAATTCGGTCAAATGACATTATTTCAAAGAAATAAATATGCTAAATAAAAATCTACCAATTAATTATTCGGTCAAATGAATAATTATACGAAATGACTTTATTGTAACTAAAATTAGCCGAATCGATTTTCGACAAAACGTTGTTATACCAAACAAGGGTGAACCGAATGACAATTACGGCGTACATAGCATTGATTATTTAACTTGCTGCCTTGGAAAGTATATTATGCTAAACTAAAACTAATATGAACTAAAACAGGCTAAAGTAAGTAAGATGGGTAATAAACATGAACAAAAAGTTAAGAATAAAAATAATAATTAAAAAAAATTAAAAAACAGCAATATAATAAATGAAACTAAAAGCAACTTGGCAAGGATAGCGTGATTTTCTTTCTGAATACCGGTAGCTTATCGCTGAATATATTAAAATGCGTTAAAATGGTACCTAACAGACGGACAGAGTTACTTTTGCACTTATGATAAGTACCTGGGTACTTACCAATTTCAAGAAATGAATCCATTTGAAGAAATGAATTAATGTAAGTTAATTCATTTCTTCAAATGGATTCATTTCTTGAAATTGGTAAGTTTCTTAAAATGATTAGGTACTGTAATCGGCCGATACTAGGTCTGCAATAGATAAGATAATATAATATAATATCCAGTAGTTATATAACCGAATGCTGAAGGAAGTATGGAAGCGCGCGTCCTCTGGGCTACGCCGGGGCGCGTAGGCTCGTAGCGGGTCTCGGGGGCTACGAAGCAGGCGCACGGGACACCCGTAGCATGATGACGTAGCGTGACGTAGCGCTCCCGCTACGCCGCCGCGCCGGAGTGTAGCGCCGTAGCGGCTCCACCTACATTCGGCTCCCTAGGACTCGTGAGTCGTGACGTAGGTATTGCACACGCACTGCACGCTGCGGGCGTGCGGCGTGCGGCGTGCCGGCGTGCGGGCGTTCGCCGCCTGCACTCGTTTAAACTAATGAATGGTCAATGCTCATGTCAATGAGAGCGGTCGCTGCGGAGCGCGGCGCGCAGAGTGCGGAGTGTGGAGGCCACGGCTACATTATTGTTATTACTGCGCGGGTGCGCGAATCGCCTCTCGCCTCTACGTACTATAAGAAGTTGCCGAGCGCGTCTCTAAGGTCACTTTTTTCTATAATCATTAGTCGATTATGTGTTTTTGTAAGGCAGATTATGGAATCTGCTGAGGTTAGTTATTATCGGCGGAGCGACACGGAGCGGGGCGGTGCGTCGCCTCACGTGGGACTTAACTCTCCCCTCCAACTAGCGTCCGGAATAGGGCTTCCAATCCCGCAAACCCTTGCGGGATCTCGGTATTTGCGAGATCAAAAAATTTCAATGACGCGGGATCCCGGTATAACGGGATCCCGCATTTTTCGATAAAAGTTGTTAATTAAAAGTTACAACGACTTCGGAAGCATGGTAGGCAACTGGATTTTGTAAGTAAATTAGAACTGCAGTCATATTTGTTCGTCTCTCTGTTACTTACGCGTCTTCGTAAAGAATCAGCTAACTCTTTGGCTAGCGTAGCGTTAAGATTTTCTTCTAATTTGGTAATCATATTAAACTTCAAAGTAGTCTCCGCCGTTAGAAGGTTAGCATCTTGACGGCAAAGAACCTCTACCAGCCAACTTTACTGCTCCATCTAGTCTTACAATCTCTTATCAACTCAACTTTTCTTTCGAATTCTTTCCGTACCTACGTAATCCTGTAGTTTGTCATTAGAATTCTTTCCGTACCTACGTAATCCTGTAGTTTGTCATTAGAATTCTTTCCGTACCTACGTAATCCTGTAGTTTGTCATTAAAATTTTTGATAGGTGAGCCTTTAAACAAAATGACGACTTTCCGTACCTTTAATTAATTTTCAATCCCGCGGGATTGCTGAAATCATTCGGATCTCGGTATACCGAAATTGGAAGCCCTAGTCCAGATCTTCTACCTGGAACAAATCATTTCACGATAACATTTTTGATAACCAGTACTTACATTAATTCCGTTAGTGAGCAGGATTTTTTTTTGTTTGTTTAGCCTATACTGTCCCACTGCTGGGCAAAGGCCTCCCCCAAGTCCTTCCAGGAACTCTTTTCCCGCGCCACCTCAAACCAGCCCTCGCGGTACAACCTCATCACACTGACAACTGTGAAGGCAAAGCTAAAGTGACTACCAGTATTATATAGAACAGTAGTTGCTAGTAAAGTATCGCCGTCGCCGCGCGCCGCGTCGGCGAGTCGATATCGATATCGTCCACGCACACGTGACTGAAGTGTGTCGCGTTATGCTGCCGAGAGCATTTACATACAAGAATAATGATGTACTTGTACCAGTGGATGAGTGGCATGTGCACACGGCGAGCGGCAGACGGCCGCACGCTGTCTGGCGGAGTGCAGGGCCACTGTTCCTCTACAGTCCTCGTCAGGCAGCACCCAGTTAACATTGCCATCGGTCGAGCTAGTGTGCCTGTGCCTAGTTACCTACCGACAGTTCAGAGTACAGACCATTGAGTACTGCTGACTCATCTCCCTGCTTGCGAGTGAGTGTTGCCTGCGAACTCGTTTAGATCCACTATGAAAATAATAACATAATAGTAAAATAGAAGCTAGAGTACCAAAACCCACAACAATAAAGATGTGGAGTATTTGAGATAGTGCGTCGTACCTCGCCACTCGCCACTCGGCCACAAAATACAGAGAGTACAGAAGGCAATCTTCATACAAAGTTCGCTCGAGCAACGCACCCATAGACACCGCTCACTGACACGTTATCTCGGACGGGTTGGGAGTACTTCGAGCCCAAGTGCCATCCGCTTGAGACGCGACTGTGAAGCCATTTTTTGTTGCTCAAAAAAAATGGCTATCTAAGCTCGATTTATATAATAAATGTAGTTTCCTATTTTTAACCAGTATAAACGAAGTAACTTTTTTGTAAGGTAAATTCACGCCACCAACTATTACGTAAGTTGAAAACATCACTTTTTGTTTGTGTAGATTTTTTGGTTGTTTTTAGTGTCATTTGATAGATTTAGGTCTAAAACCAATAGGGCAAAATAAATTGTGTATGTTTTATATGTTTTTGTTCTGTAAACTTTTTTTATTGTAATACTATGTTTAGTGTTTTGTTTTAATATTGTAGAAAAAGCTCAACAATAAATCAAACAACTAGATACGAGTGCCACTACCGCGATAGATTTTTGTGCATAAGCCAAAGTAGACAACCCTAGCGCGACCGCCGAGCGTAGGTATGAAAAGTGAAGTACGTACATGTAATTGCCTTCTGTACTCTCTGTATTTTGTGACTCGGCTGTCAGTCAACTAGTCAGTCACGCAACTGTTTTGTGTGCAGAGGGATTACCTACAGAAAACGTGCTAAGTTTATTTTTAATTAAAACAGATTAGATACGGCCGCTGAGACCATAAACCTCCTTCCGCTTCGCCGTGATACTTACCAGTCTACCTGGCAGCATATAGTATAGCAAGTGGTTAATAGTCTGCCAATACCACTGCTGCACTGCTAGGTTACATATTGATGTAGTGTGGCTGATTCTCAAACTCAAACCCAAAGCATTTATTTCAATTACACCATTAACAGGCACTTTTGAATTGTCAAGAAGTCGGTCAGTCAGAAAATATGAAGCTAGTTGTGAAAAGTGCCGTAAATAGGGCGGTGCCAGCGGTGCCCAGGCACAGGGCGCAGACCCTGGAGGGGCGCAGAAATGACCAGACCTGGGCCACTAACAATACCTATTATTTATTTACTTATACGTGTGGATTCGCGTCGTCCGCGTATATATAAGACGATGAGATCGTAATGATAATTGTAAAAGTTTGTGAAGAATGTGATATCGAAGACGATTTTCCTGAAAAGCGTAAAAAGCGAGTAAAGAGACACGACTTGAAATAAAGTTCAGACGCTAGCTTACGATCTTACCCCACAACAAAACTTTAAAATTCATATAAATGACGCAATATTGATAAAATAATTTCTGAATTCGAATTTTCGAATAAACGTTTTTTTCCTAATTTATAAATGCAAATGTTACCCCAGGACCCGACGACTTGCCAGGTAAAGCCTGGGTCCTGGCCTCGAGGGTTCTCGGGCCTTGACTGGAGGCGCTCTTAAGCGCATGTTTGGAGAGAGGCCAGTTTCCACTCCGTTGAAAGACGGGGAAGCTGGTCCTCATTCGGAAGCAAGGGCGCCCTGCGGACTCTCCGTCCGCATACCGGCCCATCGTGCTGCTCGAAGAGGTCGGCAAGCTCTTTGAGAGAGTGATTGCGGGCCGCCTCGTCGGGCACCTGGTGAGAATCTTGCGGACAGTCAGTTTGGCTTCTGCAAAGGGCGCTCGACGGTGGACGCTATCATACGCGTGAGAGCCCTCACGACGGGGGACGCGGTGTCCCGGGGTGGGGTCGTCGTGGCGGTGTCACTCGACATCACCAACGCGTTTAACACCCTGCCCTGGAGCTGCATTTTGGAGGCACTCCGGTATCACCGGGTGCCGACCTACCTCCGTCGAATACCTAGTCGAGGCGTATTTGACGGACTGAGCCATCATCTACCCCGGTCGCGACGGGGAGTGGAACCGGCGAGAGATGTCGTGCGGTGTCACGCAGGGATCGGTTCTGGGGCCGTTCCTGTGGGACATCGGCTACGACTGGGTGCTGCGGATCGACCTACCTGATGGCGTCAGCGTGGTTTGCTACACTGACGACACGCTGGTCCTGGCGCAGGGGAGGTCGCATCAGGTGGCGGCCGGCGCGATGACACGCGGGGTTGCGATAGTCATGGAGAGGATTCGGCAGTTGGGTCTCGAGGTGGCATTGCACAAGCCCGAGGCCATGTCGTTTCATGGGCCCCGGAACGCGCCACCATCGGGATCCCAACTAACGGTAGGAGGGGTTCACATCGGCGTCGAGACGACGATGAAATACGTGGGTCTCGTCCTCGACAGCTGGTGGAACTTCGTCGAGCACTTCCGAGGTTTAGCCCCCAAACTGGAACGGGCCGGAGCCGCCTTCAAGTGGCTCTTGCCCAACCTGAGGGGGCCAAACGCCTCCTGCCGGAGGCTTTACGCGGGGGTCGTGTGGTCCATGGCCCTATACGGGGCCCCGGTGTGGGCGGGTTCACTGCGGCGGCGAGCCGCCCACTACCCAAACGCGCCCCAGTAGGTGGTAGTCGTAAGGCCTACCGCACGAGAGGCACTACGCCGGGGGGAAAATCCGCTTCCGCGGAAAATCGCGGCGGAGCGGACGGAACTCCGGCGTGATCTCATGGCGACATGGAAAGAGCGACTGTCGCAACCCAGCGCAGGGCACGCCACGATAGCGGCGATAAGACCCCTCTTTGAGGAGTGGCTAGAGAGGCGCCACGGCGCCCTCACCTACCGCCTGACGCAGGTTCTCACCGGACACGGAAGTTTCTGGAGGTTCCTGGACATCATCAGGCGGGAGGAAACGCCAGGGTGTCACCATAGCCAGGATCGCCCAGAGGGCACGGTGGAGGTCTGCCCCGCTTGGGCGGAGCACCGCCGTGTCCCCGTAGAGGCGATCGGCAGCGGCGGCGACCTCTCGCGTCCGACCCTGGTGCAAGCCATGGTCCCGGGCGAGAGGGAGTGGGAGGCAGTCACCTCCTTCTGCGAAGCAGTCATGCTAGCAAAGGAGGTGGCGGGACGGCTCAGGGAGAGAGCCTCCCGTCCCAGCCGCCGCGGGAGACGCTCTGGGCGTCGGGAGCCGCGTGACGACTCCCGGCCTCCGTAGGCGCGGGCCTGCGGGCAGGAGTAATGGGTAGCTCACCGTCCGATCAGGACCAGGCCCATGCCGGACGGCGCGTACGTGTTCCACGCGCGCCTCAAAGAGATGTCAGCATCGAGGAAGGGGCCCCTTAGGACCGAAGCCTGCCGGGTCAGCGGGAGCAGAGTCTGACACTCCCTTCCGCTCCACCCAGAGCGGGAGAGTCATTAATTTGATGATTACCCATCCGAAAAAAAAAAAAATAGGGCGCGGATATAGCAGCTCGCACCGGGCGCATAAAAGGCTAATTACGGCACTGGTTGTGAAGCGATTGTGTTCGGCAAACAGCACGCGGAGCCCGTGAGGCACTCGCCGGCACCGCAGCGGCCGCGTGCCTTCCGCTGGCCATATAAATATGAAGCTATTTGTGAATTAATTGTGTTCGGCAAACAGCACGCGGAGCCCGTGAGGCACTCGCTGGCACCGCAGCGGCCGCGTGCCTTCCGCTGGTCATATAACTAGGACGGGGCTGTACTTCCCTATCAGATTGTTGATATCGAATAACAAAATTAAAGGTTTGCGCTTGATACTCAAATTCGGAAAAGTACCCGTGTTGTGACCGTGTCGCTACTGCGCCGTGATTGTGAGCGAGATAAGCTTGCGGCCGCGGTCGGTCGGGCGCCTGCTGCGCGGACTGCGGACCGCGGAAACGTGCCGAGTGCCGACACACTTTCGTCAGGGACGCTCCTTATCATTTAAGCAGTCGTTATCGGCGCGACGAAGGTAGCCAGATTTTTGAAGGCGTGATACAGACGGACTATCGGCTATCGCTAGATAGCGTTGTTTACGCGAAAATTATTGCCTCGCAATCGCAATCGACTGCGGATAAGATAGACAAGCCTCGCGCCGCTCGAATTTAGACACGCGGCAGAGTGCCAAGCCAAAGCCAAGTTCAAGCAAAGGAACTGGCTAGCCAGCGCTGAGTGTAATATCTGAGTGTAGAAGGGTCAAAACCTCCTTCTGACATATAGTACCTAAACCTAACCTACTTCCAGATGACCTAGAAGGATGAAATTTGGAATCCAGCTCGCTAATTGTGTGTAAGCGTAGGAAAAAATCTAAAAACAAAAAAAAGTGAAAAAATAGGGGGGGTCCCCATACAAAAAAAAAATTAATTGTAGCGTTGGAGCCGTTACAAGCAGATATTTGAAACTATCCCAATATATATATTATTATATATATATATTATATACATATGTATATATATATATAGTTATATATTTATTATACAATATACATATATGTATATTAATATAACCGCCTGAGATCGTTATATCGCCCGGACTTGGCTAATTTAAGCATAAACAGGAAGCGTATTAAAAATGTAGCAGATAATGAATGGGCAATGCGCACTATTATCTCTAACATTCAAGAGAACGTAGACAATAGCATAAAAAAGAAAATCACGCAGCGGAAACGCAAGAAAAAACATTAAATCTCAATACCTGCCTAGTTTTCTTTACAAAAAGTAATGATATCCCACCAAAAACATAAATGTAAAAAAGGAGAGCCAAGTTCAATACAAAAATTATGCTTGACTGTGGGCTTCGCCGCAAAAAGAATGGAGATCTAAATGAGTGCCAAGTTCTATGCAAAATCCAAATATGTATTTATAGAAACAAAATAACACTATGAACAAGTAATAAACTCTATTTCTTTGCTTTATTGGATACTTATAACAATTGCTGTTATTTAAAAATGTGAGATCTTAAAGTACACACATCAAAAGTGTCTAGGGATCAAGCATTTTTATGCGGATTTCTTGAGATTGAGATGTGGCTTTGTAATAAATTTATGATTTTATAAATTTATATGGATCCTTTTTGGTGCATTTCATAATTTGAATCAGGAACTGTGAATCAAATTCGAGTAAAAGATGAAAATCAGCTGTCAATATTTTCCCTATAAAAACATACAACGCATTGAAGACATTATTAGTGCTACTGTTTCCCTACTACTGATTAAAACCAACGTTATTATGGAGCGGCGACGTCATTTAAGCAGGGAAGAAATGCTCAGAGCCGTGGGAATGATAGAAGCTGGTTCCCGGCAACGTACTGTGGCTTTAGCTCTGAATACAAGTCAGAGTGTTATCAGTCGACTTTGGACACGTTACCGAAGCACTGGTACCGTGGCTGAGCGCCATGGAGGACGGTATCGCTGCACCACACGGAGACAAGACCGATACATTCAAATCTTAACTCGAAGAGCTCCAACAATAACCGCCATGATGTTAGCCGTGAGGCTTCATCACTCTTCAGGGAACTTAATTAGCGACCAAACAGTCAGAAACCGCTTGCATGAAGTGAACCTTCATTCCCGAAGACCGCTACGGGTACCACCTATAGCAATGCACAATCGTAGGATTCGATATCAATGGGCTCTTGAACACAGAAATTGGGCAGAAGAACAATGGCGTTTCGTGTGCTTTTCTGATGAGTCTCGTTTTGGTATGAGACCGGATACAAGACGTATACGACACTGGAGAACCCCTGGACGCCAACAGCGATTAAAATCCTGCCAGGAAGTCCATCCTTATAGTGGTGGAACCATCATGGTATGGGCGGGTATTTGGATCGGCGGAAGAACTGAGTTGATTTGGATCAGAGGCAACCTCAACGCTTAAATTTATGCTGAGACGATTGTATCAGACGTCATCGTTCCTCTACAAGTGCAAATCGGTCCCTTATTTCAGTTAATGCATGATAATGCACGACCGCACACCGCAAGAGTTGTAAGACAGACTCTCGCCGCAGCTAACATCAATGTCCTGCCCTGGCCTGCTCAGTCGCCAGACTTGAACCCGATTGAGCATGCATCGGATATGCTACAGAGAAGAGCTCTGCCGAATATGGAGGGTATCCAGTCGCAAGAAGACCTTTTTTTGTTGTTGCAACGAACATGGGCGGCCATTCCACAGCGTGATTTGGATGAACTCATTTTGAGTATGCCAAACCGATGTTCTTGTGTTGTTAGTGTTCGCGGTAGAAACACGGATTATTAATTGTTTAAGTTACCCAATAAAATTTTAAAGAAAACTGTTATTTCAGTCTTTTTTTCGAACTTTTGTGTTAGTGGTTCAAATGTCAAAAATCCCTTTATTAGGAAAATGGCAAATTTCTTTATTAATGCAAAGGTGACTTGGTTTATCGTTACTGTGACAAACGAAAACACTTTATTTGATGAATCCTTAAAGAAAATTTTAATTAATATCAATCAGGAGAAAAGTTATTGCAAAAATATATGTTGATCCCTAGACACTTTTGATGTGTGTAGGTTAGATTTGACTTGGCCAGTTTTTATCAGAATTAAAAAACTATATATGTTGAATAACTTTATAAAATGACTGATGTAATGAAAACTGGTCAAGTTGGGAGGGGTCCCAAGTGCCCGGTCCGCTCGCCACGCACGTCCCACATCCGCAGCGCTGTATGCTGCACGAGCACCCGAGCACCACATCCACAGTCATTTGGCGTGAGCAGACCATTAACACTTCCATAAGAGATTGGTGGTTGGTGGTAGAAATCTAACTTAGAAAGATATATTAATGATTATAATTCTCTATATATGTACCTGTTATTGTCGCGAATCATATTTTGATCAAGATACAAACTGACACTGACCTGCAAATTGCAAAAAACGTAAGAAAATTTGAATTTCGCGGTCTACCACTATCCATTCACCTTAAGTAAGAGTCACATTTGCAAGAATTGAAATGTTTTGCAATGATACGGTTTTAGACTGAGCGGTCCCATCCGACAGTCATTCCTATTTACTCGACTAGTCTACTACACTTTCTGACGTTCATCCATTTGATTTCAGACAAAATTTAAAATGACAACTTACCGTAATTGTGGTTGTTTAGCTCCATGTTCATCGACACTATTACTATTTGAGGCTGGTCTGTTAGCGAAGACGACGTTGCCTGTCATACGAGAGGGATCAGTTTGAATGTGGTTGTTTAGCTCCATGTTCATCGACACTATTACTATTTGAGGCTGGTCTGTTAGCGAAGACGACGTTGCCTGTCATACGAGAGGGATCAGTTTGAATGTGGTTGTTTAGCTCCATGTTCATCGACACTATTACTATTTGAGGCTGGTCTGTTAGCGAAGACGACGTTGCCTGTCATACGAGAGGGATCAGTTTGAATGTGGTTGTTTAGCTCCATGTTCATCGACACTATTACTATTTGAGGCTGGTCTGTTAGCGAAGACGACGTTGCCTGTCATACGACAGGGATCAGTTTGAATGTGGTTGTTTAGCTCCATGTTCATCGACACTATTACTATTTGAGGCTGGTCTGTTAGCGAAGACGACGTTGCCTGTCATACGAGAGGGATCAGTTTGAATGTGGTTGTTTAGCTCCATGTTCATCGACACTATTACTATTTGAGGCTGGTCTGTTAGCGAAGACGACGTTGCCTGTCATACGAGAGGGATCAGTTTGAATGTGGTTGTTTAGCTCCATGTTCATCGACACTATTACTATTTGAGGCTGGTCTGTTAGCGAAGACGACGTTGCCTGTCATACGACAGGGATCAGTTTGAATGTGGTTGTTTAGCTCCATGTTCATCGACACTATTACTATTTGAGGCTGGTCTGTTAGCGAAGACGACGTTGCCTGTCATACGAGAGGGATCAGTTTGAATGTGGTTGTTTAGCTCCATGTTCATCGACACTATTACTATTTGAGGCTGGTCTGTTAGCGAAGACGACGTTGCCTGTCATACGAGAGGGATCAGTTTGAATGTGGTTGTTTAGCTCCATGTTCATCGACACTATTACTATTTGAGGCTGGTCTGTTAGCGAAGACGACGTTGCCGTTGTGTGTCTTTTAGTCTGTGCTAAATAAATGTATTTTCGTTCTTTCTTTCCTATCATACGAGAGGGATCAGTTTGAAGGCTCTCAGTGAGCGAAGCCATCGGCCTGTTTATGCCACCGGCTATCACTTCTAAAGCAGCTTATGTCTTTAAACAAATGATTGTGCAAATGATAGGAGCTATTAGCTGGGTCTGGCGCTGCGCTGGCGCCGGCTTTATGTTGTTTCATTTACTCTTGAACACTGTCAAATGAGGACACGTGGGGAGCGTGGAAAGTTTTGTGCTGAAGGTTCAAACAGACTGAGACTGACACGCAGGATTCGATACGCGTGTGTCGAACGGTCAACACTCGATGCCTCGACCCGTCCACCGACCGTTGCCGCGTTGTGGGAACCTTCGGGCACATCGACATTTACATATCAATTAGACACGGCCGGAGGAATGTCAACATAACATGAGGAGCATGTAAAGCAAACACATTCATTTGTAAAAATATTGAATCGAGTCTGTTATTTTACATTCATTAAGTACCTGGTACCTACGGAGTTCAAGACAAAAACATAGCATATCTGCTTAAGATTTGTTTTTAAGTGCCTCAATCCATCAATCAATTTCATCTCGTATTAATAAAAACTCTGTCTGTCCGGCGCGGGCGGCGGCGGCGCGGGCGGCGGCCGGCCATATTAAAACAGTTCGACTGTTGTTACTACTATCGAGTAGCAGTGCGTTTCCAATCGATGCTATGCGATGCGTGCGCGTGAGTCACATCGCTATCAGGAAGCAGGCGGCCCGCGCGCGGCGGCGCGCTATGACTAACGTGATCATGAAGCAGATGATGCATCAACATGACAACTTGCATTCCTCCCATTGATCAAATCAAATCAAATCATTTATTTGCTTAATACAGGTATAAACAGATGTTACAAATAAATATAAAGTACACTGTATCATTACCTAATAAGGTGTGCAAATATTTATATTATTATTATTAATTTGATTAAACAATTATTAAAATGACATTACAAAATTATTATAATAAAAAATAAATAAATTAATTCAAAATGCTACAAATGTCAAAGTTTTAAACATAAAAATTGTCAGATGAATTACCTATATAATATAATTCATGTCATAGACTTAACACTCAAAAAAAAAAAAAAAAAAACACTTATATAAATTAAATTAAGATAGGTATTGGTCCAAATTAATATAAAACTATACAGGTGCCAAGTTCAATTATTATAGAATGTCACCCTATTTTTATTGTCATATTATTCAAGGTCAATAATCAAGGTCAATAAATTACTAGTGTATATCTATACTCTTATCCTGTAAGTACTCCTTGACACTATAGTAACATTTATTCACTAGGAATTTTTGCAGCTTCGACTGAATGAATGATGAATATTTACATCACGATCTTATTGACTGACCTGTTGGTCTAGTGGTCAGTGACTATGACTGCTATGCCGGAGGTCGTGGGTTCGATTCCCACCCAGGACAAATGTTTGTGTGATGAGCATGATCATTTGTTCTGTGTCTGGGTGTAATTTATCTATATATGTATGTATTTAGAAATATATAAGTATGTTTATCAGTTGTCTAGTACTCATAACACAAGCTCTGCTTAGCTTGAGACTAGACGGCGTTGTGTGATAGTTGTGGAATATTATATTATTATTATTAGGGTTCCGTACCCAAAGAGTGCCATCGGAGCCCTGCCTCCGCTGGCCGCATATCCGTCTGTCGGCCGTGACGGGCCCGGTGCCCGGCTGTGTCTCAGAAACAGACGTAGGTACACAGTCGAAATGTTGACAGAATGTTGTTGTTGATACTGTACTATAATAACAAATAATAAAAATAAAATAAAGTTAATCAAAATTAAAGGGGGTCGGTCTGCATACAAGAAACGTATATATACGTACTTTTTTGCCTTTTGGTACGGAACCCTAACTAGGGGTATAGTTCTCAGTAACTGGGTTGTAAAAGTCAGATTTGCTAGTCACTCCATGTAAAATATTGGTATTCAGCTGCATCCAGTTTGACTGGAAGTCGACCCAAACATAGTTGGGAAATTTAAAGGCTAGGCAAGTGATGATGGTACGGAACCCTTCGTGTGCGAGTACGACTCGCACTTGGCCGGTTTTTTAATATACCTACCTATGCTTACAACAACTCATTCGATATAATAAAACAAGCAAAAAATGGCTTTTTATAATTATGATGAGCTCAAATACATAACTAACCTACTCGTAGATGTTCAAAGTTCAAGTTCTTTGTGGTTCATCATCTGAGGAGAGCGTGCACTCCCCGCGCTGCGCGCCTACATCGCACTGTTCTAAGTTATCAACGAGCGTCGTAGTCGCACCGTGACCAAGCCACGGCTACTGAGCCCCCCGCCTCGACAATGTGGGAACCCACCGGGGGGGAAAGTAACCTAACCAAATCTAACCTCGGGGTGCCCTTCGCTCGCTCAGCATCCTACGTCGGCTATCGACCGACCGCAACCATGCAACCGATGTCACCCAAAGTACGCACGAAGCGCCCGCGCGGGCCTGCCGGTAGGTAGTTATTTTCATTAAAATTGAGAGTTAAAAAAGTTATTGTGTAACCAATAGTAGAAATTAAGCTGGTTTCTGAAAACGATTATTTTAGCAGAACATAAGTTTTCGGCCCGAGTTAATACGTAACATCTTTGTCCATTAGTTCACAACATCCATAACGGGGACACATAATACGAGTATTGTATTCAACGCCTAGAGCGCTGTTTCATACACAGATATTGGCTTCATGCGGTGGGACGAAGGCCGCAGAGGGCGATGGCTGTCAGGATTGTTCGCGGGTACCGCACGATCTCATTTTAGGCGGCGACCCTCTTGGCCGGATCCCCGCCTTGGGACCTGGAGGCGAGAGCACGACGCGTCACTATATCAGTGGCGCGGGGAGGCGCTGGAGCGTGGCGAGAGACCCCTGCCTCGGGCTATTAAAGCACGGTGGTCTGAGCTCCACCGGGCCCTGAGGGCGGAATGGGAGACGCGACTTGCGCAACCCACTGCGGGCCACGCCGTTATAGCGGCGGTAAAACCCGTCATGGAGGCGTGGATCTTGAGGTGGCATGGCGCCCTCAGCTTCCGGCTGACGCCGGTGCTCTCTGGCCACAGCTGCTTTGGGAAGTACCTGCGTCATATAGGTCGGGAGCAGACACTGGTGTGTCACCACTGTGCGGCTAGCCCTGAGGATACGGCGCAGCACTCGTTGGAGGAGTGCCCATCTTGGAAGCGATCTCTCGCTCCCAGCCGTCGTTCAATCGATGGTGGAGAACGGGAGCGCATGGGATGGGGTTACTCCGTTTGCGAGGATGTCATGTCTACAAAGGAGGTGGTTGAGCGAGACAGGGAAGCCGCATCCTCTCTCCCTTCCCGCAGGAGGCGCACCGGGCGCCCGAGAAGGGCGCAAAACGATCTGCGACCTCCATGAGAGGAGGCTTGCGGGCGGCTGAATAAGGGCGTCCGTCGTCCGACCCATAGATTATACAGTCTATTATTGGGTCCGACCAGACAGGCCCGAGTTGGCGCCGCAGTGTTCAACGCGCACTACTCTAAAGTGGGTGCGGCCATTATAGGAATGACCGCACGGGGACGTGGGACCCGCTGAGAAACAGCGGGTCGAGGCCTGTCGGGGGAGCGGTGAATGCTTATGCGGTTCCCGCACCCCCGGCCATAGGCAGAGGTGGAACACCGCGGAGGTTTTAGCCGGTAAGAGTCCGGCATGCCCCTCTGTCACCCCCACGATGGAGGAAGCCCATGATATCCACCGCGCACCAAAAAAAAAATTAAGTGATATGGCTTCATAGAAGATTTAAGTCTTTCTTCATAATACAATATGTGCTTTAGTAGCAGTTATCATGGACATACTTCAGATGTAGTTAATACGAAATGGATTTAAAAATAAGAAAAGTAAACTTAAGCAGCCCTGAAGACCGTACTTATTTGAAAAACTATTTTGAATTCTACAACGACTTGAATTTATAAATACACTCTTTAGCAAAGTTTATCTTGGCCAAATCAAAGTTAAGATATTATATAGACATGGCTGTTTGGTCAAAGTCGATAGATGAGATAATCAGTCTCGATCAGCCGCTTTAGCGCTGAAGACGCAGTGACTGCAGTCGGAAGGGCTGTGGTAGAGGACCCCAGGTAACGCTTCCCACCAGGCAAGATCGGAAGACTCTTCCTTTTCAATGAAGGAGAGGAGGAATACACAAATTAGATTAATTTATAATTCAAACGTCCCTTCTTAATCTTCTTTCTGTTTCCGTTGCATTCCCTCCAATATTTTGGCAACGTATTAGTTAATATACTTTTACGCAGTAAAGCTGTCCTGGATCTAGGAATGCTAAGTTTGCTATTGTCGCGTCTATTTCTCATTACTTTCGCTGACAATAGGGGGAATACATAGATATAGTCTATCTATATCTGTGGGGGAATAGGTGTGTGTGGGTTCGATTTGACAAACATAATGGTCTCTAAAATATACATGGATGGAAGGGTCAATATTTTATATTTTTTGAACAATGGTTTGCAACTCTCAGGAGCATGAAGCCCAAACATCGTTCTAAGGCACCTGTTTTGTGTTTTAAAAATTACATTCTTATTTGTTGAATTGCCCCAAAAAATTACTGCGTATCTTAAATTACAGGACACTAAGCGACACATTATTGTTTTTCGACATCCACGCGATCGAAGTCGCGGGCACAGCTAGTATAATTATTAGTAAAAATGGTAAATGATTTCAATTAGCCTTTTAAAGTAATACGTAATGTATGTCCGGCCCACGTGCGGCCCACGTGGTTCGTGGTCGTGGTTTTCAACCTTTTTAAACTAATTTTAAACGGGTTTTAAGTTTCAAACGGTTTATTTACAATGATAGTCCTGACCCAGGTCATGGTCTACTTACTTTTAGCCGAATCCGAAGAGGTATCAGACAATTAGTTATTTACAATGATAGTCCTGACCCAGGTCATGGTCTACTTACTTTTAGCCGAATCCGAAGAGGTATCAGACAATTAGTTATTTACCTAATATTATATTAGTATGTGTAGTAGGCATGGATGTATGGATATGTATAGTATGGATACTGAATTATGGGCCCTAATGTTCAGTTGTAACCTAAAGGGCCTATCCCTAAAGGGCCTATCCCTAAAGGGCCTATCCTATACAATAGATATCTACGTCTTGAAGTGTACAAAGTTGAATGACCGAACGAAATGTAGGCGGAACATCTTACATATGGGAAATATTTAATTGCTCCTCTTGAATGAAACTTGTTGACCTTCTAATGATGTTCGTTTTTTTATATAAATGTGTCTACATATTGGTTACGGTCGCGAATCTGGGGGCACGGGAGTGCCCCCGCCAAGACGAGCCAAGCGAAGCGCAAGGGCACTACCTACCTACTTTTTCTCGAAGCACTTCGTCGTATTTTTGAACCTTCATAACTTGGGATTGGATTATACCAGATAAACAAAATTTTCGGGATATGATGTCAGTGGTTGACTTATTAAACCTATAAAGTTTCAATTGCATAGCTCTTATACTTTAGATTTTATTGATATCTAAAATACCCCGATTTCGTCACTGACTCACTGACTTACTGACTCACTGATGATCATCAATATTCTAAGGGTCTTCCTGATGTCCTAGAAAGCTGAAATTTGGTATGTAAGCTAGTAATAGTACACAAACAACAAAAAAACTCTAAAACTTGGAACTTTTACCCTCCAACCCCTTAAAATAGGGGATGGAAGTTTGTACGAGACTTCTGCAAATTTTGATGCTAGAGTTCTGAAAATTGATATAGGGACTCCTTGTTATAAATAATAAAATACGTATTTCAGGATTTTCAGTAAATAACCCCCCAAAAAAATATTTTTTTATTTCATAAGCAACTTTCAAAAAGGTGTGAAATCCCACCAAAAGCATTTTCATGTAAAATGTTGCCAAGACGAGACCACTTAAGGCTCGCACTGTTAAAAAGTTATCAGATCTCATGTAGAGCCAAGCTTCTGACTCTACACGCCCTATTTTCACAAACTCTACACCTTAGTCAAAATATGTGGCTTGGCCGTTTCGTTACTACAAGGCCTGCAAATTGCAAAAAACTTAAATATTAAAGTTTCGCGTGTCCTCGTAGAGGCGATCGGCAGCGGCGGCGACCTCTCGCGTCCGGCCCTGGTGCAAGCCATGGTCCGAGGCGAGAGGGAGTGGGAGGCAGTCACCTCCTTCTGCAAAGCAGTCATGCTAGCGAAGGAGGTGGCGGGACGGCTCAGGGAGAGAGCCTCCCGGCCCAGCCGCCGCGGGAGACGCTCCGGGCGTCGGGAGCCGCATGACGACTCCCGGCCACCGTAGGCGCGGGCCTGCGGGCGGAGAGTAATGGGTAGCTCACCGTCCGATCAGGACCAGGCCCGTGCCGGACGGCGCGTACGTGTTCCACGCGCGCCTCAAATAGATGTCAGCATCGAGGAGGGGCCCCATAGGGCCGAAGCCTGCCGGGTCAGCGGGATTGTCCGAAAGGGTTACCGCTGGCCCGGAACATAAAGGGCTAAGGAAGGAACACGGGTGGGTTTTAGTCAGTAAGAGTCTGACACTCCCTTCCGCTCCACCCAGAGCGGGAGAGGTCATTTGATGATTTCCCATCCGAAAATGCATAGCCCTTATAGCCCTTTAGCGCATTTCCCTTCATTCCAAATACTCTAGCGCTGCCTTTGACCACGTTATTTTGTAATAGCTTTGATCTCGTTATTTTGTGATAACTTTGATCACGTTATTTTGTAATAACTTTGACCACGTTATTTTGTAATAACTTTGACCACGTTATTTTGTAATAACTTTGATCACGTTATTTTGTAATAACTATGACCACGTTATTTTGTAATAACTTTTGATTGAGTGGACCGATTTTTAATGAACTAAATTAATGTTACTTCAAGATGAGGATCCTACGGACTATGACTAAGTATTTCAATATCACCTTCATGTGAATTTTAAAATCAACCCCTATTTTACCCCCTTGAGGGAGGATTAAACCAACACGCTGAAACACGTAGGTAACTCTTTATTTGTTACCAAAAGCTTAAACGAGGATGGGCAAACATTTCTGTGCCGCGTGCCGAGCAGCCGAGGTCCCCAGTGACCAATAATAAACACATCATTGTTGAATACCTTTTTTTATAACTGTCCCTTACTACTATAGTACTATGGCAGTCGGTCTCAATTCTAGTTAATTGTGGGAAAAAAGTTGCAGCTAAACGAAAAATCTTTTATTAGTAAACCATCGCTAATCAATCGTATTGTAGGAAGATATCAACAACATAATGCTGCTGGAGGATCTGTGTGTGTGACTTGTGTATAACTGACCGTTCTAAACTTTCAGTTAGGTACTGTGTTTTATACAACTGTTGTTTTGTGTTTTGTTTAAAAACTAATGTGTCCCCTTGGTGTTATAATACTTATACGGATTTTCGTCCATTAAAGAAAACACCTTAAAATATACTTAGTCCTACATAAAACCTACAATATTGGTAACCCTACTGCAGTGTTTGTATGGGAAAATTTAAAGCCATCAAAAACATAACTTGTAAAAAAAGCCAAGTCTCGCAACTCAGTTCTTCTACCGTAAAAAGTTGTGAGATCCATGAAATAGCAAGTCGGTTAATTTATTCACTCCCTACTTAAGGAACCTTCTGTCTTAAGTTATTACATAATTAGCTAACCTAACAACATCTTGTAGTGACCATCAATATTAAAAATCTTCTATGTTTTAAATAAATAAATTGACTTGGCCATCGCCATCGCATGAAAACACAATGTATCTCACAGTGCGATTGCCAGATTAATGCTGTATTGCTTAAAATCGCTTCGTAAACAAGCCACTATTTCTCGTAAAAAGTAAAGGATAAAAAATGGTTATTGTGGGTTATGCCTAACAGATAGACATATACCATCGCGGACTTTTTTGTAGACCTTTTTAAGGTGTGCAATACTGTAGTACATTATTTTGATCTATCTCGTAGGGTTCAGCTAGCTTTTGCAATATAAGCGCAAGAAAATCTGTTTATTTACGACATCACATTAGAAACCTCTCAAATTATCAGTGTTTCTCTACTATATTAAAAAACCTTCCTTTTGAATCATTCTATCTATTAAAAAAAACTGCATCAAAATCCGTTGCGCAGTTTTAAAGATCTAAGCATCCATAGGGACAGACAGACAGCAGGAAGCGACTTTGTTCAGGTACACTGATTCATTAACTGCAAATGTAACTTTGTAATTCTATATATTTATATGGGATTACAAAGTTATTTATGCAGTTGGTGTATCTAGAAAACTGGAACGAAATTGCAAAATATTTTAGTTTTTCCTTGATTTATACACTAAACGCTAATTGTGTTCTAAATTTGAAGCTTCTATGTCTGCTAGAAGTGCCTTAGGGTTTTGATGATCGGTCAGTCAGTCAGTCAGTCAGTGAGTGACAAAATTAAGAAACTTTGACTAGTTATCTTAAACTACTGGTTCAAATTGAATGAAATTTGAAATATACCGTGTTTATACAATACCTGCTTGATTACTGAAAATTCTGGTCTCTAGTTTTATCCACAACGAAGTTATAGGGGGTCGAAAATGGCCTGAACTGCTTCGAGAAAAGGATGGTACGGCCGTGCCGCTTTTTGCTCGACTTGGCGGGGGCACTGCCGTGCCCCCCGATGATCAATATCTTTGAAACTACTCAAAGTTTCTCCGTCACAAATTCAGGTTATCATTATTGTCCCCGTCACAAAATTTTGAACACATTTCGAAGGCCGTAGATCATCAGGCACCGGAGATACAGGTGTTCAGTCAGCTTAAACTCAGGTTGGCTGGACATTAGGTTTTTATTGATTTCTCGTAAACCCTTACATGTGACGCCATAAATCAAACGTTATTACTGTCACATATTGCGTCACTAAATGTTAGTAAAGGAACCATATTCGAAAACGCTCCCGTTATGCAGATTCGGAAGTGCCAGCCAGAAGTTTTATGGGTAGTTCTTCAGGGACAAAATTTTCGATGTCTGTGGGTATATTTCTGTAACCAACTAACAAAACGTCATGTAATATTTTTTTTTGTATAGTTTAGCTTTATCCCTTACTGGGACAAATGATTTTTTTTTAATAATTGCTAAGTACAAAATAAAAATATTTGAAGTTCGTTCTTCTGATTCATATAGCGCGTCCGTTTGCCATTTTCCGGAACAAAATGGTCGTTGTCGCATTTTCCCTTTGATACATCAATATAAATTATAATTATATCGAAAGGAAATGAATTGTCCTCTTACAAAAAAAATGTGTATTAGTTATAACTACGTTAGTCTGTTTATAAATAAGTAAATAAGAAGTGTCCGGCGTATAATACTGATTAATGTGGCGTAAGCTGCGCTTGACCGTACTTGGTCGGGTAATAATAATGAGAGTCTGGCTTCCCGCGCGGGGGGAAGCCAGTCGCGCAACGGACGACCTGGAAGGTGGACGTGCGGCTGGTTGGCTTAGATCCCGGTGTTACGAAGGAAAATACCTGATTCATCTGTGTTTGGTTCAGGTGGCATACTGATTACAATGCCTACTTTATAAAATTTATTTTATTGTTTTAAAACTTCAATCTGTGTTTCGTGTGATGCTTTTGGGTTATAGATTCGTGTAGAAAAATGAAAATAATGAAGTCTGTATGTATGATGAGTTATGCATGATTGTAGGCAAAATCCTGATTCATCTGTGCCTGATTCGTATGGTCAAAAGGACATATGAATAAAAAAAAAAATAGTTTTTCCCCTCTCCAGCACGAAAGGAGCGCTTTTGTTGCGTAGTTCTCCTTGTCCAATTTTTGACCGTGTAAAAGTCAGTAGTTTTAGTCTTATTTATTAATTATTTACTTAGCTATAACCTTTTGAATAATTAAAAAATGACAGGAGTATAATCTTGTTCTAAATATGACACTTTTGATATGTCTTAGTCCTATTTAAGAATTAATAATTATTGTTTAGAATTTACATTCATAACTCACGGTGTATATAATACTTTTTATTTCGGTTTCTGATTCATCTGTGACAAATTCTGATTCATCTGGGCACAAAATCAATATCTTGAAAACTACTTTATAAAAATTAGTCCCTCGTTCAAATATATGTTATTTGGTATACATATTTTTATATGAACATGCGTTAAAGAGCTAAAAGTGAAATTAAATTTTGGCCATATGGATCAGTCAAAGAATCAAATTTCGAAGAACTACCCTTATACGTAGGTAAATTCAAGATGGCTGGACACAGATTTTTGCATTTTTCTACTAAACCGCTGTACGTATCACAAAACTTTTAGCTCGATGCCTGTCACAAATTTATGTGACGCCCGTTGATATGCAAAAAGTCGTCAAAATCACTTTCGTTACCGAAATTGAGAGACCAGCGAAAAGTGGTTTTTTAAGCTGGCTGGACACGTTTTCGATCGATTATCTGATCTAAGATTCTGTAGCGTCACAAATTCTGAAATAAGGGTGTTTAGCCGTCACATAAAGTGCCCTATTGACCTAGTAAAATGCGAGCTATTTGGAAGATTTGTCCAGCCAACCTGAGTCGGGTACGTATTTGAATATCGAAAATTAAAATATCGACTGTTAAAATATCGATGTTCAAAACATCGAAAATTTAAATATCGATTGTATCAAAATGTCGAAAATTGTTATACCTACGCTTAAAACGTCGAAGATTGAAATGTCGAGTGATTAAAATTTCGAATGATTCAAAATATCGAATGACATTATGCCTAAGTTCAAAATATCAACATTTAATACATCGAAGTTCTTAATATCTACGTTACGTTACGTTTGGGTTTTTATTATGTAAAAATAATTAAAGTACCTATACCTACATTACATGAGGTTTTCCTTGTTTTTTTTTTGTAACCCACCTGATTTCCATCTAGCAAACAAACATGCAGCAATCATGCAACATGCAAGCAAGCATGGCTTCTGTCACGGCTCCGGCGCTGCAGGGCTCCGGCAGTCCCACGCGAGCTTAACGTCGCAGATGGTTTAAACGCCCACCACCGCAGCTTCGGCTTGTTGGCCGGCTTCGCCGGCCAGCCTCACCTGCGGCGGCGGGTGTTAAAACCACCTGCTCCTCAGCTCGCGGGCTGCCTCGCCCCTCCGCGACTACGCGATTCTAAATTACACTCTAGGGGTAGGGCAGACAAGACTACGTGGAGTCGGTTTTGCAGCGATACGTTTCTGTCACTAACTTTAGTAGCACAACCTGCACAACATATTGACTTTCAAGAAAATATTTTAATTTAAATAATACCTTCACGATTGACCTAGGCTTGTACACTGGACACTGATTTTCATGGATAAAATAGGTCGAAATTGTTCCAAAACCGAATTGGGGCACCCCGAATTTACGTAGTCTTTTGGCTGTTACCCCTAGAGTGTATATAAAAATCCGGAGGCGCGAAGGGAGGGCAACCCCCGCCCGCTGTAACAAAGCATAGGCACCCGTGGGAACCGTAGCGGCTGAGGCTGGTCGCCGGAGGCGACCAGCAAGCCGAAGCTGCGGAGGTGAACATGGGTGCCTATCCTTTGTTACGCAAGGGCGAAGGGGTTGCACTTCCCGTAGCGCCGGAGACGTTGCAGAAGCAACCTTTTTCCACTCATACTACTTTATCAAAATTTGTTCGATATTTTAACTTGTACGTATTTTTAGGGTGAATGAATGAATGTATTAAATGTTGAAAATTAACTCATTTTTACACGTAGGTATATTAATTTTCGATGTTCAAATAATTACCCATCGATATTTAGGACGTTCGATAATCTGTATTTCGATATTTAGATCTTTCGATGTAACTTTTGTAGATATTTAGATTTTAGATATATTGGACGTAGGATATTTAACCATTCGATAATATAAACTTTCGATATTTTAATTTTCGGTTATATGATCGTTCGATATTTCCATTTTCGATGTTTCGAACATCGATATTTTAACAGTCGGTATTTTAATCTTCGATATTCAAATACGTACCCCCTGAGTCACATCATTCGCACGCTAGGCAGTTGATTAGGCATTTGGCCTTATCAGAGGGTTACCTATCATAAGTTCGAAAAATGTTTGACCTAATTTCATTTCACCTAAAACTTTTCAACTATTTTCGTTTCGTTTTTTTTTACTTCATCGAAGTCACGTCTGCCACTGTATCAGTTGACCTATTATCAATTCGATTTTTTTCGTTACTCCGACGTTTCATTTGGTCGAAAAACTTTTTACCAAAGTTACACTTACCCGAAATAACATTTGTTCGAAGTACTATGTTTCCGAACATTCATTATACCACTGTTTTAATTACCATATTTTCATTTCACCAAACGCGATTCTGCGGAATTTTGTGTTCGTGGAGTACGTAGGTAAAGTTGTTCGTGCGTTACCCATTTACCTAACTAGATAATTTAACTAAATAGTTTAGGTAAACGAAACAATTAAGTCGGTTTACAACAAAATACAGCCCTGAATTTTGGAGTTGTGAAGTGGTGAATAAAATGGGCATTCCACGAACACAAAATTCCACAGAATCGTGGCACCACCATCACATAAGCGAAGTTATTGACAAAAAAAAACCTGGCTTTTATCATTTATTGCACGAGCTGATTAAGGAATCAAAAGTAAAAATGTCTGATATTGAATTAATGATATGCGGTACTCCACCAGAAAAAAATACGTCGTTAAATAAACAAAAATTCAAAAACTTATGGAAATTAAAGACAATTTGAGTGAAATTAAATATTTGAAAGAGCTTTCAAAACTAATTTAATTATTACACTGGCGAGCGTTATAGATTAAGCCAACAGGAACTAATTCCATATAAGTTTAACCTAGGTACTATTGTTTTTTAATTAATTATTTAAATATAATTGCATTTAATAAAACAGTTCATTGTGAACAAAAGTGGTTTTAAGTGGTCTCAGTAAGAAGCATGCAAACAAGGATGCTTGCTTCAAGCATGCAACATGCAGCAAGCAAGCAGGCATGCAGCATGCAAACAAGCATGCAGCGTTCAAGCAGACATGCAGCATGCAAACAAGCATGCAATATGCAAGCAGGTATGCAACAAGCAGCAAGCATTGTTTCTGTCACGGCTCCGGCGCTGCGGGGTTTGGACGGCCCCACGCGAGATGGTTTTAACGCTCACCACCGCAGCTTCGGCTTGCTGACCTCCTGCTCCTCAGCTCGCGGGCCGCCCCACCCCACCGCGCCTACGCGGGCTTAAATTACACTCTAGGGGTAGGGCAGACAAGACTGCGTGAAGTCGGTTTTGCAGCGATTCGCTTCTGCCACTAAATTTTGAAGCACAACATATTGACTTGCATCCAATGTCGACGGAGCCCCGCTTCGCGGGGCCCCTATTTCTGTGAATAGGGTTTAAAGTAACCTAACAAAACCGAACCTCGGAGTGCCCTTCGCTCGCTCTTGCATCCTACGTCGCCTATCGACCGACCGCAACCATGCAATGTAATTATGTAAGAAAAACCATGTAATTCCCAAAAAAAAGATTTTTGTCTTTAAATTTATTTTCATAACAATAATCATTTGACTAAATGTTTAATGTCTAATCCCAGTAACCGGCTATATATTTGTGACCATTCCGTAAAATGTAGTTTCGGTGTGGTGAAAATATGGCAAATAAATCATTTGGCAAATGAAAAAAGTTCAAAAGAGGCTTCGGCCAATAGCAAAAAGTTATTTTGTAAATCGGCGAAAGATAGTTCGGTAAAATAATATCTATGACACATGATACTTCGATGATCTAAAAATATGTCAAATAATGCATATAGCAAAAAAGACGTCGATCAATAGTTTTCGGCAAAATGAAATTCGAACAAAAATTTATCGGTAAAGTGACCGGTTCCCTTATCAGAGACGTCGAAAGCGACGCACCGACGACGCTCTTATCTGAACGGAGTAGTTAACTATTATGTACGTAACAATACTTGTTGCTCTGGCGGTCTGGCGATCCCTCTACAAAAAGGCACAATTATTGTGATGCATATTATAATAATATTATGATGATTAGTTTGTTTTGTTATTCGTAGAACAAAACGTAATGTTTTTTTTGTATATTTTACTGTAATGAATGATTGTAATGAATGATTGCTTAACCACAATGACGCAGGTTTTTGTTTTGGCTGTAACTTGTTCCCACATTGAAATCATGAAAAGACGAGAGTGAAATATTTTTAGGATTTATTTGAATTAAAAAAACACTATTATCTGAATAATATAAATATAACATTCAGGCGCACACGCATGCAGTCCGAAACAAACAATGATGATAGTGATATTATCTCACAAAGTTTAGAACAGACTACAAATAGTTTACCAGAAGTATCGGAAGACGAAGATAATATCTAATGAAATAAAAATATTAAAAGAAAAGATAGACATTTTAACTTCTCAACTAAATAGCGCGCACAAGGAAATTGAATCATTATCACTAGAAAATCATGATCTAAAGAAACAAAACGAAGTATTTACTAAGAAGAACATAATATACAAAAAAATAGCCAATAGTCCAGTGAAAGTAAAAGTGACGACACCCAAAAATATTTCAAAAAAGCTCACAAAAACCAAACAAACGCAGACAATTAGAATTACCGAAAATGACTCCGTATCGAAAAATAACTTAAATAGTGGAAATGGCAGCAGCTTAGACATCACAAGTACAAAAGTCGTACAAGACAGAAAAATGGCAGCAGCTTAGGCATCACAAGTACAAAAGTCGAACAAGACAGAAAAATGGCAGCAGCTTAGGCATCCCAAGTACAAAAGTCGTACAAGACAGAAAAATGGCAGCAGCTTAGGCATCACAAGTACAAAAGTCGTACAAGACAGAAAAATGGCAGCAGCTTAGGCATCACAAGTACAAAAGTCGTACAAGACAGAAAAATGGCAGCAGCTTAGGCATCACAAGTACAAAAGTCGTACAAGACAGAAAAATGGCAGCAGCTTAGGCATCACAAGTACAAAAGTCGTACAAGATAGAAAAATGCCCCAGTAAACCTAGAAACCTCAAACAGGCTATATAATTTTGCTACCACTACTGGTCTACAAAATTACGACATGTGCCACTAGTCCACTACCGTAAATATAAATGTGGATTGGAACAATTATTAGACAAAATTGACGGAAAAGTAAAGGACTATTATACAAAGTAAAGGACCCACTCTCGACTTTTGTAAATTTACATTGGTGAAGAAGACTTTTATAAAACCCGTAATTATATAGAATTAGTGATATTCATAAAAGAAAAATTGCTACACCTAACCCACACTAACTTTATAATATGTTTACCAACTTATATATGGAAAATACTAACATTATGTTTAACAGCCGCATTGAAACCTTTAATAATCTTCTGTATATGGATACAACTACACACAGCTATGCATACAGCTTATCTGCCCTATAGTTATGATACTTATAAATAACTTACGGTATAAAACACTAACATTATGTTTAACAGCCGCATTGAAACTTTAATAATCTTCTGTATATGGATACAACTACACACAGCTATACATACATCTTAGACTCTAACCTAAATCTGC
Organism: Oligia fasciuncula; assembly: GCA_963082905.1. Classification (NCBI taxonomy): domain Eukaryota; kingdom Metazoa; phylum Arthropoda; class Insecta; order Lepidoptera; family Noctuidae; genus Oligia; species Oligia fasciuncula. The sequence continues at coordinate 151,038 of OY720386.1, forward strand.
CCTACAGTTATGATACTTATAAATAACTTACGGTATAAAACTCTAACATTATGTTTAACAGCCGCATTGAAACCTTTAATAATCTTCTGTATATGGATACAACTACACACAGCTATACATACATCTTAGACTCTAACCTAAATCTGCCCTACAGTTATGATACTTATAAATAACTTACGGTATAAAACCTTAAACAAAAATGGTATAAGAATTGTTGTGTCGGAATTGCAAAACCTAATTATTGACATAATATGCAACCTAAATATTGCGCACTCAGAAGTCGACTACTCCAATCAAAATATTGCGCACTCAGAAGTCGACTAGGTACTCCATTAAAAATCAGAATAAAATCTCAACAAACTCAAAACCAATAAACTCTCAGTTTTTTCTTTAACAATCTTTACTTATTTCATCAAAATATAGCAGGATTAATTAACAAATCAGATACACTTTTAGTTAAATTAGATGAATTGTTCCATCAAGGAACCTTAATAGACATTGGCGCCGATTCTGTTGTTCACAAACTAAACTAAATTTAAGTTCATGCATCTTTTTCTTTCTATTTCATTAAGAAAAGGACAGAAGATAAATATTAGTTTAGTCCTGTCAAATTAAGATACTCCATCTTAATTTGAATTTTGAGGACTAAACTAATATTTCTCTTCTGTCCTTTTACATCTGTCTGTCTGAACTCCTCAACAACCACTCACCATACACATTGTGTTAGTGACAAGCATAAATTGCTTAGCAACCAATGATATTATAAGTGTAAAAACTTATAATATCATTGTTAGCAACCATATTAAAGAAATCGAATTGCAACCCGTGAAATGTTTGTCATTGAGTAGTTCCGATGGCCATCGGTGGTCTTCATCATCAGCTCCACTTTACCAAATGATGATTTCTGAGAGCAAAATGCTTAGGTAAGTTACTTTAAAAAATACCCAAATCGCTATAGGTTTGCCTATAAAATTTGAGGGTTTCCGTCGATTACCATGGGATTCCCTCATCAGATTCCGACCTGGTGACAATGGGACTACCTCGAGACCATACCCTTTTAAACAAAAAAATAATTTTTAAAATAGGTCCACAATTGACGGAGAAATCGGTGAACATACATAAAGTCGAACACATATAACCTTCTCCTTTTTGGAAGTCGGTTAAAAACTAGCCTTTGTCCCTCCCCGGGATTCCATCTATTTATCTCCGTGACTAAATTTATCGAAATCCTTTCAGCGGTTTAGGCGTGAAAAGGTAACAGACAGACAAAGTTACTTTCACTAAAGGGTTTTGTCCATTTTCGGCTTCGCGTGGACACGATGCTCGAAAAGAAACAAATTAATAAAAAATCATGTTTAGTTTTTAAACGCTTATTTATTCTATACTTTTGTATCAACTTGCGCCCACGAATAGTGTATTTAATAAGTACTGAAATTGTTTTATTCTTCGCCATATTGACAGTACTCGATCTTCATTAGTTCATAGTGATGCCAACAATTATTCGTTTATCTTAAAATAATTATTTACAAATCGATTCTAATTGTTATTTTTGAAGTTCCTCATTAATGTAAGAGGCAAGAGATTTTAATAAATTAGTATTAATCGATTATTTAATAATAAAGAAAACGTTTATTTCAATGTCAGTTGTCTTGTCACTTCCCCTGCGTTCCGAGTTGGGGAATAATCGATGTGAGCGTGCTTAAACCCGTACCGAATTAGCGTGAGCGCGTTCACGAGTGTTCCGAATTGTTGTCCCTTTTTCTTTTTTAGTGTTTTTGACATTACGAACATAACTTTTTTAATTTATTCAATCAAGTTTTAATTGTTGAATACTTCTATATTAAATACTTATCTCTTCCTGTTTGGTAGGTAATAAAATTCTATTTACCTCTTAAATAAATTGCAAACTGTAGTTTTGTATAATTTAGAAGCATTTTTTTTAATTTTGTAAATGTAAGAACCATGTTTCCGTTTATTATGATTTTTTGATGTTGACTTGAAAGAGCATGGCAGTTGAGAACGTGTCATGCTCACTTAAATGTCTCACCGATGGTGGCGCGTGTGTTGGATCATTCGGTTCCCTACAAAATGGTTGAGCTGGATGGTGCTGATCCACGCGTCATGTTCGTGAACGGGCGTCATCGGTTGAGACTGGTCATCTCTTAACTGCCAAGGCTTATTTTTAATCTTATGTCTTGAATTGTTTCTTCATTTGTATCTTTTTTACATTGTTCTCACTTATAGAAGCAACAATAATAATGATTTTGATTCTGATTTTGTAATATCTTGTTTTAAAAGAGTGTCCATGGAGTTTCTTGCCCGTTCTTCTCCATAGAGATCTACGTTTTAGAATGGGCAACTAGCTTCAGCTTTCTGACTAACTGACAGACTATTTAATTTTGACAATTCAAAAGTGCCTGTACATGGTTTTAATTGAAATAAATGCTTTGAGTTTGAGTTGACAGCTCTCAGCTGTCATAATCGTAATATCTAAATCGGAACGCATGTGAGATGATGTGAGCGCTGTGAGCGATTAACCAAAAAATACCAACTAACTGATGACTAGGCAGCATGGTCCCTGACCCTAGCCTGTTCCACAAGGAACAAAAAAAAAATGTAAGCGATTATAGCTAATTCGGAACGCGCCCTTCAAGTCACTTGTCATTCACAGTTTCTTGTCATCGTGAATATTGTTTTCCTCGTTTTACTATGATAATTTTTCAAGTATTGTTTTGGATTGGTTTTTTACCAAGATAACATAATTATCCACCCGCCCAGTACCTAGACAACATTATATTATTAAAGTATGAGTCAGAATAATAAAGAAATGTAGGAATAAAAGTGTGTCTTATTAATAAAAAAGTAAGCAAAACAAGTCTTACCTTAGTTCAAGCATCACGACACAACCTTATTCCAATATTCTCTTTCCTACTGGTATTAGCTATTAAACCTGTATTACAATTATACTTAAAGTGCCTGTTCATACCAAACCAAATGCCCATACAAAGTGGACAATTTCCTTTATGTTAATCTATCAAACCCGAAAAGTATTTTAATCAATAAATATTTTTTCGATATCATTTTACATCCGCTATAAGCCGCCATGTTGGATTTTATGTGACGTCATATAGCCTATAACCCGCTGAACAACAAGACGCTTCCAACGATACCTCAATAAATTGTCAAAAAAACAAACTATTATTTTTATAGACTCAAATAAAATAAAATGAAATGCACTTCAATGAAGAGACGTTCTGCCAATGCCGCGCTTGGCAATTTGTTTGGGGCAAAAAGCTTGTGCCTGTACAATGCGTAAGATTGTAGTTAGGTCATGCCGCGCCGCCCGCGCTGCTGCGCCACCGGCTCGCTGCTGCTCTGCTGGCAGGCGCCTCGGCGCGACTCGCCTGAGTCGGCGCCGGATCGGCCGGGCGGCCCGGCAACCGACGCCTTTCGCTAGGAACAGACGGGGCTTGCTAAGTGCATGTGTAACAACTACCTATACATAGATTCACTTTCATCATTATCATTTCAGCCGAAAGACGTCCACTGCTCGATATAGGTCTCCCCCAAGCACCTCCACTTCGACCGGTTTTGTGCTTCCCGCATCCAGCGGGTTCCTGCGGCCTTCACAAGGTCGTCGGTCCACCTTGTGCGACGCCTCCGAACGCTACGTTACGTTTACAGAATCTTTCGGTCCCATCGGCCATCTGTTCTGCGAGCAATGTATGCCCTGCCCACTGTCACTTAAGTGTAGCAATTCTTCGGGCTATGTTGGTTACCTTGGTTCTCTTCATTTCTGATTCGATCACGAAGGGCCCTCTCCATTGCCCTTTGGGTGACTTTTAGACTTTTAATAAGGCCCATTGTGAGCGACCACATTTCAGTGCCATAGCTCATCACTGGCAACACGCACTAGTCAGAGACTTTCGTCTTGAGAAACTGCGGTATGTGGGAAGATATTGCGTAGCTTCCCGAACGCTGTCCAGCCGAGTCGGATTCGACGAATGACCTCTTTCTCGAAGTTGGACCTACGCCTACCTAACTGGACAGTTTGTCCTAGGTAAACATACTCGTCCACGACGTCGAGTGTAGCGTCTTCGATCCTCATGAGAGTGGGTGTTACATGGGCATTTGACATGACTTTCGTTTTGTCCATGTTTCTTTTAATTTTAAGACCCACTTTTTCGGAGGCTCTTCTAAGGTCATCGAGCATTGTACTGAGGTCCTTCATAGTTTCAGCCAAGACTACTATACACAGATATATAATTTGGTCAGAATTGAACAGATACGTAGATTGGTTCCTACTAAAATACTAACAGAAGAGTTCCTCAAGCATTCATTAATTCATGATTTTATCTAAGTAAGTTGTTTTCGTGCATGTGCGCCGGCAAGGCGGCACTCGGCAGCCGCAAATGTTTGAGGTCGATCGCACCCGCCGGCGCGGCGGCGACGCGGCGACGTCAAGGTAGGAACCGGTCGTGCTGATGTATGTCACATCGACACACCGACGACGAGTGCGCCTAGAATACATTAACGTTCGCAACACTTAACATCTATTCATATTCCAAGGGGATCGGACACAACCTAGTTACGCAATGTTTACTCAGTTGCGGAAAAACTGCAAACGAAAACATCTGTAGCAGCAGAGACTGGCAGCAGCCGAGGGCGGCGCGTGCTTGACCGTGACAATGTCCTCGACACCCGCGGCGAGAGCCGACAGCAGTGCTGACAGCTGGAAGGTCGGGGGCGATGAGGCGCTGCAAGCGGCACTCGAGCGCACTGCCTGGCGCAACGTATATTAGGTCCCTCAACCGCCAATAGGCAAACGGCACTTGAGCAGCCAGCCGAGCCGGCGGCCGGCGTCGCTGCGTCTGCCGGCGCTAGCTCGCGCTCGCTCGCACCGACTGCTCTCGCTCGCGCTTGCCATACACTCTGACCGCCATATCATCACGTCATGTTGCGCCACACTCAAGTGACTTGCTAACTGCATCCACCTAGGTAGGGTTCAAATTGGGTGTGTAATGTTTGGTATAACAACAGATAGTCTAATTTCGTTTGACATAACTCTCATATGATATTATTTTCATATGCTATAAAAACATTTCACCTAATTTCATATTATTATGATCTAATGTTATATTTGATATAATTTTCTTTTCCTCTAATTTCATTTAGTATAACGTTCATTTCATATAATTTTCATATTGTATAATGCTCCTTTTATATAACTTTCATTTGACCTAACATTCATATTAACTAATTTTCTGCCCTTCGCTCGCTCTTGCATTTTAAGTAAAGAATCGCTCTTGTGTTCTATGTGTGAGTGTTCTATTTCTGAGTGAAGGGTTTAAAATAACCTAACCTCGGGGTGCCCTTCGCTCGCTCTTGCATCCTATGTCGACGGAGCCCCGCTTCGCGGGGCCCCTATTTCTGTGTAAAGGGTTTAAAGTAACCTAACACAACCTAACCTCGGGGTGCCCTTCGCTCGCTCTTGCATCCTATGTCGACGGAGCCCCGCTTCGCGGGGCCCCTATTTCTGTTTTTTGCAAAAATAAAAGTAGACATTTCCAAATTATATTAAACGTTACTTATAGATTTTGAATATTATAGCAACTGAATATTATATTATGTGAATATTATTTCAAATGTGCATTATATAAACTGTTCATTATACCATATGAAATTAGGTAAAATGAAGTTAAGTATATCAATAATTCATTATATCATTTGATCGTTATATTAAATAAAAATTATATTAAACGAGATCAGGTCTTATGATCGTCAGAACTTTTGTTTTTATATCAAACGTGACACACCCGTTCAAATTGATAATTATTATTGTTTCCAGTTACTACTTAAAACAAAATAGAAAAATAATATTTAAATAATATAATGAACAAAAAGCTTACAAAATTGATAATCAGTTCTCATGCCGGCGCCACACATTGGATACAAATTGGGTCCAAGCTTGGCTACGAATTTATGGCTAACTAGCTTCTGCCCGCGACTTCGTACGCGGATCCTGTTGCTTATGCCAGCGACAACGGGGTCGTCAAAATCGAAGATCTGAAACGTCTGATGTCGAATTCTAAGAGCCCGGGGACGGGAAAAGAGCGCGATGCGCGAGACGATTCGAGACGTTTCAGATCTTTCATTTTTGTAAGTCAACAGACTAAACAACTTTTGCTAAGACGTCATTCCTATATGTTATAGTGTCGCTGGGCTTTGGAGTTCCACAACAGGTGTTCCAGATCTTCAAATTTATTCTCACAGCAGAAAATGCTCTTCACGTGGAATATTTTTTGCTTTGGCACCATTTTTATATCTCTTATACTTTAGCTGATCTGTTGCGGTTCTGCATCAAGTGTTCCATTTTCCAAAATAAATTAGTGATAGTTTGTTGATTTACAGAAACACTCAAAAGATGCGTCTCATACTGTACTATAGCTTAGATCCCTCAAAAACTATTTGGCTTAGTAAACTCAAAATTTGAAAGTTATGTAGTTAATTTACTGGTAAGAGACGTCATTTTAATAAGGAAATTTAGGAGACGTCGAATAACAGAAGTGTTAATTTACTGTAACACTTCTGTGTAAACAACGTTCGTTGTTTTTCCCTCGGTCTCATTCAATATGTAAATACAGCGAGTCAGGACTGGTGACGCGGGAGCAAGCGACGTACAGTTGTCCGTGTGAGATGCAGCTCGTCCTGAGGTCGACACCCGTGGCCTTCAGTGTCTGCCCCTGTGACTTATTTATTGTCATTGCGAAGCACACGCTCACAGGAAACTGCACGCGCTTGAATTGAAAGGGGTAATTGTGGCCGGGTGTCACCACTGCCAGGATCGCCCAGAAGACACGATGGAACACACGGTGGAGGTCTGCCCCGCTTGGGCGGAGCACCGCCGTGTCCTCGTAGAGGCGATCGGCAGCGGCGGCGACCTCTCGCGTCCGGCCCTGGTGCAAGCCATGGTCCGGGGCGAGAGGGAGTGGGAGGCAGTCACCTCCTTCTGAGAAGTAGTCATGCTAGCGAAGGAGGTGGCGGGATGGATGAGGGAGAGAGCCTCCTGTCCCAGCCGCCGCGGGAGACGCTCCGGGCGTCGGGAGCCACGGGACGACTCCCGGCCACCGTAGGCGCGGGCCTGCAGGCGGAGAGTAATGGGTAGCTCACCGTCCGATCAGGACCAGGCCCGTGCCGGACGGCGCGTACGTGTTCCACGCGCGCCTCAAAGAGAAGTCAGCATCGAGGAGGGGCCCCATAGGGCCGAAGCCTGCCAGGTCAGCGGGATTGTCCGAAAGGGTTACCGCTGGCCCGGAACATAAAGGGCTAAGGAAGGAACACGGGTGGGTTTTAGTCAGTAAGAGTCTGACACTCCCTTCCGCTCCACCCAGAGCGGGAGGGGTCATTTGATGACTTCCCATCCGAAAAAAAAGGGGTAATTGTGGGGAATCGGTGGTATACGTGGTATAAACACTGTCTCACCGACACCACAACCCGTTAGAATTTCCGCCTCAATGATATTTCTCTGCAGCGAGACGACTTTGAGCCGGGTCCCATTGCACAGTTTCGGCGGAGTGAGACTCCGAAGAAGCATAATTGGGACACCGACCTTTAGCTTAATGATGTGCGCTGGTAGTTCACTTGCACTGAGGAAATTGAGAAATTCTACGGGGTAATGTGTAACGTCATCTTGGTCGACAACAGTGTTTATTGAAGTGTAGATCACTTCATTTGTACACCACGCGTATCAAATCTTCTAAGGTGGACACCACTCTCCCAAGTATCTCAGAGAACCACCTGGCCACCGTCTACTGGTAGCATTCCCTCACCCAATTTTAAGAGAACATCAGAAAATTCTTGGGCGTGTACATTCCCGCCAAGCTGTGCTCTCATAATCATCGTTAAGCGCAACCTATGAATATGTGGCCATAAGAAAGAGCATTTCAACAAAACATTCACCTCATCAGCCCTAGTTCCTCGCGTCACCACAGGCAGCGTTTGTCGGAAACCGCTTAACAGAACTGTAACGCCACCCATCATTTGATGGTTCCTGCGGATGTCCTGCAAAGTCCTGTTTACCGCCTCTACTGCTTTTCTGTTCGCCAATAGTGCATTCATCCCACACGATTAAAGAGCAATCTTAAGCACGCGCCCTTTGTTGCTGTTGCTGTTGCGTTTGGAGTGTCAACTCCACAAACAACAAATGTGCTTGGTAAGATATAACTTAGAACCAAAAGTTTGACTTAACTTTATGATAGTGTAGCTTGTTGTACCACCAATCAATCTGTTTAGTAACATTGGTGTGAAACTCCCCATACAATTAGATGGGACATGTATTGTTCTCAGATTTCATAACAGTATCGTTCCTAATACACATAAAAAATGCAAAAACAAAAAAAAAAAAGAATTTTACGATTTAAAAAAATAATAATACGGGATTTGAACTCGCACCAAGTGCGGTAAACGGTCGCCTGACCATACCGCTAAATTCCCTGTTGACATATTGTTGAAATAGCTGTTCCCTTGCAATTTATAATATTACTGCCCCGCTCCTTTATAAAAATAGCGTGATTGTTATGTTTCCAGGGTTAAATTTTTATTAACTAAATAAATAACATGTTATTTTGGGCATTCAATTATTTTATGCATTCAATTACGAACCAAAACTTTTTAAAATCAATATTGCTTACCTCCCATAACATACGGCGTGATAATATGTAGCCTAAAGCCTTCCTTGGTTTACAAAGAACATTTTTGCTGAATTTCAATTCAATCTATCCAGTAGTTTTGGCGTGAAGCCGTACCATACACACAGACAAACAGACAAGAATTCTAAAAAGTCACTTTTTGTCATCAGTTACGTTTTTTTAACAAAAGCCACTTATTTTTTCTCGAAAATTCTCAATGTACAGTTTTTCTTTCGTTACTGTTTTATTATATGTATAGATTATTGTATCCAAGTTAATGCGGCCACACATATTAACTCCATTACCTTTTGGCCAACTTACTAGCCAAGAGCATTGGATGGTTGGACCGCAGCTCAACTCGTCATTCTCTTCTTCGGAGAGTCCATGTTATACGTCCAATTCGCACTCGGCATAGCGCGCGCTGATACAAACAATGTGGGGACCGGGGAGCGACGTTGGATCCAAGTTGCCCGCCCGCCTACCCCCTTCACTCCCCTTGCCTTTGATCATGTACAAAAAACCGACACATCACGGGTCGACATTGGCTATTGGACGCAATGTTACGTTTATGGCCAGTATCGGGCCAAGACCGATCCACACATTGGTGTATTGGATCCAAGACTATAACTTGGAGCCAATATATATCCAATGTGTGGCGCCGGCATCAAAACACGATGGCCTCGGTTGATGTGGCAAGTGGATCCCTTGCGAGCTGATGATGAGTTTATGACTAGACAAACTGCAACTGGCGAGACACTATGTCGTCCAGAGTCCGGAGCGCGGCGGCCGGGGCCGGGACCCGTGCATGCGAGTAGGTACGTTAGTCCCTGAGTGCGGCGTCACACGGCGGCCACAGTATAAAGATCATACAGTATTGTAACTCGGCCGTAACCTTGAAATAAATGCCTACAGCCGCGCGGTACGTAAACATGCGATAGGGCTGCCCGCCTCCAGCATTTTAATTACATTTGCCTACTTTGTGTTTCCATTTAGTTTTGTTATTGTATTTTACTGTGTATACATAAATATTATTAATAAAAACCATGTCTTTACTTTGAATTATACAAACTAACAAAACAAAACACACATGCCCCGAGGTTTTAACACAAGCGTACCTACCGTATAATGATTCATGACCCGCCTATAACTACTAATTTCACTCATGTCTATCACTTATCTTTACTCAATTCACTTTATTTATTAATCCAGACATCTTTTTTTTTCGGGAGATAAAAGGAAATACTTATCCATTAAAAAGACACATTATGTACCTACCTACCTGCTAGTAAGTAAAATTATTTTATAGTCTTACCTTTCAGAGTTTCCAGGTAATTTAAAAAAAGTTATCTCTGGATGCGTTATTGACGAATTCATGCAACCAAAAACAGCACAATATAGCCTACTCGTCATATTAAATATGTACTTACTTCAATTTATTTTTAGTGAAAAAATCGCGCGATTATTGTTAAAAAAAACAACACACCGTCCGTTCGTCACGCGGCACAGTCACGACTGTCTGCATCCCGAGCGCGCCCCGAGGTCGAGGCGCGTAGGTATAGCTCGCGTTTCGTCCGTTTCTATGAAGTCGAAATACTGTATATCTTTATACTGTGACGCGGCCGCGAGAGCCTCGGGCATGGCGCTGGTGGCGAGTATCCGGCAGTATTCGTGCCGCGCGATACATTTTATCGCTGTAAAAGCGTGACGAACAATTCATAAAATAATACGAAATCGAAGCTGCAATCAACGGTAAGGTGAGTGGGGGTAAGTCGGAATGGATTTTTGATCAGATAAACACTGTTGATTTGAAACTGTTGTGAAACAAAGGGATTTAAGTCAAATGAATAAAATGATGTTTTGGATAAAAAAGTATAGTCAACTTGTTTCTTTATTGTTGACAGCAATCTTTTTGAAACACTATTTTATGAAAAAAACGTTAGTAAAATTGGTCTTAAGAAAAAAAATATGTAGGGGAAAGATGAAACGCTGAAGGAGTAAGATTGAAATAGTGACTAAAGTCGTATTCATGGTCATTATGCTTGTGTGGTGATCAATAAACCTTCTGCTTCAATAACCTAAATAACTTGAAAATCAGTTACATTCAAAAATCGCATTCTAAATGCAAGAAAAAATTATTGATCAAATAAAATATATCGATCTTACCCCGTTGAAACGGCTGGCAGTCAGGGGTTCTCAACATGTTATGGATATTAAAAGAATTAAATAATCATGCTCATGCATGACTGTGAAGTGTAACTCGGGTCGATAAATAAAACACACGTTTTCATTTAGTACCACGTAGCGTACATTATATGGCATTATATTTTTTCTAGACATGGTCTAAAAAAAAACTCTTCTGGTTTGTGAGGCAAAGTACTGACTTCACCACACAAACCAGAGGTGTATAGTACGCTAATATTTTGCCAGCTATGTGTAAGTAGGTATAGAAGATAATCCGTGCCGGCTCTTATACATAGAGAGATTCCTAATGGATTATCAAAAACACAGCCTGACCTGGGCATCGAACCCAAGACCTCATGCACAGTAGCTGCGCTTGCGACGACCATCGAGGCAAATTCTGGTTAATAGTTTCCCTACCAAAGGAAATTATTAGAGAAAATTAACAAGACCATAACAGTAGGTATCCCTAATTTGTTTAAATAAGTGACCACAGTGGTTTTCGGATGATTAGAATAGAACATACAAATTGAAGGACATCAGAATGAAAACTTTAACCATGGATTCAGTAGGTACATAATTCTAGACACCTTAACGTAGAATTTATTCATCCGCTTAAAAAATCAGCTGTATATATTGGTACATTTTAATCGTGTAGGTATTGCACTTATGTACAGAGCATCTGACTTTTTTAAGCCGACAAGCGGTTTAACACTAGAGAGTCTAGAATTATGTACTTCATGATACAAGTTTTTGATACGATGTTGTGGAATTACCACCGTGTATTTAAGATTGGGGGCCCCTGACCTTTTGTAGGAGTTTCGTAAACGGGGTAAGATGGAAAGTTTTATATTATCATCTTACCCCGTTAAATTTTGCAGGGGAAAGTTTGAAAGGCACCATAAATCTTAAAATACGTGAAATATACTAATCACCACATTATAGAGCATATTACATTTTAAATCTAATTACGAATATCAAAACAAAATGTTTGTTACTTACCTGTGTAAGGAGATACAGCGAGCGGGGTAAGATTGAAAAACTCAATTTTACGCGGGAAATGTAATGTACGGAAAAATGTCAAATAACACACGAATACCCTCACTTAGCGACTGACGCAGACAGCGGGGCGGGGCAAGACAAAATGGTGTCCACAACGATATTAAGAATTCCCTGGTATTCGGCGTTATTATATGTTTTTTATCTTTCCCCGTTTTTCATTTTCCCCCAGTCACCTTAAAAAAAATTAAAAACCGGGCAAGAGCGAGTCGGACTCGCGCACCGAGGGTTCCGTACCATCATATTATGTTTTTAAATTTTCACCGGCGAGCTACTTACTAGATCTCGTTCAAACCAATTTTCGGTGGAAGTTTACATGATAATGTACAGACGCCAGCACATCAAGCTACTACAATCTGTCAAATATCTTTAATAGATTTTCAACTTTATCGCTACACCATAAGGTTCAAAGTTGATTGGGGAAATTTGACAGTTTCGGGTAGCTTGATGTGCTGGCGTCTGTACATCATATATTTTATTAGGGTTCCGTACCCAAAGGGTAAAAACGGAACCCTATTACTAAGACTTTGCTGTCTGTCCGTCCGTCCGTCCGTCCGTCCGACCGTCCGTCCGTCCGTCTGTCTGTCACCAGGTTGTATCTCAAGAACCGCGGTAGCTAACTAGCTAGACAGTTGAAATTTTCACAAATCATGTATTTCTGTTGCCACTATAACAACAAATACTAAAAACAAAATAAAATAAATATTTAAGGGGGGCTCCCATACAACAAATGCGATTTTTTTGCCATGTTTTGCTCGATATCAATAACGGCAAATAAAATGAAATATTCACAAAATACTCAGTTGTATTTTTACTTTAATAATAAATAACAAAATTAAAATAAAATAAATATATAAGGTATTTGTTCTGGTGTAACAATGAAACTAAAATGTGTTGCTGTAACTGTAATTAAAGAAATTTAATTAAAATCTAAATATTACTAAGTAAATTAAATATAAACTAAAAATATGTAAGTAAGTATTTACAAAAACAAACCTGTAATTAAAGAAACGACAGTTTAAGTGTTCTATTACACCAGTCGATTCTTGTTAGGATAAAGATAAGATATTACTTATTTTAACAACAATAAAATATATTTTTCAATCTGTCATGCCATCTTGACATCTCTCTGCACACGTACAACTATCATAAATAATATCTTTGGTGTAGTAGACCAAAGAGTATTAAAGCAAATATTAAGAAATATACTTTCTTTACATCTCCCCCCTTAGAGAAGCAAATTTACAACAAATTTTCGTTTTATACTACTCATCCTCTTCTATTACTTCTTCTTTATTTCCGAATGCTGGGACTGGAATAAGTTTTGTGATATGGAAAAGATTTGATTCATTTTTTCTGTCTTGTTCCTATTCTGTATAAAGAGTTTGAAATTTTTTCTAGAATCTCATAGGGGCCAATTTTCAGTTCATCCAATTTTTTCCTGTTTAGTTTGTTTCCATTTTCTACGTAAACCATGTCTCCTATATTAAATTCATAGTGCTTACGATTTTTATCAAATAGTATTTTGTTGTAACTATGTGATTTCAATGTATTTTCAAGTACTGTTTTTCTATCTCTAATCCAGTCACTATTAGATTTTTCTTCTTTTAATTCATTCGGTAAAATTTTGAAATCTGTACCATATAAAAGATAACTTGGTGTAAAACTAGTGACCGAATGATTAGTTTTATTATATTTATCGACGCATTCTTGAGCGATTGTTGCCCAGGCTTTCTTTTTTTCTGCTCCATTTATTTTGCACCTGATTTTGTTAACTAATGTTTGATTTAACCTCTCATTTAGGCCATTTGAGAATGGTGCATTTACTGCTGTGAAGACCGTCGGTATCTGCTTGTCATTTAAAAATTCCTTAAATTCTTTCGAATTGATTCCCGGGTACTGATCAGTGAGAAGCATACCAATGTGATCCGTTTCTGTTATATTCTTGACTAGTTTTATGAAACCATTGGCACTTTGCGTCTTAGAGGTGAGAATAAATGCGTACCTAGTGAAGTGATCTACTAATAAATGTAAATACCTTTTTGTCGATCTTGAACCTCCAAAACCTCCAATTGTGTCCATAGACATTATTTCGAAAGGTTTTGTGGCCGGACCTAGGTGAGACATCAAGCCAAACCGATCGTGTCCTCTTGATTTATTTTTAATACAAATTTCACAGCTTCTACAAGTATTTCTTATATTTTTTGTCAAATTTTCGGCAGTGTAAAGTGGACTTACCATTATTTGCATTTGTCTTATTCCAATGTGGCACAGGTATTCATGTATATGTTTTAGGAGTTTGATGCTAAACTCTTCTGATAGCATTATTTTCTCTTTTCCCCTGTCTTTTCTTAAATATACACTATGTTTTTCTATTAATTTGTTTTTATTACTTTGTATTTCTTCATTCTGATTTTGATCTAATATAATATCCTGTAGTTTTATTAAATTTACAACTTTTAATTGTTCATCTCTATTTTCATCTGATGCTAATACTGGATTTCTGCTTAGACAGTCTGCTTCTAAGTTATTTTTTCCTGGAGCATATTTTATTTTAAAATCATATTGCGATAGATAATAAGTTAAATCACCTAACTCTTCGTCAGTTCTAGATTTTAGATTCATGTTTTCTAGTGGTTTGTGATCTGAATAAACTGTAAATGATTTACCTATTAACCAGTATTGCCAATATCTCACCGCTTCTTTTATAGCTAAACATTCCAAGTATATTGCTTTTTTTTCTTTTAAGCTTCATTAAGTTTTTTTGAAAAATAAGCCACTAGTTTCTCTTTACCATCAGGCTGCGTCTGTTTTAAAATGGCTCCAACTCCTTCTAAAGAAGCATCTGTATAAATATTGATTGGTAAATCTTGATCAAAAATTTCCAAGACTGGTTGTGATCATAATAGGCCTTTTATCATCTCAAATGTTATTTGGCATTCATCAGACCAAACGAATTTTTGATTTTTCCTGAGTAAGTTATGCAACAGATCTAATATTATTGCACTTCTTGGTATATACTCATGGTAAAAATTGATCTTTCCAAGAAATTGTCTTATGTTCTTTTGTGTTTTTGGAACAGGAAAATTCTTTATTGAAATCAAATTATCCTTTATGGGTCTGACCGAATTATTTTGTATTATATGACCCAAATATTTAACTTGGTCTGTCGCAAAAGTACATTTTGTAAACTTTAACCTGAACCCCTCTGTTTTGATGGCTTCCAGCAACTGTGTTAGATGATTGATGTGTTCAGAGTACGTTTTAGAAAATAGTAAAATGTCATCGATATAATTTACAGCAAAATCAGTAAGTTTATATTTCCTCAATATGTTGCTTAATATTCTCTGAAAAATTGCTGGTGAGGTTTTTAATCCAAATGGTAAGCAGGTCCATTGGTAATGTCCGTCCTGTGTTACAAATCCAGTCTTTTTCCTGTCTTCAATTCGTAAAGGGATCGACCAAAATGCAGAATTTATATCTAGACTTGAAAAAAAATTACAATTCCTCGCTTTTATCATTAGATCATCAATCAGCGGAAATGGTTGAGCTTGTGGTACTACTATTTTATTCAAGTCTCTGAAGTCTATACATAGTCTGGATTTTTTGTTATCCTCTTTTTCGAATGCTAATGTAACAGGTGCAGCAAATGGACTGTATGATTCTTCTATTAATTTGCTATCGAGTAATTTTGCTATTTGGTCTTCTATTTCTTTTTTATCTTCAACAGTGCATCTGTAAGGTCTCTTACTACAATATTTGTCCACCAATAAGTCTATTCTCGCTTCATATCCATTAACCGTGCCCACATCATATTTATGTTTCGCAAAAATCGAATCATATTTGCAAATCAGTTTATCTATTTCAGACTTTTGAATGATTCAAATGATTTATTTTTAATTCAAAATCTTCTTTTACATGTTCATTAAAATTTATTGTGTATTCTTGTATAGCGTCATTGCTTTTTGTATCCGTAGAAATTTCTTCCACATTATTTTCATTGTATAAACTCTGTTTACGAGTTATTTTTAAATCTTCATCTTGAATTAGTTTGAACTTTTTTATCAAGTCTAATCCTATCAAAAAATCGTACTTGAAATTCTTGTCATCAATAATGTATACATCAACACTTTTTTCTAGATCAAATATTTTAACATGTAAATTTGTCAAACCACTTGTTTTTTTAACACCATTAATCGTTACTAAATCTGCTTCGTTTATATTGTTTCCTTTTCCTTTTATATTCAACAATTTTGAATTTATCAAAGAAACATTTGAGCCTGAATCATAAACTCCATCTATTTCTACTTTTCCATTCAGCAGTAGTTTGACATTTATTAATGGTGTTACAGTTAGTTTTTTTGATCAGTTTCATTTAACTCCGCTTCTATGTATGACAGAATTGTTTACATGTTTGATGAAACTTTTCTTTACTTTATCATCTTCTTTTATTCTAAACCAACAAGTAGCCTCAGAGTGATACCGAGTACCTTTATTTAGCTTTTCACAAATTTTACATGGATTTTGATCTTCATTTTTACCTTTGGTTCTTTGATACACATTTTTTTTCTTATCCGCAAAGCTCTTTTTATTTACCAATTGTTCGTATTTGCTCACTTCATTAAATAAATCAACAGTGTCTTTTAACGTTTCTCTATCAATTTTATTAAGAATAAATTCCGGTAAACCAGCTGCAATAAGATCTATCAAGGTACCGGTGTCAATTGATTCTCTCATATCTAATAAGAGTTTTTCTTTTTTTATAGCATAATCCAACAATGAACCATCCTTGTATTTAAACGATAATGCATAAGTAACTGGAATCCATCCCTTGTTTGCAAACGTTTCACAGAATTTATTTTTCCATGTTGACCATTCCGAGTCCATTGTTAATTTTATAATCATTGAGCCGTACCAATCCATACAAGACTTATCCATGAATAATCTGAGTATTTCTATTTTATTTTCATCTGTCGTCACATCAAAGCGTATACATTCTTTTTCAAAAATATTCATCCATTCGAAGTTTTGCTTGTAAATTTTTCAATAACAAACTGATCTGCAATGTATTTTAAGTTCTGCCGTTTATGTTCCTGTGAATTTTCTATTAATTTCTCTAATAATCTCTCCAATGTACCGGGTTCAGTTTGATGTGCATCAGCAAATTGTTCTTGATTTGTCTCTTCCAGAAATTGGTCCCCAAATTGTAAATTATCATCTTCATCTATGTAAATTGTTCTAAGTTCTTCTGTCATTGTTATCCAAACTCTTCTTGTCTGGTACCTTTTTTTTAAACTATTTTTTATTTTACGATACGCATTCGTTTTTATTATTTCCACATGACAAGAAGCTGGTTGTAACTCTTCTGGTATTGCGTATACGTTATTATCACATGTGCCTATTGTGCTTACAGACAAAACATTTGTTTTTCCATCACTTCCAGGCAATAGTGTGAATTCAAAGCGAAGTTTCGCCATTTCGGACATATTTTTTAACAAAAAATGTCGTTTTATAAGGTATTTGTTCTGGTGTAACAATGAAACTAAAATGTGTTGCTGTAACTGTAATTAAAGAAATTTAATTAAAATCTAAATATTACTAAGTAAATTAAATATAAACTAAAAATATGTAAGTAAGTATTTACAAAAACAAACCTGTAATTAAAGAAACGACATTTTAAGTGTTTTATTACACCAGTCGATTCTTGTTAGGATAAAGATAAGATATTACTTATTTTAACAACAATAAAATATATTTTTCAATCTGTCATGCCATCTTGACATCTCTCTGCACACGTACAACTATCATAAATAATATCTTTGGTGTAGTAGACCAAAGAGTATTAAAGCAAATATTAAGAAATATACTTTCTTTACAAATATTTAAGGGGGCTCCCCTCCCATACAGCAAACGTGTTTTTTTCGGCGTTTTTGCCTTGTTGTACGAAACCCTTCGTGTGCGAGTCCGACTCGCACTTGGCCGGTTTTTTAGTTTTATCATTCTCTTATTTTAGAAGATACAGGGGGGGGGGGACACACACATTTTACCACTTTGGAAGTGTCTCTCGCGCAAACTATTCAGTTTATAAAAAAATTATATTAGAAACCTCAATATCATTTTTGAAGCCCTATCCATAGATACCCCACACGTATGGGTTTGATGAAAAAGAAATGGAGAACCCCCATAATTTATTGTTTTTTTCAAATTTTTTGTGAAAATCTTAATGCGGTTCACAGAATACATCTACTTACCAAGTTTCAACAGTGTCAAACTCAAACTCAAACTCAAAGCATTTATTTCAATTAAACCAATTACAGGCACTTTTGAATTGTCAAGGGGTCGGTCAGTCAGAAAGATGAAGCTAGATTGCCCATTCCAAAGCGTAGGTACCTATGGAGAAGAACGGGCAAGAAACTCCATGGACACTCTTTTAGATCAAAATAATATGGTTACAAAGTCTTGTTTACATCATTCATGTTAAAAATTATGCATGTGAGAACGATGCAGAACGTTAAAAGCGTCCGTAATGAAAAAAAAAACAATTCAAATATTAAATAAAATTAAAATAAGCCATGGCAGCAAAGAGATGACCAGTCCCTACTGACGGCGCCCGTTCACGAACATGACGCATGTATTAGCACCATTCAGCTCAACCATTTTATAGGGAGCTAAATGATCCAACACACGCGCCACCATCAGCGAGACATTTGAGTGAGCATGACATACTCTCAGCCGCCAGGGCACATTCAAGTCAATGAAAGGCGTACCCAGTAAATGGAAGCTTTATAGTATGTACATAGTACTCACACATGTGCTATGGAATTATACAATACTAGGAGATTGAATTTATATAATGCAAAAAGTGTATGTTCTTATAGTTTCGGAAAAAAGTGGCTGTGATATATCTTCGATTTTTATGAATCAGAATCAGAAATCATTTATTTGCAAAGAACGTAGGTAATAAAACATGGTTTTGATGGTGTAAAAAAAAAACAAATGGATCCAGTACCTACATTCTACCGTATGGCATGCAACATTAATCAATAATAAATTAATCTTCTATACATATAATAAATCTGTAGACGAGGCGTTTCTGTACATTGAAATTATTTAAAAAAAAATAGTTGGGGTGTTATAGGATAACCAACAGATGCCATTTCATCAATTTTTAGAATTTTTGTCTGTTTGTCGGTTTGTCTGTTTGGATGTGACAAAATTTGATTTGAACAGGTTCAACGTAAAAAGTACCAAACCAATATGGGTAATTTTTATACTCAAATATAGTGTAGAACTCGGAGTAGTGATTAGTTTTGGTTTCATCGCAATCGCTTCACTGTATCAAAAGATATAATCAATTTAAAGTATTCTACAACAACTTTCATTACGAAGTTGGATACACGTAATGACATCTATTGGCGCTTTATAGTACTAACGAAAACATAATTATTGTGTTTAAATGATAAATGATGATAAATGATAAATGATTTTTATTTCTGTAAGTAGGTTTGTACAAACACTTTTACACGTCAATCATATTTTTTTTAAACTAGGTCGGCGTTTCCTGACTGACTATTCTGAGAAGAAAGGCCGAAACAAACTCAGAAGTCACAGTCTCTTTTAAAGTCCAGACAAAATCTTGGTCAGATCGTGTAAAGACCATGTAGATTGGTGTCTGAAATGGTCTTTTGAGGAAAGAACCACACAGATTGAGCGGACCTGTCCAATCAGTGCACGCATTTGTCAAAAATCGTGCAGCTCAACTCAGAACTTGAGGAGCTCAACGATTCGACGAACAATACCAAAGACAGGACATTTGGGTATGGGTATGGGACATGTTTATAACATTATTATGTGAATAATCACGTCATGCAGGCTTACCTATAAGATGACTATCACAGTCACTTCTGTTTGTGTTATTTGAAAAAGTAATGATAATGATTACATAATATAATGTTAATCGCTTTCGATTGTTGGTTAATTAGTGGCGCTAAAAGAATTTCAAATAAAAAGTGAGGATAATGTAAGATAATATATTATTATGTGATGTGGTGTTCTGAGTGATAAAGATTGCAATGATAAATGATTTTATTATTGTAAGTAGGTTTGTACAAACACTTTTACACGTCAATCATGTTTTTTTTTTTAAACTAGATGAAGTCGGCGTTTCCTATCTGACTACTCTGAGAAAAAAGGCCGAAACAAACACACACACGGGCAACTTTATGTAGGAGCTTTTTCCAGGGGCAAGCAACCTTTCTAACATTGTTAACAGAGAAGCATTTTCTTAGTGACATAAGGTTTTAAGATCATAATTATCATACTTTCATAGTTTTTGCCTGTTTTCTCGTTTTTTTTTAAATTTCTTTACCATGATAACGCTTCAACGCACACCTCCAGATGGGCTGTTGATTTATTGAGTATAGGTTCGGCAGGTTCACACCCTTTTTTTTGTTTCCGGGGTGGAAAATCTTCATGGATGTCCGCCGACCTGGG
The DNA here is from genome assembly GCA_963082905.1 of Oligia fasciuncula. NCBI lineage: Eukaryota > Metazoa > Arthropoda > Insecta > Lepidoptera > Noctuidae > Oligia > Oligia fasciuncula. The sequence continues at coordinate 171,455 of OY720386.1, forward strand.
GCGGCGGCGAGGTCTGTCAGGCTCTTACTGACTAAAAATCACCCCAATGTTCCGTCTCACACCTACGCCGGGGGTTGCGGGACCGTACAATCCTTCCGCAACCCCCGACTGGTGACGTCAAAGAGGGGTGCGCGTGGAACACTACGCGCCGCCAGCTCAAGTCCTGATGTGTTGGCCGTGACAGACGTCCCCGAATTCGTCGCCCCTGGACCCGTTTAGGGGGGCTGGAAGAGGGCGCTGTCCGCCCTCCGCCGACGCCCGATGCGCCTACTGCGGGCCGGGTGAGTGGATGAGATCTCCCTCTCCCTTTCCACAGCCTCCTTCTGCGAAACGGTCGTCTCGCGTCCCAGGACTCTTCGCTGCCGTCGACTCGACTACGGCCGGCAGCGATACGTCAAGGTGCACTGTGCACACCCAATACAAGTAGCACTGCCATGTCATATAAAGGTATTGTAAATTATGTCTACGAGACAATAACTAAATTTTTAGCCATTGTCTTGGTTAAAACCATATCGACCCTTTTTTTTTCGGATGGGAAATCATCAAATGACCCCTCCCGCTCTGGGTGGAGCGGAAGGGAGTGTCAGACTCTTACTGACTAAAATCCAGCTACCCATTACTCTCCGCCCGCAGGCCCGCGCCTACGGTGGCCGGGAGTCGTCACGCGGCTCCCGACGCCCGGAGCGTCTCCCACGGTGGCTGGGACGGGAGGCTCTCTCCATGAGCCATCCCGACACCTCCTTTGCTAGCATGACTGCTTCGCAGAAGGAGGTGACTGCCTCCCACTCCCTCTCGCCCCGGACCATGGCTTGCACCAGGGCCGGACGCGAGAGGTCGCCGCCGCTGCCGATCGCCTCTACAAGAACACGGCGGTGCTCCGCACAAGCGGGGCACACCTCCACCGTGTGCTCTACCGTGTCCTCTGGGCGATCCTAGCAATGGTGACACCCGGGCGTTTCCTCCCGCCTGATGATGTGCAGGAACCTCCCGAAACTTCCGTGTCCGGTGAGGACCTGCGTCAGGCGGTAGGTGAGGGCGCCGTGGCGCCTCTCTAGCCACTCCTTAAAGAGGGGTCTTATCGCCGCTGTCGCGGCGTGCCCTGCGCTGGGTAGCGACAGTCGCTCATTCCATGCCGCCATGAGATCGCGCCGGACATCTGTCCGCTCCGCACCGATTTGCCGCGGAAGCGGATCTTCCCCCCGGCGTAGTGCCTCCGCGCGCCACTCATACAGGCGCGCGAGGACTATCGCCTCCAGATCCCATGGCGGCCCCGGCCCGTTCCAGTTTGGGGGCCAAACGTCGGAAATGCACCATATCGACCCTCAAGGTATCTTATGGCTATCCACCAAGAGAGAGTTAGCAAATGTGGGCAAAGGTTTACAGGATAAGTTAAGAAAGACTTCAAACTACTTTTCAGATAAACTTCAGTAGGTACGATTTAAGAGTAACACCATTGATGTATTCTTCTTTTTATCTTCTAGATATCTCGACGCCTTAATATTGTAAAGTCTTAATATTGGTATGTAAGATATCTACAATACCAAGTTAAGAATTTCTAAATTTATCGCAGAGCGGCAGAGAAGAAGACAAGACTTATAAAAACTAACTTCAAACTTCACCTACTAATCTCAGATATACTTTAGATAAAATGGTGGTATGATTTTACGATTTATTCCGGTTTAACTTAGTATTCCAAGACAATGCAAAATAAAATGGACATAATATGGCTATTTGGTCAGACAATCAGCCTCGAGCAGGTGCTTTCATTTTTATTTATCCTCAAAAACGAACACTTCGTCGCATTGTCATTATGAACCCTGAAGACGCAGTGACTGCTGTGCAGTCGAAAGGGCTATGGTTGAGAACCCCAAGCAAGGGAAGCGTTACCAGACAAGATCGGAAGATTTTTCCTTTTACACCTTTCCTAAGCGACACATTATTGTGTTCCGACATCCACGCGAACGAAGTCGCGGGCACAGCTAGTCAATAATAAATTGGAACATAATTGTAAGGTAATGTTTTATGTCATCTTAAAAGTCAAATTCACCAGAAAAATAATAGTCATGCATGTATACAAAATAAGAAATATAATAAAAATAAATTGAAATTATTAGGTAATTGAGCAATGTCATAGGGTGTTACCATTTAAAAATTCACTGACGGCGTAATAGCATTTTTAACCGACTTCAAAAAGGAGGAGGTTCTCAATTCGTCGGAACCTTTTTTTTTTTTTTTTATTTTTTTTTTATTTATGTTCCCCGATTACTCGGAGACGGCTAGACCGATTTCAAAAATTATTTTTTTGTTTGAAAGGGTATACTTTCCAGGTGGTCCCATTGTCATCAGGTCAGGATCTGATGATGGGATCTTGGAGAAATCGAAGGAACTCTTCAAGTATTATAGGCACACCTATAGCGATTTGGGTATTTTTTATAGTAACTCGTGCATTTGCTCTCGGAAAGCATCATTTGGTGAAGTGGAACCGATGATGAAGACCACAGATGGCCACCGGAACTACTCAATAATAAATAATAATAATATATTCCACAACTATCACACAACGCCGTCTAGTCTCAAGCTAAGCAGAGCTTGTGTTATGAGTACTAGACAACTGATAAACATACTTATATATTTATAAATACATACATATATAGATAAATTACACCCAGACACAGAACAAATGATCATGCTCATCACACAAACATTTGTCCTGGGTGGGAATCGAACCCACGACCTCCGGCATAGCAGTCATAGTCACTGACCACTAGACCAACAGGCCAGTCCAATATTTCCCGGTTTGCGATTCGATTACTTACTTTAATATGGTTGCTAAGCAAGTTATGCTCGTCACAATGCGAATGGTGAAATGGAGCTGATGGTGGAATACCAGGAGAACTCTTCAACAATTAACGTCCCTGCATCGGGAAAAGCAATATTTTGTAAAAGGCGATGAGCAAGTTGGCATTAGGCTATTGTAACTTAGATACATTATAAACAGACACACTAAAAAGCGAGAAATAAAAACTTTTTAACAAAAAAAAAAACCGACTTCCAAAAAAACACTACAAAGTGAAAAATAACTTTTATTTCGGAAGTCGGTGGCAAAAAACTAAAATACAGATCCAAAGACACCGACTTCCGAAATAAAAGTTATTTTTCACTTTGTAGTGTTTTTTTGGAAGTCGGTTTTTTTTCAACTAGTAGTTTCGTTAATTTCTTAAAAAAAAATGAGTTTTATCATTTTTAAAGTCGACAGGTAATTTATTGTAAATAACTGGTCCCATATGCATAATATTCTTTCTTAATAATGCAGTTTTGAAGCTTCCTATATGTAATAGACCTTTGTATTGGGATCTCAGTGATGTCGGTCTTGAAGAGTGACTTATCATTGTTTCGGGATCCTGCCGTTTTGCCGAAAAGATTTTGCCAAAATTTCACTAGGTACCCAAACAAATTTTCGCAACCTTTTATTATACCAATGCAATGTTTGGAATCATTTTAGTATGCACATTTTCATTTGGTCAAATTTTTACTTGGCAGAATATTATTAAGGATAATGTCATTTAGGCATTTGGTCTTTAATCAAATGATTTATTACGGCAAACAATCTTTAGACAATAAACGTTTGGTCAAACGATTTGTTATGACAAAAAATATAAAGGCATAAATAAGATTTTTTGAGTTTTTTTTTGGGAATTAAATAATTAAAAAATGCAATTTTATTTTAAAATAATCATTTATTTAATACAAAATATTTGTAACTTACAATTTAATTTTTTTTGCAATGGACATTATCGAGAACCGAATTAGTTACGAGGTTAATTATTTAAAAAAAATGCTTAGGTTAGGTTAGGACAAAACTGTGACCTCCTACGCACGAGCCGAGCGAGCGAAGCGAGCGGTGACGCGGCAGCGGCCGGCGAGTGCCAGAAACGACTAGATTATATAGATAAAAAAATTAGGAAAAAAGAGATTATTTTTAGCAGGCTATCGAGAACCGAATAAGTTTGACGAGGTTAATTATTAAAAAAAATGCTTAGGTTAGGTTAAAACTGCGACCTCCTACGCACGAGCCGAGCGAGCGAAGCGAGCGGTGACGCGGCAGCGGCCGGCGAGTGCCAGAAACGACTAGGTAAATAGAAAAAAAAAATATGGAAAAGAGATTATTTTTAGCAGGCTATCGAGAACCGAATAAGTTATACGAGGTTAATTATTTTAAAAAAATGCTTAGGTTAGGTTAGGTTAAAACTGTGACGACTGCTAGAAACGACTAGATTATATAGAAAAAAAAATGGAAAAAATGTCTACCCGAAACTGAACTAGTTAGACGAGATTAATTATTTTAAAAAATACTACCAGAATACTTAATATTATTATTACCTGTTTAGAATTTGTCCCAAGTGGAAAAAACACCCTTGTAATAAAACGTCTTCAAAGTTAGATCTTATGCTTGAAATGGCTGCCTTAAAACTGCGAAAACTGACGATACTAAATATTTGGCAAATGTAATTTTGCGTAAAATGAGTAATTCCAACTGAAATATTTGACTAAATAAAAATTGGTAAAAGTACTAGTTGGTAAACAAGTTATTGTTTAAACGTTCACTTGCCAAACATTAGGTTTGGGTTACAATTATTTGTGAAGAGATTTTTTGCTAAGTAATAATTTGGCAAATTAAATTATGCGGAAAATTGTTTGGGAAGTCATAATTTGGCAAAATCTTTTCGGCAAAACAAGGGAGACCCCTTTTTATGATGTGGTTATTTTGTGACTTTTGTGTGAGTTTTACATGTTTTTTGAATCTTTGTGAATATAAATGTATATTATACAGCGTGAAATTTTTATGGTTGTTTTCCCGCGGCAGAACGATTTGTACTCTAGTAGTGCTACCGATTCATGGAGATAATTTTATCTCAACTCGAAAGCAAGAGAATCAATAGTAACTCACGTGCGCCCCTAAGCCCTACCATCTTTGCAGGTAGCAGGACGACCACGCGCAGTCGTCTTTTTGTGCTGTAGCTATACTATTGGTTCGAGATCGCGTTCGAGTGTGGTTTTTCACAATTGTAGATCTGTAATTTTTTAATACTTTATTTTTATTTTTTTATAAATCGATTGTACTATCAAGACAAAATCATTTCGCTTCGGGAAAACGACCATTAAAATTTCACGCTGTATATTATATTAAATAGGTACATCATCTGTGAAAATTTCATCTGTCTAGCTATCACGGTTCATGAGATACAGCCTAGTGACAGACGGACAGTGGAGCCTTAGTAATAGGGTCCCGTTTTTACCCTTTGGGTACGGAACCCTAAAAATGGTCTACATATCTAAAGTCAACAAGGCCTACAAAGTCCTCACATTTATAAAATAAGAATCTATCAAAAGGATAAATAAAAAACAGTAATAAAAAAATAAATAAACGGACTTCAAAAAGAAATTAACTCTCTTCTTTTTGAAGTCGGTTTTTTTTTTTAAATTACTTTTTTATTAACCGACTTCAAAAAAGGAGGAGGTTTCTCAATTCGATCGTATATATTTTTTTCCTAATTTTTAGTCTTACCTATGTAAAAACTGGAATATTTGTTTGTTGTAATAAGTAGGTGTAATAGTTTTGTTGTAAATATTGCACTAGAATTTAACCAAGGTTTTGAGATGTTTTCCCTTAGACACTACACCCCTAGCTCGTACCAATAAGCCAGGCCCGTCACACTTAAGTACACGTATTAGTCCATAATCTTGAAGATTACTGAATTGATTATGATGAAACTTGCACTGTTCCCTAAGTTGAAGTAAATGTAAACCAATAAAAAAATCGGGCAAGAGCGAGTCGGACTCGCGCACCGAGGGTTCCGTACCATCATATGTTTTTAAATTTTCACCGGCGAGCTACTTACTAGATCTCGTTCAAACCAATTTTCGGTGGAAGTTTAATGTATGTACATCATATATTTTTTTTAGTTTTATCATTCTCTTATTTTAGATTTTACAGGGGGAGCCACACATTTTACCACTTTGGAAGTGTCTCTCGCGCAAACTATTTAGTTTAGAAATAAATGATATTAGAAACCTCAATATAATTTTTGAAGACCTATCCATAGATACCCCAAGGACATAAGTATGGGTTTGATGAAAAAAAAAAATTGAATTTCAGTTCTAAGTATGGGGAAACCCATTTTTTTTTCTATTTTTGTGTGAAAATCTTAATGCGGTTCACAGAATACATCTACTTACCAAGTTTCAACAGTATAGTTCTTATAATTTCGGAAAAAAGTGGCTGTGACGACGAATCCATAAGGGTTCCGTTTTTTGCCATTTGGCTACGGAACCCTAAAAATGGTCACGATCCGATTAATCGTTGCGGAGAAATGCGTGGACAAACATACATAAGTACATACATCTATAAAATTTTGTATATTTGTTTGGAAGCCCTAATAGTATTATGTGAATTTAATGCAGTTCCATTAATATTATTACGTCATACGTGTCGAATTGATAACCTCCTTTTTTTTGAAGTCGGTAAAAAAATATAAAAACCTACTAAAACCAAGTGATAAGATTGCTATTTACAACCACCTTAGAAAGAATTGTCTGTATTCATTCCCGACGGGTCCCTTGACCGCAAACGTTTAATAGTCTGGCCCCTCCTTAAAACTATTCCGTGTTTCACACAAATATTACTAAACAGATTGATTGGTGGTACAACAAGCTACGCTATCATAAAGTCAAGTCAAACTTTTGGTTCTAAGTTATATCTTACCAAGCACATTTGTTGTTTGTGGAGTGTCACGCAACAGTGACAAAGGGCGCGTGCTTACAGATTGCTCTTTAATCGTGTGGGATGAACGCACTATGGCGAATAGAAAAGCAGTAGAGGCGGTAAACAGGACTTTGCAGGACATCCGCAGGAACCAGCAAATGATGGGTGTCGTTACAGTTCTGTTAAGCGGCGATTTCCGACAAAAGCTGCCTGTGGTGACGCGAGGAACTAGGGCTGATGAGGTGAATGCTTCGTTGAAATGCTCTTTCTTATGGCCACATATTCATAGATTGCGCTTAAAGATGAATATGAGAGCACAGCTTGGCGGGAATGTACACGCCCAAGAATTTTCTGATGTTCTCTTAAAATTGGGTGAGGGAACGCTACCAGTAGACGGTGGCCAGGTGGTTCTACCTGAGATACTTGGGAGAGTGGTGTCCACCTTAGAAGATTGGATTCGCCTGGTGTACGAGGACATCAATAGGATACCGCACCAAGATAATTCTTAGGTGTGTGACCGAGCCATTTTAACACCCAGAAACGACCAACCTTCAGCGATCAATAATGCATTCTCGCGGAAATTGAGGGAAATGAAGTGATCTACACTTCAATAAACACTGTTGTCGACCAAGATGACAACAAACATTACCCCGTAGAATTTCTGAATTCACTCAGTGCAAGTGGACTACCAGCGCACACCATTAAGCTAAAGGTCGGGGTCCCAATTATGCTTCTTCGGAATCTCACTCCACCGAAATTGTGCAATGAGACCCGGCTCAAAGTCGTCTCGCTGCAGAGAAATATCATTGAGGCGGAAATTCTAACGGGTTGTGGTGTCGGCGAGACAGTGTTTATACCACGTATACCACTGATTCCCCAATTACCCCTTTTTTTTTTCGGATGGGAAATCATCAAATGACTCCCGCTCTGGGTGGAGCGGAAGGGAGTGTCAGACTCTTACTGACTAAAACCCACCCGTGTTCCTTCCTTAGCCCTTTATGTTCCGGGCAAGCGGTAAACCTTTCGAACAATCCCGCTGATCCGGCAGGCTTCGACCCTATGGGGCCCCTCTTCAATGCTGACATCTCTTTGAGGCGCGCGTGGAACACGTACACGCCGTCCGGCACGGGCCTGGTCCTGATCGGACGGTGAGCTACTCATTACTCTTCGCCCGCAGGCCCGCGCCTACGGTGGCCGGGAGTCGTCCCGTGGCTCCCGACGCCCGGAGCACAGTATAAAGATATACAGTATTTCGACTTCATAGAAACGGACGAAACGCGAGCTATACCTACGCGCCTCGACCTCGGATTGCGCTCGGCATGCAGACAGTCGCGACTGTGCCGCGTGACGAACGGACGGTGTGTTGTTTTTTTTAACAATAATCGCGCGATTTTTTCACTAAAAATAAATTGAAGTAAGTACATATTTAATATGACGAGTAGGCTATATTGTGCTGTTTTTGGTTGCATGAATTCGTCAATAACGCATCCAGAGATAACTTTTTTTAAATTACCTGGAAACTCTGAAAGGTAAGACTATAAAATAATTTTACTTACTAGTAGGTAGGTAGGTACACACAGCTCCTTTAAGTAGTTACCCCACCAAAAGACATGTGCGTTCAAATCCGTGATAGGCCCAAGTTGGTTTTTGTATTTTGCAAAAACATTTTATTTTAAATAATGTATTGTTTTAGTGAATAAAGAAGTTTAAGTAAGTTTTTTTTTTTAAATTCTGTTTTTATTATTGTTTTTTTCAATAAAACAATACTTTTGCGACGACAAACAACAATAATAGGGTTAACATTTACGACAACTTATTCATCGTCTAAATAGACTGGAGGTTTCAAGACCGCTTACCGTGCATAAGATTGGAAGTTCAAATCCTATATAGGCACGAAATGTGCTTTTTGTTTATTATATTATTTTGATATATATTTCTATTTTGTTTTAAGTAGTAATTATTTACAAAGAATTAAAAATCAAGAAAAATAAAATACTTTATTAATCATTTAATAATATTTATTATTGCTATTATTTAACAAAACTATGATCTTATTTTACAACAAACAGAACAACTATTTTAGTTCTCATAAAATCAGAAATCATTTAAATAAAAAATTGATAAAATTAGTAGTCGTTTACTCTTCGCCGTTTTAAGTGAACGTATACAAAGTTCTAACTTGAAGGTATGGATTAATTTTATAAAGACAACGTAAGTAAGTAAAATTAATGGATACCCTCAAATTATAACATCTTTCGATTAGACAGGGACCTAAAGATATAATGACTCAGCCGATAGTAGATAACAATTTCATCGCAATTCATATGGGCTCGCTGGCTAGTTCGTCAAACTGCCGGTATGAGTATGACGACGTTCGGTGATGCGATGGTTCGAATCCGAGTCAACACAATGGACTCTTTTTGAAGTATTCTTTAGATTATTCGTAAGGAATTCAATGTTGTAGCAGTGTAACATTTTAAAACTTGAGGGGTTAGGACATAGTGACGCTTTCTGTACATAATGTGTCTTTTTAATGGATAAGTATTTCCTTTTATCTCCCGAAAAAAAAAGATGTCTGGATTAATAAATTAAGTGAATTGAGTAAAGGTAAGTGATAGATATGAGTGAAATTAGTAGTTATAGGCGGGTCATGAATCATTATACGGTAGGTACGCTTGTGTTAAAACCTCGGGGCATGTGTGTTTTGTTTTGTTAGTTTGTATAATTCAAAGTAAAGACGTGGTTTTTATTAATAATATTTATGTACACATAGTAAAATACAATAACAAAACTAAATGGAAACACAAAGTAGGCAAATGTAATTAAAATGCTGGAGGCGGGCAGCCCTATCGCCTGTTTACGTACCGCGCGGCTGTAGGCATTTATTTCAAGGTTACGGCTGAGTTACAATACTGTATGATCTTTATACTGTGCCCGGAGCGTCTCCCGCGGTGGCTGGGACGGGAGGCTCTCTCCCTCATCCGTCCCGCCACCTCCTTCGCTAGCATGACTGCTTCGCAGAAGGAGGTGACTGCCTCCCACTCCCTCTCGCCCCGGACCATAGCTTGCACCAGGGCCGGACGCGAGAGGTCGCCGCCGCTGCCGATCGCCTCTACGAGGCCATGGCGGTGCTCCGCCCAAGCGGGGCAGACCTCCACCGTGTCCTCTGGGCGATCCTGGCAATGGTGACACCCGGTCACAATTACCCCTTTCAATTCAAGCGCGTGCAGTTTCCTGTGAGCGTGTGCTTCGCCATGAAAATAAATAAGTCGCAGGGGCAGACACTGAAGGCTGCGGGTGTCGACCTCAGGACGAGCTGCATCTCACACGGTCAACTGTACGTCGCTTGCTCCCGCGTCACCAGTCCTGACTCGCTGTACTTACATATTGAATGAGACTGAGGGAAAAACAACGAACGTTGTTTACACAGAAGTGTTACAGTAAATTATAACACTTCTGTTATTCGACGTCTCCTAAAGTTCCTTATTAACCCGACGTCTCTTACCAGTAAATTAACTACATAACTTTCAAATTTTAAATAGTTTTTGAGCGATCTAAGCTATAGTACCTACCAGTATGAGACGCATCTTTTGACTGTTTCTGTAAATCAACAAACTATCACTAACTATTATTAAAATAATACTTATGCGATACGTGGGCAAAGCCACGAGTAAAGCTATAGTTTATAAAGATTTTTTTAAAAAGTTATTTGCCATATTATTGTTAATTCAGTGTACCCTTGGGATCCACTGCGGATTTACGGGAAAAAAAAATGTTGTATAGGTACTAAGTCTGGGCAACATATAGGCTATAATTTATTTTGGAAAATGGTACACCTGATGCAGAGAACCGCAACAGACCAGCTAAAGTATAAGAGATATAAAAATGGTGACATAGCAAAAAATATTCCACGTGAAGAGCATTTTCTGCTGTGAGAATAAATTTGAAAATTTGGGACACCTGTTGTGGAACTCCAAAACCCAGCGACACTATAACATATAGGAACGCCAACTTCAGCTACTAGGAAAATATTCACAACTCGATAACAGGGGGCCTAAAAAGGCCAGTTTGGCAGAATCATTAAAGGATAACATTATGAATCATAATATGGCGAAGGCAGTCCGTGTTTTTCTTTGTTTCGCTGCACTACGTAGGTATAATCAAAGAGATTGGGATTGGATTTGGATTGGATTGATTATTATTTTAGCACAGACAAAAAATATAACTGAAAAATCCTTCACCAATGGGATTTGATACGATTAACTTAACAGTTAACTGTCCATTATGATTCATAATGTTATCCTTTTATGATTCTGCCAAATTGGCCTTTTTAGGCCCTCCAGGACAGAGAATAGAGATTTTTTAATGGATACCTCTCTCTCCGATGTTTTCCCCTTGATCAAGGTAAAACCTAATGGTAAGTGGTACTTATCTATAATTTACATACATACTTTATACCATTAGGGTCAAGTGAATCAATTCTTCTTCAAGTAAGGTGGAAGAGTTTAGTGCAGCAATTCCGAAACTATAATTATTAGGTCCTTACCTATGAAATTGTACAGACATTGTGAGGCATGCGCAGCGCACGGCGCCATATCGGGGGGCACGGCAGTGCCCCCACCAAGTCGAGCAAAAAGCGGCACGGCCGTACCATCCTTTTCTCGAAGCAGTTCAAGCCATTTTCGACCCCCTATAACTTCGTTGTGGATAAAACTAGAGACCTGAATTTTCAGTAATCAAGCAGGTATTGTATAAACACGGTATATTTCAAATTTCATTCAATATAACTAGTCAAAGTTTCTTAATTTTGTCACTCACTGACTGACTGACTGACTGACTGACCGATCATCAAAACTCTAAGGCACTTCTAGCAGACATAGAAGCTTCAAATTTAGAACACAATTAGCGTTTAGTGTATAAATCAAGGAAAAACTAAAATATTTTGCATTTTCGTTCCAGTTTTCTAGATACACCAACTGCATAAATAACTTTGTAATCCCATATAAATATATAGAATTACAAAGTTACATTTGCAGTTAATTAATCAGTGTACCTGAACAAAGTCGCTTCCTGCTGTCTGTCTGTCCCTATGGATGCTTAGATCTTTAAAACTGCGCAACGGATTATGATGCAGTTTTTTTTAATAGATAGAATGGTTCAAAAGGAAGGTTTATTTGTATAATACATGCATAATATAATAGAGAAACACTGATAATTTTAGAGGTTTCTAATGTGATGTCGTAAATAAACAGATTTTCTTGCGCTTATATTGCAAAAGCTAGCTGAACCCTACGAGATAGATCAAAATAATGTACTACAGTATTGCACACCTTAAAAAGATCTACAAAAAAGTTCGCGATGGTATGTCTATCTGTTAGGGATAACCCACAATAACCATTGTTTGTCCTTTACTTTTTACGAGAAATAGTGGCTTGTTTACGAAGCGATTTTAAGCAATACAGCATTAATCCAATTAAGTACCTTAAATACATTGTGCATTTACTATAGATCAATTTGGCCCTTTGAAGCATGTAATTTAAATGAATATTTTTGAAGATATTACAGATTTAAAATGTAGGGACATAGCGGTTGCGCTGGTGAGTTTACCTATGGCAACGACAGGATAGTACGGTTAAGTAGTCACGACCTCTCATTGTTTGGGGTGGGGTGTACCTCGAGCTCAGCAACTCCCCTAAATAAATATCTTGGTATTACCCTGGACAGGTCTTCTGTCTTAAGTTATTACATTATTAGCAAACCTAACAACATCTTGTAGTGACCATCAATATTAAAAATCTTCTATGTTTTAAATAAATAAATTAAGATAATTAAAATAATAACTTAAGACAGAAGGTTCCTTAAGTAGGGAGTGAATAAATTAACCGACTTGGTATTTCATGGATCTCACAACTTTTTACGGTAGAAGAACTGAGTTGCGAGACTTGGCTTTTTTTACAAGTTATGTTTTTGATGGCATAAAAATTGTACAGACATTGTGAGGCATGCGCAGCGCACGGCGCCATATAAAAATTGTACAGCCATTGTGAGGCATGCGCAGCGCACGGCGCCATATAAAAATTGTACAGACATTGTGAGGCATGCGCAGCGCACGGCGCCATATAAAAAAACCGGCCAAGAGCGAGTCGGACTTGCGCACCGAGGGTTGCGTACCATCTTAAGTTTTTAAATTTTCACCGGCGAGCTACTTACTAGATCTCGTTCAAACCAATTTTCGGTGGAAGTTTACATGATAATGTAAATCATATATTTTTTTTAGTTTTATCATTCTCATAATTTAGAAGTTACAGGGGGGGGGGGACACATTTTCCACTTTGGAAGTGTCTCTCGCGCAAACTATTCAGTTTAGAAAAAAATTATATTAGAAACCCCAATATCATTTTTGAAGACCTATCCTATACCCCACACGTACGGACGCCAGCAGGTCAACCTACCCGAAACTGTCAGATTTTCCCAATCAACCTTGAACCTTATGTTTTAGCAATAAAGTCAAAAATCTATTAAAGAAATCTGACAGATTGTAGTAACTTGATGTGCTGGCGTCTGTACATATAGGTTTGATAAAAAAAAAAAAATGAGTTTCAGTTCTAAGTATGGGGAACCCCCATAATTTATTGTTTTTTCTATTTTTTTGTGAAAATCTTAATGCGGTTCACAGACAACTACTTACAGTACTTACCAAGTTTCAACAGTGTAGTTCTTATAGTTTCGGAAAAAAGTGGCTGTGACATACGGACGGACAGACAGACAGACATGACGAATCTATAAGGGTTCCGTTTTTTGCCATTTGGCAACGGAACCCTAAAAATGTATTGTTTTTTAACCGACGAAAAAACGGAGGAGGTTCTCAAGTCGACGCGTATAATTTTGTTTATTATTTTTAGGGTTCCGTAGCCATATGGCAAAAACGGAACCCTTACGGATTCGTCATGTCTGTCTGTCTGTCTGTCCGTCTGTATGTCACAGCCACTTTTTCCGAAACTATAAGAACTACACTGTTGAAACTTGGTAAGTAGATGTATTCTGTAAACCGCATTAAGATTTTCACAAAAAAATAGAAAAAAACAATAAATTATGGGGGTTCCCCATACTTCGAACTGAAACTCAAAAATTTTTTTTTCATTACTTAAACCCGATCGTGTGGGGTATCTATGGATAGGTCTTCAAAAATGATATTGAGGTTTCTAATATATATTTTTTTTTGTATTATTTATTATGTCTGCAATCAGTGAGTTTCACTATGAGCGGATGTTTTGAGTGATGTATTGGCGCGCAAACGTGGTCGTTAACGAAACGTCAAAAGTCCACACTCGGGGTCTGCCAGCGAGCAATGGAACGAAGTATTCTTGGAGTCAAAGTCACGGACCGCATTCGGAACAGTATACTTCGTTCCAAAACACAAATTGCAGACGTGGGCAACACAGCCGCCAAACTGAAGTGGAATTGGGCAGGCCACCTCTGCCGCATGTCGCAACAGAATTGGGCAAAAGTAGCCACTGACTGGATTCCGAATAACAGGAATCGGCGACGCGGTAGGCCCAGAAAGAGATGGCGTGACGAATTGGACGCCTACCTAAGGGATTGGCCGGATTTGGCTAGAGACAGGAAAAAATGGAAAGACGGAAGGGAGGCCTTTGCCCTGCAGTGGGACATAACAGGCTCATAATAATAATAATAATTGGCGTGTAGAGTGTGCTCCTCAGTAAGAGCAACCTCTCATTAATTGCTTTACAAGATAATATCTTTCCTCTTGAGGCGCTTCACGAAGCTGCGCATTGTGAGCTGCGTTGCCAGTGTATTTGGGTGACTCTTTAGTCTCTCCCTGTATCTTGAAGTTACACTCTGGACTTCCTCCTTCACTGTTGTAATCTCAGCATGCTCATGGAGTTCCGCGACAGTAGTAAACCATGGTGCATTGCATATTGTTCGTAGGATTGAGTGTTACATCCTTTGCAGGCATGTTATGCTGGAATTGCAAGCACTCCCCTGGGGGAGCCCATGTGAATGTACGGTATTCAGCTCTGGAGCTGAATACCGTACATCATCACCTTTTACAAAATATTGCTTTTCAGGAAAAGCAATATTTTGTAAAAGGTGATGAGCATCAGGATGCAGGGACGTTAATTGTTGAGGAGTTCTCCTAGTAAGAACCAGGAGAACTGGAGCTGATTGAGAAGTCACCATCAGCTCCACTTCACCATACGCATTGTAACGTGCATAAATTGCTTAGCCACCATATTAAAGTAATCGAATCGCAACCCGAGAAATATTTGTCATTGAGTAGTTCCGATGGCCATCTGTGGTCTTCATCATCAGCTCCACTTTACCAAATGATGATTTCCAAGAGCAAATGCTCAAGTTACTTTAATTATTGAGTAGGCCACACGACGAAAGAGCATTGCTAGAAATGACGCGATTACGCAACTTAAATTCGGTTTCAAATTGACGCATCAGCATGACTAGTAGGTAGTGGTCGTCCTATGTAAAACTACAATCTTAATTAGGTATTATTTTTAACCGACTTCAAAAAAGGAGGAGGTTTCTCAATTCGGCCGTATATATATATATACTTTTTATGTTTGTTCGCGGATAACTTCGTCGTTTATGAACCGATTTTGATTATTCTTTTTTTGTTGGAAAGGAGATATGCCAAGGGTGGTCCCATGATAAGGAAACCAGGATCTGATGATGGCATCCCAGTGAAATCGAGGGGAACATTTGAAAATCGTAGGAGTAACTAGTGCGTTTGTTTAAAGAAGGCCTGGAGTCGATCTGATGATGGAGCCGAAAGACAGTCGAGGGGACTCCTCAACGATTTACAGCAGTTACCTTGTGTTTGGGCTTGATTAATTTGTATTGATGTGAACTTTACACCTACATGGTTGTGACTGTCATTAGGGGTCTGATGATGAAGACGAAGGACAGTTAAGGGAACTCCTCCACAGTTTACAGTAGCTACCTTGTGTTTGGAATTAATTCATTTATATTGATGAGAACTGTAATGGCAAAGGGAACATTTCATGTATATGGATTATAAGTGCCATTACAGGTCTGATGATGGAGACCATAGACAGTCGAGGGATTTTCTCAACGATTTACAGCAGCAGTTCGTGCTTTAAAATACCTAATGAAAAAATTAACAAACGCACTAGTCGCTCCTACGATTTTCGATTGCTCCCCTCGATTTCACTGAGATTCCATCATCAGATCCTGGTTTCCTTATCATGGCACCCACCCTTGGCATATCTCCTTCCAACAAAAAAAGAATAATCAAAATCGGTTCATAAACGACGAAGTTATCCGCGAACAAACATAAAAAAAAAACGGTCGAATTGAGAAACCTCCTCCTTTTTTGAACTCGGTTA
Source organism: Oligia fasciuncula (assembly GCA_963082905.1). Lineage (NCBI taxonomy): Eukaryota > Metazoa > Arthropoda > Insecta > Lepidoptera > Noctuidae > Oligia > Oligia fasciuncula. The sequence goes on from OY720386.1 coordinate 187,601, forward strand.
AAAAGTACTATTTGGTAAGCAAGTTATTGTTTAAATGTTCACTTGCCTAACATTAGGTTTGCGTTACAATTTTTTGTGAAAAGTTTATTTGCTAAGTAATGATTTGGCAAATGAAATTATGCGGAAAATTGTTTGGGAAGTGATAGGTAATTTGGCATTTGCTTTTCGATGAAACAAGGGAGACCCCGGTTGGGTACGTAACTACGTACAAGTGCAAGTGCTTATGATTAGCAATCGCCCCTAGGACGACCTACTGACCCCGTTCCATCATAGACCTCATCTATCGCTTACCATCAGGCGTGATCGGGGTCAAGCAAGAGCGGGCCCATTTAGTAATAAAAAAAAACATAATAATAATTTGCTTCAAAATGATTCTGATTCCGATTGATAGTGTGTGACGCAATTAGAGTGCCGCTCATCATTTATGATTGTGACAATGCAATAGATAGCAGTGCGTCGATATCGGCGGCGCTCCGTGCCGAACGGCCGAACGTTCACCCAACGGCTGCAGCGCGGAGCAGACGAACGGCGGTGGCGGCCACGGACACGGCCTCGGCCGCGGCCACGGACGAGGCCGCGGCCCGACGCGGCCGGCGGGCGGCGGCGGCGGCGTTGCACTACTTACTGCGAACTGTCACTGCTGCCGGGCGAGAGCAGCTCGTGCGAGTAGATCAGTAGAGCGGCGCGCGCTCCCGCCACTCTGTTTATTTATACATCCCGCTGTCATTGTCAGGGCAGCACGCCGACGCCGCCGCGCCCGCACCGCCCCCTGCGCCCGCGCGCCACCACCGCCCTCCCGCGTGTATATATTTACCACAATTTTACAAACGTACTCACAATAGAACGTACTGTTCAATTGATCAAATCGAGTTATTTATACGCGGCTTGGTGTCGCACTCGTGTGCTCGTACTATGTAGTTGGGTACTAGTCCAGCCAGAAACAGTCGTGTTTTTATGAATGTGAATATCGACTGTTGGCAGTACAGGCATTGGCTAATCGAATAATACTGAAACACGTTGGTTTGGTAGCCTACTAGCCTCCATCGCTTCTCTTGTCTCACCGCAGCACCACAGCCTGCTGATGAGCTGACAGCACCACACGCCGGTCACGTGACCTGTACACTGCACACGAAAGTTATGCAGGCGATCATTAGTAGTGAACGTCTTTCAGCTGAAATGATGATTATGAAACAAGGAACAGGAAAGCATCCTACTTACCTTTCTAAATAAATACCTACTCCATTTTACCAGAATATTTACTGTGCACCTTCCGACAGTCTTACGGAAATATTTTTTATAAAAAAAAGTAATTTAAAAAAATTAAACCGACTTCAAAACAGTAACTCAAAATTATGAAATACTTAACTTTAATTTCGGAAGTCGGTGTCTTAGGATCTGTATTTTAGTTTTAGTTTTTGCCATCGACTTCCGAAATTAAAGTTTAGTAAGTATTTCATAATTATTATGAGTTAATTTCTTTTTGTTGAAGTCGGTTTAATTCAATTTTAAAATTACTTGTTTACTTCGTAATTTTAAGTTTTAAGTAAAAACTGGAATATTTGTTTGTACTTAATAAGTATAGGTAGGTACTTAATAGTTTTGTTGTCAATATTGCACTAGAATTTGACCAAGGTTTTGAGATGTTTTCCCTTTGACACTACACCCATAGCTCGTATGAATAAGCCAGGCCGTCACACTTACACGTATTAGTCCATATCTTGAAAATTACTGAATCGATTTTGATGAAACTTGTACTGTTCCCTATGTTGAAGTAAAAGTTAGTATATTGTAGTAAGCCAATAAAAAAATGGTCACGATCCGATTAATAGTTGCGGAGAAATGCGTGGACAAAAATACATACATACATCTATAAAATTTAGTATATTAGTTTGGAAGCCCTAATACATTGTCATATGTGAATATAATGCAGTGCCAATAATATTACATACCTACATACGTGTCGAATTGATAACCTCCTTTTTTTTAAGTCGGTAAAAAACTAGCTTATGCCCGCGGCTTCGCCCGCGTGGATGTGCGAAAATATCCCTCGAGAACGTACTACTGGGATAAAAAGACCGTATGTGTTTTCCCAGGTTATAAACTATCTACGTGCCGAATTTCATCCAAATTCGTTCAGCCCTGTTTGCGCCAACCCGGAACATACAGACAAACGGACACAAATTCTAAAAACTATATTTTTTCAGCATCACTCGTTCCCGCGCCTCGTAGCAATGATTTTTTTTAATATCAATGTACAGTTTTGACTTCAATTTAATATTATATTATAACTAGCTTCTACCCGCGACTTCGTCCACGTGACATTTTGGCAACCGACCCACCGCATCGCTGCGCTATTTGTTCATTTTCGCTTAGCGATCTTTCCGACTTTTTATTTTTTGGTTCTTAGCGTGATGTTAAATAGTCTATAACCTTCCTCAACAATTGGGCTGTCAAATAGTCACCCTCTGACGCGTTGCAGGCTGTTGGCACATAACAAGAACCACGAGGCGTCCCAGCAAAATCAAAACTTTTTACAAAAAAAACAACCGACTTCCAAAAAATACACTACCTACAAATTGAAAAATAACTTTAATTTCGGAAGTCGGTGTCTTTGGTTCCGCATTTTCGTTTAATGACACCGACTTCCGAAATTAAAGTTATTTTTCAATTTGTAGTGTATTTTTTGGAAGTCGGTTGTTTTTTTTTGTAAATAGTTTTTATTTTTCACTTTTTAGTGGGTCAGTTTGTAATTACAAGCTTTTTTATCTAAGTTACAATAGCCTAATGTCAACTGCTCATCACATGTTACAAAATATTGCTTTTCCCGATGCTGAGACGTTTATTGTTGAGGAGTTCTCCTGGTAAGAGCCAGGAGAACTCTTCAACAACCACTCACCATACGCATTGTAACGAACATAAATTGCTTAGCAACCATATTAAAGTAATCGAATCGCAACCCGTGAAATATTTGTCATTTAGTAGTTCCGATGGCCATCTGTGGTCTTCATCATCAATCAGCTCCACTTTACCAAATGATAATTTCCGAGTAGTTACTTTAATTATTGAGTAGGCCACACGACGAAAGAGCATTGCTAGAAATGCGATTACTCAACTTAAATTCGGTTTCAAATTGACGCATCAGCATGACTAGTAGGTAGTGGTCGTCCTATGTAAAACTACAATCTTAATTAGGTATTATTTTTGTACGAACTGAACATTTTGGCATATTGAACCGTATGAATTAAGCCCAACAAAAGGTAACTGCTGTAAATCGTTGAGGAATTCCCTCGACTGTCTATGTTCTTCATCATCAGACCTGTAATGGCACTTATAACCTATATGGGTGTTGGGTGCATAGTTTTTATTTATTTATCACATGAAATGTTTCTTTTGCCATTACAGTTCTCATCAATATAAATGAATTAATTCCAAACACAAGGTAGCTACTGTAAACTGTGGAGGAGTTCCCTTAACTGTCCTTCGTCTTCATCATCAGACCCCTAATGACAGTCACAACCATCTAGGTGTAAAGTTCACATCAATACAAATTAATCAAGCCCAAACACAAGGTAACTGCTGTAAATCGTTGAGGAGTCCCCAGATCGACTCCAGGCCTTCATTAAATTGTAGTGCTTTAAAATACCTTATAGAACTAGAACCTGCTCGAAATAGAACCTGCTCGAATCGTCCGCAGTACAGTTTTTCGATGTAATGAAATATGTATCGCAGTAACAAGGCGTCGATTTAACAAGGCGTCGCAGTATAGAGATGTCGTTGAAAGATTTTCGAAGAAACAAAATTCGATGATACGGCTTTCGCACTCAAGTAGGTATTCCTGCTCGTGCAGGCTGCAAGCATACCGACAGCAAGGCTCGCAGTGGTGTGGGTGATAGGATGGTGGACGTGGGCCTGACGACCGCGACACGGGGGTGGAACAGTATGTGAGATGTCCATGATTAGTACTCTACGCTCTCCTTGAGAGCTATGCAGGTAGAACCTGCTCGTGCAGGCTGCGAGCACACCGACAGCAAGGCTCGCAGTGGTGTGGGTGATAGGATGGTGGACGTGGGCCTGACGACCGCGACACGGGGGTGGAACAGTATGTGAGATGTCCATGATTAGTACTCTACGCTCTCCTTGAGAGCTATGCAGGTAGAACCTGCTCGTGCAGGCTGCGAGCACACCGACAGCAAGGCTCGCAGTGGTGTGGGTGATAGGATGGTGGACGTGGGCCTGGCGACCGCGACACGGGGGTGGAACAGTATGTGAGATGTCCATGATTAGTAGGTACTCTACGCTCTCCTTGAGAGCTATGCAGGTAGAACCTGCTCGTGCAGGCTGCGAGCACACCGACAGCAAGGCTCGCAGTGGTGTGGGTGATAGGATGGTGGACGTGGGCCTGACGACCGCGACACGGGGGTGGAACAGTATGTGAGATGTCCATGATTAGTACTCTACGCTCTCCTTGAGAGCTATGCAGGTAGAACCTGCTCGTGCAGGCTGCGAGCACACCGACAGCAAGGCTCGCAGTGGTGTGGGTGATAGGATGGTGGACGTGGGCCTGACGACCGCGACACGGGGGTGGAACAGTATGTGAGATGTCCATGATTAGTACTCTACGCTCTCCTTGAGAGCTATGCAGGTAGAACCTGCTCGTGCAGGCTGCGAGCACACCGACAGCAAGGCTCGCAGTGGTGTGGGTGATAGGATGGTGGACGTGGGCCTGGCGACCGCGACACGGGGGTGGAACAGTGAGAAGAAAGTGATCTACGTAGTCCACAGATTCGGATGTGAAGTTGGAACATTTTCCGCAGGTGGCGGGCGATGACGAGGTGCGGCTGGACGAGGAGATGGAGCGCGTGGTGTGGGGCGACGCCGCGCCGCGCCTGCCCGCCGCAGCCGCCGAGCCGCGCCGCGACAGCGCCGCGCCGCCGCCCTACTCGCACACGCACCTTCCTGGTAAGTTGAGCTCATTCTGTGCACAGAACAACTTTTTATATTTTTTGCCATCCGAGTCATTTTGTTTAGAGCGCTCCGCGCTCCTTAAATAGTTTTGGTTCTTATATTTTGATTGTGAAGCTCGACTCACTCGCGATAGCGAATTCGTGACTATATCAGTGGCCCTGACTGCGCTCGCCACGACGTGCTTCATGAATAAACGACGAATGTCCACGCGAGCTGCCGCGCTGTGACCCTCGACATGCGTCCGCCACGGCCGGCGGCCGCCGCACAGTCCGCACCCGCTCGGCGCTCGCCGACTCCATGGAGGGGTGTCAGCCATGTGCGCTAGCGTGCACAAACTCCCAGCTGGACCACCTGCCCAACTACATAGGCGAAACACAAGTTTAGACGGGCTTAATGATGTCGCTGGTTTTTACAGTTTGCATAAAATATTAAAAATATGGTCCGCGATATCTTTTTCCCAAACTAGTTAGTGAGTGTTGTGAGCGACATCCAGTCTAGCCAGATACGGTTGAATACGAGTAGTTCACACATACTCGCCTGGAACTATCTTATTTGAATACCAATAGTTCACACATACTCGCCTGGAACTATCTTATTTGAATACCAGTAGTTCACACATACTCGCCTGGAACTATCTTATTTGAATACCAATAGTTCACACATACTCACCTGGAACTATCTTATTTGAATACCAGTAGTTCACACATACTCGCCTGGAACTATCTTATTTGAATACCAGTAGTTCACACATACTCACCTGGAACTATCTTATTTGAATACCAGTAGTTCACACATACTCACCTGGAACTATCTTATTTGAATACCAGTAGTTCACACATACTCGCCTGGAACTATCTTATTTGAATACCAATAGTTCACACATACTCACCTGGAACTATCTTATTTGAATACCAGTAGTTCACACATACTCACCTGGAACTATCTTATTTGAATACCAGTAGTTCACACATACTCGCCTGGAACTATCTTATTTGAATACCAATAGTTCACACATACTCACCTGGAACTATCTTATTTGGGTGCTATTGGGCAATACTAAATAAGTATCCCACCAAAAACATTTTCATGTAAAATGTTGCCAAGACGAGACCACATATGGCTCGCACGGGTCTCCCTTGTTTTGCCGAAAAGATTTTGCCAAATTATGACTTCCCAAACAATTTTCCGCATAATTTAATTTGCCAAATTATTACTTAGCAAAAAATCTCTTCACAAATAATTGTAACCCAAACCTAATGTTTGGCAAGTGAACGTTTAAACAATAACTTGTTTACCAACTAGTACTTTTACCAATTTTTATTTAGTCAAATATTTCAGTTGGAATTACTCATTTTACGCAAAATTACATTTGCCAAATATTTAGTATCGTCAGTTTTCGCAGTTTTAAGGCAGCCATTTCAAGCATAAGATCTAACTTTGAAGACGTTTTATTACAAGGGTGTTTTTTCCACTTGGGACAAATTCTAAACAGGTAATAATAATATTAAGTATTCTGGTAGTATTTTTTAAAATAATTAATCTCGTCTAACTAGTTCAGTTTCGGGTAGACATTTTTTCCATTTTTTTTTCTATATAATCTAGTCGTTTCTAGCAGTCGTCACAGTTTTAACCTAACCTAACCTAAGCATTTTTTTAAAATAATTAACCTCGTATAACTTATTCGGTTCTCGATAGCCTGCTAAAAATAATCTCTTTTTTCCATATTTTTTTTTTCTATATAATCTAGTCGTTTCTGGCACTCGCCGGCCGCTGCCGCGTCACCGCTCGCTTCGCTCGCTCGGCTCGTGCGTAGGAGGTCGCAGTTTTAACCTAACCTAAGCATTTTTTTTAATAATTAACCTCGTCAAACTTATTCGGTTCTCGATAGCCTGCTAAAAATAATCTCTTTTTTCCATATTTTTTTTTTCTATATAATCTAGTCGTTTCTGGCACTCGCCGGCCGCTGCCGCGTCACCGCTCGCTTCGCTCGCTCGGCTCGTGCGTAGGAAGTCACAGTTTTGTCCTAACCTAACCTAAGCATTTTTTTTAAATAATTAACCTCGTAACTAATTCGGTTCTCGATAATGTCCATTGCAAAAAAAATTAAATTGTAAGTTACAAATATTTTGTATTAAATAAATGATTATTTTAAAATAAAATTGCATTTTTTAATTATTTAATTCCCAAAAAAAAACTCAAAAAATCTTATTTATGCCTTTATATTTTTTGTCATAACAAATCGTTTGACCAAACGTTTATTGTCTAAAGATTGTTTGCCGTAATAAATCATTTGATTAAAGACCAAATGCCTAAATGACAATATCCTTAATAATATTCTGCCAAGTAAAAATTTGACCAAATGAAAATGTGCATACTAAAATTATTCCAAACATTGCATTGGTATAATAAAGGGTAGTGAAATTTTGGCAAAATCTTTTCGGCAAAACGGCAGGATCCCGGCTCGCACTGTCAAAAAGTTATCAGATCTCATGTAGAGCCAAGCTTCTGACTCTACACGCCCTAACTTCACAAACTCTACACCTTAGTCAAAATATGAGGCTAGGCCGTTTTTCGGTTTACATACCAAATTTCAGCTTTCTAGGACTTCAGGAAGACCCTTAGAATATTGATGATCATCAGTGAGTCAGTGAGTCAGTGAATCGGTGAGTCAGTGAGTCAGTGACGAAATCGGGGTACTTATTTTAGATATCAATAAAATCTAAAGTATAAGAGCTATGCAATTCAAACTTTATAGGTTTAATAAGTCAACCACTGACATCATATCCCGAAAATTTTGTTTATCTGGTATAATCCAAACCCAAGTTATGAAAGTTCAAAAATACGACGAAGTGCGTCGAGAAAAGGTAGGTAGTGCCCTTGCGCTTCGCTTGGCTCGTCTTGGCGGGGGCACTCCAGTGCCCCCAGATTTGCGCTACATGCCGACGCTACATATCGTCAGTGGTCGAATGAGTGAGGCTGCTCCCGAGGGCGACGCGCTCTCTCACTACAGAGGGTCGCGGGCGAGTCAGGGGCAGTCCAGTGGCGTGTGCTGCTGGGGCCAGGTGCTCTAACAGTGCGGTGTGTCTGCAGATGGCGCCAGCTCGCTGAGCAGCTCGGAGGTGTCACCGCCGGCCGCCGGCGTCCGCTCCGACCAGCAGGTGAGTGCACGCGATCGATCGCGCCACTTCGCTGAAGGCCGCGCCGTGCCGCGCGGGGCCCGCGCCGCGCGCTCAGTGCCTCGCCGGCTTCACTCCACCACGCAATACACAGATATTATCTACCTGAGCTTCATCATAACATTATCTCGACTCATTTTTTAATTAGAAAATTTTAAATTTGTATAACAAACGTATCCTGGGACGTACTAGGCAGCATGTGGCAGTCTCTATCCGCGGGTAACCTAGTGAGTTGAACAGAAGCAGACGATAGGCTCGCGACCGCGCTGCGGAGTAACGTGGACTTGGGTGCTCTGTGCAGGTGTCGAGCACGTCCGGCTCAGGCACAGGCAGCCCGCGCGACGCCGATGCGCGCCACGTGCAGTTCGACGCCGAGCGCGCCGAGCACGCCGAGCACGCCGACTTGCTGGACGACGCCACCGACGAGCGCCGCGCGCAGCGCAACATGTGAGTAAGCCACATTCCCCTATACAAGCCGTACGACATTACTCTGCGCAGTTGGATTTTGAGCTGAATATCAGAAAAACCTCTACGAAATAGAAGTAGAACTTTTATGCGTATCTTTATACCTATTTAAAATATTTATTCCTCATTTTTCATTATTGCGCCTATCACTGTTTGTCTTGTCTCTGCATCACCCAAAGGTTGACTGGTAGAAAATGCCTATGGCATTAAGTCCGCCTCTGTACATTTATGTGCTTGAAGTATTATATAAATAACTAGCTTCTGCCCGCGACTTCGTCCGCGTGAAATTTGTACTTTCCTAAAAAAAAAAACAAAAATGTATGTTTATGATCGTTATCATATTTTTTATTTGAAATGGGTTTGCTCTTGACTCTAGTCTAGGTCAGAGGTGACAGAGACAAAGAAATCGTGTATCATATAAATAGATAAGTAAGTATTCGGGCCAATTTTTAAGTTGGTAGATCAAAGGAATCAGATTTTTCAAATAAACTGTATCCCCGGTTGTCACCCCCACAGGGGTGGATTTTTGATAAATCGTTTGGGATGTGTTCATAACTTGACTCAAAGACCGATACTCATTTTCGAGTTAATGGAAGCAAGCAGTAAAATCCACCCCTTCTTCTTCTTAGCGTGTCCATAGCAATCTAAATGAACTCGGCCCAGAATTCGGCTACTTGTTTGGCGCCATCACCAGCGTCCATCAGTCGGTCATCGTCGTCGTCTGTTAATCCGACAGCTGGTTACATATTTTTCTAACCTATTAACTTTGTCACCCCCTAAATCCTGTGAGGGATTTTTTTAAACTAAAAGTGACATTCTTTATTATTTACTGAGCCAAATATTGCCAAGTTTCAAGTTTATTAACCAAATGAATAAGATTTTCCATATATACTGTATCCCCTCTTTTTATCCCCACAGGGGTGGAGTTTTGAAAAATCGTCTGGGATGTTTCTATAGCTTGAATTAAAGATTATTTATACCAATTTTCCAATCAAGCGACGTAATAAAATCCTCCCCCCTATGGAATTGACTATCCCTCTGCACCCCGTTAGGAGTAGATTTTCTAAATACCCAGATAAACTTTATTATTTATTTTGGTCTTACATACTGAGTTTCGAGTTAATTAGAACGCGCGTTAAAAATCTTCCATACAAAATTTTACACCCCCAATCTCCCTTTAGATTCAAGTTTATTAACCAAATGAATAAGATTTTTCATATAAACTGTATCCTCGCTTTTCACCCCCACAGGGGTGGAATTTCGAAAAATCGTATGGGATGTGTTCATTACTTGACTCAATGATTGTTTATTAAGTACCAATTTTAGAGTTAATCAAGACACGCATAAAAATCCTTGTCTGTAAAATTAACTAAGTACCCCTTTTCACCATATATATATATATATATATATATAGTTTCAAGTTTATTAATTAACCAAATGAATAAGATTTTTCATACAAACTGTATTCCCGCTTTTCACCCCCACAGGGGTGGAATTTCGAAATATCGTTTGGGATGTGTTCATTACTTGACTCGAAGATTTATTGATACCAATTTTCGACTTAATCAAGCCACGCAGTAAAATGTTCGCCTGTATAATTAACTACCCCTTTTCACCCCGCTAAGGGTAGATTTTCGAAAAACCCTGATACACGTTATTCTTTGTAGCCTCCACCCGTTCGATTCCCACCTGATAATTGGCGACTGAATAAAAAAACGGGTGTGTACCTTTAAAAGTATATATATTTACAAAAATACCAAGCTTGTAAGCCGGAGGCACACAAAGATTTGTGGGTCGTGGGTTACGGATGTCTGTCGTCACTCCTGCAGGGATAGGTACTCCCCTGTAATTGCGGACGAAAACCCGCTGGCCGGAGATGGAAGTTGGCCGAAGTTCTGTACAGAGCTGTACGGTGACGACACTGGTAGATAGAAGGGCGGCTATCTGACTTGCTCGGCGCACCGGTGGTGAAGAGTAAAGGTGAAACCTGGAAACCACCGTTCCAGCTGATTAGAACTCGGCCTATTATCCTCCGTGCTGGGGTACCACCGACGACAACGAGGAAGAGATACCTATTTAATTGTAGTAGTATTGACGTGGTGGTCCTGACCAGAACGGAGTTTACATATAAAGCAAGCTCGAGCAAAAATAAATTGGCAAAAAAAAATGGTTGCCTGTAAAGTCGGTTTTACGGGCGAAGATTTTACGTGACAACGACCGATCATCCGATCATAGTTGAGTGGGAGAGAGACGCAAGGCATTCGGCGGGCCTCTCTCTCGTTCGGTGACTCATCGTAACGTTACCGAGCGTTACACTTTTTCATAAGTGACTCCCAGTCGCAACCTAATTTAAGACGTTGTCACGTCAAAAAAAAAAATGGTTGCCTGTAAAGTCGGTTTTACGGGCGAAGATTTTACGTGACAACGTCTTTTTCTCGGTAGAATATTTATTGATATGAATATAATTAAATTGCACAATAGGAACAAGGAATTAAATGAAAATAAGAACGTAACGTTACCGAGCGTTACACTTTTTCATAAGTGACTCCCAGCCGCAACCTAATTTAAAATAAGAACGTAACGTTACCGAGCGTTACACTTTTTCATAAGTGACTCCCAGCCGCAACCTAATTTAAGACGTTGTCACGTCAAAAAAGATAATTATGAAACGGTTAAATGTTCAGAATTTAAATTTTAAAATTAATTTTGTACTTGAAGGTAGAAGGAAATTAAGTAGCATGATACAGCATTATTAGCAATTACTGAGGCAATTCCTAAATAGGGCTTACTTAATGTAATGAAATAAGCAACAGAAAATGAGAAATAAAACAAGCGTTCTAAATATTAGTAGGTACACAGAATAATGATTGGCAAAAATAAAAATGACAAAATTATGATGTTTGTAATTTGTGTGCTATTCAAAACTTACCCTAAATCGGGAATTTCACTACTTAAAACTTAATTGGCACTTGTTGAACTCGCCGTGTAGATTATGATTTTATATAAATAACGGTCGTGTCTGCTAGGGCGCTCGACAGGACACAAAGCGATACGTGCACTCTCACATCAGCCTAGAAACGACTGGCGAGGACTCATTCGCGGTCTCGCGTCTCCTGCGCGGGCGCGATCCCATTCACATCATTCATTCCATGCGAACACTCGCCCCGCACCGCACACGTACCTACCCGGCGCGTTCCAAGTCGTACACAAACAAAGAACAAAGCATTCATTTATAATAATTTGTCTTTTAGCATTAGTGCCGTAAACAAAACATGATTATTCATGTAACGTTCCGTTACACTTTATTATTGGTCTTAAGTATAAATACTAAGTTTCGATAATACCAAATTTACTTAGATAAGTATTCTTGCCAAATTTCAAGTTTAATAACTCAAGGAATAAGATTTTTCATACAAACGAAATCTCCCCGTTTCACCCCCTTAGGGGGTAAGTTTTGGAAAATCCTTTCTTAGCGCACGTCTACATCATAATAGCTATATGTGTGCCAAATTTCAGCGCAATCCGTTCAGTGGTTTGAGCTGTGCGTTGATAGATCAGTCAGTACGAGTCAGTCAGCGACGACACGGTTGTCGCAGCGATTGACTGATGCGCTGGGTGTCGCGGATTCGATTCCCGCACAGAACAAATATTTGTATGACCTACAATTAGTTGTTCCGGGTCTGGCTGTTTGTGTACGTGAATTTAAATGTTTGTAAACGCACTCACAATACAGAGAAAATTCCTAGTGTGGAGCAACGTTTTTTAATAAAAAATAAATTAAAAAAAATGGTTGCCTGTAAAGTCGGTTTTACGGGCGAAGATTTTACGTGACAACGACCGATCATCCGATCATAGTTGAGTGGGAGAGAGACGCAAGGCATTCGGCGGGCCTCTCTCTCGTTCGGTGACTCATCGTAACGTTACCGAGCGTTACACTTTTTCATAAGTGACTCCCAGCCGCAACCTAATTTAAGACGTTGTCACGTCAAAAAAAGTAACGGTTGCCTTTTATATATTTATATATATAATATAAAGATGAAGATAAACAGAACAACAGGGTTGACGGGGCTGAATTGAGTCGTTTCGCCGAGTCACTAGCCCCCGCGGCCCCGCGGCCCCGCGGCCCCGCCTCCATCTGTGGCGTCTCGGAGTCACTAGCCCCCGCGGCCCCGCCTCCATCTGTGGCGTCTCGGAGCTCGCTTTGCGGTGGTCAACGAGTGGTTATTTTCTTTTTGGCGGTGGTCGATGCTGTTAGGAGCTAGACCTTACAAACCCACCTCATCGGTTTCCGAAGTATACTTCATCGTACGACTCGCAGATGTTCCTTGCTGCACGACTATAAACTTGCCGTGTGCCGAAACTCGGCACACTTGGCGCTTGCTACTCGGCAGGTCGGCACTGTCACGTCCTGACACTCTAAATGTTACACTATTTCGGTGTATATAGCTCTCATTCGCTAAGTGTGCGAAAGCGAAAGCAAAGCGCGCCGCCAAAGTGTGGAACTCTCTGTGTTCCCTCCCACATTTAATTCTTCCTTCAAAGCAAGAGTGAACAGGCATCTTCTGGGCACGCTCGTTCCATCATAGACCTCATCTATCGCTTTCCATCAGGCATGATCGGGGTCAAGAGCGGGCCCTTTTGTAATAAAAAAAAAGAAAAAAAATCAAACCCGGTTCCAACCGCGTGTCCCACAACACCTCTCCTTTAGTATTGATAGGCTCGCTGTTGTTCACCATCTCCTAAATGTTACACTATGTCGGTGCAGCTCTCATTCGCCAAGTGTGCAAAAGCGAAAGCAAACTCGGTTCCAACCGTGTGTTCCACTACACCCCTCCTTTAGTATTATTGATAGGCTCGCGGTTGTTCACCATCTCCTAAATGTTACACTATGTCGGTGCAGCTCTCATTCGCCAAGTGTGCAAAAGCGAAAGCAAACTCGGTTCCAACCGTGTGTTCCACTACACCCCTCCTTTAGTATTATTGATAGGCTCGCGGTTGTTCACCATCTCCTAAATGTTACAACTATGTCGGTGCAGCTCTCATTCGCCAAGTGTGCAAAAGCGAAAGCAAACTCGGTTCCAACCGTGTGTTCCACTACACCCCTCCTTTAGTATTATTGATAGGCTCGCTGTTGTTCACCATCTCCTAAATGTTACAACTATGTCGGTGCAGCTCTCATTCGCCAAGTGTGCAAAAGCGAAAGCAAACTCGGTTCCAACCGTGTGTTCCACTACACCCCTCCTTTAGTATTATTGATAGGCTCGCGGTTGTTCACCATCTCCTAAATGTTACACTATGTCGGTGCAGCTCTGACATGTATGAAGCCAGCGCGCGCGCCGCGCGGCCCATGTGTGTGTGTTGTTGACAGTATTAAACTAGTGTTCAAGTAAGACGGTTCTTTCCTTTCACTCCCGCGCAGCATATATAACAGTGGCGACGAGGTGTACAAACGAATACCTACGAAAATAATTATAAAAAAAATGAACGCGTATCTAGGAAATTTGTCTTCATTTGACCACAAGACCAGCGAATGGCAAATTTATAAGGGAAAATTAACGCAGTTTTTGAAAATCAACGGTGTTAAAGACGATGTGAAGAGTGGAATATTACTGTGCCATCTTACGGAGGAGACGTATCGTCTACTACTTAACCTAGCGTTTCCAAAGGAGTTGGAAGCGCTGAGCTATGAGAACCTAGTGGGATTACTCGACAGCCATTTCAAGCCAAAAAAGTGCTCATTTGTGGATAAGGCGAAATTTTTTGGTGCCAGCAGAACAACAGGCGAAACCGTTGGAGAATGGGCGGCGCGATTAAGAGGTTTGGCAACTTATTGCGACTTCGGCACCGCTCTAGAAACGAACTTGAGAGATCGTTTTGTCCTCGGCCTGAGTGCAGGTCCAGAACGCGACAAGCTGTTCGAGCAGGAACCGTCGACGCTCACGTTGTCGCGGGCTATTGAAATGGCGGAGCAGGCAGCGTGTGCCAAGGAGGCAAAGGCCTTGTTAAGCAGCAGTTCGGAGACCATTCCTATCAAGGAGGAACCAGTATTCCGCGCGAAGTTCCAGGGTCAAGCTAGCCGTGGACGTGGTGCAGGTGGTGCTGATGCAGCAACCCGCCGTGATACGGAGCGTTGTGAGGTTTGCGGCATGAAAAATCATAGTGGTGAAAAGTGTAGATATAAGGGTTATACGTGCCAAAAGTGCGGTGTTAAAGGTCATTTAAAAAAAGTGTGCGGTAATTCTAAAAACACTCGTGTATATCATGTTGACTCAAATGAAGGAAGTAGCGGTAACCAGCCCCAGGACAAGGGTTGTGAGGAGTGCCAGAATTTTAACATAAGGTACGCGGCTGATAAGCCTATTGAAATTGAATTAGTTTTAGGTGATCAGTTTATTACAATGGAATTAGATTCAGGATCGGGTAGCACTGTTATTTCTGATAAATATTATTTTAAAAAGTTCTCGCAGTACTCGCTACAAAATTGCAATGTAAAGATGTGCTTGTACAATGGTCATAAAATCTCTCCACTAGGATTTTTCACTGCTAAAGCAAAATTTAATAAATTACAAAGGGAAATTAAAGTTTTTGTAGTTAAAAATGGAGGCCCTCCATTGTTGGGTAGGGATTTCATGACCACTTTTAATTTAATAATAACAACAAACATTAACTCTTTAGTAAATAGCGATAAGGATATTCTGGAATTGCATGAAAAATATCCAGATCTATGGCGAGATGAGTTGGGTGCATTTAATAAATTTAAAGTTACCCTACAACTTAAAGAAAATTCAGTTCCGAAGTTTTTTAAGCCACGAAGTGTACCCTTTGCCCTAAGAGATAAGGTCGAACGTGAATTAGAGCGGTTAGTAGGTCTGGGTATTTTGGTGTCAATAAATCACGCGCAATACGCCACTCCAATAGTGCCGGTGTTAAAGGAAAACGGGCAAGTCAGAATCGCGGGGGATTTTTCGGTAACACTTAATAAAGACCTTGTAATTGATAAATACCCATTACCCAGGATTGAAGAGGTTTTTGCGAAGATTGGAGGGGGCGAGCTGTATAGTAAAATCGATCTAAAAAATGCATACAATCAATTTATATTCGACGAGTCATCACAGGAACTAACGGCAATTAATACTCATAAAGGTCTATACAAATTTACACGTTTAGTTTACGGCCTAGCTAACGCACCCGCTATTTTTCAAAAGTCCATGGAGACACTATTAGCGGGAATAGACGGAGTCTGTGTCTGGCTCGATGACATATGCATTACGGGTCCCGATAGAAACTCGCACATTAATAGACTAACGGAAGTTTTAGGAAGATTAAGCGATGCGGGTCTACGTCTTCAAAAAGACAAGTGCCAGTTTTTCAAACAAAGCGTGCTTTACTTGGGCTACGTGATTAGTAAAGCGGGACTAATGACGAGTCCAGAAAAGGTCAAGGCAATATTAAGCGCCCCCGAGCCGACCAACATTTCCGAGGTAAAAAGATTTTTAGGCGTTGTTAACTATTACAGGAATTTTATCCCTAACGCTTCGTCAGTACTTAGTCCTCTCCACGAACTATTACGAAGCGATGTGCCTTGGGAGTGGGGAGACAGGCAGCGGCAAGCTATGGTAGCGGTGTGCCGGGAACTAGCCTCGGAGCGCGTACTAGCGCATTTCGAGCCGACGGCGCAGCTCGTGCTCACGGTGGACGCGGGCCCAAGTGGGCTCGGCGCCGTGCTCTCGCAGCGCGGGCACGACGACACTCATGAGCGACCGCTCGCGTATGCATCACGCTCGCTTACCGCTAGCGAACGAAACTATAGTCAGATACAGAAAGAGGCGACGGCTATAATATTTGGTGTGAAAAAGTTCCATCAGTATCTGTACGGTCGCAGTGAGCCATTCATTTTAAAAACAGATCATAGGCCTTTGGTTTCCATTTTTAATAATAAAACGGGTATACCGGTAACGACAGCTCTAAGACTACAGAGATATGCTATAACATTATCGGCATATAATTATGTGGTACACTATGTATCCGGTGATAATAATTTAGTAGCCGATTATTTTTCCCGCGCGCCTATAAAATGCACAAACAAGTCTGAAGAGACCGATAATAATGTAGATCTAGATACCTATTACACACTCAAGTTTTTGGATGAAGGGTCGCCCGCAACGACGACACGCGACATAAAACAGGCAACGGAGAGCGATACGGTGATCCAAACTGTCACTAGGTACATGCAGAAAGGTTGGCCTCGAAAAATAATTTGTAAGTCTGTTTTCCCATATTTTCAGTGCAAATCCGATTTGCAGTACGAGAAAGGGTGCCTTTTTAGGGGTCACAGAATAGTTATACCGTCTGTACTAAGAGATAAAATGCTACGTGAATTGCACGATACTCACTTAGGTATAATTAAAACTAAAAGTAATGCACGAAGTAGGATGTGGTGGCCCGGCATTGACGGCGACATCGAGCGTTGGATAGGGTCCTGCGGCACGTGCGCGAGCGTGCGGCCTGCGCCGCCGCGCGCTTTCCCCGCGTCCTGGCCCGCCGCCGCCGCCGTCTGGCAGCGCGTGCACATCGATTATATGACGGTAGGGCAGAGGGTATATCTCGTGGTTGTAGATTCTTACAGTAAATGGGTAGAATGTTTACACATGCATAATGGTACTACAACTAAGGCTCTGATTACTAAACTCAAAGGAATTTTTTCAACTTTTGGTGTACCGAATTTGTTGGTATCAGATAATGACGTCAAGATAAATTCAGACGAGTTCAAGACGTTTTGCTCTGCAAATGGTATTAAATACATGACGACGCCCATTTACCATCCGCCCAGTAATGGCCAAGCCGAAAATTCGGTGAGAATATGTAAAAAAATGCTAAAATGTATTTTAAAAGATACTTTACCGTTGCATCAAATCAATGAATTGTTGTTAGGATATTTGTTTAATTACAGAAATACCGTGCACTGTACCACTGGGGAAACACCAGCAAAGTTAATGTTTGGAAGAAATCTACGATCACGTCTCGATTTAGTTTTACCATCAAGTGACGCTAGGCACGTCGATACTTCGGCGGAGCCAGGGAAAAGACAATTTATGACGGGCGATGTGGTTTGGACCCGATGGTACAGGGCACGGAAAGAAACATGGCAGTTAGGTATAGTAAAACACAGAATTGGCAATAAAATGTACAAAATTTATATAAATGACTTAGATCATCACTGTATAAGGCATGTAGATCAGTTACTGAAATATACTGGTAGCCATCTGCCCACAGAAATAACAGATATTAAGGTGCCACATCAGCAACAGTCGCCCGACATTTCCAGTACCACTAGTTCAAGTCAAAATTCAACATTACCAACAGTATCTAGCGAGCAATTGGCTATGAGCTCACCCGTGGCAACTGAAACTAATGTCGCACCTGTTACACCAAATGCGGAATGTATCGCTGATGATGGTGATGAGGAGGAATGGCGTGATTGTGAGGTGATTGAGAGTGAGGGAGGGAACGCTGATAATTTAGCATCGCCGCCGTCACCGGCAGCGCAGCCCGAGGTACTCGTGTCCGAGGGAAATCAGTCTCGAAGTACGGAAGAGTGTAATGTTGACGTACCGCGCGCTCCATCACCCAAACTCTCGCGCCCAAAGCGCTATAGGAAGGAGGTAGATTATAAGAAATACTTTTAACGGTTTTGTTTTTGTGTACGGCTCATTTTTGGTAACTTATTTAGTTTTTAAATTATAATATATTGTCACCAGGGTTCAAAATTTAAGAGTGAAGGAGTGACATGTATGAAGCCAGCGCGCGCGCCGCGCGGCCCATGTGTGTGTGTTGTTGACAGTATTAAACTAGTGTTCAAGTAAGACGGTTCTTTCCTTTCACTCCCGCGCAGCATATATAACAAGCTCTCATTCGCCAAGTGTGCAAAAGCGAAAGCAAACTCGGTTCCAACCAGGGCTCTGAACCGGTTTAAAAAGAGCGGTTAATTTCGATTAAGTACCGGTAAATATATCATTCCTTCATCAACCGGTTAAACAAGTGAACTGTTCTTATGAAACCCAAATGATAAAGGTTACCGGTTACTTAAGCACAAACGGTTTTGACACCCAATTTAACCGGTTAATTCCGTAATAAAATTTTGTAACTAAATGATATCGCAACGTCCAGACCGTGCTCACGAGAGTGGCGGGGGCCGGGGGGGTTCAAACTTGGTTTTAACCGGTTAATTTCCACTACCAAAACCAAAATTCATGAAAAACCGGTTTCCTCCATAAACCGGTAAAGTGCAAACCTTAACCTAAATCGATTTCGGTTTGGGGTCAATGACCGTAACCGGTTAAGAATTTCAACCGGTTTCCGAGTCCTGGTTCCAACCGTGTGTTCCACTACACCCCTCCTTTAGTATTATTGATAGGCTCGCGGTTGTCCACCATCTCCTAAAAGGTGTGTAATATTTTTAGATGTTTTGTGAAAGTAAAGTTCAGTACATCTGCTTCAGTGCGTAGACATACATCCCTTCGCATTCACGTACACATAGCGGACTACGCGCTACGCTGCGTAGCGTAGCATACAACGACACACTTGGCACTTTGTCACACTGCACACGCACGGGTCCGTCTATACGGCCAGTACGGCAACCGTGCACAGCCACGTGGCTGTAGAGCTGCCACGAACCGTGGATGTGTTCGCAGAGTGCCTACCACCGCGTCAACAACACGCAGATGTTACTGCCTCTAGAAACAGCTACATTATCTGTCTACGTGACGATAGCGCAGCGTATACGCGGCGTCCACAAACGCTAGATGGGACATTGCAGAAGCACCTTTATACAGTACTGTAGTGTATAAGTAAGTATACATTAAAAAAGTACTGGGCGTGGGAGAGTTTGAAAACTAGATGAGTACCACACAGACACTACAGACGCGGCGCATAGCTCTCAGAGAAGGAGGTTCAATGGTCGAGGTGGTTTGGGTCTAGAACCATCGTACAACAGCACCTCGGTTGGGCGTAGAATGTGTTGTGCAGCTACTCACAAATGTGCTGAACACTGAACATTATTATTAGCCAGGCGTGAGCGCGCGTACTTACATACATTGCCACAACAGACGCGCACGTGATGAATGTGCATGACGCCTTTACCATTCCAAAATAATAATGAACCTAGTAGCAGCGCGCGAAACACGCGGTATTCGGACGAAGCTCGCAAATTAGAGGTGTTGCGTTTATGTGGACTGGACACCGGACAGCCAGTAGCCACATCATCTCCGGTGATGAGTGGAACGTAGCAGCTGGCGCGACACACTCGGGCGTGCGGAAGTGCCACCTGAGAGTTGGTAATGTGACAAAAATAGTTTGACATTGGCATTGTCGGGCGGGCTCTGCGCGCACGCCACTCGCGGCCGCGGCGCCGCACGCTCGCCTCTGTCGCCGCCATCAACCGCTACCGCCAGCCATCAGCCGCCACCGCCAGCCACCGCCAGCCACCGCCAGCCACCGTCAGCCACCGCCAGCCACCGCCAGCCACCGTCAGCCACCGCCAGCCACCGCCAGCCACCGGCGGCCACCGGCGGCCTCCACCGACCACCAGCGCCATGCCCGTCACGTACGCGCGCGCCTCGCAGCTGGAGCACCAGCGGTGAGCCCGCATCCCCTCGAGCGTGCGGAACCTCGCCGCTCGCAGCACATTGCTCATCCACATACTGCCAGTGTCCACAACTCCACATCGTCACGTACGCGCGCGCCTCGTAACTGGAGCACCAGCGGTGAGCCCGCATCCCCTCCAGCGTGCGGAACCTCGCTGCTCGCAGCACATTGCTCATCCACTCCCAGTGTACACAACTCCACATCGTCATTACTTTTGTTGAATGCGTACGGACGGACGCAACTGCACAATACCGATGTACTATATTGGAAGAACGAAAATATTTCTTTCTTTTTTGTCCACTGTCCATTGCAATCTTTTTAAAGTGTTGACAAAATTGGGAGGACATTTTGGTAGGAACTTCTGTTAAGGCACTCCTACCTACTACCTGGGTACATAATTTGCAAATGCAGACATTCGTTAGATATTCGATGGTGAATGAAGATTAATTACTTATGCCTTATTACTATAATGCAACCCATTTTCATAATCCAACTGAGTGACGTCGTTTTTTACTATATTTCTGCGAAACGTACTGTAAGTACCGACTAGAGCCTTGTCCTTATCATTTGGAACACATTTTTGCTCTTGTAGGTACCTTCACAGTTCACACCCACGAACAGAAAGTTGCGAGTCCGATTCATACTTGCCTTACTGGACAGTTATAGACAGACACCCTTTACTTAGCTACGTGACCTACGACGTACGTTATGCCTAACTATCATGAGGTACTTACGGTCTTTTGTTAGCGACACTTCTTTTGATGTCGGGAACATGTCGATTTCGCCCAATCAGAGATGGGACAAAGCATTTCAACCTATCATGATAGGTTAGAAGTTACCCATTCACACACATCGTCGAGTATGTCAGACTCTTACTGACTAAAACCGCACGGTGTTTTTCAACTGCCCAGCGCCCCGGGCTGAAGCACTTGCGCAGCTCGTGCCGCGCCCCTAGCCAAGTACAGACCCACTGCATGTGGAGCCCGGTTGCGGCGCGGTGACGGACCCTTGTGGCCATCGCTTCCTCGCAAAAAGAGTCGACGGCGCCACACGCGCTCTCGCTTCGCCGACCATGGACTTAACCACGACCAGAGAAGCGAAGAGGTTATCCGCAGCAACGACCACCGCAGCGAGGTCTATCCACCTACACATAACGAGGCATGGGAGGCTCGCCCCGGTGCAGCACGATACAAACAGTGACGAGTGGCTTCAAGATCCCAGGGCGGTGGTTCTACACATAACGAGGCATGGGAGGCTCGCCCCGGTGCAGCACGATACAAACAGTGACGAGTGGCTTCAAGATCCCAGGGCGGTGGTTCTACACATAACGAGGCATGGGAGGCTCGCCCCGGTGCAGCACGATACAAACAGTGACGAGTGGCTTCAAGATCCCAGGGCGGTGGTTCTACACATAACGAGGCATGGGAGGCTCGCCCCGGTGCAGCACGATACAAACAGTGACGAGTGGCTTCAAGATCCCAGGGCGGTGATTCTACACATAACGAGGCATGGGAGGCTCGCCCCGGTGCAGCACGATACAAACAGTGACGAGTGGCTTCAAGATCCCAGGGCGGTGATTCGCCTCAACATCCCAGGGCGGTGATTCAAGATCCCAGGGCGGTGATTCAAGATCCCAGGGCGGTGATTCGCCTCAAGATCCCAGGGCGGTGATTCAAGATCCCAGGGCGGTGATTCAAGATCCCAGGGCGGTGATTCAAGATCCCAGGGCGGTGATTCAAGATCCCAGGGCGGTGATTCGCCTCAAGATCCCAGGGCGGTGATTCAAGATCCCAGGGCGGTGATTCAAGATCCCAGGGCGGTGATTCGCCTCAAGATCCCAGGGCGGTGATTCAAGATCCCAGGGCGGTGATTCAAGATCCCAGGGCGGTGATTCGCCTCAAGATCCCAGGGCGGTGATTCAAGATCCCAGGGCGGTGATTCGCCTCAAGATCCCAGGGCGGGCCTCAAAGGAGCCCGAACGATATCCTCTTATGAACCTGACGGCCATTGCTCTCTTCGGTTTTCGCAGAATGAAGACGTTGCGGGACGTTAGGTCGTCTGCCCACCTAAGTGCCTTCTCATAAAGCGCCTTGGACCGTGCGATTGTCACATAGAGCCTCCTGCAGGATGAATTGGATCCCCTGACACATGAACAAATATCAATAGTCAAGATAGTAATTTTTTTAATTGTTGATTGTTATTTTGATAAAGATAGTATACCCAGTGGGTATCGAGAGGATTTCAGATAAGGAAACCGGCATGTACTAGAACCAAAAATTTGGACACGTGTGATGATGAGACATCCACCCGATTTATAGCCCACTCCCTCTCACACAGAGGAGGCTTGTGTCTCAACAGTGTGACCGAAAGGCTGATTGGGCGAAAACTCCACATTAGCTAGAAGTTGAATGATAGCAACGACGCGGGTGCACGCCAGGCGCGGCTCCTGGCACGCGCGGCGCCGCAAGGGCACGGCGCGACCTTGCGCACGCTACGTAGCGTGGGCTCCACCCCATCCCACACAGCCACACCACGAAATAGATTCGTACAGAAGGTCGGCTCCAAACAGCGACTGAAAACGATCGCACTCATCTCGCTCTACGTACTAACTACAGAGAATGCAAGAAGCGCACTCGACTCGGGACAGGGGTCGCTTTACGTGCTTTGAGACAACCACGCGCCGTGGCACTGTCAGTACCGAGTCAGGTCCTGATACCACGTCAATAATGTTATTGTTGCAACACTGACGATACTTCCTCAATATCCAGGATTGCGATACCCAGTATCGCGTGACAATATTGATAGTGTGTATGTGTGCGTTTTTGCTCGTTGTTGTGAGCCGAACTTCTGTACATGACATGAGCGCGGGGGCGCGCGCGGCGGCACGCACCACGCCGCGGCCGCGCTCGTATCGAGAGCTAGCCTCTAGCGCAGCGCCCGCGCGCCCGTACCACCGCAGTACCGCACCGCGGAACTTACAAGTAACAGGTTGCGAATTGTAATCACTGAAACAACGACGACAATGTTATGGTTTCTGCAATAAACTTCAACATGATACATTATATCTGTAGACTGAGATACAATAATTAAGTGATAGAACAAGTTACTTATTGATATAAAAAGTTTTTAACAAAAAAATTAAACCGCCGAAAAAACTAAAAAGCAAAAAATAATAAAAAAAAATTATAACTAAGTTCAAGTATACCTAAGTAATTTTGAGTCGACGCCAGCGAGCAATCTGACATCTGACACTGGTTGAATATTTGAGTCGGCGCCAGCGAGCAATCTGACATCTGACACTGGTTAAATATTTCTCCTCCAGCTTGGACCGCGGGCGTCAGGTAGAATGAATGAATGAATTGCACCGATCCCAGCGTGGTTAAACCAGACTCGATTAATCGAATGAACCCCAAGATTCGCACTAGCTCCTGTAGCCTCATGTTCATGGTGCTACAGGGACCATTGCATATCAAGGAATAGACCGGGGGGCGCGTTAATGGTAGGGAAGACGTGCCCGTAGGATAGGTAAGGATTTAAGAGCCTACCGGATATGCATCCTAGAGTAAGCATTGGACTAGTGGAGAGATGGGTAATTATTATCTATGGATGGGCATCTTTTATCGACCTTGCCGCTTGGTTGGTTCAGGTCGAGCTTCCTCGGTGCGTCTTTTGGCGAGCTTCTTCTGCTTTCTCGGTTCCTTTGTATGTCATTGCTCAGCTGTGTTGTGTTAAATGTTGCTGTTTTCAATGTCTTCGTCGGAAGTTTCGCTACTATCCGTTTCCAGTTTTTTGTAAATCTCGCTAGCAGCGATCTTGATTTTACTTCTATCTTCCGCTGTATCCATCCAAAAATTGGTTTGTTGAATTCATTGTTTCATTTATTTGGAGGCCTACACTGTCTAGTAGGGGTTTAATATGGTATAGGATACCTTCTAACCTTTCTAGGTCATCTGAAATGAAGATAAGGTCGTCCGCAAATGATAGTACTAGGGGGAGTGAGATTTCGCGATCCTGGTCGAGTTTTATTAATTGGGTTTCCTCTTCGAGGGTTCTAAGGACTTCGTCGATGATCAGTGTAAACAGGCGAGGGGACAGAGGGCAACCTTGTTTGACTCCCTTACCTTTAATAATCCAACTGCTTTGCTGCCCACACCATTTGATGCATGTTCGTTCATTCAAGCATACCTTGATTATCCTGTTGGTTAGCGATTTGTTGGTTCGTTGTAATAGGATATCCCTCAGTGCATTAAGGTCGACGTTGTCAAACGCCTTTTCTATGTCGAGGGCAAGCACATAAGTTCTTTTACCTGCCCGCCATTCTTCGTCTAAGACCCTTTTAAGTGTAAACATATGGTCGTCTGTTGATCTATTGTTTAAAAAGGCCGCTTGATAGCTTCCCAGTTCCGATATTGTCTCGTCTAATTTTTTAAGTACGTAGGAGGCGTAAGTCCTGTAACCCGTGTTGCAAACCGATATGCGGCGATATTCATTCGCATTTTTAGGGTTATTATTTTTTGGAATTGGTATTTGTACGGTCTCCAGCCACGCGTCGTGTGCTTCGTTCTGTGTCCAAGCTTTGTTCATGTGTTTGGTGACGGCTTCTTGTAATATTTCTGGCATTGCTTTGTAAAGCTCGATTACCACTTGGTCAGTTCCGGGGGCTATACCGTTCCGCATTTTATTAATGATTCCCATTACGTCATACGCAATGGGACCGTCTCGCTGTACTTCGGTTATCGGATTTTTTATATTAACTGTTGGTATAAGATGGCCCTCGGATTTTTTTAGTATTTACTCCCATTTGGTCATCGGTATATAAGTGGATCTTTTTCGACGTTTTGCTTGAAGTTTGTTTCTACTGTTAAAAAAGTATAGCATCTGCATGCGTTTTGCGGGGTGGTTTTTCCCCAGTCTATTTAGACAGGCCCTGCATGCTTTTTGCTCTTCCTGATATTTGACCTTTTGAAGTGTTGCCTGACATTCTTTTACTAGGTTGTGCCTATTTGGGTTATCAGGTTGCCTTCTTTGTAGGAATTTGGCTTTTTGTAGTTTAGCAAGAGCTAGTCGATGATCCCTGGAGAGAACTGGCTGAAGAATCAGAGTTTCCTGGGCAGCCGCTTTTAATACTTCCGTTATGGTATTCCAGGGTATTTCGATGTTTTTGTCCGTTGAGTTGATTCCTATATCTTTTAGTTTTTTTTATACAATCTTGGTATTTTGTTTTCGTGAATTTACTATTGAGGGATTGATAATAGCACTGTTTATAGTTGAAGTCCTTGACCGCAATTGTTGTTTCCTTCGCGGCTTGCTGTTGTCCTTGTGCATTAATGTGTTTGGTGTTTTCTTTTTTGTTTGAAGTTCGGTTTGTTCTTAGCCGACCCCAGATTATTTTATGGTCGGAAGTGCCCCTAGCGGCCCATTCGCCTTTAATAAGTTCGAAGAGTTTCTCTGTTGCATGTGGCGTTATAATGTGATCCAATTGGGATTTCTGAGTGCCCTTTGACCATGTTATCCTGCATGATGATCTCGCTTTTGTAGTTTCTATTTGCAGTTTTTCCCTGTTGGCTATATCCATTAACATTTCCCCGTTGTAGTTAGAAAAGTCATGGTGTAGGTTTTGGTGGATCAGTCCTTTGCGGTGGAAACTTTTTGTATCATGTCGACCAATATGAGCGTTGAAGTCGCCAAGAATTATTAAGGTAAATTTCCTTGGTTTTTGTCTGATCAAGTTTAATAAGCCTGTGAAGGATCTGTTTGCTATAGATGTACAAATGTTGATGTGAGAGTTGATTATATACAGTTGAGCAGGCTTGTCGTTTCCCCTGTTAACTTAAAGAGTAGCTGACATCGCGTCTGTATCCTTTTTTCTGTTCACTAGTTCAATTTGGGCATCTTTTCTGATTAGAATTGCAAGTCCCCGGTGTGTTTTACCTGAGATTCCATAGAGGTGCCATTCGTAGTGTGTGGAGTTGTATGTTCCAGAGTTCATACCTGTTTCTTGTATGCAGGCTGCATGAATTCCCCTAATTGAGAGTTCAGCGTCAATTTTATCTTTTTTGGCCTGTTTTGAGGCCCCACGGACGTTCCAGGTTGCAATACGCAATTCTGAGCAAGTATATTTTATTGCGGTAGTCGGCTGGTTTCTAAGTATTGTGAACCCAGTAGCATCTGCGACTACATCTGATACCTGTGTATTCATTGATGTTTGTTGTTCATACTGTGTTCCAACGCTAGCTAATTGAGGGCTGTTCGTTTGAGACTGGGGTATTATGGGTTGACCTTGCTTGTCCCGTGCGTTGTACTGGTTAGTTATAGGTTTATTATGCTGTGTTATTTTGACGCTGTTTGATTTTTGCATAAGGTCTATCGGGTTGCTGTTGTGGTGCTCGTCTTCAGTCATGACCCAGCTATCATAGTGCTGGTCCTTGTAGCGGATGTGTATGTTGCCGGGTACTGGTTCGCCGGTTGGTGAATACACTAGTGTGTGTCTTGTATCCGTGTGCACGTGCAGATTTACAAGATAGAACTCGGACGCGGCGATTAAGATGTCCTCTCCTCCCCAGAAGGTCTTGTTAAACTGCATGGTTATGTATTTTGTTATCCTTTGTTCCTGGGAGAGATTGTTGTTAGGGAAAAATTCTTGTATATTATTAAAAAGTGCTAGGCGAATTCTGTCGTCATTTCGATGTTCCAGTACATTATGAGGCGAGGTCCTTGCGGACAGACACGTGATCGAAAGTTAAACGTTAAACCCATTACATTATTTATTTGATGGGCTGTAGCCCTAAATAGGCAATTGCCGTCTTTTGTCATACGCACAATTATGCCCATTTTTAAAGACAAAAGCCTTTTGTTTATATGGTATTGCAAGACTTTCTCAGCGAACATGTGCCGTGTGGCTTTTTGAGAAACAATAAAGATGACAGGGGACGCCTCAGATTTATGAGCTTTGCTATTTTTGTTACTTAGCTTAACCTTTTTCCACTTCGAGTCGCGCACGTGTACAAAACTTGACTTACAGGCTAGGAAATATTTAGCTTGTTCAAGGCAGTTTTTTTTTTTTTTTTTTTTACTACGATAAATGAAGAAAAGCGTGGAGTACGAATTCTAGAGCGATACCGTATTTTAGGCTAGAATAATAGAGTGTACTAGTTTATCCCTCGCTCCTAGATATAATATGAGTACATTTCCCTAGAGCCTATTTATAGCTTACAATGATGTTAAATTTTCGCGTGGCTTCAACTGCCCAAATTAAGAAAACAAGGCGCAGCCGGATACAGCTTCTAATGGAGAGCCCTGAAAATAAATATACGGAAAGATCTCACCAAATTGGCCCGCTAAGGTCTCTCGACGTCACCAAGATCCTCGGCTGGACTGTCTAGGTCTCGGACTTGTATATCAGGAACACACGTATTCCACTTTGTCACCGTTTTAAGGCGTTTTAATTTGCACCCACAAAAAACAACACGCAAAACACCGTTACGCCAGTTTGGTTAGAGCCATCTGCTACGCACGTTGCGTCAAGTATAAACAAAGGCTGGACACGACACGACACGTCTGTCCCCTTCGGCGGTCACTACCCGACTACCCGACCGCGGGCGTCAGGTAGACGTACTTTATTTCGACTTTCGGAAGGCGTTTGATAGGGTTAGGTAACAACGACACGCTGCTGATGAAACTTAGCAAAATCGGTTTTGCACCATCTTTGCTCCGTTTTTTCGCAGTCTACCTAGTTACGCAATCGTCAGTAGTTCGTTAGGCTCGGTAGTAGGAATCAAGCACCTACCACACGCGTTCCGGAGTAAGTCGGAGTAAGTAAAATTGAACCCTGACTTACTCCGGAACGTGTGTGCCAGGCACACGCGTTCCGGAGTAAGTCGGAGTAAGTAAAATTGAACCATGACTTACTCCGGAACGTGTGTGCCTGGCACACGCGTTCCGGAGTAAGTCGGACTAAGTAAAATTTAACCCTGACTTACTCCGGAACGTGTGTGCCAGGCACACGCGTTCCGGAGTAAGGGTTCAATTTTGGGCCTTTATTATTTTAAATCATGGTTAATGATCTTCCCCAAGTTCTCCGTCATGCCAAATGTCTATTGTATGCTGATAACTTGAAATTGTAATCCTCGAAATAAACTCCAAGCGTGACTGTTTAGCACTTCAGCAAGATATAGACGCGATATACAAGTGGAGCTTATTATTATTATAAGATGGAATTTAATCCCTCCAAATGCTTTGCAATGACATTCGTTCGAATGCGGCGCCCAGTTAAGAATATAATTTAAATAACAATACCATCATGAAAATATCAGCCATGAAAGATCTGGGAGTCACATTCGACCGAAAGCTCACTTTCCACGACCACATCGCCACGGTAGCTAAGGAATCCTACCAATGCTCACTTTCCACGACGACATCGCCGCGGTAGCTAAGGAATCCTACCAAAGCTCACTTTCCACGACCACATCGTCACGGTAGCTAAGGAATCCTACCAAAGCTCACTTTCCACGACCACATCGCCACGGTAGCTAAGGAATCCTACCAAAGCTCACTTTCCGCGACCACATCGCCGCGGTAGCTAAGGAATCCTACCAAATCTCACTTTCCACGACCACATCGTCACGGTAGCTAAGGAATCCTACCAAAGCTCACTTTCCACGACCACATCGCCACGGTAGCTAAGGAATCCTACCAAAGCTCACTTTCCACGACCACATCGCCACGGTCGCTAAGGAATCCTACCAAAGCTCACTTTCCACGACCACATCGCCACGGTAGCTATGGAATCCTACCAAAGCTCACTTTCCACGACCACATCGCCACGGTAGCTAAGGAATCCTACCAAAGCTCACTTTCCACGACCACATCGCCACGGTAGCTAAGGAATCCTACCAAAGCTCACTTTCCACGACCACATCGCCACGGTAGCTAAGGAATCCTACCAAAGCTCACTTTCCACGACCACATCGCCACGGTAGCTAAGGAATCCTACCAAAGATTCGGTTTCGTTTTATATCTATCTAGCTCCTGCGTGTGGAATCCACACGAAAGTACCTACGTACCTACTTATACTGGAAAAGGTACAAAAGCGTTCCTTAGGTTTCTCTATTAGCGTAAACACGGCTATTACCCTTACCTTATACGACTAACGGCCAGTTTCTTCATCAACAGCTAAAGTAATCTGTAAAAGTATTTACTTTTACTTGACCATAACTGATACTGCGGCTAATGTGTTTCTTCATTCAAGTAACAGCTAAAGTAAAAGTCAAAAGAGTTGCCATTACACAAACGTCGTAATTTCCCCTAAAAATCGTGGGGAGATTTTTTTATACATGGCAGCACCACAATTTCTAAGTGCATAATGCTTTGTTCATAGAGTAAAAAATATGCTTTGTTACAAAAGATTCCTAAACTTCTGTTAGGTGATTGGTGTTTTAAATGTTAACTTAGATGTATGGTTTATTATAGTTATATTTGTTACAAAAGTTATTGTTAGTATTTGTTCCTAAACTTCTTTTTATTTTAGTAGGTAGCTTAGGGTTTAGAGCTATTTACTATGAGTACCAATATGTTCAATTTAAATGTTGTTTTATTGTTTACAGTGAAAGATCTTCCAACTTCACTAACACTGAAATTGAAAAGTTGAAGAAGCTAATTAATAGATATTCAAAGGTGCTATTAAACAAAAAAACTAATGGGTTATCCATAAAACAAAAGGATGAAACTTGCGAAGTTCTTGCAAAAGAGTTCAACGCCTCAATTAACACGCAAAAAATGATCCTTGCGAATATGAAATCTCTTACGCCTATGCGTTAAATAACGCACGATAAGTTCATCGTCTGATGAACTGGAACTTTCACTTGACGATCTTGATGCCATTTTAATATTATAAATAACATTTTGGTTATTATGAAGCTATTACACAGATAAATGCGCAGTGATTTATATTAGTTAAAAACTCGAACAGGCGTCGAACAAGTCTTACCTAGAACAATACAACTTTGACAAAAGGACTATTACTTTAGCTTTCACATCTGCTTAATGGGCAGTAAAGGTTAGGGGCAAAAGTAACAATAAAAGCATCAGCTAAAATTGTGAAGAAACACATTTGACCGTTACTTTGGCTTTGTGACGTTACTTTGGCTGTTACTATTGATGAAGAAACTGGCCGTTAATGGGCAGTAAAGGTTAGGGGCAAAAGTAACAATAAAAGCATCAGCTAAAATTGTGAAGAAACATATTTGACCGTTACTTTGGCTTTGTGACGTTACTTTGGCTGTTACTATTGATGAAGAAATTGGCCGTTAATTTGTACTGGGATTGGGATGCCTCGGATATAACTCGTTATAGGTAAGGCGAGCATGAGACCAGCTCACTATAGCCTGTAAGACGCTCCGTGGCACTATTGACGCGCCTGATCTACATGCTGTGCTGGCTCGCTTCTTTGTGCCAGACAACTACTGCCGCGGGTTACCTATCATAAGTTCGAAAAATCCCCACCGCCACCATCACCTAAAACTTTTCAACTATTTTCGTTTCGTTTTTTTTTTACTTCATCGAAGTCACGTCTGACACTGTATCAGTTGACCTATTATATCAATTCGATTTTTTTCGTTACTCCGACGTTTCATTTGGTCGAAAAACTTTTTACCGAAGTTACACTTAGGTACCCGAAATAACATTTGTTCGAAGTATTATGTTTCCGAACATTCATTATACCACTGTTTTAATTACCATATTTTCATTTCACCAAACGCGATTCTGCGGAATTTTGTGTTCGTGGAGTACGTAGGTAAAGTTGTTCGTGCGTTACCTATTTACCTAACTAGATAGTTTAACTAAATAGTTTAGGTAAACGAAACAATTAAGTCGGTTTACAACAAAATACAGCCCTGAATTTTGGAGTTGTGAAGTGGTGAATAAAATGGGCATTCCACGAACACAAAATTCTGCAGAATCGTGGCATCATCACATAAGCCAAGTTATTGACAAAAAAAAACCTGGCTTTTATCATTTATTGCACGAGCTGATTAAGGAATCAAAAATAAAAATGTCTGATATTGAATTAATGATATGCGGTACTCCACCAGAAAAAAAAAGAAAAAAATACGTCGTTAAAGAAACAAAAATTCAAAAACTTATGGAATTTAAAGACAATTTGAGTGAAATTAAATATTTGAAAGAGCTTTCAAAACTAATTTAATTATTACACTGGCGGGCGTTATAGATTAAGCCAACAGGAACTAATTCCATATAAGTTTAACCTACTATTGTTTTTTAATTAATTATTTAAATACTAGCTGTGCCCGCGACTTCGTTCGCGTGGATGTCGGAACACAATAATATGTCGCTTAGGAAAGGTGTA
The DNA here is from genome assembly GCA_963082905.1 of Oligia fasciuncula. Taxonomy (NCBI): domain Eukaryota; kingdom Metazoa; phylum Arthropoda; class Insecta; order Lepidoptera; family Noctuidae; genus Oligia; species Oligia fasciuncula. Next base: position 219,215 of record OY720386.1, read on the forward strand.
AAAGGAAGAATCTTCCGATCTTGTCTGGTAACGCTTCCCTTGCCTGGGGTTCTCACCCATAGCCCTTTCGACTGTACAGCAGTCACTGCGTCTTCAGGGTTCATAATGACAATGCGACGAAGTGTCACTTTGATTTTTGAGGATAAATAAAAATGAAAGCGCCTGCTCGAGGCTGATTGTCTGACCAAATAGCCATATTATGTCCATTTTATTTTGCATTTGTTTTAGAATACTAAGTTAGACCGGAATAAATCGTAAAATCATACCACCATTTTATCTAAAGTATATCTGAGATTAGTAGGTGAAGTTTGAAGTTAGTTTTTACCGACTTCAAAAAAAAAAGGAGGTTATCAATTCGATACGTATGTATGTAATATTATTGGAATTGCATTATATTCACATATGATGATCTATTAGGGCTTCCAAACAAATATACAAAATTTCATAGACGTATGTATGTATGTATGTATGTATGTATGTATGTATGTTTGTCCACGCATATCTCCGGAACTATTAATCGGATCGTGACCATTTTTTTTTTATTGGCTTACATTTTCTTCAACTTAGGGAACAGTGCAATTTTTATCAAGATCGATTCAGTAATTTTCAAGATATGGACTAATACGTGTAAGTGTGACGGCCTTGCTTATTGATAAGAGCTACGGGTGTAGTGTCAAAGGGAAAACATCTCAAAACCTTGGTCAAATACTAGTGCAAAAACTAAAAATTACGAAATAAAAAGTAATTTAAAAAAATTAAACCGACTTCAAAAAGAAATTAACTCAAAATTATGAAATAACTTTAATTTCGGAAGTCGGTGGCATAAAACTAAAATACAGATCCCAAGACACCGACTTCCGAAATTAAAGTTATTTCATAATTTTGAGTTAATTTCTTTTTGAAGTCGGTTTAATTTTTTTAAATTACTTTTTATTATAAGTCTTGTCTTCTTCTCTGCCGCTCTGCGATAAATGTAGAAATTCTTAACTTGGTATTGTAGATATCTTACATACCAATATTAAGACTTTATCATAGCGTCGAGATATCTAGAAGATAAAAAGAAGAATACATCAATGGTGTTACTCTTAAATCGTACCTACTGAAGTTTATCTGAAAAGTAGTTTGAAGTCTTTCTTAACTTATTCTGTAAACCTGTGCCCACATTTGCTAACTCTCTCTTGGTGGATAGCCATAAGATACCTTGAGGGTCGATATGGTGCATTTCCGACGTTTGGCCCCCAAACTGGAACGGGCCGGGGCTGCCATGGGATCTGGAGGCGATAGTCCTCGCGCGCCTGTATGAGTGGCGCATGGAGGCACTACGCCGCGCGCCGGGGGGAAGATTCGCTTCCGCGGCAAATCGGTGTGGAGCGGACAGATCTCCGGCGCGATCTCATGGCGGCATGGAAAGAGCGACTGTCGCTACCCAGCGCAGGGCACGCCGCGATAGCGGCGATAAGACCCCTCTTTAAGGAGTGGCTAGAGAGGCGCCACGGCGCTCTCACCTACCGCCTGACGCAGGTCCTCACCGGACACGGAAGTTTCGGGAGGTTCCTGCACATCATCAGGCGGGAGGAAACGCCCGGGTGTCACCATTGCTAGGATCGCCCAGAGGACACGGTGGAGCACACGGTGGAGGCCTGCCCCGCTTGTGCGGAGCACCGCCGTGTCCTCGTAGAGGCGATCGGCAGCGGCGGCGACCTCTCGCGTCCGGCCCTGGTGCGAGCCATGGTCCGGGGCGAGAGGGAGTGGGAGGCAGTCACCTCCTTCTGCGAAGCAGTCATGCTAGCAAAGGAGGTGGCGGGATGGCTCAGGGAGAGAGCCTCCCGTCCCAGCCACCGTGGGAGACGCTCCGGGCGTCGGGAGCCGCGTGACGACTCCCGGCCACCGTAGGCGCGGGCCTGCGAGCGGAGAGTAATGGGTAGCTGGGTTTTAGTCAGTAAGAGTCTGACACTCCCTTCCGCTCCACCCAGAGCGGGAGGGGGTCATTTGATGATTTCCCATCCGAAAAAAAAAGGGTCGATATGGTTTTAACCAAGACAATGGCAAAAAATTTAGTTATTGTCTCGAAGACATAATTTACAATACCTTTTTACGACATGGCAGTGCTACTTGTATTGGGTGTGCACCTTGACGTATCGCTGCCGGCCGTAGTCGAGTCGACGGCAGCGAAGAGTCCTGGGACGCGGTGGTTTCCTTCTGCGAAACGGTCGTCTCGCAGAAGGAGGCTGTGGAAAGGGAGAGGGAGATCTCATCCACTCACCCGGCCCGCAGTAGGCGCATCGGGCGTCGGCGGAGGGCGGACAACGCCCTCTTCCAGCCCTCTAAACGGGTCCAGGGGCGACGAATTCGGGGACGTCTGTCACCGCCAACACATCAGGACTTGAGCTGGCGGCGCGTAGTGTTCCACGCGCGCCCCTCTTTGCCGTCACCAGTCGGGGGTTGCGGAAGGATCGTACGGTCCCGCAACCCCCGGCGTAGGTGTGAGACGGAACACTGGGGTGATTTTTAGTCAGTAAGAGCCTGACAGACCTCGCCGCCCGCCCCAGGGCGGCGAACATCCATGAGATTTTCCACCCCGGAAACAAAAAAAAAGGGTGTGCATCTGCCGAACCTATACTAAATAAATCAACAACCCGTCTGGAGGTATGCGTTGAAGCGTTATCATGGTAAAGAAATTTAAAAAAAATCGAGAAAAAAGGCAAAAACTATGAAAGTATGATATGATCTTAAAACCTTATGTCACTAAGAAAATGCTTCTCTGTTAACAATGTTAGAAAGGTTGCTTGCCCCTCGAAAGAGCTCCTACATAAAGTTGCCCGTGTGTGTGTGTTTGTTTCGGCCTTTCTTCTCAGAGTAGTCAGATAGGAAACGCCGACTTCATCTAGTTTAAAAAAAAACATGATTGACGTGTAAAAGTGTTTGTACAAACCTACTTACAAAAATAAAATCATTTATCATTTCAATCTTTATCACTCAGAACACCACATCACATAATATTATCTTACATTATCCTCACTTTTATTTGATATTCTTTTAGCGCCACTAATCAACCAACATTATTTATTTATTTATTTATTTACTATGGATGACTTACAGCTAAAACCAACAGAATAAAAAATAGTGTGTGAGACTGACAGCTAATTACAAGTCATCACTTCTAAAAACAGATTGGAAAGAAAGAAGAGTGTGAACAACACAACACGGCTACCAAAAAAAAAGAAAGAGAAAAAAAAAAGTATAACAATCAAGCTTAAACTAAAACATTTCATATTCGCTAAAAGAATAAAAACCTGAACATACAAAATCTTAATTAAAAAAGCTAAGGCTCAGGCACTTTCTGGCCGAGGATACACCAGTTATGAAAGGATCAAAATCATGCTGTTTACATATTATGTCATTAAAGTTACTACTTGCACGCACTATAAATGAATTTTGCCTGTAATTCGTAGAGGTAAATGGAACACGCAATGGTGCGTTCCATCGCTTCGACCTTCCAGGAACGTTAAAATAAAATTTGGATAGAATATCGGAGTTGTTAATAGAATTATTGAAAATTTTTAATAATGAAATACAGTCAGAGATTGCTCGCCGATTAATTAGGGGTAATATATGATACTTCTTACAGAGGTTGAGGTAATCCTCAGACCGGTAGGGCACTTTCTATATCACAAATATTCGATAACACAAATACTTGATGAACCTTTTCTGGATGCTCTCTATACGATCAATGTACTTGTGATAACATGGATTCCAGATTTCAGACGCGTATTCCAAGTGGCTTCTAACAAAGGTACAGTAAAGAATTTTTAAAGTTTTGGCTTGAGTGAAGCACTTGGATAGTCGCATTATGAACCCTAGTGCTTTAGATGCCTTAGCGACTATGGCATCAACATGAAATTCAAAGGTAAGCTTAGAATCGTGATATACTCCCAGATCTCGGATGCAATTCGTTCTAGGTAGTACTTTATCCCCTAAGATATACGATGAAGGTATAATTGAGCGCTTTCGAGAATATGTTAGAACCGAACATTTAGCAGGGTTAAGATCAAGCTTACTCTCACGACAATAAGCCTCCAGACGATGTAAATCATCCTTAAGTGCAATCACGTCCACATGAGATGATATTGAGGCATAGATTTTCATGTCATCAGCGAAACATAACAACCTGGACGAAATCAAGCAAGAGTTGATGTCGTTTATATATATTATGAAAAGTAATGGGCCAAGCAATGAACCCTGGGGCACTCCACTGGGGACAGGCACCCAACTAGACATATAATTGCTTAATACTACTGCTTGGGAGGTCCCAAGCAGTAGTATCTAGTTCTCTAGATAAGAAGAAAACCATCTGAGTAAATCACCTCGTATTCCCATACCATATAACTTTGTTAATAGGATCTCATGGTCAATCCGATCAAAAGCTTTACTGTAATCAGTTTATACGACATTAACCTGCTTACCGTTATCCATGGCGTCAGTAATAAAATCATTGAGCAGAATTAAGTTGGTGACGGTAGACCTTCCTTTCAAAAAACCATGTTGAAAGGAACTAAACGAATTTTTAAGAGCACTATACACCTGGTTATAGATGATTCTTTCAAAGATTTTTGCCACAATACAGAGCTTGGATATCGGCCTGTAGTTTACAATTTCGGTTTTGACTCCTTTTTTGTGAATAGGCGTTATAAAAGCCGATTTCCAAAGTTCAGGTACAACGCAACTATCCAAGGATTTCCTGAAAAGAATCGAGATAGGTTGGGCAATCGAAGACGAACATCGCACAAGAAATTTGGATGAAATATTATCTGGGCCAGCCGCTTTAGAAGTATCCAACTTGCGAAGCAAGTTAGAAACCTCCTCAACGTTCACTACAATGCTACATATTATATCAGATAGGCTGGAAGATTCGGTAAAAATAGGGGGTGAAGAAATTCCATGACTAGGGCTAGTATCTAGAAATGTAGAATGAAAGTATGTAGAAAATGCGTCGCATATTGTTTCTCCGGTACGCAACGCTTCGCCATTATAGTTTAAAGTGCTCGGAACTGCATTTGATTTGTATCGTTTTTTAACGAAAGTCCAAAAATATTTAGGGTTTTCTTTAATGGATTTTTCGGTTAAATTTAAGTAGTTTACATAACATTGCGATTCTAATACCTTATGTAATCATTATCATTACTTTTTCAAATAACACAGGCAGAAGTGACTGTGATAGTCATCTTATAGATAAGACTGCATGACGTGATTATTCACATAATAATGTTATAAACACAATAATTATGTTTTCGTTAGTACTATAAAGCGCCAATAGATGTCATTACGTGTATCCAACTTACGTAATGAAAGTTGTTGTAGAATACTTTAAATTGATTATATCTTTTGATACAGTGAACCGATTGCGATGAAACAAAAACTAAACACTACTCAGAGTTCTACACTATATCTATATATATAAAATGATAAACTGACTGATTGTTGATATATCAACGCACAGTCTAAACCGCTGCTCCTAGAGACATGAAATTTGGAGGGTGTGTTCTTTGTGAAGAGTAGGTATCCACTAAGAAAGGGTTTTTCGAAATTCCACCCCTAAGAGGGTGAAATTTCACGCGGACGAAGTCGCGGGCAGAAGCTAGTTTGAGTATAAAAATGAACCATATTGGTTTGGTACTTTTTACGTTGAACCTGTTCAAATCAAATTTTGTCACAGACAAACAGACAAACAGACAAAAATTGATGAAATGGCATCTGTTGATTATCCTATAACACCCCAACTATTTTTTTTTTTTGTATTTTCAATGTACAGAAACGCCTCGTCTACAGATTTATTATATGTATAGATATAGATAATTGCACTTAATAAAACAGTTGATTATGAACAAAAGTGGTTTTAAGTGGTCTCAGTAAGAAACATGCAAACAAGGATGCTTGCTTCAAGCATGCAAGCAGGCATGCAGCATGCAAGCAGGCATGCAGCGCTCAAGCAGACATGCAGCATGCAAGCAGGCATATGGCAGCATGCAAACAAGCATGCAGCATGCAAGCAAGCATGCAGCGTGCAAACAAGCATGCAATATGCAAGCAGGTATGCAACATGCAGCAAGCATTGTTTCTGTCACGGCTCCGGCGCTGCGGGGTTTGGACGGCCCCACGCGAGCTTATCGTCGCAGATGGTTTTAACGCTCACCACCGCAGCTTCGGCTTGCTGACCTCCTGCTCCTCAGCTCGCGGGCCGCCCCACCCCTCCGCGCCTACGCGGGCTTAAATTACACTCTAGGGGTAGGGCAGACAAGACTGCGTGAAGTCGGATTTGCAGCGATTCGCTTCTGCCACTAAATTTTGAAGCACAACATATTGACTTGCATCCAATGTCGACGGAGCCCCGCTTCGCGGGGCCCCTATTTCTGTGAAAAGGGTTTATAGTAACCTAACAAAACCGAACCTCGGAGTGCCCTTCGCTCACTCTTGCATCCTACGTCGCCTATCAACCGACCGCAACCATGCAATGTAATTAAAAAAGTAATTATGTGAGAAAAACCATGTACCTAATTCCCAAAAAAAAGATTTTTGTCTATATATTTATTTTCATAACAAATCATTTGACTAAATGTTTAGTGTCTAATCCCAGTAACCGGCTATATATTTGTGACCATTCCGTAAAATGTAGTTTCGGTGTGGTGAAAATATGGCAAATAAATCATTTGGCAAATGAAAAAAGTTCAAAAGAGGCTTCGGCCAATAGCAAAAAGTTATTTTGTAAATCGGCGAAAGATAGTTCGGTAAAATAATATCTATCACACATGATACTTCGATGACCTAAAAATATGTCAAATAATGCATATAGCAAAAAAGACGTCGGTCAATAGTTTTCGGCAAAATGAAATTCGAACAAAAATTTATCGGTAAAGTGACCGGTTCCCACTGTCGCGGCAGAAAGCACAGGCTGTTTGCTGTGCCTCCATGTCGCACAGTTGCGCGTGCTAAGTCCCCAGTGCCACGTACTCTGGCCGCACTTAATGATCTCTTGGACTCTAATCCAACAAACGATCTGTTTGCGGACGAGTGGACGAAGATTTTGTCGGCATGTCAGAAGACTCAGAAGTACTGTGAGAGGGTATGAAAGTGTTGTTAACTTTTTACTTGATTTTATATTTAATGTTTTAAGTATATGTGTAAAGTGTCTTTAATTTCTGTAATTGGTTGTAAACCGTTTTAATTAAAGAATAAATAAATTGATTTGGTTATTTTTAGTGATCTTTGTTCATTGATTGTTTGGCGCCGACTCAAAATTACTTAGGTATATACTTATATTAGTTTAAGAACTTAGTAAGGTTAAATAAAAAGGTTTATGTACTATTTTTTGCTTTTCAGTTTTTGTCGGCGGTTTAATTTTTTTGTTAAAAAGTTTTTATTTCTCGCTTTTTAACCGACTTCAAAAAAGGAGGAGGTTTCTCAATTCGACCGTATATTTTTTTTTTATGTTTGTTCGCGGATATCTTCGTCGTTTACGAACCGATTTTGATTATTCTTTTTTTTTGTTGGAAAGGAGATATGCCAAGGGTGGTACCATGATAAGGAAACCAGGATCTGATGATGGCATCCCAGTGAAATCGAGGAGAACATTCGAAAATCGTAGGAGCGACTAGTGCGTTTGTTAATGTTTTCATTAAGTATTTTAAAACACTACATTACATACATTTGCTTCTAAACGAGAAGAAAATCAAATGCATTAAGTTTACGCTACCCCACGTAAGGCAGGTGAAAACTAATGTGTTGATAAAGGGCGAGGAATTGAATCCTGAAGACAACACAGTATTCTTGGGCATAACTTTGGATGCTAAGCTTCAGTGAGGTCCACATATAGATAAATTGTCAAAAAAGCTAAGTTCTGCAGCATACGCTGTTAGAAAAATTCGTAATTTAACTGATATAGAGACTGTTTAGTGTACTTTAGCTATTTTCATAGTGTAATGTCGTACGGTATTCTATTGTGGGGAAATGCCGCCGATATTCAGACTATCTTTGTTTTGCAGAAGCGAGCTGTTCGATCAATTTATAAATTAAGTCCGAGACACTCTCTCAGAGACAAATTTAAAGAGATTAATGTAATGACTGTGCCTTCCCATAAAAATATAAAATTGTTTAAAAAATACAGTGATATCCATAATATAAATACTAGAAACAAACACAAATATGTTGTACCTACAACCAGGCTCAAGAAAATAGGTGGCTCGTTCAGATGCCAATGTATACGCTTTTACAATAAACTACCAAGCCACGTTCAAGATATAAGCCTTAATAAATTCAAATCTTTCATTAAACGTAAGTTGTGCCAGAAAGCCTTTTATACCATTAAAGATTATATTGAGGACAAAAAGGCTTGGGATTGAGCTGCTTCCAATTTCTGCATTTTGAATGATTTTTTTTCTTTTTTATATACACAGTGACATTGACGACTATTTTTTTTTTAAACAATGACATTTGCTTACTTTGTAAAGTATTATTTTTTCATTGTGAATGTGAAGACGATGTGGGTCATTTTACATACTTATACTCGTATATTTTTTTATTATTCTCTCTGTTCTGTTGGTTTTTTTTTTTTTCATGGTCTGGCAATTTGAGTAATTTATGTGGCCTACCCAAATGTCCTTTCTTTGGTATTGTTCGTCGAATCGTTGAGCTCCTTAAGTCTTGAGTTGAGCTGCACGATTTTTGACAAATGCGTGCACTGACTGGACAGGTCCTCTCAATCTGTGTGGTTCTTTCCTCAAAAGACCACCTCAGACATCGATCTACATGGTCTTCATATAACCTGACCAAGATTATATCTGGACTTTAAAAGAGACTGTGACCTCTGAGTTTGTTTCGGCCTTTCTTCTCAGAGTAGTCAGATAGGAAACGCCGACTTCATCTAGTTTAAAAAAAAAAACATGATTGACGTGTAAAAGTGTTTGTACAAACCTACTTACAAAAAATAAAATCATTTCATCATTTCATTTACAATTTAATGAAGGTCTTGAGTCGATCTGATGATGGAGCCGAAAGACAGTCGAGGGGACTCCTCAACGATTTACAGCAGTTACCTTGTGTTTGAGCTTGATTAATTTGTATTGATGTGAACTTTACACCTACATGGTTGTGACTGTCATTAGGGGTCTGATGATGAAGACGAAGGACAGTTAAGGGAACTCCTCAACAGTTTACAGTAGAGCAGTTGACATTAGGATAATGTAACTTAAATAAATTACAAACTGACCCACTAAAAACTATCTAAGTTACAATGACATAGTGTCAACTTGCCAACTTGCTAATCGCCTTTTTACAAAATATTGCTTTTCCCGATGCAGGAACGTTAATTGTTGAGGGTTTCTCCTAGTATTCCACCATCAGCTCCATTTCACCATTCGCATTGTGACGAACATAAATTGCTTAGCAACCATATTAAAGTAATCGAATCGCAACCCGTGAAATATTATCATTGAGTAGTTCCAATGGCCATCTGAGGTCTTCATCATCAGCTCCACTTTACTAAATGATGATTTCGGAGAGCAAATGCTCAAGTTACTTTAAAAATACCCAAATCGCTATAGGTTTGCCAATCAAATTTGAGGGTTTCCCTCGATTTCCATGGGATTCTCTCATCAGATTCCAACTTGATGACAATGGGACCACCTCGAGAGTATACCCTTTCAAACGAAAAAAGAATTATCAAAATCGAACTATTCTGTAAAGTTATGCGTGGTCATACATCAAATAAATCATAATAGCAAGGTAAATGAATAAAGCGCTCTTCCTCTCTCTACCTATTTAATTAATAAAGCGCTCTTCCTCTCTCTACCTATTTAATGAATAAAGCGCTCTTCCTCTTTCTACCTATTTAATTAATAAAGCGCTCTTCCTCTCTCTACCTATTTAATTAATAAAGCGCTCTTCCTCTCTCTACCTATTTAATTAATAAAGCGCTCTTCCTCTCTCTACCTATTTAATTAATAAAGCGCTCTTCCTCTTTCTACCTATTTAATTAATAAAGCGCTCTTCCTCTCTCTACCTATTTAATTAATAAAGCGCTCTTCCTCTCTCTATCTATTTAATTAATAAAGCGCTCTTCCTCTCTCTACCTATTTAATTAATAAAGCGCTCTTCCTCTTTCTACCTATTTAATTAATAAAGCGCTCTTCCTCTCTCTACTTATTTAATTAATAAAGCGCTCTTCCTCTCTCTACCTATTTAATGAATAAAGCGCTCTTCCTCTCTCTACCTATTTATAAATTTGCTGTGCCCGACAGGGTCCATAATTGTGTCTATTATTTTTTTTATGACTACCTGTATATCGTCGACCGTAGGTTCAATTAAGGTAAGGGACAAAATACCCAAAATGAGTTGAGTATACAGTTTTGTTCAGAATTTTGCGCTCTTTCGAATGGTGTATATGAAAAAATCCTAGCTTAAAAAAAATGTCCCTTACCCTACTGATTTTTGGATTCGAATTTTGAATCAGCCCCATAATAACAATGTATCTGAAAAACTATGCAATATAGCAACTTGAAATGGTGTAATTACCGTCTTCCCAATCAACGAATTATTCTTCATAAATTTTTTCAACAAGACCTTTACACTATTTTTTCATTATAGATTGGATCCAACGTAGAGATCAATTTAATGCAAGGGACATTACCAACAAAATACTTTGATGTAAGGGACGTCTATTTTCTTAAATAGCTAACTTATTTAAATAAATGTTACACAGGTAGATAGAGCACTAAAATACAAGATTATGTGTGAAATCAGATCCGAAAAAGGTTAATAACAAAAAAGTAATAGGCGATTTAGTCCGAAAAAAAAACTTTGTCGGCCTCTCCTGAAAAATCGTATTATGTCCCTTACCTCAATTGAACCTACGGTCGACGATATTACATTATGGATTGCAATAAACGATTTGATTTGATTTGGTTTGAAAAAAAAATATACCTATATACGCGTCGACTTGAGAACCTCCTCCGTTTTATCGTCGGTTAAAAAAAGAGGTTTTCGCCAAAATCCTAAGACGATTGCAAAAACCAGTTACGAGTACCTATTCATTTTCATTGATTCCAACAAGAAGAGCGTTCCTAATGAGTTTTGTTACCAGAATACCCTCACATAGAGAAGAGAGTAAGTATACCTAAGTAAGTATATATAGTAAGTATATATAAATATAGTAAGTATACCTAAGTAAGTATATATATACATATATAGTAAGTATATATAAATATAGTAAGTATACCTAAGTAAGTATATATATTTATATAGGTAGTTGATTAATAAATTAAGCATTTCATTTGAATTGTTGAGGTTTAAGTTGATATTCTATAAGTAAATAAGAAATAAAATATGGATACTGAATGATGTTTTTATTATATTGTAGGTAAATTTTTTTTCGAGGGAGTCCCGGTGTTATTTTTTTTATTTCACGCAAATGTTCGGGATTTTTGAAGTTTTTATCCGGTTTCTGTAATTTAGTTGATGGCAGCCCTAGCTGTAACCAATAATCATTGCAAAAATCCTTCTTAACTTGGGTAAGTCGCACGCAGTAAGTGTTTACTACGTGTTTGCGTGCACGCCATAGACAGCGGCGGCGCGGCGGCGGCGGCGGCCTTACCTTACCCATTGCGAAGCTCCGGGCGCTGCGGGCGGCAGATCTTTGTTAACCGACTTCCAAAAAGGAGGAGGTTATATGTATGTTTGTGTGACTTTATATATGTTTTTTTTTTGAAGTGAAAACTTCTTTAGCGGCGTTGTACACTTTTTTTGTAATGGGTAAAAAATGTTAAACTCGCGTCAGGACACGTCACCTGATCGAAAATTCGTAAGACGGATGGAGAGTAGACAGCTGGCGTGGCGTAGGAGAGGGAGTATCCCCCTCTCTTTCTACGGCGCGGCGAAAATGTATGAATTGTCATGTTTGTGTACGATAGCGCAATAAATAAATATTGTATTCTACCACATAAAAGATAGTACTTTTATTCTGATAATTAAAGCAATTCGTGCAAAATTATTCCATAACCATTCCAAAATATCCAAAACGCACAACGTTAATACTTAAGTTTTCACTTCTGCCGGCACTCCCGGAGTGCAACCCGTCGTTTTTTTTTATGTATGTTCACCGATTACTCGAAGACGGCTGGACCGATTCCAAAATTATCGCTATATCGCTCATCCCTATAATTTCCAAATTTTTTGATAAATTTATTCTTAAGCAACTCAACTCATATTTAGAACACAATATGATCCTCTGCAATGCACAAAAAGGTTTCAGAGAAAAAAAAACTATTAACATGGCAATTTATGATTTCTTACACACAGTGATGACGAATATGGATCAAAATAAACCTGTGTGCAGTATATTCTGTGACATGACTCAGGCGTTTGACTACGTTCAACACAACATTCTGCTTGAGAAACTCGAAGCATATGGCATTAGAGGTAATATATTAAAACTATTTGAGTCATATCTTCAGCGCAGAAATCAAATAACCGAAGTCAGTAGGATAAATATAACAACAAAGCGAGACTCACATCGGTCGCAAAAACGTGAGGTTATGTATGGTGTACCACAGGGAAGTGTTTTGGGACCTCCCCTGTTTACGTTATATATTAATTAATGACTTGCCGAAGTCCACAGTACAACCTATGAGCCTTTTTGCCGATGACAGTGTATTGACAATTGAGTATAGAGATCGTGACACATATAAATCTGACATTAATAACTCACTAATTGCAATTATAGAATGGTTAAATAAAAACAATTTAAAAATTAATTTAACTAAGACTAAAATCATGCACTTCAGTCAACGCTCCTTGACATTAAATAACAATCTAGACATAAACTATAATAATAATATTGACGAAATTGACAACAAAATTTTTAGGACTTACTATTGACAATAAATTAAATTGAAAGGCACATATTGGGATTATCAGTAAGAAAATAAGTACTTCAGCATATTATGCTCTGTACAAACTGACAGCAGTGATTAGTGTAGATGCTTTGCTCACCGCTTACTTCGGCCGGGTGGAGTCCATTTTAAGATACGATATTATCTTTTGGTGCAACTCAACTGACCGGGAACTTATATTTAAAACTCAAAAACGTTGTATTAGATCGATGTTCAAACTTAAAACCACTCAGAGTTGCAAGCCTTATTTTAAAACATACAAAATCTTGACATTAACTTCACTTTTTATTAAATATAATTATTAATTTCACATTTTATAATATATATTAGAAAATGCAATATTCTTAAGATCCAACCCTCACCTCTTTTCTCGCATGGCAGATCGATTTCCTCCTAATAGACGTGACAACAGTCAAATTTGCCTAAATCAATATAGAACGGCACTTATGCGGAAAAGTGCCTTTTGCATGACTCCAAAAATATATAATAAACTACCTAAAATCTGGAAGCAGTTACCTGACGTAGTGTTCAAAAAGAAAGTCAGAAACTTCCTAGCAGATAAAGCCTATTATAATTTAAACAAATTTTTCGATGAGAGATTTTGACCATGTTTACTAATTCTAATTTATTGTTTAATAATCTATATTTTTAATGTTCTCATAATAACATGACATTTATTTTAAGTGACATTGTACTTTATTTTATTAATATTTGCATGCTAATTTTTAAGGCAAACGTGATGATCTATGCTATACCTACTACTTTTAACATTTCTTGCATGCTGACAGTTTGTTTTGTATGTATTGTACTCATGTTTGAGCTTGTGCAAATAAATGATTATCTTATCTTAAGAAAGAAATAAAAATATATGTATATTTTTTGCAACAGGGACTGAAAAGGGGTCTGAAAAATTCGAAGTGGGGCAACTAGGGCATGTGGGGTATCATATGAAAGAGCGCACTTTGCATATTCTCAATTTTTTTTTTTTTTTAGGCCGCATATTTTTCGTCTTTTGATGAAAAATGTAAAAAAAAAATAACGTTCCCCGCCTTATCTCCAAAGTTTGCAAAGAGAAAAATCTGAAATTATTCTATGTGATAGAAGTTTATGTAAAGATTACATGAAAAATAAATGATGGTACGGAACCCTCGGTGCGGTCCGACTCGCTCTTGCCCGGTTTTTTTAAATTAAAAGTGACAATCTTTTTTTGTTGAATCTTTATTAATTGCTGAGCCAAATATTGCCAAGTTTCAAGTTTAATAACCAAATAAATAAGATTTTTCATATAAACTGCATCCCCGCTTTTCACCCCCACAGGGGTGGAATTTCGTAAAATTGTTTGGGATGTGTTCATTACTTGACTCAAATATTATTTATACCAATTTTTGAGTTTATTAAGCCACGCAGTAAAATCCTCCCCCGTAAAGTTAACTACCCCTTTTCACCCCGTTAAGGTTGAATTTCCAAAAACCCCTTCTTAGTGGATACATACTTGTTACACACTCCAAATCGTTTGATATCTCAGTCAGGATCATCGAATGCATACTAATACCAATGCACTAATGCATATTACTATTCAAGTATTCCGTTACCTACCGTCCAGCGGGGTAATTGCGTAACGTACTATCAGTAGCAATGGGTTTCATTTTGACAGTTCAACAACATTGATTGCGTAATTTACGTTGTTAAGCAGTCACATATTTCGAACATATAAAGCAATGGACAGCAATATCCTTTAAAATGCTACATAATTTACGTTGTTAAGCAGTCACATATTTCGAACATATAAAGCAATGGACAGCAATATCCTTCAAAATGCTACATAATTTACGTTGTTAAGCAGTCACATATTTCGAACATATAAAGCAATGGACAGCAATATCCTTCAAAATGCTACATAATTAAGATCGCTAGTGTGTTACGCAATAAGGGTGCTGGACTGCTGGTCCATCCGCGCGTCCTACACATCGAACAATAAGGGAGCTGGTCCGTCCGCGCGTCCTACACATCGAACAATAAGGGAGCTGGTCCGTCCGCGCGTCCTACACATCGAACAATAAGGGAGCTGGTCCGTCCGCGCGTCCTACACATCGAACATCGCCATAACTTGTTGTACACAGTGATTTGATAGGAACCGCCATCGCGCCAGTAGTTAATGCTCTTTATTAAAATGCTTATATAACGACATAATATGTTTGGTTGTTAGTGGCCGTGGGGACCATTTTGTGCGGTCCTCCTTTATTTCTCTTTTCCATCATCATCATCTATCTATAACCTATTCATTGAGACCATTCCAAGGAGCCCAAACACGATACGATGCTGTAAGTTATGGGAATTGGGTATCCTGCAAATTCCAAGTGATGCTGCAGCAGCAGTTTTATGATACTATGTTCTTCTACTATCATTGAAGTAATGAAATGCCAAATATAAGCTCACATGAATTCATCAACTAGAAAAGTGCTGATAATCTTCAAACGGCGGAACCGATTTTCTTGAATCATAGCTAAGAACACTCTCGATCAAGTCACCTTTCAAGCAAAAAACACGACAGGTTGCACTCCGGGAGTGCCGGCAGAAGTGAAAACACGACAGGTTGCACTCCGGGAGTGCCGGCAGAAGTGAAAACTTAAGTATTAACGTTGTGCGTTTTGGATATTTTGGAATGGTTATGGAATAATTTTGCACGAATTGCTTTAATTATCAGAATAAAAGTACTATCTTTTATGTGGTAGAATACAATATTTATTTATTGCGCTATCGTACACAAACATGACAATTTATATTACATTGCACGCTGTAACATAAACACACACGAACATTCGCGCAAGCGCCCTGCGCCGCCTAAACGAAACAGCCGGCGCAGGCATACATTTTCGCCGCGCCGTAGAAAGAGAGGGGGATACTCCCTCTCCTACGCCACGCCAGCTGTCTACTCTCCATCCGTCTTACGAATTTTCGATCAGGTCACGTGTCCTGACGCGAGTTTAACATTTTTTACCCATTACAAAAAAAGTGTACAACGCCGCTAAAGAAGTTTTCACTTCAAAAAAATCTATATCTGTTTAGCCGTTTGGGAGCTATGATGGATGGCACAGACAGACACACAGATACACACGTCAAACTTATAACACCCCTCTGTTTTTGTCGGAGGTTAAAAAGTATGATATGTGTGTACATAAAGTAATAATAAGTATAGGTACTTACTGCTTCATTTATTTGACTAATCTCTGCACGCTCAGTCTTAAACGAGACGTGTCGAGAGTCAATCAATGAATATATTGTGAGCGACATCGGTCATGTTGCAGCAAGCACCTCCACCCGCACAAGCCGCGCAAGTACTCGCTGCAGGAGGGCGCGCGCGGCGTGCTCGGCGGCGCGGGGGGCGCGGGTGAGCGGCGCGTGTCCATCGAGCCCGCCGAGGAGTCGCTGCCCGAGGCGGACGCCGACGAGCTGGCCGCTCACCGCAGCGACGACCCGCGCGCGCTGCGTCGCCACAAGATACAGCCCCGGGTCAGTCCACCACCTCAACACCTCACCAACTACACATTGGCCGTTTTACATCTAGCTATATAATTGAACTTCCATACTCCTTTTTGTTCCCAGGGTTCAACGGTTCACATGGGCCGCAAGGATGGTGGCGATAAAGTGCAGAGTATATTAACAGATGCCTACAAGAAGATGTATGATCACAGCCCACACGCGGTAAGCCATCTGCCATCACGTAAGTAGCGGACAGTGCGGCGAGTAGAGCTGTTCGGTATCAGCACTGGTGACTGGTGTTGCAGGTGTTCGTGCAACTGGACGAGCTGCTGGCCACGGAGGACGGCGAGGCGGAGTGGAAGGAGACGGCGCGCTGGATCAAGTACGAGGAGGACGTGGAGGAGGGCTCTGCGCGCTGGGGCAAGCCGCACGTGGCGTCGCTGTCGTTCCACTCGCTGCTGAATCTGCGCCGCTGCCTGGAGACCGGCGTGGTGCTGCTGGACCTGGACGAGAAGGACCTGCCCGGCGTGGCCTACCGCGTGGTGGAGCGCATGGTGGCGGAGGGACTCATCGAGGAGGACGACAAGCCCGTGGTGATGCGCTCGCTGCTGCTGCGCCACCGCCACGTGCATGACGACCGCTTCCGCTTCTCCATCAGCGGCCGCAAGCATTCCTCGTACACCAGCCTGCAGGTGAGCCACACTCACGCATTTACTTCGATCAACCTCAAAAATTTAAATTCATCGTCATCATTGGGAGGCTATTCCAGAAAGCCGAAGCTAACCGAAGCTAACCGAAGAGCGCCAGATGAAACGCCGCGGAACCGCGCGGCCTTGACGCCCGCGCCTTGCCATAATAACTTATCGGTTGTCGAATGCCACAATGAACCTTATCGGTTTCAAATACCTACACGAAAAGTACAAAAATGATAACTAGAAAAATAATCTGTCGTGTCAGATAGCGAGTCACGTTTACTGAACGTTACTTATTATAATCTGACGTTTGGCATGTACCGGACGGAATGTACGTTTGTGAAAATGTTCAAGGCTAATCCGATACGAAGGACTCGGCTAGCGACTGCTGTAACAAACAACTGTGACATAACACCTCTAATCAACACGTACGACAAAGCATCGAGCGCACGCCCGCCCGAGCGCCCGCGCGGACTTGATGTTCTGCAACACGCCGGGACGCGCTGGGACGTGCTTGCGACTGTGCGCCCTGTGCGGCCCGCCACGGCCGCCACTCGTGCGATCCGTGCGAGTGTATGGAGTCCTGTTTCAAGCCTGAAACGAGTTCCTGTTCTATACCCCTTTTATTTTATTATTAGACTTGCAACAATGTTAAATAGACTTTTTGGGCATGTGACTTATTGCGGCAATCTCACCTTTTCGAAAGTGGTTAGGTACTCAATTAATGCCGTGAATATACATCGAAAGAAATGAACTAAAAGGCTTTTCCTTGGGCTTATCGTCAATTAATTTTGATTTTCTGAACATGTTCACTTGACTTCAGATGTAATATATTTTCTCGTTGATCTGTGACCGCGTCGCCGTCGTGCAACATGCATGTGGTTGCCGGAGCGCTCGGGGCCGCGGAGTCGAGCGAGTGTGTTGTGTCGCAGTCGCTGTGGCTGGAGGAGGGCGGGCCCGCCGCACGCGCACGCTGCTCCGTGTGCAGCACCACGGCCGCCTGCCGCCGCCACAGCGCGCACCTCATCGTACGGACCGCCGCCCCCGCGCCTGTGTGCCTCACCCTCCGCTACCACATCATCAGCTTGTCTTCTCGATAGTTCGCTCACGTCATCGTACGGCTGATAGACGTAGCATCGTACATGACGCTCATCTATCCTTGTGTGACTACATTTAGTTGTTTCTAGTTGTTGTTGTTCTCAGTTTGGATTGTTGTTTGTTGCCAACGCCGTCACGACTGGACTCGCTGTGCCGTCCGTCGGGACAGTGTTATATCACCGGTCTGCAGTCACTACATCACTAATCCCTAGTATTGACGGGACTCGTGCATGACTGACAGTACTGCTGTCAGTCATGCACGAGTCTGTATCTCAACACACCAAACGGCTTCAGTGACACTCATGTCATCAAGTAGCTACTCCTGGCCTCGAATCTTGAACACCAACGCAATCCCGATGTAAAACCTTAAATCGGGGACAATCATTCTTAGCTACTTCTTTAATAAAACAGTTAGTCCATTGAAAAGAGGCAGTATGGAAATCTGAAAAATGTATGCGCTTTGGTCCAAATGTTCACCACCAACGAGACCTACATATTATGTCACTTAATGATTTATTTAATGAGGAGAACCTTTTACAAAGACACCCATAAAATAAAACCTGGCAGTGAAAAGTAAATAAAACTTATTGATTTTAATAACTCCAGCCGAAACGGTTTAACCCCGACGCAAAAACGACGGGGTGTTATAAGTTTGAGGTGTCTGTGTGTGTGTCTGTCTGTGGCATCGTAGCTCCCGAACGGATAAACCGATTTTGATTTTCTTTTTTTTGTTTGAAAGGAGATTTAGTCGGGAGTGTTCTTAGCTATGTTTGATGAAAATCGGTCCAAGATGGCCGCCGCCACAAAATGGCGGATTACAAATTGTTTTCACAACACCCTCAATATGGGTATCAAATGAAAGGGCTTGACTAGTAGAATGCTATACACTATGATAAATTTGAAATCCAAGATGGCCGCCACCACAAAATGGCAAATTACATTTTTTTTTTCATTACTCCCTCAATATGGATATCAAATGAAAGGGCTTGACTAGTAGAATATTATACACTATGATAAATTTCAAATCCAAGATGGCCGCCACCACAAAATGGCGAATCACATTTTTTTCACAACTCCTTCAATATAGGTATCAAATAAAAGGGCTTGACAAGTAGAATAATGTACACTTTATTGAAAGGGAATGAGGAATATTAACTAACGAAATGTAAACTAAAAACTTGAAAATTATTTTTCAGCCTCCAACATAATAATATGTGATAAATCGACACTGATTTATTTGTCACATTAGAAAGATAAAAAAAGCAAAATAATGAAAAAAATAAGGAATCACTACAAAAAGCATGATACCTTTTTAGGTACAACCATAAATGTTATTCAAAAGGATGGCAAATGATGATGGTCATCATAAAACCGTAGCCTATACGGAAAATTACAGATAGATTTTTCCCCTGGAAATATATCTGAGAGGCATTTGACCATCCTGAGTAATTTGGAACCCATAATGTGACAACTTTCGCCCCCAAATTGCCCGACTGATATAGCTCGGCTCATAAGTGGTATGGCGTTAACTTATGAGTTGGGGAGGAGCTTCCCACTTACAAGTGTTTAGTGTTTTCCGAATTGAGAATCTGAAGTTGAGAATTTGTGAACAATGTACAGTCAACAAAAGAGATTATAAGTATGCAAGATCGTCGGATATAGTTGAGGTTTAGTAAGATACCGGGAGTTGAGAAAAAAAATTGTAATTCGTCACTTTGTTGTGGCGGCCATCTTGGATTTAAAATTTGTTATAGTGTATAGTATTCTACTATTAAAGCCCTTTCATTTGATACCCATATTGAGGGAATTGTGAAAAAATATGTTATCCGCCATTTTGTAGCGGCGGCCATCTTGGACCGATTTTCATCAAACATAGCTAAGAAAACTCCCGACTAATACACCTTTCAAACAAAAAAAACTAAGTCAAAATCGGTTCATCCGTTCGGGAGCTACGATGCCACAGGCAGACACACACATAGACACGTCAAACTTATAAAATGGAAACGCACAGGATGGATGGAAAGCAGCCATTGACTTATATATTAAAGCAGCACATGAAGTAATTTTTCGCTCCGCCTGGTGTAATTGCTGTAAGGCGTACCAGTAGGAGGATAATTAAATAAATAAATAGCACCCCGTCGTTTTTGCGTCGGGGGTTAAAAAATAAGTCATAACTTAGCCAAAATTCGCATATAGCTGAAAATTGGTAGAGACGTTAAATACATCATTATAAATATTAACAAAAAAAAAACTACAAACTGAAAAATAACTTTAATTTCGGAAGTCGGTGTCTTAGGGATCAGTATTTTAGCGTAGTAACTATTCAGTAATCTGTGATTTTAGTTTTTGCCACCGACTTCCGAAATTAAAGTTATTTTTCAGTTTGTAGTGTTTTTTTTGGAAGTCGGTTTTTTTTTTTGTTAAAAAGTTTTTATTTCTCGCTTTTTAGTGGGCTCATTTTAAACAGGACTAAATTTTAAGTTCAATGCAATGTTGACATAAGTCGGGCCTGATTTGCAGCCAGGATTATCAGCTAGGAGAGTGGAATACTAGGAGAACTCCTCAACAATTAATTAATGTCCCTGCATCGGGAAAAGCAATATTTTGTAAAAGGTGATCAGCATTTGACATTAGGCTATTGTAACTTAGATAAATTACAAACTGACCCACTAAAAAGTAAAAAATAAAAACTTTTTTACAAAAAAAAACAACCGACTTCCAAAAAACACTATTATAAAGTGAAAAATAACTTTAATTTCGGAAGTCGGTGTCTTTGGATTTGTATTTTTGTTTTTGCCAAAAAAAAGTCATAACTTAGCCAAAATTCGCATATAGCTGAAAATTGGTAGAGACGTTAAATACATCATTATAAATATTAACAAAAAAAAAACTACAAACTGAAAAATAACTTTAATTTCGGAAGTCGGTGTCTTAGGGATCAGTATTTTAGCGTAGTAACTATTCAGTAATCTGTGATTTTAGTTTTTGCCACCGACTTCCGAAATTAAAGTTATTTTTCAGTTTGTAGTGTTTTTTTTGGAAGTCGGTTTTTTTTTTTGTTAAAAAGTTTTTATTTCTCGCTTTTTAGTGGGCTCATTTTAAACAGGACTAAATTTTAAGTTCAATGCAATGTTGACATAAGTCGGGCCTGATTTGCAGCCAGGATTATCAGCTAGGAGAGTGGAATACTAGGAGAACTCCTCAACAATTAATTAATGTCCCTGCATCGGGAAAAGCAATATTTTGTAAAAGGTGATCAGCATTTGACATTAGGCTATTGTAACTTAGATAAATTACAAACTGACCCACTAAAAAGTAAAAAATAAAAACTTTTTTACAAAAAAAAACAACCGACTTCCAAAAAACACTATTATAAAGTGAAAAATAACTTTAATTTCGGAAGTCGGTGGCAAAAACAAAAATACAAATCCAAAGACACCGACTTCCGAAATTAAAGTTATTTTTCACTTTATAGTGTTTTTTGGAAGTCGGTTGTTTTTTTTGTTTAATAACACAGACCTAAGTATCAGAGTTATTTCATCATAAAGGCAAGCCTTTACGACGTGATTATACACATAATAATGATAAAAAGATCACAATATGTTTTCGTTAGTACTATGTATATCGCGCCAATAGATGTCCTTAAGTGTTTCCACTTTTGGAATAAAAAATTGTTATAGAATGCATTAAATTGATTATATCTTTTGATAGACTGAAGCGATTGCGATGAACAACGACTAATCACTACTCCGAGTTCTACACTATATTTGAGTATAAATATGAACCATATTGGTTTGGTACTTTTTACGTTGAACCTTTTCAAATAGAAAATCTCTCACATCCAAACAGACAAACCGATAAACAGACAAAAAATCCAAAAATTGATGAAATGGCATCTGTTGGGTATCCTTTAACACCCCAACTATTTTTTTTTTATATGTTCAATGTACAGAAACGCCTCGTCTACAGATTTATTATATGTATTATTATTATATGTATAGGTAGATGATGTATTTAACGTCTTTGCCAATTTTCAGCTCTATGCGAATTTTGGCTAAGTCAAATGTCTATTTTGACTGGTCTATGACGTCCAAAACTCGATTCCATTTATGTAAACGATAGCGACGATCGCATTCTGTTAGGACAAGGCATTACTTTTGTTAGGTACCTCTGTAATTTACGTTTCGGCACTCAAATATATAGCTATATGTACCTACTCGTATATACATGTACTCGTTTATATATTATATATGTACTCGCATCGTATATATTAAACCTAGTTTGTGGGCCGCTGCTGGGCAAAGGCCTCCCCTTTTATCATCCAAACCTCCCTGTCTCGACTCGTGCGCTCCTTGGCCATGTTGGCCAGTTGGCCCTGCTAATGTCACATCGTCGCACTGTCGCACAACAGTTCACCACACACACATGGAAGGTAGTCTTCCTATATCAATAAAATGAAAAGACATCGACATGTGCATCCTGCCCGTCCGCGCGTCCTAACCTACGCAGCTACGGTGCACAAAGTCCTCAAATAAATACAAAAAAAATAAGAATAGGAATCAACTAACTACAGAGTCAATAAAGTTAGTTCACATCTAGTTTAGCCTGCAAGTAAGTAGGTACTCAGATATGTGTTTCTTAATTTCATATTATATATTTCATATTCAACGCTTACAATTCCAGCCTTGAAAATTGTTTTTTTGGAATTTCGAATCGCCTATACTCTAACATCACCGTAGGTACCTACACCAACACGAGTGACACTCTGTGATGTCTGCGATGTCTGCAGGTCTGTAGTTACATCTGCGTGCTTAGGTACATGATCGACCCCGCTACACGTAATGTACATACCTACCATGCGTGCATGCCAACATTGCCAACACGACACAATCGATACCTATACTATACAGTCGACATCGACAACACATACTAAAATGTTGATTGAAATCAAATACTAATAAGTAAAAAAAAATAGACGTAGGAAGCATTAAGCTTCATCATTGGTTGTGAGTGTATTTGAGCTTGTGTTGCTGTTGTTAAGCATTTGTAACGATAATGTATGCCTAGTCTAGCCATACGTTCTGGTACAATACAAATGTCTTAGGTTTTGAAACAAGCTTACTTTTGGCTTGAGACTGAACTCCGCCGATCAGGGGCTCGCGGTTTGCCAATATTGCAGGACTCGAGGACTCATAATGCGAAGCTTAGAGAGAGTGCTTTACGACCGAAAACAAATGTTTGCCTCCTTGCTGCAACTGTTTCTATAGGACATAGGTACTCCTGCTAGTACACAGGACCTGCCTAAGGGGCCGCCCGGCCGGCGAACTACGCATGCTAAATGCGTAGTTCATACAAACGTAATAACAAAATAATAATTTGTAAATCAAACATATTCATAAGGTAGTGTGTATTTATTCCGATTGGATTATAGAATATCTAGGTTCCCATATATATATTTTGAATGGATATTGATTGAAAGGCGAGATATAAGAAAAATAAGTTTTCTTTTTAAATTCCTCATATCTCGTCTTTATATCAGTGCCCTTTTAAAATATGTGTTTGGGAACCTAGATATTCTGTAATCCAATCGGAATAAATTCACACTGCCTTAAGAATATGTTTGATTTACAAATTATTTTGGTAAGTATTACGTTTGTATGGACTGCGCATGCTCCGCCGGCCTCTTAGGTAATTTAATACCATTGTATCTATAGATTATTTAATGGAGATTCGTATACTTACTTAATTAAGTACGGTCAAACTTCACTGCAGGTAAGTTTGTTTAACCTTCAATTAATTTTGTACTTTTCAAAAATTGATTTTATGCAGTAGAAACGAAAAAAAACATCAAAATATTTAAAAAAAAATCCGGTAATCAAGTGTGAAACCTGAAAACATTGTGGCCTGCGAAAAAATCAATTAATTGACTAATCAAAATCAAAATATTTTATTTCACATAAGCCTACATGGGCACTTATGAAACGTCAGAAGCTAGGTGCACGGTTCCAATTGGTCGTTTCCTATGGAGAAGAACCGGCAAGAAACTCCACGGTTACTCTTTTTAAAAATAATTGGCTTTTACAATATTTTCAAATTACAGTAGGTATGGGAGGATAGCGTAGGCTAATATTTTTTTTTATAGATTCGTTTCACCCTTAGGAGGAACCCTATTGAGAATGGCTCTTTTATTCAAAGTAGTTTAGTTATATTTGATAAAAAAACTACCTAACTAATAGGTTTTTTATACGATCAAATGAGCATTATGAGTCGTGCACTTTGGAATTTCCAAATTTTTCTTTGGTTCGTTTGTGAAACACTAACTGCAATTCTGTATAATGTAATTTTGGTTAAACAAAACGTTTTGGGCACACTTTCACTGTGCGTACACTGTACACGTACAGCTAGGCGCGCAGCTCGTTTCCCGGTAGTATAACTGGGAGCTAGCACTTGTAGGCGTGGCAAGCGTGCTCCAGCCTCGACCACATCGTACACTGTACACGTACAGCTAGGCGCGCAGCTCGTTTCCCGGTAGTATAACTGGGAGCTAGCACTTGTAGGCGTGGCAAGCGTGCTCCAGGCTCGACCACATCGTACACTGTACACGTACAGCTAGGCGCGCAGCTCGTTTCCCGGTAGTATAACTGGGAGCTAGCACTTGTAGGCGTGGCAAGCGTGCTCCAGCCTCGACCACATCGTACACTGTACACGTACAGCTAGGCGCGCAGCTCGTTTCCCGGTAGTATAACTGGGAGCTAGCACTTGTAGGCGTGGCAAGCGTGCTCCAGGCTCGACCACATCGTACACTGTACACGTACAGCTAGGCGCGCAGCTCGTTTCCCGGTAGTATAACTGGGAGCTAGCACTTGTAGGCGTGGCAAGCGTGCTCCAGCCTCGACCACATCGTACACTGTACACGTACAGCTAGGCGCGCAGCTCGTTTCCCGGTAGTATAACTGGGAGCTAGCACTTGTAGGCGTGGCAAGCGTGCTCCAGCCTCAGCCACATCGTACACTGTACACGTACAGCTAGGCGCGCAGCTCGTTTCCCGGTAGTATAACTGGGAGCTAGCACTTGTAGGCGTGGCAAGCGTGCTCCAGCCTCGACCACATCGTACACTGTACACGTACAGCTAGGCGCGCAGCTCGTTTCCCGGTAGTATAACTGGGAGCTAGCACTTGTAGGCGTGGCAAGCGTGCTCCAGCCTCGACCACATCGCTCACTATCAGGTGAATATGGAGTCCAACGCTAGCCTATCAAGTATTAATAAAAAAATTCATGATTCTAGGTCAACGGAAAGTACCCTTTAGGTTTTGATTTCATTGAGTGTCAAAATATGCGGCACAAACGGAATATAAACGCCCGTATCTTTTGATTGCGTTGACTTAGAAGTTTGATTTTTTCACTGCTTCAAGGGATTGCAGCCCTGAGAAATTTATATTAATTTCAACTTGATAACTCTACGCGTTCCTGAGAAAAAGGGTCTTGACAGACGGACAGACAGACGGACAACGAAGCGATATTATAAGGGTTCCGTTTTTCCTTTTGAGGTACGGAATTCTAAACAAAAAAATAACAATATTTAACTGTAAATTCATGGTGAAAACTTTTTGAATCCTAATAATATTAACTGTGGCTAGACTAGTTGAATTGCACTATTTTGCTTTTCATTTTCTTTAAATATTGAGCATAATCTCTCATAGGACTAGTGCACACTGCGCCCGAACAGTTTGCTTATCCTAGCCCAACAACGGAGAAACGACGTCACCATGGGACGGTGTTCAATATACTTGTTGAAGGAATTAAGTGTGCGCCCCTGTGCAGAACCTGGCGGACCCCCGGCGCCGGCGCAGCTCATATGCGCTGCCGCTGGAGCGCGCCGAGCTGCGCAAGAAGTCGTCGGCGGGCGGGTTGGACCTCCGCGAGGTGGAGTACTTGGCGGCGGTGGACGCGGCCGCCGGTTCGCAAGACGAGCTGCGCCGCCCGCACAACGACTCTATTCTCAAGCGCATCCCCGGTGACGCCGAGGCCACCACCGTACTGGTGGGGGCCGTGGGTTTCCTGGAGCAGCCCACCATCGCCTTCGTGCGCCTGGCGCACGGCATCCTTATGCCATCCATCACCGAGGTGCCCGTGCCGGTGCGCTTCATGTTCATCTTGTTGGGCCCGAGCG
This sequence comes from Oligia fasciuncula, assembly GCA_963082905.1. NCBI lineage: Eukaryota > Metazoa > Arthropoda > Insecta > Lepidoptera > Noctuidae > Oligia > Oligia fasciuncula. The sequence goes on from OY720386.1 coordinate 245,593, forward strand.
GCGCCGACCTCGACTACCACGAGGTGGGCCGCTCCATCTCCACGCTCATGTCCAACCCAGCGTTCCACTCCATCGCATACAAGGCGGACGACCGGCGCGAGCTGCTGTCCGCCATCAACGAGTTCTTAGACGACTCCATTGTGCTGCCGCCGGGTGACTGGGAGCGCCAGGCGCTGCTGCCGTTCGAGGAGCTGCGCGCCAAGAGCGAGATGATCCGGCGGCGCAAGCGTGACGCGCTCGAACGCAAGCGCGCGGCCGGCGAGGCGCCCGCGCCTCTCGACGAGAAGAAGGCGCTGCTGGCCGCGGAGGCCGGCGGCCTGCCCAGCAAGGAGCCCGACGATCCGCTCCGCCGGACCGGCCGCCTTTTTGGAGGTTAGTTTTTATCGCTACTGCACCTTTTGAAACTACCTTGCGCTAGTCTAAGTATATTAATCACTAGCTGACCCTATCACCCGACAGACGTTGTCCTGTCGAGATTTCAATCATTCATACATTCATAAAAATCAAGCAAAATCAGTTCCTGTTCTGCCTCAGTTAGACCCAAACCGGAACCCTTAGTGTCGGTCACGGCTTTACGTTTGGCCCTTTCCGACCCCTACACAGAATAAGTAAGAAACAAATTAAATAAACTTGTAAGCATTAATATTTATTAATTAAATCCAGCAGATCATTACGTGGTTATCACTAACTGGCGGTCAAGTAAAACTGACGATGCTGTGAATCGACAGATACAGACAGCACCGTGACATAGGGCCACTACATCAGGGTCGTGATTGTTCCGTATGAGCGGCTTCGTTGGTGGTGTATGCACAGCTGTGGGTTGGTGACAAGGCTCAGCGTGTCCGTGTTACAGGCGTGCTGCGCGACATCAAGCGGCGCTACCCGCACTACGCGTCGGACTTCCGCGACGCGCTCAACGGGCAGTGCGTGGCCGCTACTATCTTTATGTACTTTGCGGCGCTGTCCTCCGCCATCACGTTCGGCGGTCTGCTCGCCGAGAAAACCTACGGCAACATTGGCATCTCCGAAACTCTGGTAAGCTAACTAACTAACTAACTAGTATTTATAACACCAAGAATCACTTTTGGGAGAAGGGTACCCCGAGGAACTCAATGGGCGGGGAGGGGGCCGAACAGTGCTGAATCGCTAGCTGCTACCTCAACTCAACTCAAAGCATTTATTTCAATTAAACCATGTACAGGCACTTTTGAATTGTCAAAATTAAATAGCCGGTCAGTTAGTCAGAAAGTTGAAGCTAGTTGCCCATTCAGAGAAGAACACCTTGTGAGTAAGTGTGACGGCCACCCGTGCCAGTCCATTGAAGGCCTCCGCCCATCTCCCGTTAGTCTACCGGAATTGCAGGCTGAACTGAGCTGACCTTGCCCTTGCCTATTGATGCTTGTACTGTAATGCGCTAGCCACTAGAGCAAGCTAGATTAGGTGCGTCCGCTTGACTGCGTCTAATGTGCAGGTGTTCACGTGCGCGGGCGGCATCCTGTTCGCGCTGGTGTCGGGGCAGCCCATGATGATCACGGGTGCCACGGGCCCGCTGCTGCTGCTAGACGAGTCGCTGGCCAACTTCTGCCACTCCAACGATTTCGACTTCCTGACGGCGCGCATGTATTGCGGCCTGTGGATGATCGTTATCGCGCTCGCCGTCGCCTCCGTCGAGGGCAGTGTCGCCGTTAAGAAGATTACGAGGTTTCACTATAGACCCTTCTTATTTAGACAGGATTGAATCCCTAGTATCTAATGCGGATCTTGTGTCAACTTCTACCTACTAAACAACTTGGAACTAAAAGTTTGTGTTTACTTATTTAATGGCCATAATTTCATAATATTCAACACGTGTCTGAGAGAAACAAGGACGCTTGAAAAACAAACGAAAAAATGTTAACGTCTTCAGGTTTTTACATAAACAGAGTGCCTAGGCCTAGGCCCTTAACGCGTTCGTTCACCACCACCGTTAACGAGAAACGAGATTATTCTTACCGAACGTGACATCCCGTTGACAGACGTGCGCTGGGCACACGGCCATAGCAAATGCATGTATCGCTACTTCGGCACCATCACCTCGTTCTCGTTGAGCTCCTGTTGTTAAGGGCTCTGTGATACGTCTTCAAAGAGTTGTTGACCTGGCAACACTAGCTAATAACGACCATGGTATGGTGCAGATTCACGGAGGACATCTTTGCGTTCCTGATCTCGCTTATCTTCATCGGGGAGCCGGTGACGAGCCTCATCAACGTGTTCCGCGCGCATCCGCTGGGCGTGCAATACTACGCGCCCGACAACGCCACGGCTCTCCTCGACCCCGCCGCCCCCAGCGCCAACTCCACGCTGCTCGATAACTCTATGCTGTCAGGTACACTAGGACCACCCCCACTCTATACTCTGCATTTTCTCAAGGACTTATTAAAGTCTTTAGCAGTTACGTAGTAACTATTCAGTAATCTGTGGCAGTATGTAGTCTTAAAAAACACAGAACAGAAGATCTTCGGAAGCACAGGGTATGTTCGTAAAACTCTCGCACACCGGTGTATGGTGTAGTTAAAAACGAAGGTGTGTACTAGGAAAGGATTTTGCCAAAATCAACCTTTCAAAAGGCACAAAGAACTACCTACTTCTAAAGATAAATAATCAAGATCGTAATGATTTACTTCTAAAGATAAATAATCAAGATCGTAATGATTAACTTCTAAAGATAAATAATCAAGATCGTAATGATTAACTTCTAAAGATAAATAATCAAGATCGTAATGATTAACACTTAACGGGACCACAGATTACTGAATAGTTACTACGTAAATGGGACACTAAACGTCCCCAAACGTACAGACGCCAGCACATCAAGATACCCGAAACTGTCAAATTTTCCCAATCAACTTTGAACCTTAAGCTTTAGAGATAAAGTTCAAAATCTATTAAAGAAAGAACATGGAACAAAACGTACCCACCCATGTAGCAAATTGAAATAGGTACCATTAAAAAGGTCTTTGAAAAAATATATATTTCTTGTATGGGGGCAACTTTGTAGCTCGCGGGGAAAAAAGATATTCGACGTTGAAAATGCCGAAAATCCTTAATAAAATCGCCCCACCCACGTTCGACGTTTTTGCAATTTTATCCGTTAGGTACGATTATTATGCGCTAGCGTTCGGTTTGTCGTAATTGGCATTCAGTATGCAACCATAAAGCTACCACCGGTGAGTGAGTAGTACAGCAGAGCCGACGTGCACATAAGTGCGAGTGAAAAAAAAGTATTAAAACGTATAAATATTAATATAAATTAAATATTTATTATTTATTTTATATTTCGTATTAATTATTATTATTAAAATATTATTATTTATTTGGTCTAAGTACAGAACAGAAAAAGGTGCGATTGTTTGGCAATTAAAAATGTATTAAAGAAGTTATCATAACCAGTGTATATATATTTATTCCAGTTGAAAATTAAAATAGAAAAGAAGTTTTTTTATTATTATTTTTATTTATTTAGAGAGCTAGCTATCGCAACTTCAGAGATATCGTCATTTTAATCAGACGCGGCTTAGACGCGGCGTAATCGCGCGAGTACCGCCACATCTGCGCGTAAAAACGGGAAAAAGCCGCAACACAAACGAAGGGATAACTTCGGTCTCCCATTCATTCATTCGTTCATTTATTTTTGAGTTAGTCTATTCTATTCTATTTTTAATTATGGCAAGTAAAGCCGATGTCGACTATTCTGCCAATGTCGAAAGTGAATTGGAAAAGCAAGTGTGCATTAGTTGAGTTAGTCACTTAAGCCTCTTCTAAATGACATATAGTCTAAAACGCTACAAAGGCGGGTACGGGATCCATACAAAATGACCCATTGTTCTTTGACAGATTGTAGTAGTTTGCTATGCTGGCGTCTGTACCTAATAACAATAAAACTTTTATTGTGTCTCATTCAGTGTCCTCTAACCGATTGATTTTCAATAAGTACCATTTAAAGGGAGTGGAGGGGTGTCGAAGTTCCAAGGAGTAAGTACGAAACTCACGCGGATGAAGTCGATATCAAATAATCCCACTACAAAAATAATTCCTTCAAAAAGTCAGTCGATTATTCGATCCGGCTTGCCAGAGAGCACGCGAGCGCTACGTGTGGTGACTAGAACATTGCTCAATATGAGCACAGCATGCAACTTACATAGCACCGACTGCCAGATAACAAGAGTTTGACATTCGACAATCTCAACCTGTAGGACTTGCCAATATATACTTTAAAGCAAGTCCACTATTACACGTGATGGTCATGATCGAAGCTTGTGTTGTGTGACAGCCGCGGCCGGCAACGCGAGCGCGGCGCTGTCGGCACTGGCGCCGCCGGCGCACGCCGCGCTCCCGCCGCAGCCCAACACGGCGTTGTGGTGCACCATGCTCACGCTCTCCACCTTCATCATCGCCTACTACCTGCGCATCTTCCGCAACGGCAAGTTCCTGGGCCGCAGCGTGAGTATATTCTCTCTCATCACTCACGCTACATACGCTATTGTAACTTACAAACATATGCGCTTCGGTACCTAGTCATAATCTATAGGTATCGGAAATACGAACGAACGATGACGATATCTAAGGCCACACGGTATTCATTTAACCCACGTAAATGCGAGTTTCTGACTACCTGAACTTCAAAAATCCCCACCGGGTACCAATAAACAACGTGCGCTTATACCCTTACTTATAAACCTATAGAAAAGTTTTTTAACTTACATCTCGAATAATTTTGGTAAGTAATTCTGAAGTGTATACTGGTTGGAGCTTTTTTTTTTTTTTAACTTATAAATACTATAAAAACATACAACATTATATTAACACTAAAAACTAACGTACACGAAGTGTCGGCGTCGTGTTTCGCTGACTGGTGTCATGTAGCCGGCCACGAAACCGGCGGTACACGACACTCTTCGGCCAGAACTCTTCCTTGAGGAACTTCTCGAGATGATGTGTCGGAACACGCACCACGAAGGACTTGAAGTTCGTGTTGTGACGCGACTCCAACTTCTCGACCCTCAAAGTCCAGTTGGTCTTGACACGCATGTACTTCACAATCTCGTCAACCTTCGTGGAGTGGTGCAGTCTGGACACGTACAGCTGCGTCGACGGGATTGCTGGACGCAGCAGCATGTTGGGTCCTGCCTGCCCGGTGCCGCACTGGTTCTGACAAGGAGGCTTCTTCTTCTTCTTCTTCTCCACCTTGATGAAACCATCCTTGTCGCACGTGTCCTTCTCTGGACCCTGCCTTTTCAAAACCTTGTTTGGTTTCGACCGGCTCCGTTTACCCCCTTTTGGCTTTTCCGCCACTTTTACCTGCAAGTTTTGCGACTCAGCAGGCTTTTTAGCGGCTACTATTGCTGCGTAGGCTCGTTTGGGGGTCGACGAACCTACACACATCGTTGTCTCTACCTGTGTCGAGGCAGGGACGGCCACGGCACGCGTTGCAACGCATGCATTCTCGGCAGTTGGTGACGCATTCGAGCTCGCCGACTCGAAAATGCAGATGGAGGCGTTTTGTGCCCCGCGACGCGTGTCCACATTTGCGGCGTCGGTAGGTGACCTACTTTTGTTTTTTTACTAAATGGGCCCGCTCTTGACCCCGAAACCTGAAGAAATTGCGTTGCGCAAGAGCACTACTTCTGCCTGTAGGTCACTGATGGTGTTGTTGGATACCTCCAGCTTATGCTGCATCGCGGCCTGGCTTTGCTTCAGGAATGTAATATCCTTTAGCAGCCTGGTGACATCAACGTGATCAAACGTGACGGGAGGCAGCTTGTGCAGATCCTTCGCCACGAATTCAGGCACGTCGTCCGGGTCGGTCTCCTTCATCAGCGTTATGATGTCCTGGAGACTCTTCGCTGTACCGTCCCTTCGACGAGACGGCATCTGGCTGACTTTGCCGAGCGTCATGAACAGCAGCAACTTGGCACTGCTAATCTCTTCCTCCTTATACGAAGACTTGCAGATCTGCAAGATGCTGATCTCGTCCATGTAGTCAATGGCATGTTTGATGAATGCCAATACTTCGTTGGCTATGAGAGTTTGGGAAGTTATAGCGGAAAACGGGCAGCGGCTATAGCCGCGCAATTCGCGAATATAATATTCATACAGTGCAGCGCAACCGCGACCGTACTCGACCGTGTATCACAGTGCACTGGGACACATTATAGGGGTCCCGGGTAGGGAATGCAATCCGGATTATCCGTAATCCGAAAAATCCGGATATCCGCACATTTTTACTAGACTTCCAAATCCGGATTTGAAAATCGAATCCGGATTTTTTGAATAATTCCATTTTTAAGAAATTGTAACAAAAAAATCGAAACGAGCGAGTTCGCTGTTCGCGCGTCGCGTCTCGCGAGTGTTGAGTCTATCGGCTCTGTGAGGCGTCCTTGATCGTTCCGTTCATTCCGCTTACAAGTGTTTTTAGTGCATTCCGCCTACAAGCGTCGAATCAGCGTGCTTTTTCCGTAGCAGGAATTATGTGCAACCGAATTCGCAGCAGGTTAAACGACGGCACTTTAGATGCCTTATTATTTTTGAGGACACATTTAATGCCCCAAAAATTACATAGTTTCTTACGTTGTTAAATTTATGTTGATTTAAGTGAAGTTAAATTATTGTTTTGTTACTTTTGCTTATGTTATATTTAATAATTTGACAAGGAGTCTATTTGTGTTTATTTTTGTTCTTTGGAGTTTCTTTTAATTTGTACCTATTAATTATTTTATGTCCTCATTTCTGATTCGATCACGCAGGGAAACTCCAAGCATAGCCATTGCCCTTTGTTTGACTTTTAGTCTTCTAATAATACCCATTTGAGCAACCACGTTTCAGAAAGTGCCTTATGTCATCACTGGCAAGACGTACTGGGTACGGGCAAAGACTTTCGTCTTGAGACACTGCGGTATGTGGGACGAGAAGATATTGCGTTGCTTCCCCAAGTTGGACCTACCTAACTGGACAGTTTGTCCTAGGTAAACATACTCATCCACGACTTCGAGTGTAGCGTCTCCGATCTTCATGAGAGTGGGTGTTACATGGGCTTTTGACAAGACTTTGGTTTTGTCCATGTTCATTTTAACACTCTTTCGGAGGCTCTACTGAGGTCATCGAGCATTGTACCGAGGTCCTCCATGGTCTCAGCCATGACTACGATATCGGTGGCAAACCGAAGGTGAATTATGTACTCGCCATTGATGTTAATGCCGGCCCCTTTCCAGTACAGAACCTTGAAGACATCCTCCAGTGCACCGGTGAACAGTTTCGGAGAGATAACGTCTCCCTGTCTCACATCTCGCTGCAGAAGGATAGGTTTCGAGGTCTGATCCTGGAGTCGTACTGACATAGTAGCGTTTTCGTACAGAAACTTCAGCACCTCGATGTACCGATAGTCGATCTGGCACCCTTGAAGAGACTGCAGTCTGCAGTACAGCCCATGTCTCGATCGAATCAAAGGCTTTCTCGTATTCCACACAGCCCATGTCTCGATCGAATCAAAGGCTTTCTCGTAGTCCACAAACGTTAAGCACAGAGGCAGGTTACACTCTTCGGTCTTCTGTATAACCTGCCGCAGCGTATGTATGTGGTCTACGGTGCTAAAGCCTTTACGGAATCCAGCTTGTTCGGGAGACTGAAAGTCGTCAAACCTGCGCGCGAGACGGTTCGTGATGACTCTCGAAAACAGCTTGTACACATGGCTCAGAAGTGAGATGGCCCTGTAATTATTAAGAACGGTATTGTCGCCCTGCTTAAAGAAAAGTATCCCCACACCTCTGTTCCATGCCTGTGGTGATTTACCCTTGAGTATGACGGAACCAAACAGCTTCTGAAAGGCCTTAAGAACAAGTTTTCCGCTGGCCTTCAGGAACTCGGCCGTTATTCCGTCATCACTCCGCGCCTTGTTGTTTTTGAGCTGCTTCAGAGCCATCCTAACTTCGTACAGGCTGACGTCCGGGATGTCTTAGGTGTATTGTCGGGTCAATCTAGTTCTTGGGTAGTTTGCCAGATTCGTGACGGGGTTACTTGTTGACGTGTATAACTGACTGACATAGAACCTCTCGATCTCTCTCAACAGCACAGGTTTGGCGGATTCGATCCTGTCATAATCGGTCTTTAGTTTCCTAAGCTGGCTCTGACCATTAGACAGATCTCTAGCAAAGACCTTGGAGCTTTAGTTTTGTAAGTATGCGAAAAGCATAGAACCGTTAGAAATGGAGGTGCTTGGGGGAGACCTATGGTATTTAATGATGATAGTTTTAATAATTCCAAATAACAAAAATATAAAAAAATCGTTTGATGTGATTTTCGTGTGCTTTTATTTTAATCCATTTACACAAATATAAGAAACATCATATTAACAAACTAATATGAGTAGATTTTTTTTTTCATGAAAAATCCGTAATATCCGGATAATCCGGATTGGACAAAAAATCCGTTCTTAAAAATCCGGATTTTAAAACAGAACGGATTTGCATTCCCTAGTCCCGGGTTAGGGCCTATACAGGGTGGATTTAAGACGGGACAGTCAGGTCAGTAAGCCAACCGCATTCACAGATTTTGCAAAAATGCTGTAGGTACCATTTTTCAGGTAGAAAACGTCAATTCTCACGTTTTATTTATGATGCCCTTCGGTGTAGCTTCTTATAAGGATTAATGATGCCCTTCGGTGTAACTTCGTGTAAGAATTGCAAGAGTCTTCTGGACCTATTAATGATGCCCTTCGGTGTAACTTCGTGTAAGAATTGCAAGAGTCTTCTGGACCTATTAATGATGCCCTTCGGTGTAACTTCGTGTAAGAATTGCAAGAGTCTTCTGGACCTATTAATGATGCCCTTCGGTGTAACTTCGTGTAAGAATTGCAAGAGTCTTCTGGACCTATTAATGATGCCCTTCGGTGTAACTTCGTGTAAGAATTGCAAGAGTCTTCTGGACCTATTAATGATGCCCTTCGGTGTAACTTCGTGTAAGAATTGCAAGAGTCTTCTGGACCTATTAATGATGCCCTTCGGTGTAACTTCGTGTAAGAATTGCAAGAGTCTTCTGGACCTATTAATGATGCCCTTCGGTGTAACTTCGTGTAAGAATTGCAAGAGTCTTCTGGACCTATTAATGATGCCCTTCGGTGTAACTTCGTGTAAGAATTGCAAGAGTCTTCTGGACCTATTAATAGTCCTCTTGACCGAGTTTCGCCCAAAGCAACCAATCTCAGCAAAGACCAGCCTTCGGTGCGGGGGATATTATAGTGCACTAGTGTGTGCGCAGACACAGGTGCACTCTCTTTTCCCTCACTGTCATAGTCTGTCACTATCACACTGAGGTTAAAGTACTGAAAAGTCATAACTCGCAAACTCGAAATATACGTTTTTTGCGGCATAAACGGCCGTACCTTTTTTTTACGTTAACATAGAAGTTTATTTTTTCGCAGCTTCAAGGGACTGTAGACCTGAGTATTAGGTTTTATACCGTTGGTCAAAAAGCTCGCTATCAAAAATACCAGAATTAATATTTGTCTCCGTTAATCAAATTATATCATAATTGCAATTTAATGAGTTAACATATAAATCCTGCAACTTTGATCTTATTCTATTCACATTCTGATAATAAATTAACATAAAAAGTACATTAAATAGATCCAAATAAAATAACAACCGTGTGAGTATAAATTAGACAAGCTTAGCTAAGCAGCTAGCATCTTTTATAAGTATAGCCTGCTCTTGCTCAATTTTCCTAACATAAATGCGGCCGTACTTCACCCATACAATGTTCCTTAGCTGCCAGTTTCGTCGCGGCGTGAAGCTTCTTGCATTCGGGTGAAAGATGTTCCGCCAAGTAAATAGTGTGTTTGTCACCAGGAACGCCCAGGTGCAACGAGTTCAAGACGTTGTCTTTTTTGCCTTTATTATATTGCGCGAGCGCCGAAAGAAGCACATCACGTTGCCTTTCTGTTGGTAATGTTGCCAGTATGTTTCTTGGACGGACAGATTCACTGTTAATTTTTGCAACGCGACGAATGGCTTGTAAGTCTGTATCAGGAATTGAAACTTTTATTTCGTTACACAGATTCTTAAAAATCGCAACGAGGTTTTCATTTTTCCTTTCCGGCACACAATGAATTTCAATATTGCGGCTTCGCGATAATTTTTCAATCGCTTGCATTCGACGTGTGAGTTCAGTCATGTCTGAGCGGAGTTTAAAGTTCTCAGACTCAAGCGACTGGATGGTATTCTTAACCAAAGCTAGATTAACATTAAGATCTTTTTGTTCAGCCGCTAAGAAATCCGTAGTACGCGTAAAATCCTCTCTGAAGCTGTCGATCGCGGATGCTATTTCCTTCTTGATGTCTGCAGTTAGGGCAGCTCTGATGATTTCAAGCTTAGAATCAAGAAGTTGGCCAAATTGCTCGTATGAAATAGAACAAGAAGGAACCGGCATATTAATGAGCGTTCCAGTAGTAATTCGAGGCGAAGACTTCTGCGGGGACACTTTTGAATCGCTGTCAGGATTGTCCAATAAATCATCGCAGGACATGTTAGCATCTTCACGAAGAATATCGAATTGGTTTCGTACCGGAGTGTTGTCGTGTTTGGGACGGGCTATGTTGCTACACGTAGGGCAAATCCAGTTCCGTTTAAATTCGTTAAGATGACTTGTATAGTAATCTTTAGTCATATTCAGGCATTTATAATCATAAAAACTGCGGCATGACGAGCATACCAATAACTCTCCGCGATCTATGGTTTTGCTACATGCCACACACTGCATCTTACCTATCGGCTGTTGTTTTGATACAGAAAATATTGATTTGTTAATTAGTAAACGCACCGAGTAGGTAGATGTGTTTAAATATGAATGTTAAGTGAGTCACTTTGTCACAGTGAGCACTAAGCGAGCGATTTGCGGGTTGCCCTAGGTCAGGGACACGGCCGTTATTGGAATCATGTAGTTAAGTTTTTGCTTATATCTCCGGTGTTTGTGGATCAATTTATATCAAACAAGCGTCACTGCACACACTTTGTATCCGTTCACATAAGTATATAAGTTTTACTGTGTTAACGACACTTTAAATCACTACGATCGCGGAAAAAAACAGCGAAGCAAAAATAAGATGTTGCTCTGTACGCGACGTCAGTTCAACTCAACAACAGTTGCCTGGGAACAATAGCCTAATAACAATATTACCCGAAGCACATAGCTAACGTATAGTTAGGTACTGTTGCTGATGATTGTACGCGGCCCCATGCCGCTGTCCGGCGTGTGGTGTGGTGCTCACTGACTTCTGTGTCACAGGCGCGGCGCGCGCTCGGCGACTTCGGCGTGCCCATCGCGATCGTGCTGATGGTGGGCTTGTCGTGCGCCATTCCCGTGTGGACGGAGACGCTGCGCGTGCCCGAGGGACTCAGCCCCACGGCCAAGCGCTCGTGGTTCGTGCCGCTCAACGACGGACTCGGCACCATCCCCGCCTGGGCCGCCTTCGCCATGGGGCTCCCCGCGCTCATGGTCTACATCATCGTCTTCATGGAGACGCACATCGCTGAGTAAGACAATAGCCACCGTACTATGTTGTTCTAAGCGACTGCACTCGTAATCCACTTAAGTACCCATGCGAAAATATTGTGAATTGTCTGTCATAGTAAATATTTTGAAATGAACTATTGTATGCATAGCGAATGAAAGTAACTGCAATAAATGTATCAATAAATGTATAGAATACATAATAAAGGTATGTGGCGATGCGAGTAGAGCAGTTGAGAGTGACTTGGTACTGACACATGTGTGGCGCAGGCTGATCATCGACAAGCCGGAGCGCAAGCTGAAGAAGGGCAGCGGTTTCCACATGGACATCGTCATCATGTCGTCGGTGAACGCCATGTGCGGGCTGTTCGGCGCGCCGTGGCAGTGCGTGGCCACCGTGCGCTCCGTCAGCCACGTGGCCGCGCTCACCATCATGTCCACCACGCACGCGCCCGGTGACAAGCCGCACATCGTCGAGGTTAAAGGTCCGATCACACCGACACTCATTACAACTTGCTCTAAGCTTTAATTTGCTCTTACCTCTGAACATCCTGAAATTAAATCAACCACGAAAATATAAAATAATAGAAATTATGATACATGTGTGCTATGTTGATCATTATACTCGGCGAGCGCGATAAGGAAGCCTAGCGTATAATGATCAATGCACACGCGTTCTATACTTACGACGTTTTTCAACACACTTGCGAGGAAAAAAACAAACTTGTATGGAAAATGGCGCGCTGGTTTTGTTTTTCCGCGCGCCGCGTTAGCCACAGCCAGCACTAGCGATGCGCGCGCAAGTGTAAATAAAAGCACTGATAAAACCGCTAAACAGCCCATAGAAAAAATATAATAAACACAAAATAATGTTTAGACTGATCGTAGTGTTGTCGTATGTCAAATTGTAGTTTAGTTAGTATGGAATTAGAAAGTACTATTGGCATAGAGAAATATACATACATTAGTTCAGTGAGAATCCGCAATAATAGAACGCCAGTCAAGGTCTTTTCCGTTTGGTTTCGGAAGGGACCACGGATAATTCAAGGTAAATGCGCAGTGGTAGACCGTCAAATTAAAATTTTCTTACGTTTTTTGTTATTTGCAGGTCAGTATCAGGTTGTCTCTTGATCAAAATATGATTTGCGACTATAATTTAGATGAATTTACAGAATTATAGTCATTAGAATAGAATCTTTAAGTTAGATTTTGGCGGCACGGTTGGCGCAGTGGTTAAGCGATTGACTGCTGCGCTGCGTGTCGCGGGTTCGATTCCCGCACGGAACAAATATTTGTATGACCTACAAGTAGTTGTTCCGGGTCTGGCTGTTTGTGTATGTGAGTTTAAATGTTTGTAAAACGCATCCACGATACAGGAGAAATTCCTAGTGTGGGGCAACGTTTTCTTTTTTTTTTCTTTTAGATTTGTTCCCTAAGAACTTTTCCATAAGAGATTTGTTCATAAGGACCAAATCTAACTTAGAAGTATGTATTAGTGATTCTAATGACTATAATTCTAATGACTATAATTCTGTAAAGACGTACCTGTTATAGTCGCAAATCATATTTTGATCAAGATACAACCTGACACTGACCTGAAAATTGCAAAAAACCTAAGAAAATTTTAATTCCGCGGTCTGTACGGGACTGTGTAATTTATTAAGCTCTGTCCAACGGTTTGTGCAGATTTTAGATGCTGTACTGCAACGATAGGACTGTTGATCTCTGATGCAGAGGTTTTCATCCGATCTCATTTGATATATCGGACCCTTCAAAGGGCAGATGTATGTTTCTGTGTCGTACAATAATACAGGTTTGGACATCGTTTTCCGATAATGGAATGTAAGCGTCCCTTTGTATATTCATTGCGAGAAGATACACACTACAGTTGATTGAATCATATCTCAGTAACAGAAAGCAGTATGTTGAAATAAGTCAATGCAATCATAAAACTAAAGAAGAGCATGTAATTACATCCAAAAGGGAGCGTTCCACAAGGGAGTGTCCTGGGCCCACTACTATACATAATTTATATCAACGATCTCCCGAAGGTAACAAATCACCCGATGTCACTTTTTGCCCATGATAGCACAGTAACTATTAAATGCATAGATGATCAAAATTATGAAGATGAAATAAATAATACAGTTGATTCCATTATAACGTGGCTAAGTAATAATAATCTTAAAATAAATATGGATAAAACAAAATTAATGTTATTCAGTCAGCGTTTGAACATTAATAATAACCTGAATATACATAACAATAACAAACAGATAAATAAAGTGGATGTAAGTAAGTTCTTGGGCTCACAATAGATAAAAAATTAAACTGGAAACCACACTTAGAGGAGTTAAGCAAGCGACTGAGTAAATCAGCATATATGCTCTACAAAATCGCTCTTGTTCTGGGTGTGGATGCCAAGCTCACGGTGTATCATGGCATAGTTGGTCCTCTGCTGAGATTTGGTGTTATCTTCTGGGGAAACTCCACGTTAATATTCAGGTCACAGAAGAGATGCATTAGATCCATGTTCGGCCTAAAAACAACCGACTCATGCAAGCCATTCTTTGTAAAATATTTTTTTTTTACCCTTCCGTCACTCTACATCTATGAAATTGCAATGATCGTAAAATCAAACCCGCATCTGTTTAAGAAACAATCTGACATGGATAACCGTAACCGGCGAAATAAATATAAGCACAGATTGTTTGTGAGACCATCCAATACAACACTAATGCGTAAAAGTGTTTTCTGCATGGCACCGCGTATATTTAACCACCTTCCACAGGAACTCAGAGATATAACTGTTACTAACTTATTAAAAAAAAAACTAAAAGAGTATTTAGCAGCCAAATGTTTCTATAGTCTTGCTGAGTTTCTAATAGAGAAAACATACTAATTCTAATGTGGGGGCGAAGTTTGGTTCTGTTGACTATTGTTAGTATTTTGTTTTGTTTTGATAATTGAATTAATTTTGTCAATGATATTCTGTTCTTCTAATAATTTAATTGATGTTTGCAAATGTAATTTATTGTAATCTTTAACAAATGAATTTCAATTAATTGTAGGTATTTTTTTTAATATGTTTTAATAATTAATAGTTATATACATATAATAAATCTGTACGACGAGGTACGATTTAAGAGTAACACCATTGATGTATTCTTCTTTTTATCTTCTAGATATCTCGACCCCTTAATATTGTAAAGTCTTAATATTGGTATGTAAGATATCTACAATACCAAGTTAAGAATTTCTAAATTTATCGCAGAGCGGCAGAGAAGAAGACAAGACTTATAAAAACTAACTTTAAACTTCACCTACTAATCTCAGATATACTTTAGATAAAATGGTGGTATGATTTTACGATTAATTCCGGTTTAACTTAGTATTCCAAGACAATGCAAAATAAAATGGACATAATATGGCTATTTGGTCAGACAATCAGCCTCGAGCAGGTGCTTTCATTTTTCAAAGTGACACTTCGTCGCATTGTCATTATGAACCCTGAAGACGCAGTGACTGCTGTGCAGTCGAAAGGGCTATGGTTGAGAACCCCAGGCAAGGGAAGCGTTACCAGACAAGATCGGAAGATTTTTCCTTTTACACCTTTCCTAAGCGACACATTATTGTGTTCCGATATCCACGCGAACTAAGTCACGGGCACAGCTAGTATACAATAAATTAAATAATTGTTCAAATGTTATTATAATACCTAATGATTTGTAGGCCGTAAAGGTAAAACTTGACTGTGATCCTTTCTGTAATGTACTTAACATCTTGCATGCTTTGTGTGCATACTCATGTTTCTGACAAATAAATGAACTCTGAACTCTGACGATCCGCGATGGGAATTATGCTGATCATATTCTTTCCAACCTGCTGCGGAACTGTTATGATTCTGTAAATGTCGTAGCAGTATCTACTCACTAATGGGATTTTAACTTCGAAGATAATAAACTGCTGCATGACTCTGGTTGGGTATTGGCGGAGTCAATTCTTTAGCCAACTGTCCTATTGTTATTGTCCTATAAGTTCGTCCGTCAGCTGTTTTGGTGTTAGAAGATGGAAATTGAACCCTGTGTGGTGTAGATTCATAATAGTATCCACGATGTTTTCTTGGATGGTTTTCAGCTTCATCAGGACACTGTTGGCAATGATAGATGATACACTAAAGCTGTTAGCCATTAGTGATTCCTTAACTCCTTCCTGAATTGTGTTAAATCCCTTCTCTAAGCTGGTCAGGTGCTGATTAAACACCTTGTGATGTCTATCCATCGCATTTTCTACTCTTTTGATGATGTTGTTATCTGCTTTAACAATAGATGTGTTGTTTTTCCATAAGGAAGCCAAAAGCTTTTGTCTACGTCGATTTGTTGGATATCCTTGGCATATTTTTGTGCGAACTCGTCATCTAAGACACTAAACAAACTTTGCGCTATGCTTCCTATAGGATTGATAAGACCGCGCTTATGTCGCACGTTCCCCGTGAACTGCTGCCCAAGCAACATGCTATTGTAATTGTCAAGTTCATTGCTACCGTGACGTAATTGCATGAGGATTGTGTCACACTGTGATATTTTTGTTGTATTGGAACAATATTACTCAGATGATCGACGTATTTTTTAAGCAGATCTAATCCTTGCCAATAGGGCTCCATATCATAATATATAACCAACTTCCACTCGTCTCGTTCGAGACGCATACTGGAGACATTGTCGAAATAAATGCTCTGACTGCTATTCAAAGGTGCTGTTTTGTAATCACAACTATTTGGTGTTATGGTTAACATCAAAATTTTATATACGTATGTATGTATGTTTGTCCACGCATTTCTCTGCAACTATTAATCGGATCGTGACCATTTTTTTTATTGGCTTACATTTACTTCAACTTAGGGAACAGTGCAAGTTTTAAGGGTTTTCGCTGAAGCGTCAAAATCGATTCAGTAATTTTCAAGATATGGACTAATTCATGTAAGTGTGACGGCCTGGCTTGTTGATACGAGCTACGGGTGTAGTGTCAAAGGGAAAACATCTCAAAACCATCTTCAATTCTAGTCCAAAAACTAAAAATTACGAAATAAAAAAGTAATTTAAAAAAATTTAACCAACTTCAAAAATAAATTAAATTTCGGAAGTCGGTGTCTTTGGGATCTGTATTTTATAGTTTTAGTTTTTCGCCACCGACTTCCGAAATTAAAGTTATTTCATAATTTTGAGTTAATTTCTTTTTGAAGTCGGTTTAATTTTTTTAAATTACTTTTTTTAATGATTCTGTTGAGGTTTTATTGGCATCTTCATTTTCGTATATGCAATAAATCACACAAGCGAATGCTTTTGAAGAAGATGCGTCGCTGAATCCGTTCAGCTTAATAGTTCCGTTCTTGTGACACTGCAGTCATCTCGGTATCTTAAACTCATTGATATGTTGTAAATCTTGTGTCATTAGTGACCATTGCTTAACAATCTCTTCAGGAACATGATCATCCCATTGGAGTTGTAACTGCCAGACTGCTTGGAATAGTAGCTTGAGCTTGGTGGTCATTGGAGACAGCCACCCCAAAGGATCGAAGATTTTTGATATGTCTGATAAGAGAGACACATTGATTTTGCCTTGGAATGTGAATTGATCCTCAGTAGGGATCAGTAGGGAGCCAGCAGCGCAACCAGAGAGTCTTGGTGGACTCTTGATGACGAAAATCAAATACCTACCTCATCTGTTTTGCTGACGCTATCAAGTAACTCCGCTTTGTTCGATGACCATTTGCGGAGGTTGAAACCTCCTGATTTCAGAAGATCTATTAAATCTTTCTGCAGCTGCTTTGCTTCTTGCAGGGTATGATGACCACTCAAAAGATCGTCCATATAGAAGTCTTCTTGTAAGACCTTGGCTGCTGCTGGATACTTGTGGCGTTCATCATTTGCTAACTGCTTAAGCGTCATTATTGCAAAAAATGGCGCTACTTTATGAGTTTGTATTCACGAAGAACTTGATCTGGAGAGTCACGTCACAATTTTTTGATAGTTCAAATCATCATTGTGGCAAAAAATTGGCAAAACATTTTCTCCCCGTCGGCTGTATAATTATGCGATTAATGCCTCCATTTTAAAATCAAAGAAAACAAATATTTTTCTAAATTAGTTCCGCTGTACATTAAATCATTCAAACTCAGCCCCGACGATGTTTTCGCTGAAGCGTTGAAAACGACCCGCAAGCCCGCAACACCGATGTCAGCATCGAGGAGGGGCCCCATAGGGCCGAAGCCTGCCGGGTCAGCTGGATTGTCCGAAAGGGTTACCACTGGCCCGGAACATAAAGGGCAGAGCGGGAGGGGTCATTTGACGATTTCCCATCCGCAAAAAAAAAAACCCCGCAACACACTCAACGACCCGCAAGCCCGCAACACACTCAACGCAGTTGTCGTTGAAAACGACCCGCAAGCCCGCAACACACTCAACGCAGTTGTCGTTGAAAACGACCCGCAAGCCCGCAACACACTCAACGCAGTTGTCGTTGAAAACGACCCGCAAGCCCGCAACACACTCAACGCAGTTGTCGTGGAATCGACCCGCAAGCCCGCAACACACTCAACGCAGTTGTCGTGGAATCCGATTTTATTACACAATGATGTGGTAAATAGCAGCTGACTTGATGTTTGTCGTATGTACCTTCTTGCATGTGGCCTAATTCGATGTACTCATGTATGAATGATTTATAGGACGTTTGAATATTGACGTTATTCGAAAACTTCTTTTCATGTTGATAAAATTGTCCAATGGCCTTATGTTTGGATTCCCCTAATTTTTCCTCAATGTTTGCCTTTAGAGGTAATCTGACGACGTAACGACCATCATCTCTTCTTGACGTATCTGCCTTGTAGAGCTGTACGCACTTGTGATCTTCTTCTGATAACTTGTTTTGACTGTCGTCTGCAAAATCTTCGATTGTCCAGAACCTCTGAATATCATCTATGTTGTTTAGGACAACACTACATTGATATGATATTAATTTCCCACTTACAATCCAGCCAAGGCGTGTTTGCTGCGCCACTACTTGGGAATCGCCTTCCTTGATGAGGCCATTCATAATGATCGATGAGTGAACATCTGCTCCAAGCAGTATGTCGACTGGACGACTAAGGTTATATTTTATGTTATCCGCTAGATTCACATGGTTTAGACAAGCCCATGATGGCTTTTGGATGAGCGATTGGGCAAATTATAAAGCAGAGTTTTCATGCTAAGTACCTCGTTGGAAAAAGTGAAGTCTGTATACACTGCTGATGCGTCAATTTGTATAACACCCTTGCAGTAACTTTCCTTGGCACCAACTCCCATTACAACCCCCCTTTTTTTTTTGTTGTTGGGAAATCATCAAATCATTTGATGATTACAACCCCCTTGCTTGCTCGTCGAGGAAGTCCCAATCGCTGAGCAGCGTCCTCAGTGGTCAGTGATACTTGGATCCCCGATCTATGAAGGCTCGTATAGGGTAGTATACCCCATTCATCCCCATAACCTTGATTTGAGCTGTTGCCAACAGGGTCTCTGATATTTCTGGATTCAACACGTGTATGACGTTTTTGCGTTCCTTTGAAGTAGGTACGCTAGCATAAGAGTTCGAGTTACTGGAACCCGAGAAGTCTCATGTAACAAGGTGTTATGATCGCCTTGACATTCACGACATCATTTTTGCATAAATTCAGTTTATTCACTGTCTTGCGTTAAGAATCCGATGATGATTCTAAAAAAAAAGAAAGAAAGAAAGAAAATACATTTATTTAGCACAGACTAAAAGACACACAATACAGCCGGTAGTCAGATAATAGTCGTACATACATCAGATAAAAACAGAAAATATAAAAATAAAAAGTCCGATGTAAGAAATTAGCAGGAATGTGTGCCTCACGGCTGCGCCAAAAAGGTTCAGTTCAGCAAAAAAAAAAAATGATTTTCGTGGCAAACCGGAAATTTCCATTGCTTTTTAGTCGCAGAATTGTTAGAAAATGATCTATTGGACTTATGGAAATGTTTCTTGCTGTTGAGCTCTTGCTGATACTTATCTGATTTCTGACCATCTTGCTTGCACCGTGAAGCTTCCAATGATGTCAACTTGTTATCTAGAAATCCCAAGAATTCACTCAATATTGGAAAATCTCGTGGGTTTTTCAGAGACTCCGTGTAGTCAGAGTGGGTCTGCTGATCCAGTTTCAATGCTAGTACATGGACCCCACGATTCTACGTCAACTCCAAGGTTTTTAACCGCATTTAGACACTCGTTAGTGGTGTCATACATTTTCTTGATTTGTGAAGCTGACTGCTGTTGCATATTTGGTAATAATAAAAGAATATTGTTATGAGAACTGAATATTAACTAAGTGCTATTGTATCTGTGGTTCAATATGTTCCAACAGACCTTACAGTTGGTGCTAACATGCAAGTGCTGGATAAGTCTCTCCGGTTCCCCCATAAGCTTAGCTTTCAAAAACTGCATTTTCTGTGCGCAGGAGACAGAACGGTTGTTGTGTATTGATTCCGTGAATAAAGTCTTTAAATGCTACCCATTGATGATAATTTCCGTTAAATGTTGAGATGTCCATTGTTGCAGTACTTTTCTCACGGTGAGTGAGAGACAGGCTACATCTTACTGTTGATAGATTTCTTGATGTCAAGATAAAGTTGTTCGTATTTGCTGAACAACTCTTCGTTCTTCATTTTCTTCAAACAACTCGCTATCAATGTCCCAATGTATCGAGTCTATTGTTGAATAGTCTGCAAAATATTTTCGAACTCCCATTTCTTTTATTTTATCTAAATCTATAATAATAATATAATATAATAGCAACAGTACGCGAGAATGTACTGTTGCTATTATCTGAATCTATAATAGCAACAGTACGCGAGAATGTACTGTTGCTATTATCTGAATCTATAATAGCAACAGTACGCGAGAATGTACTGTTGCTATTATCTGAATCTATAATAGCAACAGTACGCGAGAATGTACTGTTGCTATTATCTGAATCTATAATAGCAACAGTACGCGAGAATGCCTTAAAATTGCTTTTCTGTTTAAGCAGCATCTCCTCCAGCTTACTGATGTTACCTTGCGAAGTGTAAATGGTCGGAGAATTTGCCCTAACCTTATTTATTTATTTAACCAACCTTGAGTTGATTGTTGTTGATTATCTCCTGCATCTTGATCTGTTGATCCTCTCCCGTGCCATTGACTCATCTGCGCTTCTGCTTCCTGAAATGGTGGCTGCGGAGTAGTCGGTGCTTCGACAATCTTGGGATCGGTCATGGTGATCTTGTACTGCTGAATATACGCATGTGCCTCGTTGTATAACTTCCTAGTTTTCTGATAATGATTTTCTGAAAAATAGCTGTAGTCACGCTCTTCAGATTCTGCTAACCGAATATGATTGGACTGGTACTCTTCCCAATATTTATCGAGAAGCTCTAAACGTTTCTTAACGTCAGACAGGATGGATGACACCTCAAAATTTTCTTGATGAATGTATTTATTTTGAAAATCATTGAGTTTCAAAAATTCGCAATGAATGTGCGCGTATGGAAGGAGTGATGAGGCTATGGAGAAATGTCTTCACGCTGCATGAGCGTGCGTGGATCCATCACCACTCGTTCAATATCCACTGCGCACAGGATGGATGGAAATCAGCACATGAAGTGATTTTTTGCTCCGTTGGTGTAATTGCTGTATGGCGTTCCAGTTTGAGGATAAATAGAGGTTTTTCTTTTAGCTCCATCCTTTTTAAAATTGCGCAAAAGCTGCTCTATGCCCTGCATAATCTGATTCTGATTTTCGAGTAGGTCCTCCATGTCGGAGATGCTAATGTAGCTTCAGTGATAAAAAGCTTGATAAAATGATAAAAGAAATTTATGATATTTCTATGAATTCTACTCGATTGTGTATTCCTTGCTTCGCCGACAATGCTTGGAAAACGATATAAGTAGGTACCTTATGTTGGTTAATTGATAAATAAATTATTTTATGCAAGACTTGCTCGGGGATAGACAGTAGACACCCTTTTCATAAAACGCTTGATGATAGCTGATAGTTGTCTATTCCAAATGTTGATAATGCAGTATGCTGGTGTGGTCGTATGTATGCTGATGCAACCACCACGTGACACGTGCTGCTAACCTCGCGGGCGAGTCAACCTCGTAACTCGTTGAAATTAGACCAGCCGCCTCGCTGTTGCGATGATAATGAAAGCTCACTCACCGGTATCAGCTGCTTTGTTACCTGGTGGTTGCTACTGATAGTGGTAGGTATATCCACTCTTTGATTCGGCAGAATATTCATACGCACTTCGTAAACCACGCGATGGGTCCCGCCAATACGGCGCGGCGGGCGGGCGCGGGCGGCGCGGCGGCTCGAAGGACCTTAAAGTTCTACGGGACAACTTTAAATGATAAATTTAAGTGTGTAAAAGTTATAATTTTATTGATATAATACTATAGCTAATTGATACAGTGATCAGTAATGTTACGATGATTTTAGGATATCGAACTGCTACGATATTATGATAATGAGTAGGTACACGTGCGTGGCGAAGACCGAACGCGAAATAAAGTAAATTGCGCACGCGGTACAAAACTGCTTATTTTGCATAAAACAATATGAATTGTACGATTGGACCGTACACGGTCTATTACTGCGCATTCACCTTAAATTGTCCGTGGTCCCTGCGCATCCACCGTCAGGTAAATTAGTTCATTTTGGGACCAAGGAATACAAAGTATTTAAAAAAAAAAAATGAAATGTGGCCCGCGGATTTCTTGTGGCATGAAGTCTCTTTAATGAGATTAAAGAAAACCGGGCAAGAGCGAGTTGGACTCGCGCACCGAGGGTTCCGTACCATCATATGTTTTTAAATTTTCACTATAGTTTGCGCGAGAGACACTTCCAAAGTGGTAAAATGTGTGTGCGCCCTCAGTGCGCGAGTCCGACTCGCTCTTGCCCGGTTTTTTTATTATTATTTCACTTGGATGTAATTTTGATATCGTAAAACGAAAGCAAACGAAAGTGTCAGTCAACGAGCGTACTGTTCGCGTCAAATAACTTTGCCGCTCTGAAGTAAGCAACAAGTCACTGCGCAGTAGTTAATCCCATAGACTATACACTTGTAAACTGAGGTTAATGCTATGAATACAACAGCAGCGCGCATGGCGCGGATTGGCGCAGCTAGGAAAGAGCCTAGCTTCAGAGCGGCAAAGTTATTTGACGCGAACTGTATGTGACGTGACGCAATGTTTTTTTTTTCAAGCGTTTTGGCTTTGGCACCTAGTAACGTAGTCAGTTCAACGCCATCTATATAGTTCTTGGAAACTATGTTTTTTTTTAATACTCAAAAAGAAAACTTCTCATTGAAACAGGACAAGTAAAATACTGGCATTCAGCTGCATCCGGTTATACTGGAAGCCGAAGGCGACATAGTTGGGAAAAGGCAGGCAGATGATGATCATGGATTGAACCAGGACAATAATAACATATTATCTGAGCTAGTTGTAATATTCAAACGACTTTTCCAGGCCATTGCCTGTCAGTCATTTGAATATTACTTACAATTCGTGTCACATGACATGGGGCAGTCAGTTTCAAGTCATTATTTGATACTGAGTGTCCCTTAATATAAAATGAAAACAAAAAGGGAACAAAATACTTCTGTTCTGTCGGCCGATTTTTGTCTTGATTTATTTAACTTGCGTCATTTTTATGCGATGAGGCTTTACTCCGGCCGCTCGTGCTCGCCACAGCGCGGGGGTCCGGGGGTCAGTGCCAGTGTGGGCTGTGGTCGCATCATCGCATGTAGTGACGTGCGCGCTCGCGTTACAGAGCAGCGGCTGACAGCGCTGCTGGTGGCGCTGCTGGTGGGCGTGTCGGTGCTGGCAGCGCGCTGGCTGCGCCTGGTGCCCATGGCCGTGCTCTTTGGCGTATTCCTATACATGGGCATCTCCGCGCTCGGCGGCATCCAGTTCTGGGACCGGTGCATCTTGCTGTTCAAGCCCGTCAAGCATCACCCGCAAGTTCCTTACGTCAGGCGGGTTCGTATTCACTGGCCATCCTCGCTCAGTGCCCGCTGGGCCCTATCTAAAATGTATCCGGACATCGCTCATGGAGTTTTCGTGTGCAGGTGCCGACGCTGAAGATGCACATGTTCACACTGATCCAGGCGGCGGGGCTGGCGCTACTGTACGCCGTCAAGTCGTCGCGCTTCTCGCTCGCGATGCCTTTCTTCCTGGTCATGATGGTGCCGCTGCGCATGTCGCTGGCATACCTGTTCACGCCGCTGCAGCTCAGAGCGGTACGTTCACAGACACTCTATTTGTACTTTCGGTTTCCAAGAGTGTGCAGGTCATTCTAAACTATGAATATATAATTGACACTACAGTTGGATGGTGCCCAGAAAGATATCGACAAGGACGACGAGCCAGACTTCTACGAGGAGGCGCCGCTGCCCGGCTAGAGCGGCCGCCGCACTGCCACCGGACCCACGCGACGCGCTGTGACGTCACTCGCGGTCGCTCTACTGGGGAACGTGTTGCTGTGACGTAGTCTTGATCATAACGTCTTTGGCTCTAAACTCTAATGAATCTGTTCGTTCATTTGAAACGTTTTAAGTTTTAAATACAGATGAACAAGTTAAGTAGGTTAAGTAAGTAATAACTTTACTAACCTACGTAATATTGCATCCATTTCACAGTAGACAGTTTACAGCGAGTAGGACAGATTCCTTCGACCTAGTTGCTCAATCATTTACTCGCATGGGTGAGGAAGTTTCAAAAAGGGAAACGAGCGCACGCGCGCGAGCTCTAAGTCATCAGAACTGAGGCGAAGGATGGTACATGATCGATATCGATAGGTACCTACCTAGTTGGTAACACTATTGTCGATGCTTTTATGGACAAAATCAAGCTCTCGCGCGTTGGTACTTCGCACGTTTACCTTTGTTTACCTTTTAGCTGGGAATCGTTGTTCCACGTTATTGAACAGTTCATTCAATTGAGTAGGTACCTGTACCACCGGCAACAGTCGTCGGTACCCGGCGCGCACGCAACCAGCGCGGCAGCAGCGACACATGAGTAGACAAACGGAACAGAGATAAAGCTTCATACAAACGCGCGAATCGGTTGCACTACTACAAGCACGCGGGGCATGTGTGCGTGACCACTGGCCGCTTGTCGCGTACGCGGCGAGCGAGACTGGACGAAACCGGTTTACGCTGGCACAGCCAGTTGACAATCTCAGGGTTGCGACGCACGTTGTTTGTTTTTTTAGTTGCATTGCAAGTTAGCCATAGCCATCATCACTCTTCTTTTGCGTTTCAAAAGTAATTGCATCACTTTCGCTAGCTTAGTAGGTTTTCGATGATTTTAGATTTTCGAGGTAGCGTTTTAATAATGGTTGTTTATTGTCAGAGGTCTTTGTTTATTGTACTGTTTATTGTTATTTATCTGACGTTTTGTCAATAAGCTCAAATCTCTATATTAACCACATGCAGACGAAATGTAAATGAATAAAATATGGTAATGATATGTATACAGTATGATCCTTTAAATTTAATTAATCCTTTTAATTTTATCGCATTTGTTGAATTGCTCGAGCAAAAGTTTCGCGAATATTTCGATCTTGAAATAAATATTGTCAATGTTGGCAACGAAATACTTAAACGTATTAAAGATTATAAATTTGATATGCCATGTGAGTGTTTCCCGTTTACCTACTTGAAAAAACTACATGTTATATTCAGAATTTACCACACCATTAAAAGAAACAATAAATTATTAAAAAACAAAAAGTATAAAAAGTAAATTATTAGGTAGAGTAAGTAATTTGTAAATTACTTAAATAAATTATTCTATCATACTGAATAATAAAACTATATAAGTAACAAATGTTTTGTTTAATTTGTCTTAACATAATGTGACAACCCTACCAGAATAGGTAACAATTTTGCACGTTCTTAAGAAGCTTTGTCTCTGTTCCGTTTGTCTACTCATGTGGCAGCGAGGAGCGGTGGCCGAGCGAGATACGTCGCGCGTCGCCACCGAACCGCTCTGCTCGGCTACCGCTCGTCGCCGATGGTTGCGCCCGCGCAGCTTAGAGGGCGACCGTGATATTTTGTAAAAACAATAGGTGCCGTATCTTAATAAGTTTTTGCTGGTGTCAATGATTATCGTTTATGAACAATGTATAATATTTTACTGTAATAGTGTATGAAGATAATAATATGTAAGTAATAGCTATCTAAGTAATTCATGCGTGTAAAGTGGCTGTGGATCGAATATAAAATAATGTACTTAGTCTTACTTTCGATATCAATGTACTTACAATGTATTGTTTCTAATCAAATTTTGTATTTTGCTCATTATTTCAATGAGGAGAAATGTTTCCGTTGTCGTATCGTATCGTGCGCGACTGCGCGGCGCGGCGGCGCTCGGTTCGTGCTCTGAGGGAGGGCTGTCGTGCTGTGACGACGCGGTCGTGGCTCCTGTCCGCCTCTACCTAGTGCACCAGTGGCACAGTAGTTCACCGTGAACACCATTCTTCTCCACGCTGCTTCAGCCTCAAAGCGGGGCCAACAAACAAGTGTAGTGGTGGCGCTGTGGCGCGGAACAGATGGGAGGTGGTCGGCCACTTCACTAGCCCCGGGCATGCTATTCATTGCCATCGACACGTAATTATTAATAATTAGAATGTAATATCTTTCTATGGTTATAGTTGTATAGGTACTTACTGGCGAACCTGCCCAACCCTGCCCGGCTCTGCCCGGCCCTGCCCGGCCCTGCTTCGCACGGGTGAAATCTAACGCTGTTACTAATTCTCTAAATGATGGTGAAAACCGCATAACAATCTAGAGAACTAAGCCGACCACCAACCACCACCAACCACCGACAACCGCCTTTGGCGCACACGATGAGCGAACTTGTACCTTTACACAGTTCATAGAACAGATTGTAAGTAGGAGACGAGTTGCGTCCCCAGCCCCACGAGTAGGTACCTACAATTTGTACCTGCATTATAACGTTTATACCTAAACATTACTAATGTGCTAATCGCTTATTACTGAGACCGAAACATACGAGTAGTATGAACATCGGAAATATTATTTTTGAATTCATATTAACTGATATAAATAAGTTTTACTGACGAGTTACTTAGCTCCTATACTGGTAGACATGATATTATTGAGGTTTAAAAGCTACCAATAGGTAAAACTAACATTAGGACCGTGTAAATATACAATGTGTAACTGAATTAATGCACATACCTACTGAAAGTCGTTTACTGGGTCGATTTCTATAATTTTTAATAAAGGATTAAGTAATATCTTAAATAAAAAAACTTTTTACAAAAAAAAAACCGACTTCCAAAAAAAACACTACAAATTGAAAAATAACTTTAATTTCGGAAGTCGGTGTCGTTGGTTCCGCATTTTCGTTTTTTCACACCGAGTTTTTATTTTTCACTTTTTAGTGGGTCAGTTTGTAATTTATCTAAGTTACAATAGCCTAATGTCAGCTGCTCATCACATGTTACAAAATATTGCTTTTCCCGATGCAGGGACGTTAATTGTTGAGGAGTTCTCCTGGTAAGAACCAGGAGAACTCCTCATCAACCACTCACCATACGCATTGTGACGAGCATAAATTGCTTAGCAACCATATTAAAGTACGGTAATCGAATTGCAACCCGTGAAATATTTGTCATTGAGTAATTCCGATGGCCATCTGTGGTCTTCATCATCAGCTTCACTTTACCAAATGACGATTTCCGAGAGCAAATGCTCAAGTTACTTTAAAAAATACCCAAATCGCTATAGGTTTGCCTATAAAATTTCCATGGGATCCTCTCATCAGATGTCAACTAGCTGACTAATGGGACCACTTCAGAAGTATCTCCTTTCGAACAAAAAAAGAATTTTGAAAATCGGTCCCCAATTGGCGTAGTAATCGCGTAACAAACACACAAAAAAAAATACATACCGTCGAATTGAGAACCTCCTCCTTTTTTGAAGTCGGCTAATAAAAAAGTACGTCTATTACAGTCACACTACCGCTGTAGATAAAGGTACCTACTCAAAACAAACCAAAATGCACGAAATACCTACCTACTACGCTAGCGGCTAGATCCTTAGACGCGTACATTTGTAATGTGACCACAATTACCTACCTACTACGCTAGCGGCTAGATCCTTAGACGCGTACATTTGTAATGTGACCACAATTTTCTCCCACAATCAGTTTATCTATAATTTAATAAATAAAAGATGTTTTATACATAATAGTACAAATTCAGTATATTTTACATGGTGTTAGGCGAAGGGTTAGCCAAACCAGGGAAGGGGGTTTCGTAGGTAGACCCATGTATGAAATACATATTTAGTTTGAAGACCATAAAGGTAAAAACAAAAAATATAAGCACATTTTTTGTAGTTTTTAAGAATTTTCAAAAATTTAGCTGTGCTAAAAGCTAAAACTTTATCTAACTAAATAAATAACTTTAACCAATTTTAATGACGCAATTTATTTATTTTATTTTAATAGTAACAAAACTAAATCCTAACCTATACAGAAACTGCGTCCAAAAATTCATCCGTATCGCTGTCGACTGGTAATGTACCCAAGAGAATGGCGGCACTAACTAAAACAAATGATAAATGATTTTATTTTTGTAAGTAGGTTTATACAAACACTTTTACACGTCAATCATGTTTTTTTAACCGACTTCAAAAAAGGAGGAGGTTTCTCAATTCTACCGTATATATATATTTTTTTTTTATGTGTGTTCGCGGATAACTTCGTCGTTTATGAACCGATTTTGATTATTCTTTTTTTGTTGGAAAGGAGATACGCCAAGGGTTGTACCATGATAAGGAAACCAGGATCTGATGATGGCATCCCAGTGAAACCGAGAGGAACATTCGAAAATCGTAGGAGCGACTAGTGCGTTTGTAAATTTTTTCATTAAGTATTTTAAAGCACTACAATTTAATGAAGGCCTGGAGTCGATCTGATGATGGAGCCGAAAGACAGTCGAGGGGACTCCTCAACGATTTACAGCAGTTACCTTGTGTTTGGGCTTGATTAATTTGTATTGATGTGAACTTTACACCTACATGTTAGGTTGTGACTGTCATTAGGGGTCTGATGATGAAGACGAAGGACAGTTAAGGGAACTCCTCAACAGTTTACAGTAGCTACCTTGTGTTTGGAATTAATTCATTTATATTGATGAGAACTGTAATGGCAAAGGAAAAACTTTGCACCCATATGGGTTATAAGTGCCACTACAGGTCTGATGATGGAGACCATACACAGCCGAGGGAATTCCTCAACGATTTACAGCAGTTACCTTTTGTTGGGCTTACTTCATACGGTTCAATATGCCAAAATGTTCAGTTCGTACAAAAATAATACCTGATTAAGATTGTAGTTTTACATAGGACGACCACTACCTACTAGTCATGCTGATGCGTCAATTGGAAACCGAATTTAAGTTGCGTATCGCGTCATTTCTAGCAATGCTCTTTCGTCGTGTGGCCTACTCAATAATTAAAGTAACTTGAGCATTTGCTCTTGGAAATCATCATTTGGTAAAGTGGAGCTGATGATGAAGACCACAGGTGGCCATCGGAACTACTCAATGACAAATATTTCACGGGTTGCGATTCGATTACTTTAATATGGTTGCTAAGCAATTTATGCTCGTTACAATGCGTATGGTGAAGTGGAGCTGATGGTGACTTCTCAATCAGCTCCAGTTCTCCAGGTTCTTACTAGGAGAACTCCTCAACAATTAACGTCCCTGCATCGGGAAAAGCAATATTTTGTAAAAGGTGATGATCCGTTGATATTAGGCTATTGTAACTTAAATAAATTACAAACTGACCCACTAAAAAGTGAAAAATAAAAACTTTTTTACAAAAAAACAACCGACTTCTAAAAACACTATAAAGTTAAAAATAACTTTAATTTCGGAAGTCGGTGGCAAAAAACTAAAATACAAATCCAAAGACACCGACTTCCGAAATTAAAGTTATTTTTAACTTTATAGTGTTTTTAGAAGTCGGTTGTTTTTTTGTAAAAAAGTTTTTATAAAACTAGATGAAGTCAGCGTTTCCTATCTGACTACTCTGAGAAGAAAGGCCGAAACCACGGAATAGAAAAAACAAGTGGAAGTGCCCTTAGACTTCCTTAGTACGGGAACCAGTGTCGCCAAACTCACACAATTGCAAATGAAAATAAACATTTCAATACACAGAAAACGATGATATAATTGGCTACTTATTATAAATGCAACTTTGGCGAAAAGTTTATTTATTGTTGTTCAAAATTAAGTCTTATTACAACTACTGAATGTTGTTTTTATTTTACATGTCAAAATCAATGAAGCACATTTTTCCATGTATCAATCAAATTCGAGCAATCTACAACGAGTTCAGCTACTCAACGCTAGAGGGCGCTGTACTAAGTTACTCTTTTTAGCACGCTAACGTTATTGAAATAGATGTCATATTCGTATGCACCTGTTATCTATTTTGCTACTCAGCTAGGGATGAGGACAAGATTTCGATAATTTAATGTCGATATTTGTACAATGTAATAATTAAAATCTTTTATATTATGTAATGGACCAAAGTCCGATTAGTATAAAAGGTAAAATGAAACGATAAATAGTGAATTTAAAATATTTATTGCCCTTGAAATAAAACATATTTGTTTAATAAAATACCTAAAGTTCGAAAAAGAACAGAGACAAAGTGGAGACGCCTTATGACAAAATATTTTTTGGGACTAATGTCCCGGGTTTCAAACACATTACTAAATTACAACTAAAATCAATAAAGTAAAACAACTATCGAATTCATTTCCTGTTTCTGTTTTTGTTTTGAATATTAACGACAGGATTGCGAGTAGGTACAACATTTGAGCACGGACTCAAATATAAAACAACTGTTTGAATAAAATAAAAAAATTATTAAATTCAAATATTTCGAAAACGGTGCGTCCTAGGCAAAAAATAACCAAAATTTAACCCCCCCTGGTTACCCCCGTGCAAGCAGTATCCCAACATGAATTAAGGAAAAAAAAATTTTTCGACCGACAAAAAATTTAAAAAAAAATCTCAAACGTTTTTTTTTTCAATATTTCGCGGGTTTTTTACATCAGTGGTCCTCATGGTTTTCGACTAGAGCAGCAATTTCTTTCCAGAAAAAATTTTCGTCCGAGCCACCATTTTGGAAATATAGAGCGTTTTATATAAAATAAAATTCGGAGGCCCATAATTCGGAAACGGTGCGTCGTAGGACCATGCTTCTTAGAACCTAAATAGTTTCTATGGTCAAGGTTACTTCGAAACTGCAATAAAATTGGGACATTAAAAAAAAATCGAAATGTTTTTTAAGTCCTCGCGCCAGTGCCCCTGGCTATAGCTACACTCCAACCGGACCCAGTTCTTTACCTGAATTAATAACAATAGAAAACGTATCTACTGGTTATTGAGAATGTTCTCCTTGTTTTTGAAGTCGGTTAAAAATGAAAATGTATTCAATTAGTGTACTCTATTAATAACATTAATATTAAATGTACTTAAGTGATGTCCCGAAACCCCGACATTAGTCCCGAAAAAACATTTTAGTCGTAAGGAAGTCTCCGACTTTCGTCTATGTTCCTCGAACTTTAGGCAAATTAGCTCTACCTATTCCGATCACTCATAACATGTCATGGTAACACACATTTTATTGTTTTATCGATACCGAACTATTTGAATGTGTCCCATCCCTAATCGAGTAGCGTCGAACTTTCTAGAATGTATACGATGATATTCAAGACAGCGAGCAAGTTGATTTAGACTTTGAACAATGGACATAAGGTAGTTTTTAGTTCGCAACAAAACAATAAATATGGTTTTGTCAATAAAAACAATTTTATTGAAATATATCATAGTTTTATACTTACCGGTGATACGATACACCTCCGCAAGATACATTTTTTGTCCTGCTATCGTTTTTGCATGTAAAAATTGCACAATAAGGCATGTTTGTAATATTTTTCGTTACGTTCGAGACGTCCTATCACAGCAAGTAGCTAATCGCGATTGAGCCGCCTCAGAGCCGGTGTTGCGGAGCTCCGCATAATTGTGACACACGCGCGATAGCTGCGTGGCACTTCCACTTGTTTTTTCTATTCCGTAGCCGAAACAAACGTCCTTTAAAGTCCAGACATAATCTTGGTCAGGTTATATGAAGACCATGTATATCGATGTCTGAGGTGGTCTTTTGAGGAAAGAATCACACAGATTGAGAGGACCTGTCCAGTCAGAAATCGTACAGCTCAACTCAAGACTTAACGAGCTCAACGATTCGACGAACAATACCAAAGAAAGGACATTTGGGTAGGCCACATGAATTACTCAAACTGCCAGACAATGAAAAAAAAACTGGCCAAGTGCGAGTCGGACTCGCACACGAAGGGTTCCGTACCACAAGGCAAAAACGCCGAAAAAAACACGTTTGTTGTATGGGAGCCCCCCTTATATATTTATTTTATTTTGTTTTTAGTATTTGTTGTTATAGCGGCAACAGAAATACATCATCTGTGAAAATTTCAACTGTCTAGCTACCGCGGTTCTTGAGATACAGCCTGGTGACAGACAGACAGACGGACGGACAGACGGACGGACGGACGGACAGCGAAGTCTTAGTAATAGGGTTCCGTTTTTACCCGTTGGGTACGGAACCCTAAAAAACTAACAGAACAGAGAGAATAATAAAAATTATTAAAAAAAAATTAAAAACCCAACTGCGGTTTTTTATTTCCAGCTTTTTAGTTTACAAATGTGAAAGATTTCGCTGACGATTTAATTCGACGATTGATGACGATTTGATTTGTCACTTCGAATTACTTTTAACCATATAAGTTGTTTATATTTTTGTAATCATCTTTTAAAGCCCTTTAATTTGATACCCCACTCGATAGGTTTTGAGAAAAAAAATTTTTTTTTGACGACAACTTTGCCAAAAATCGGCCATTTTTTTTTGTTTTTTTCAATTTCGATATACCCAGTGTCACTTGCACAATCAAGACGAATCTAACGGCACCTCTCAAGCTGAAATCGATCAAGCCGTTTAGGCTACAGATCGTGCCAAAGAGATATACATGCATACATACATATTAGTCGCCATATTGAATTTTCACTAGCGTTGTCTTTAGTGACACTCTCAGTGATTAGAGAGGAATCGATTGATGTGTGAATCAAAAAAATCGGCCCAGGCGTTTGGTCTGTATAGTGCTTCAAAGGAACATACATACATAGGCTGATAAACACATTACTACTCCTTTGCGTCGCGCAGTCGGGTAAAAATATAAAATTAATAAAATAACCCACATCGTCATAGTAAAAACATATAAGTAGATTATCTTCATAGAAACGCACCGAACACGGTTTGTATGTGAGCGCGCTCGTACGTATGCGTCGTCGCACGCACACACTGACAAAATTTATCGCTGCTAAAGGTGCACCAGTCATGGGTGACTACGCCCGCGCGCCGTACGTAATACCGCCCGCGCCCGCGCACGCTCCGCCGCTGCTCTGCTGCTCGTAATAATTTGTACGTGAAGGTGAACCTACCTACCTCTTTTAACAATTTCATAATAATTTATTTGAATAAATAGGTACATGATTCAGTAAAACCGCGTTATAATTAATCATATTTCGATCGTAATTTTTCAAATAACTAAACAGATAAAATGACGTAGGTAATAAAAAAATGTACCTAGTCAGGTCTATGTAGAAAAAATAATTAAAAAAACTTTGTAAGTAGGTTAAAGATTCCTGATGTTTACCCTACAGGGGAAAATTGTTTTTTATAGAGATTGACTATGCATTTTTGACGATTGAATCACTACATATTAACAAAGTCGCTTCCCGCTGTCTGTCTGTCCCTATCTATACTTAGATCTTTAAAACTACGCAACGGATTTTGATGCCATTTTTTTAAATAGATACAGTGATTCAAGAGGAAGGTTTATATTATGTATAATACATGCATAATTGTAGTAGAGAAAAGCCGAGAAATTCAAAGATTTGTAATGTGACGTCGTAACAAGCATATTTTTGTGCGCTTGCATTGCAAACGCTGGCCAAACCTTACGAGATAGATCAAATTGATGTACCTACTACGGAATTGTATATCTTAAAAATATCAATAAAAAAGTCCGCGATGGTATAGGTATGTTTATCTCCTAAGGATAACCCACAGTAACCATTTTTATCTTTTACATAATATTACAAAACAAAATATGGGTTATTTACCAAGCTATTTTAAACAATACAGTATGATTCCTTATCCAATTAAATACATTAAATACGTTGTGCATTTCATGGAAATCAAAAATGTAATTTAAAAAAATTAAACCGACTTCAAAAAGAAATTAACTCAAAATTATGAAATAACTTTAATTTCGGAAGTCGGTGTCTTGGGATCTGTATTTTAGTTTTATGCCACCGACTTCCGAAATTAAAGTTATTTCATAATTTTGAGTTAATTTCTTTTTGAAGTCGGTTTAATTTTTTTAAATTACTTTTTATTTCGTAATTTTTAGTTTTTGCACTAGTATTTGACCAAGGTTTTGAGATGTTTTCCCTTTGACACTACACCCGTAGCTCTTATCAATAAGCCAGGCCGTCACACTTACACGTATTAGTCCATATCTTGAAAATTACTGAATCGATCTTGATGAAACTTGCACTGTTCCCTAAGGTGAAGAAAAGGTAAGCCATTAAAAAAAATGGTCACGATCCGATTAATAGTTCCGGAGATATGCGTGGACAAACATACATACATACATACATACATACATAGGTACATACATACATACATACATACATACATACATACGTCTATGAAATTTTGTATATTTGTTTGGAAGCCCTAATAGATCATCATATGTGAATATAATGCAATTCCAATAATATTACATACATACGTATCGAATTGATAACCTCCTTTTTTTTGAAGTCGGTAAAAATTGCCCTTTAAGGCATATCATTAAAATTAATATTTTAGAAGATATCAGAGATTTAAAAAGCGGGAACAGAGCGGCTGGCAGGCCGCCGGCCGGTGCGGTACGAAGTTCGCTGGGTCAGCTAGTAAATTATAAGTGACAGCCCTACGAGTTTAGGCTATTAGCGCTCGCTCGGGGCTCGAGTTGGCCTACTTATATGTTTTTACTATGACATCGTCTTCACATTCACAATGAAAGATAATATAATTGTAAGTAAGCAAATGTCATTGTTTAAAAAAAAATCAATGTCAATGTGTATATAAAAAAAAAACATTCAAAATGCAGAAATTGGAAGCAGCTCAATCCAAAATATCCAAAATAAAATAAGCGCGATCTAGAAGTTCAAATACTTTTTAAAAGTTCAGTAGTTATTGGTCACTATAACGGTATGCTACATTCTGTAGTTATTGGTCACTATAACGGTATGCTACATTCTGTAGTTATTAGTCACTATAACGGTATGCTACATTCTGTAGTTATTGGTCACTATAACGGTATGCTACATTCTGTAGTTATTGGTCACTATAACGGTATGCTACATTCTGTAGTTATTGGTCACTATAACGGTATGCTACATTCTGTAGTTATTGGTCACTATAACGGTATGCTACATTCTGTAGTTATTGGTCACTATAACGGTATGCTACATTCTGTAGTTATTGGTCACTATAACGGTATGCTACATTCTGTAGTTATTGGTCACTATAACGGTATGCTACATTCTGTAGTTATTGGTCACTATAACGGTATGCTACATTCTGTAGTTATTGGTCACTATAACGGTATGCTACATTCTGTAGTTATTGGTCACTATAACGGTATGCTACATTCTGTAGTTATTGGTCACTATAACGGTATGCTACATTCTGTAGTTATTGGTCGCTATAACGGTATGCTACATTCTGTAGTTATTGGTCGCTATAACGGTATGCTACATTCTGTAGTTATTGGTCACTATAACGGTATGCTACATTCTGTAGTAATTGGTCACTATAACGGTATGCTACATTCGTGGATCTTTGACAGTCGTTACGAGTAGTCAGAAGCGCGAATGTCTGACAACCAGTCTCACCAAGGGGTATCGTATTACCCAGTAAGTGGGTTTTGGAGGTCAGATAGGCAGTCGCTCCATGTAAAAAACTGTTATTCAGCTGCATCCGGTTAGACTGGAAGCCGACCCCAACATAGTTGGGAAAAGGCTAGGCAGATGATGATGATGATAACGGTATGCTATAATGCTAACCTCTTTGAATTTGTAAAAAAACAATATAATTTAGGGGAAAATGGAGTGATGAAACAAAACATTTTATTAGTTTTTGTATTTAACAATTACAAATTTTGATCAATTACGCATATTTCTGATACAAGCGCGATACCTTCTTCTGATACAAGCGCGATACCTTCTTCTGATACAAGCGCGATACCTTCTTCGGATACAAGCGCGATACCTTCTTCGGATACAAGCGCGATACCTTCTTCTGATACAAGCGCGATACCTTCTTCGGATACAAGCGCGATACCTTCTTCTGATACAAGCGCGATACCTTCTTCTGATACAAGCGCGATACCTTCTTCTGATACAAGCGCGATACCTTCTTCGGATACAAGCGCGATACTTTCTTCGGATACAAGCGCGATACCTTCTTCTGATACAAGCGCGATACCTTCTTCTGATACAAGCGCGATACCTTCTTCGGATACAAGCGCGATACTTTCTTCGGATACAAGCGCGATACCTTCTTCTGATACAAGCGCGATACCTTCTTCTGATACAAGCGCGATACCTTCTTCGGATTTCTTAGAAATGTTACAGGTGCTAAAAGCAAAAATGTTACAGGTGCTAAAAGCAAAAATTTCGTAAATTCTTGAAAGACTACAAAAAACTTGTTAAAGAAAGAAAATACCTTTAGTGTATTCAAATCCCCATGTTTGGCTAACCGGAGGATTATAACACTATACAGGGTGTACATTATGATCATAAGATAATATTCTAATTGATGTTTGGTGGTGTGCCTTAATTCCGGGACATGTTGTATTTTGAAAGCCCAATGGTTTACCATTTTTATTGGTACACAGTGTATTAGGTTAAACGAGGACACACTTCAAGTGACCGTATTCCGGGTAGGGAGTCATGACAATGAACAACTTTTACAGCGGACCTGCGGTGAAGGGTTCCGCAGGCGGGATGAATGCATGCACAGTGTTGATTATAACGGCCACAAACAATTGTTTATTATCTACTTCTCGAATAACTATCGAAAACATAGTTATTTCTGTGGTTATTTGTGTGGTTGTAACCGAAGTGTCCTATAACTCAATAACTATATTTAAATTATAAGCAAAGTCACATAGAAGCATCATAATCTTTTTAATTATAGGTTCCAACCATATCCCACCCACACGTATACCTACTTATGTGCATTCGTGGGCAGTGCTACCCCTGTTTAATTATAGGTTCCAACCATATCCCACCCACACGTATACTTATGTGCATTCGTGGGCAGTGCTACCCCTGTTTAATTATAGGTTCCAACCATATCCCACCCACACGTATACTTATGTGCATTCGTGGGCAGTGCTACCCCTGTTTAATTATAGGTTCCAACCATATCCCACCCACACGTATACTTATGTGCATTCGTGGGCAGTGCTACCCCTGTTTAATTATAGGTTCCAACCATATCCCACCCACACGTATACTTATGTGCATTCGTGGGCAGTGCTACCCCTGTTTAATTATAGGTTCCAACCATATCCCACCCACACGTATACTTATGTGCATTCGTGGGCAGTGCTACCCCTGTTTAATTATAGGTTCCAACCATATCCCACCCACACGTATACTTATGTGCATTCGTGGGCAGTGCTACCCCTGTTTAATTATAGGTTCCAACCATATCCCACCCACACGTATACTTATGTGCATTCGTGGGCAGTGCTACCCCTGTTTAATTATAGGTTCCAACCATATCCCACCCACACGTATACTTATGTGCATTCGTGGGCAGTGCTACCCCTGTTTAATTTTTTTTTCATAGTTTTACTATACTGTCAGAAAACATAGCCTTCCAATGTTCATAGATATACCGAGTAAAAAATAGCCTTCCAATGTTCATAGATAAACCGAGTAAAATCGCTTTGTCATATCCGAAATTAAAAGGGCTCCGATTAAAGCCACTTATTCATTAATTAATATCAATTATTTATTTGTAATTGCCCAACAGAGGCAACAATTATTTGCATGTTAACATTAAAATATGTAAATCAAAATACAATACACGACAATCATACAAAGGAAAACAAGACGAAAAGCAAAATAAGGTACAAAATAGTGTACCTATATAATACATTTCGACACAATGTAAAAATTGTAATGAAATAAATATATAAAAGTACAGAATAATAAAAGACTGGCGCTACGCCGGATAGCCGGACAAACCCTTAGGGTACCTACACTACCTACGCACTATGCGGTTAGCCGGAATGCGATCAGCCCGAGAAACAGGCTGAGATGCCGATGCCAGACGGTCCATGCCGTTCTTCAGACGGATGGGTGACCGCGTTCCGGCCAACCGCATAGTACGCAGGTATACGAGCGCCTTCGCTTTGCGTTGTGTCGATGCGTCACCAATATCCGAGCATACCTACCAGTACAGGAACTATTAACAAGCATGTCCAATTTAAGGGTGGGCGCCTACGAGCAACTTTTATCCCCGCAACTAATTTGTCTCTCACATCAAGTCCACGGGCACCTACCTATGTATGAAATTGCTCATGTAGCGAGTGTAGCGACGCGACAGCTGGGAGGCATTTTTATCCGCGGGTTTGGACGCAACTGTCGCCCGTCTATTGGTTGTGATGCAAGTGAGCGCACGGCGACAAAAAAGTTGCCAGCTAGTCAGTTGCCGCTCATTATTTAATCACGAAATTATAACCCCCAAAATAATAAAAAAAAAACTAAGTAAGTACTTACTGAAAAATCACGTTCCTTCTAAAAAGTATGGTAAGGTACTGAAAAGGATGAAACAAGAAAGTACCTTCCCGTGGTCGCATGCTACCATAGCTTATAAGTCTGTTAGTACAGCGGCATCTTGTTTCATCCTTTTCAGTACCTACCTAGTCGGGTTTTAGTTTTAAACTTTTTTTTTTTTCGGGGTGAGCGGTAACTGACTAGCTGGCAACTTTTCAGTAGTCGGGTTTTAGTTTTTAAACTTAATTTTTTTTCATACTTTTTAGAAGGAACGTGATTTTTCAGTAGGTAGGTACTTAGTTTTTTTTTTAATTATTTTGGGGTTATAATTTCGTGATTACATAATTACGACAAAGCCGTGAGCAACAGCTGACAATACATATATTCTTAAAATGTGCTAATTAAGCCCTTTCATTTGATCCCCAACACGGCATGATTTAAAAAAAAAATGTTTTTTAAGTCATGATTTTGTGTCCGCTAGAGGGCGCCATATTTATTTTAATGTTCCTATAACCAGCGGACAATCAGGACGCTTCCGACGATACCTCATTTCTCAAATTTATAAGTTAGAGTGTACGACTATACGCCGACAGACACTACGCCGACAGACTGAACACCGACAAGACTTTACTTCGACGGGACTCTTCGCCGACAGGACACTTTGCCGACAGGACTCTTCGCCGACAGGGTCATCAGCGACGCAACTTATCTCCGATAATCAGATACTTTTTATTTTTCTTTTTGCGGATGGGAAATCATCAAATGATCCCTCCCGCTCTGGGTGGAGCGAAGGGAGTGTCAGACTCTTACTGACTAATACCCACCCGCATTCCTTCCTTAGCCCTTTATGTTCCGGGCCAGCGGTAACCCTTTCGGACAATCCCGCTGACCCGGCAGGCTAGGCCCTAAGGCCTCCTTGATGCTGACCGCCCGGAACATAAAGGGCTAAGGAAGGAATGCGGGTGGGTATTAGTCAGTAAGAGTCTGACACTCCCTTCGCTCCACCCAGAGCGGGAGGGATCATTTGATGATTTCCCATCCGCAAAAAGAAAAATAAAAAGTATCTGATTATCGGAGATAAGTTGCGTCGCTGATGACCCTGTCGGCGAAGAGTCCTGTCGGCAAAGTGTCCTGTCGGCGAAGAGTCCCGTCGAAGTAAAGTCTTGTCGGTGTTCAGTCTGTCGGCGTAGTGTCTGTCGGCGTATAGTCGTACACTCATAAGTTATGAGGGAACAGATGAACATACATACATACCGTTCAAAATCCCTCCTTTTTGCTTCGCCGTAGTCGTGAAAAAATAGCGTTGCTGTCGCTCCAATGCAGCAGTGTGCACATCGTCCAAATCTCGGCGTGGAGACAGCGACAGAGACAAAAGTTGCTGGGCAACTAAGTTGCTCGTGGGCGCCCTCCCTAACTGGCGCGTAGCGTAGCAGACGGCTATGTTTTGAATTGTTAACCCAATAGGAACACCAAAGGCCGCACTGTACCGCAGCCTGCGAGCTGTAAGGCTGTAGTATGTACAACTCGGGTTGCTCTACCGATGTAACCGTGGTACAAATGTTAAAATTAAGTGATACCTACTTAATTTTTTTTTTTTATTGTTAAGTTTATAATAAAAATTGCATAAGTACAGACGCCAGGCACATCAAGCTACTACAATCTGTCAAATTTCTTTAATAGATTTTCAACTTTATCGCTAAAGCATAAGGTTCAATGTTGATTGAGAAGACAGTTTCGGGTACCTTGATCTGCTGGCGTCTGTACACATAGCATAGCTCTATGACAAAGCTCGCGGGGCGGAGGCGGGGAGCCCAGAGACGTCCTCACGTCCAGGGCCCAAGTCTGTACACATAGCATAGCTCTATGACAAAGCTCGCGGGGCGGAGGCGGGGAGCCCAGGGACGTCCTCACGTCCAGGGCCCAAGTCTGTACACATAGCATAGCTCTATGACAAAGCTCGCGGGGCGGAGGCGGGGAGCCCAGGGACGTCCTCACGTCCAGGGCCCAAGTCTGTACACATAGCAAAGCTCTATGACAAAGCTCGCGGGGCGGAGGCGGGGAGCCCAGGGACGTCCTCACGTCCAGGGCCCAAGTCTGTACACATAGCGTAGCTCTATGACAAAGCTCGCGGGGCAGAGGCGGGGAGCCCAGGGACGTCCTCACGTCCAGGGCCCAAGTCTGTACACATAGCATAGCTCTATGACAAAGCTCGCGGGGCGGAGGCGGGGAGCCCAGAGACGTCCTCACGTCCAGGGCCCAAGTCTGTACACATAGCATAGCTCTATGACAAAGCTCGCGGGGCGGAGGCGGGGAGCGCCAGGGACGTCCTCACGTCCAGGGCCCAAGTCTGCTATTTTTATAAATTCGTCATTCCAACACGACACGACCCCATTGTCATTTTGCTAAAAGTTCGTAATCTGCTAAATTCATAATGGTCGATCATTGGTCGGTCAATGGCACAGAACATATACACAAAATACAGAGAGTACAGAAGGCAATCACATGTATGTATTTCACTTTTCATCCCTACGCTCGGCGGTCGCGCTAGGGTTGTCAACTTTGCCTTATGCATAAAAATTATCGTGGTAATGGCACTCGTACCTAGTTGTTTGATTTATTGTTGAGCTTATTCTACAATATTAAAAGAAAACAATAGACATAGTATTAAATACAATTAGTTTATAGAACAAAAACATATAAAATTTTACGTTTGTCAATTTTCACTATCGAAAATCCCTAATAACTTCAAAACGGATTACCCTATTTACCGACTTCAAAAAAAAGGAGGTACACAATTTATTTTGCCCTATTAGCCTTTTGACCGCTTGTGTCGCATTTATGCGACACATATATTTCCGTGCCCCTACCGCTCATGTCGTAGGTATATCTGCGACAGAGAACATGCATGATTTTTTAGTTCTATTCAACGACTGCTCCTCCTTATTTATTGTAGGTATTATTTTATCGATTTGTAGCCGCGTGCTAGGCAATTACTATTTAGCCAAGGCAATTGATATTTAGCCAAGCGCTTAAAATATTAAATATAGACCTAAACCTATCAAATGACACTAAAAACAACACAATATCTACACAAACAAAAAATCATGTTTTCAACTTACGTAATAGTTGGTGGCGTGAATTTACCTTACAAAAAAGTTACTTCGTATAAACTGATTCAAAATAGGAAACTAATATATTTATCGAGCTTAGATAGCCATTTTTTTGTTGCTCCGAGATAACGTGTCCGTGAGCGGTGTCTATGTGTGCGTTGCTCGAGCGCACTTTGTATGTAGATTGCCTTCTGTACTCTCTGTATTTTGTGACATATACGATACTCGTAAAGAATGAAAAGCAATGACTCCACAATGACGTTCTAATGGTAGGTCAGTGATCAAAGGAACTGTAAAAATTTTAGCAGATTACCGCCTATGTCAGTCATTCATTTGTCATTATGTACGAGATTACCTACCATGCTATGCCATTTCTTTCAATGGAGTGTCAATGGAGTGTCAGTGGTTGATCATTGGAACGTCATAATGACGCCATTATATTAGTAGATAACCAAACTTGTAAAAATCAACAATTATGAAATCAATGATAGACCATTCTGACACTATTGTGATAGCAGACTCTGGGCCCAGGCGAAGAGAGAGCGCGCCGTGCGCTCGCGCCGGCCAGGGACGACTGCGCATCCTCGCCCCCGCGCCCGTCTTCATTCTGTCTCGATGCAATTATTGCAATTTGTTAATATATTTTTGAGACTGTAGCGTTATGCTAGATACACACGCAGCGCCTTTGAATGGCGGCGACTCTATAGCCATTTCAATATCTCACGTTCACACTCAGGTTTTGATACGCGATTTGTTGAGTTGTCGCTAGACTTTGGCAACGAGACGCTGGCGCGGTCGAAGTCGCTGCGTGTGCAGTTAGTGTGTACCTAGCGTAAGATAAGAGTAGCGTTGGTTTGGTATTAAGTACCTAAGTACTGCAAGATAAATTATTAATTATTTCAATGTTATTTTTTCTTTGTTGATAATGTTAAAAAAAATAAACTGTTTATTAAGAAAGAATATATCATTTGTTTTAATTCTTCTGTAAATTATAGGTAGGTTCAGTAGGCGCTCGGTAATTCGGCACCCATTTTTTTTCGCCAATCATCATCATCATCATTTCAGCCGAAAGACGTCCACTGCTGGACATAGGCCTTCCCCAAGCGCCTCCACTTTGACCGGTTCTGTGCTTCTCGCCAATGCCGCCGGATTATCGAAAGCGGCCGGATTAGGTATTGGATTTTTAGGGTTCCGTTCAATAAGGAACCCTTAGGCCTCATTTACGGAGACGCGGGGCGTCGCGCGTTGCGTTGAGCGGCGCGGCCCGCACTGAATTCAAATATATGGCGTTGTATGAGTGCGTTTACGGAGAAGCGATTTTAGACGCGTTTGTTTGAATTAGGGCGTTTTTTGCGGCCGAGCCCGCGGATGGCACCGACGCGTCCCACGCGGCGTTTATCGCGGCGGCGCACGCAGCGGCAATTCTCGATGAAGCTATGTCCGAGCTACACGCTAGAGGATTCGCCGCGGGCGCCGCGGCGGGCACCGCCACGCTTCCCGTCTCGCTTCTCTATGAACATGGTCGTATATTGCTATAAGTTTGTGTTTACGCGTGCGATGATGCGTGCCGCTTCACGCGCCGCCCCACCGTAAACAGAAAAAACGTCCGACGCGCCGCGAGACGCCACGCCACACGCGACGCGAGACGCCCCGCGTCTCCGTAAATGAGGCCTTATAGTTTCGGGTCAGTCCATCTAGTTATACTAGTTGTAGTGTATGCGCAGGCATTGGCGTGGCAGTCGCTAAGAACACTAAGTAGGTAGAACATTCCAGGGAGTAGCCTATCAGTTGTTCCCTCCATCCAAGCATTTTGTTAAAATATTATACAATGAGGTAGCTAAAATAAAAATGTAGGAAATAGTAGATTAATGGTATTATTTTTTTATATGTATGACAGACATTGGAGATTTGGCCACACACATTTTAAAATTTCCGGTTAGGGTTGTCACTCAGCCACCAAACCTCAAACCTGTGTGTCATTAGCAGTGATAGGAATAGGTAGAGCTAATTTGCCTAAAGTTCGAGGAACATAGAAGAAAGTCGGAGACTTCCTTACGACTAAAATATGTTTTCGGGACTAATGTCGGGGTTTCGGGATGTCCCGAAACCCCGACATAGTCCCGAAAACATATTATCGATTTTATTTATTTCTCTTAAACTACAGTAGATATAGCCGGCGGAGTTTTATTAAGAGTTTTGTTTGATTTTAAGCTTTCCTAAAAACACATAAAACGAGCATGTCCGCAACTAAGGCAAAATACCACACTGTGAAGCGTCAAGAAAAGCCGTATTGAAAGTTTTCCCGGATATTCAGGGTATAGGGTGTCATACTCATTTTTCCGATAGCCTTTGGAGAAAAGTAAAAAAATTGGATTTAATTAAAAAGAAGGAGAAATGGCCAAAAAGAATTGTAGGCCTTTGTTGTGCATTACCGCTTCTGCCAAATGCTTATTTTCATGAGGGATGGGAATACATTAAGGAGAAGGCTG
This sequence comes from Oligia fasciuncula, assembly GCA_963082905.1. Lineage (NCBI taxonomy): Eukaryota > Metazoa > Arthropoda > Insecta > Lepidoptera > Noctuidae > Oligia > Oligia fasciuncula. The sequence continues at coordinate 289,802 of OY720386.1, forward strand.
CAAAAATACAAGAATTTACAAAAAATAAAAAATTATCCACTTTCATAAATTATTTTCAAAGGTACTTACTGTACTGGCTCAGGAATGATCAATTCATAAACACGTGGTGCGTCTATGGTGAGCGTCATCGGAGTACCAACAACGTAGAAACATGGCATATGATATGATACATAACCAAGACTGCAAAACCCGACAACACGTAAGCGTTATGCAATTTTTGAAAGTAATAAACGTGAGCGTCAAAATGAAGGGACCAAATCTCCAATGTCTGTCATACATATAAAAAAATAATACCATTAATCTACTATTTCCTACCTTTTTATTTTAGCTACCTCATCATATACATAATATTTTAACAAAATGCTTGGATGGAGGGAACAACTGATAGGCTACTCCCTGGAATGTTCTACCTACTTAGTGTTATAATACCTCAGCGACTGCCACGCCAATGCCTGCGCATACACTACAACTAGTATAACTAGATGGACTGACCCGAAACTATAAGGGTTCCTTGTTGAACGGAACCCTAAAAATCCAATACCTAATCCGGCCGCTTTCGATAATCCGGCGGCATTGGCAAGAAGCACAGAACCGGTCAAAGTGGAGGCGCTTGGGGAAGGCCTATGTCCAGCAGTGGACGTCTTTCGGCTGAAATGATGATAATAATTATAATTATTGTTGTTTATTGTTAATTAAAACGGTAACACCAATTACATTAATTAACATAAAATAAAATAAAAATAAAAACAGCTAAGGTAGATACAAAATTTCAAATACTAACATAAAACAATAGAGGACACCCTAGCATACTTCTTCTCACAAAACATCAGACATACCCGCATAATTCTACTCCATTCATCGGCAAACAGATCACATTCAGGATTGGTGGCCAGGAGGGCATTAAGCATCCTTAGAGTACGACACACAGGGGACTCAGCTCTGGCGACAGTTTTTGATGACGGCGGTGCCAACAGATTGTGTCGACGGCTTTGGCGATGTCCGATGTATTTGTCGGGAACAAACAGCCTACAGAAAAGATCGTGGAGTTCAGGACTGTCGATGCGTCCTCTGAAAGTTTTGCAGGCTACTAAGAGCTGTTGAAAGCCACGTCTAACCTCCAACGAGTTGAAGCCCAATATACCCAGGAGGTAATTAGTAGGGTACATGAAAGGGAAGAAGTGAAACGCTTTTTTATGTAGGAATCTCAAGAAAGTTTTTTGTACCTTTTCCAACGTTAACGTTTGAGTCGCTGTGTAGGGATGCCAGATACAGGCACCAGCCTCAAGTTTACTACGAACCAAAGTGGTGTACAGAAGCTTAATTACATTTGGGTTCTGAAAATCACGGGCATTTCTCAAAACAAAACCCAGGCGCCTAAAAGATTCCTTGGCAAGAGAGGAGATGTGATCTCTAAATGTCAGAGCAGTGTCAAAGGTCACGCCCAGGTCCTTTATTTTAGTGACACGAGCTATTAATTCACCACCCAATCTGTAGTTATAGTGGAGTGGTTGAAGTTTTCGACCATACGTCATGACGTAACACTTTGTGGGATTAAAAAAGAGTTTATTCTCCATGCTCCACTCATATATGGCATCAATGTCCCTTTGTAGGAGTATGCAATCAGCGACCGTATCAATTCGAACCAATAGTTTCAAGTCATCAGCTTAAAGCAAGCATTTTGCAAACTTAACCTTATTTATAAGATCATTGATCATGATAAGGAAAAGCAATGGACCAAGCACGGATCCCTGACTCACGCCTGAGCGGGTATTATAAGGTTCGGACTCAAAGCAACCATGCCTAACAAATTGCCTGCGGCCTCGCAGATAGTCCGCGAAGAAGTTCAGGAACTCTGACGAGAAACCCGACGCCTCCAATTTCATCAAGAGCACGTCATTGTCAACCCTGTCGAACGCTTTACGGAAATCAAAATAGAGGACATCCACTTGCCCCCCACTGTCCAACACCCTAGAAATGTAATCGACATGAGTCATCAGATTCGAATTGACAGAGCGGCCCTGGCGAAAACCGTGCTGGGCATCAGATAGAAATGCGTTCATACGTCTGTAGATGTACATGTGGAGTATGTGCTCGAAAACCTTTGCCAGGGTTGGCAGGACCGCAATGGGCCTGTGGTCCTCTACAGATGATTTGTCACCGGTTTTTGGTATGGGAATGACGCGCGAGACTTTCCATTGCTCAGGGTATACACCGGACTGAAGGGCTAGGTTAAAGATATGGCAGAGAGGAGTTGCCAGGATATCATGGCATCCCTTGAGGATAAAAGCAGGGATGGAATCAGGGCCGATTGAGCTATGAGGTTTTAGCTTAGCAATACCTTTAACTACGTCCTGTGGGGTTAAAAGGGGAATAGGAATATTATTCCCCGAGTAGTAGGTCGGCCTGAGATTATTTGGGTTTAATTCAGGAGAGTCAGGCAAGAAAACGCTAGAAAAGTACTGAGCAAACGCTTCTGCTGCTTTGATACCCGAGTAAGCCTTACCGTCGTGCACAACGTTTGGCTCGAACCCACCCCTCGATCGCAGGCTCGAGACATGGTGCCAGAACTGTCGTGGATTACTCCCGATGTTGTTTTCTACAGTAACACAGTATGATTTATAGGCGTCTTGGGTTCTGGTTTTTAAATCCGAACGTAAAGCGCTAAATTGAGCGTATATTAGGTCACAACGTGAAAGTTTCCATTTGTGATGCAATTTATTTTTACGCAGAGTGTCGTTGATTATATCTCTTGTAAACCAAACCGGATATCGTCTGTTGACAGATTTTTTTCTCTTTTTTTTTGGAATACATGAATCGAAAAGGTCATAGAATATGGTATAAAGCTGACTAGTAGCCGAGCGTGCATCCCGACAACGAAGGAGATCATGCCAAGGGGCGGTACGAATTTGATCAATTAAGAGAATGTAATCTCCTTTGCTGAAGTTCCAGTCTCTACTTTGGTCAATGTTGCTAGGGTATAATATTTCATTAACCCGGTGCTTTGACATTATTAGGGCAATGTCTAAAGGAGGATGATACAGGTCGATAGGGACCAGCTCCAAGCCTTCGACGTACTCGCAGTTTGCCTCTGTACCCTCCTGAACCAACACAACATCTATGATGATGATGATTGGCGAAAAAAAATGGGTGCCGAATTACCGAGCGCCTACTGAACCTACCTATAATTTACAGAAACCTGAACGTGTGTTATAGAAATTGACTACCAAAACCATTTTTTTCTTGAAAACTTTAAAAATCTTGCTCTCACAAGTGGGATTTTTTTTTTCAACGATTTTGAAAAAAAAAAAAATTCCGCCTATTGTTTTCACGGTCGCGTTTTTTTTAAGCCTGTATGTTGACCACTATAATAACCATCACCACAAAAAAAAATCAGTTGCAACAAGCCCAGGATTTCGGAAATATTGCATTTTAAAATTTCCGGTTAGGGTTGTCACTCAGCCACCAAACCTCAAACCTGTGTGTCATTAGCAGTGATAGGAATAGGTAGAGCTAATTTGCTTAAAGTTCGAGGAACATAGAAGAAAGTCGGAGACTTCCTTACGACTAAAGGGTAGTTCTTCGAAATTTGATTCTTTGACTGATCCATATGGCCAAAATTTAATTTCACTTTCAGCTCTGTAACACATGTTCTTATGAAAATAGGTATACCAAATAACATATATTTGAATGAGGGACTCGTTTTTATAAAGTGGTTTTCAAGATATTAATTTTGTGCCCAGATGAATCAGAATGTGTTACATATTAATCAGAAACAGAAATAAAAAGTAATAAATACACCGTTAGTTATGAATGTAAATTCTAAACAATAATTATTAATTATTAAATAGGACTAAGACATATCAAAAGTATCATATTTAGAACAAGATTATACTCCTGTCATTTTTTTATTATTCAAAAGGTTATAGCTAAGTAAATAATCTATACATATAATAAATCTGTAGACGAGGCGTTTCTGTACATTGAAAATAAAAATAAAAAAAATAGTTGGGCTGTTATAGGATAACCAACAGATGCCATTTCTTCAATTTTTGGAATTTTTGTCTGTTTGTCTGTTTGTCTGTTTGGATGTGACAGATTTTGAACAGGCTCAACGTAAAAAGTACCAAACCAATATGGTTCATATTTATACTCAAATATAGTCTAGAACTCGGAGCAGTGATTAGTCTTTGTTTCATCGCAATCGCTTCAGTCTATCAAAAGATATAATCAATTTACAGCATTCTTTAACAATTTTTATTGCAATAAGTGGAAACATGTAACGACATCTATTGGCGCGATATAGTACTAACGAAATCATATTCTTATCTTTAAAACATTATTATGTGTTTAATCACGTCGTAAAGGCTTGCCTTTATGACGAAATAATTCTGATACTTGTGTCTGTGTTATTTAAAAAAATAAATAATGATAATGTTTATATAAATAATATAAACACATATATAATAAAATCGTATATAATAAAATCGTAGGAAAGGCAAAACTGTACATAGAATATATAAAAAAAATACTTGGGGCGTGATCTACAATCGATATCGAAGCCAAAAATATAGTTTTTAGAATTTTTGTCTGTTTGTCTGTATATATGTCCGGGCTAAACTCAAAAAGTACTGCATGGATTTACTTCAAATTTTGCATGAATATTACTAAGAGGTCGGGTCAACATATAGGCTACATATTATCACGCTATCACCTACGAGGAGGAGCTGTGAATCTTTAATTTTCTTACGCATTCTGTGACAGCGTGTAATCTAACGACGCATATTTAAATGTTGTTTTTGAGTAAGTCATGCTATTATCTAGCTTTACACTATAAAAACTTTTACGCCATTAAAGTAACTTGGGCAGAGAAACATAGTTTAATGAATGTTAGTAGTATAAGACAATTTTGAAGCAGCGCCATCTATGAGATTTCATAAAAATCAAATCAAGTTACATGTCAACACTTTTTGGAAATTAATAATTTAAATTTGATCATGTTGGTGAGGTTAGTAGTTAGTTATTCTTAAAATTCATAGATGGTAATGTGCATTTTCTTCATAAAAGTTGCATCGTATAGTTCGTTTTGACAAATTCAAGTTCCAACAAAACCCTCAAAATCTTGAGCAGAGTTGAGGAAGACAATTTAAAAAAAATGCGGTGTTAAGTATTACAAAAAAGTTATGTTCATTGATGATGATCATTTCTTCATCAATTTCATGTTGTTAGTACAAAATAAACATTGACTGTTAATACTTTTGTTCGGTATTTATCTGTGTGATTATTGCTTGGTAATTAATATATTTTCATGTCGTATACCTAATTATAAACTTAAATTATACCGTGCATCCGAATAATGGCGAATGCGATTTTCTGCGTTTGTTACTTCACACTGTCCGAGGCAAAGTCTTTCGCCTTTCTGAGGACATTTGATGGCGTGGAGTTTCCCACTTACCGCGCAGCCTGCGTAGCACGTCACCTTCTCGACGGTGACCAAAATTGGGCTGACACCCTCGCGGAGGCGAGCGTCGTCAGTGACAGTCCCAGCCGCATGCGTCATCTGTTTGCCGTCATCTTGGTGTTTTGTGGAGTCGCGAACCCGGTAGCTTTGTGGGAGAAGTATCGCCATCATCTGTCTGAAGATTTTCTACGAGTCGGAAGTCGGAGACGGCGAAATGACCACCATACGAAATGACCATGTCGCTTTGTTCTCTACAGAGCAAAAACAAATTTATGACACCGTCCTTGAAAGCGTTTGGCAAAACCAGGGTAAAATGTTTTTCTTGGATGCTCCTGGTGGTACAGGAAAAACATTTGTTACCACTGGCATACTTGCAGAGGTCAGGAGGCAAGGCAAAATTGCTATTGCTGTAGCGTCGTCGGGAATCGCTGCCACACTGCTTCCTGGACTGCAAGACAGCACATGCCATGTTTAAAATTCCCATCGATTTAGAGAGCGCCGAAACACCTGTTTGTGGTGTGTCACGTAACAGCGATAAGGGACACGTGCTCAAGGATTACTCTCTGATCGTATGGGATGAGTGTACGATGGCCGAGGATCGAGGGCTGACGAGGTGAATGCTTCGTTGAAACGATCTTCGTTGTGGTCACGAGTTCGTATGCTGCGCTTGACCATTAATATGAGAGCTCGGCTCGGCGGCAATGCACGCGCTCAAGAATTCTCCGATGTCCTTCTAAGTCTTGGCGAAGGCACTCTACCAGAAGAGAGAGGTAGACAGGTGGTGCTTCCAGAGTCTCTCGGTAGAGTGGTTTCCAGCTTAGAAGAACTCATTCGCTGTGTGTACGGGGACATTCAGTCGTATACCGCACCAGCAGAATTCTTGGGTGTGTGAGCGGGCCATTTTGACGCCCAAAAATGATCAGGCTGCAGCAATTAACGAATGCATTCTCTCGGAAATTGAGGGGAATGAAGTGGTCTACACCTCGATAAACACTGTTGTCAAGCAAGATGACGCCACACATTATCCCGTGGAATTTCTGAACTCCCTGTCAGCAAGTGGACTTCCAGCGCATTCAAGCTGAAGCGGTGTCCCGGTTATGCTTCTTCGGAACCTATCTCCTCCGAAGGGTACGTATTTGAATATCGAAAATTAAAATATCGACTGTTAAAATATCGATGTTCAAAACATCGAAAATTTAAATATCGATTGTATCAAAATGACGAAAATTGTTATACCTACGCTTAAAACGTCGAAGATTGAAATGCCGAGTGATTAAAATTTCGAATGATTCAAAATATCGAATGACATTATGCCTAAGTTCAAAATATCAACATTTAATACATCGAAGTTCATAATATCTACGTTACGTTACGTTTGGGTTTTTATTAGGTAAAAATAATTAAAGTACCTACATTACATGAGGTTTTCCTTGTTTTTTTTTTGTAACCCACCTAGTAACTGATTTCCATCTAGCAAACAAGCATGCAGCAATCATGCAACATGCAAGCAAGCATGACATCTGTCACGGCTCCGGCGCTGCAGGGCTCCGGCAGTCCCACGCGAGCTTAACGTCGCAGATGGTCTAAACGCCCACCACCGCAGCTTCGGCTTGTTGGCCGGCTTCGCCGGCCAGCCTCAGCTGCGGCGGCGGGTGTTAAAACCACCTGCTCCTCAGCTCGCGGGCTGCCTCGCCCCTCCGCGACTACGCGATTCTAAATTACACTCTAGGGGTAGGGCAGACAAGACTACGTGGAGTCGGTTTTGCAGCGATACGTTTCTGTCACTAACTTTAGTAGCACAACCTGCACAACATATTGACTTTCAAGAAAATATTTTAATTTAAATAATACCTTCACGATTGACCTAGGCTTGTACACTGGACACTGATTTTCATGGATAAAATAGGTCGAAATTGTTCCAAAACCGAATTGGGGCACCCCGAATTTACATAGTCTTTTGGCTGTTACCCCTAGAGTGTATATAAAAATCCGGAGGCGCGAAGGGAGGGCAACCCCCGCCCGCTGTAACAAAGCATAGGCACCCGTGGGAACCGTAGCGGCTGAGGCTGGTCGCCGGAGGCGACCAGCAAGCCGAAGCTGCGGAGGTGAACATGGGTGCCTATCCTTTGTTACGCAAGGGCGAAGGGGTTGCACTTCCCGTAGCGCCGGAGACGTTGCAGAAGCAACCTTTTTCCACTCATACTACTTTATCAAAATTTGTTCGATATTTTAACTTGTACGTATTTTTAGGGTGAATGAATGAATGTATTAAATGTTGAAAATTAACTCATTTTGACACGTAGGTATATTAATTTTCGATGTTCAAATAATTACCCATCGATATTTAGGACGTTCGATAATCTGTATTTCGATATTTAGATCTTTCGATGTAACTTTTGTAGATATTTAGATTTTAGATATATTGTACGTAGGATATTTAACCATTCGATAATATAAACTTTCGATATTTTAATTTTCGGTTATATGATCGTTCGATATTTCCATTTTCGATGTTTCGAACATCGATATTTTAACAGTCGGTATTTTAATCTTCGATATTCAAATACGTACCCCCTCCGAAGTTGTGTAACGGGACCCGCCTTAAAGTCATCTCGCTCCACAGATACACCATTGAGGCGGAAATTCTTACGGGTTATGGCGTCGGCGAGGCAGTATTTATACCACGCATTCCCCTCATACCTCATAACTTCCCGTTCCAGTTCAAGCGCGTACAGCTCCCCGTGAGTGTTTGCTTTGCGATGACCATCAATAAGTCGCAGGGGCAGACACTGAGGGCAGTGGGTGTCGACGTCAGGACGAGTTTCTTCTCACACGGGCAACTGTACGTCGTCGCTTGCTCCCGCGTCATCACACATTTTGGCTCCTGGCAGGATAACTACCAACGTAGTTTATAGGGAAGTGTTGTAAGGTATATATGATACCTTTGAAGGTATTTTTACTCTTTTGTGTCCTGGAATGTATTCCTGCATTATTTCCTCTATTTCCTTCAGTCACCTCTTATGACTGAACTCAGCAGGATTCCCATATAACTCTCTTCACTTGCTTCGCTTGCAAAAAAAAACTTATATTTTAATGCTATTTTAAAAGTTGTTTACTTTATAATGCTATAGCGACACTGGCATCTTAGGTATTTTTGGTGCTGTAGAGCCTTCACGCAGACGACGTCGCGGGCAGCAGCTAGTAATAAATAAGATTAAAACTACTGACTTGTACACGGTCAAAAATTGGACAAGGAGAATTACGCAACAAAAGCGCTCCTATCGTGCTGGAGAGGGGAAAAACTAATTTATTTTATTATTCATATGGGGTTTTGACCTTAAGAATCAGGCACAGATGAATCAGGATTTTGCCTACAATCATGCATAACTCATCGTACATACAGACTTCATTATTTTCATTTTTCTACACGAATCTATAACCCAAAAGCATCACACGAAACACAGATTGAAGTTTTAAAACAATAAAATAAATTTTATAAAGTAGGCATTGTAATCAGGATGCCACCTGAACCAAACACAGATGAATCAGGTATTTTCCTTCGTAACACCGGATCTAAGCCAACCAGCCGCACGTCCACCTTCTAGGTCGTCCGTTGCACGACTGGCTTCCCCCCGCGCTGGAAGCCAGACTCTCATTATTATTACCCGACCAAGTACGGTCAAGCGCAGCTTACGCCACATTAATCAGTATTATACGCCGGACACTTCTTTTTTACTTATTTATAAACAGACTAACGTAGTTATAACTAATACACATTTTTTTTGTAAGAGGACAATTCATTTCCTTTCGATATAATTATAATTTATATTGATGTATCAAAAGGAAAATGCGACATCGACCATTTTGTTCCGGAAAATGGCAAACGGACGCGCTATATGAATCAGAAGAACAACCTTCAAATATTTTTATTTTGTACCTAGACAGCAATTATTAAAAAAAAATCATTTGTCCCAGTAAGGGATAAAGCTAAACTGAACAAAAAAAAATATTACATGCCTTTTTTTTAGTTGGTTACAGAAATATACCCACAGACATCGAAAATTTTGTCCCTGAAGAATTACCCTAAAATATGTTTTCGGGACTAATGTCGGGGTTTCGGGATGTCCCGAAACCCCGACATAGTCCCGAAAGCATATTATCGATTTTATTTATTTCTCTTAAACTACAGTAGATATAGCCGGCGGAGTTTTATTAAGAGTTTTGTTTGATTTTAAGCTTTCCTAAAAACACATAAAACGAGCATGTCCGCAACTAAGGCAAAATACCACACTGTGAAGCGTCAAGAAAAGCCGTATTGAAAGTTTTCCCGGATATTCAGGGTATAGGGTGTCATACTCATTTTTCCGATAGCCTTTGGAGAAAAGTAAAAAAATTGGATTTAATTAAAAAGAAGGACAAATGGCCAAAAAGAATTGTAGGCCTTTGTTGTGCATTACCGCTTCTGCCAAATGCTTATTTTCATGAGGGATGGGAATACATTAAGGAGAAGGCTGCAAAAATACAAGAATTTACAAAAAATAAAAATAAAAACAATAGAGGCAACCTCTAGCTATAATGTACGCAAAAAAAGCTTAAAATCAGTCAATAGTATCAACCTAGTGCATCAAAATATTCAAGGATTTATGAACAAAGAATTAGAAGTAGAATTATTTATGAATTTTAATAGTATTGACATACTTTGTATAACAGAACATTGGCTGAAAAGCCACCAGTTCTTGTTCAATTTTAATAATCACCAGGTTGGTAGTTCGTTTAGCAGAACAAATGCTATACATGGTGGCTCATTAATTTTAGTAAGTAACCAGCTCAAATTTAAAGATCGTATAGATATTGTGAGCCTATCAGTTGAGCGTACGGTTGAAATTGCCTGTGTAGAATTGGAGCACTCTATTGTATTAAGTGTGTATAGACCCCCTTCAGGATTGTATGACTGCTTTGAAAAGGTAATGGATGAAGTGTTACACAGGATTTGTAACTCAAACAAGTCCGTTATCATTTGCGGTGATTTTAATGTCAATTTATTAGAAAACTCAGGTTCTTGTAGTAAAATTTTAAGTCTGTTTCAGTCCTACAATCTTCTAAACCTATTTTTGGAGCCCACAAGAATAACCCCTACTAGTGCCACATGCCTAGATAATATATATACAGATATTATACTAAGCCACAAAGAAATTATAACTTTACTAGATTCTGATCATTGCGGGCAAAGGATTACTATTCAAAATCAAAACAAAAAAGTGGCTAAAAAGGATATCACTGTTAACCCCAAAACTGCAAGTCGCTTGGAGGCTTTTAAAGTTAAACTCATTGATAAATTACCAGTTTTGTCTATTCATGCTGATCCTAATCATCTTTATGATAATTTTTTTAATGTATACTGTAAACAATTTGATTCCACCTTTATTCCCAAGACTATTTCGGTTAATAGTAATGCATCGTTCAGTGATTGGGCTACCATTGGTATTCATAAAAGTAGAACACGGCTTTATGAACTGTACAATGAAAGGACTTATATTAACACTGATGAATTTAATTTGTATGTTAGAAATTATTCAAAATTATTTAAAAAAGTTTGTTATATGGCCAAGTCACGTTATTTGAGTTCAAAGATTAAAAACAGCAGTAATGTAATTAAAACGACTTGGAATATTATTAATAGTGAAACGGGAAGATCTAGTAACCGAAATACTGACTACAGCCTGTCTATTAATGACAACATAATAAAATCAGACACACAAGTCGCCGAGGCATTTGAAAATTTCTTTTCAGATATTCCCGTTTCAACTACTAAATCACTAAACTCATCACCTTCTGTTGCTGAGTCTTTGCTTAAAGAAAATGTTAATGGTTGCGATTCAGAATTTCATTTTGAATATATTACCTGTAGAGATATAATTAAAACCTTTCACACTTTAAATGTAAAAAAGACTGCAGATCTGTGGGGTAATTCTGTAGAAGTAGCCAAGTCTATTATTGACATTGTAGCGCCTACTCTAGCTATTATCTTTAATAGTTGTATTGACAATGGGGAGTTTCCTGACCTTATGAAAAATAGTAAAATAATACCTTTGTTTAAATCAGGTAGTACATCAGACCCCACAAATTATAGACCTATTTCTGTACTACCTACCTTTAGTAAAATTTTTGAGAAATTAATTTTAGACCAAATGCAAAGATTTTTTAATAAACATAAATTATTACATAGCAAACAGTTTGGTTTTACAAGGGGTCGTTCAACTACTGATGCCGGCGTTGAACTATTAGGACATATTTATAATGCATGGGAAGATAAATGCGATGCCTTGGGCATCTTTTGTGATTTGTCCAAGGCATTCGATTGCGTTCTTCACGAAACGTTAATCAGGAAACTCCGCCACTACGGGATCCGAAACACTGCTCTGGATCTTCTTATTTCATACTTGAGTAAAAGGATTCAGAGCGTTGACGTTAATGGAAAAAGATCACCCGGATCTATAGTAACAATGGGAGTCCCACAGGGCTCAATTCTTGGTCCTTTCTTGTTTCTCATTTATATTAATGACTTGCCGTACCTCATAAAGGATCATCATGATATAGTGTTGTTTGCAGATGACACTTCTCTTTTGTTTAAACTTAAACGTCAGCAGTTGGTTACTGACGATGTAAATAGCGCGATCTCGAAAGTAGTCCACTGGTTCAATGTTAATAATTTGCTTCTAAACGAGAAGAAAACCAAATGCATTAAGTTTACGCTACCCCACGTAAGGCAGGTGAAAACTAATGTGTTGATAAAGGGCGAGGAATTGAATCCTGAAGACAACACAGTATTCTTGGGCATAACTTTGGATGCTAAGCTTCAGTGGGGTCCACATATAGATAAATTGTCAAAAAAGCTAAGTTCTGCAGCATACGCTGTTAGAAAAATTCGAAATTTAACTGATATAGAGAGAGAGTGTACTTTAGTTATTTTCATAGTGTAATGTCGTACGGTATTCTATTGTGGGGAAATGCCGCCGATATTCAGACTATCTTTGTTTTGCAGAAGCGAGCTGTTCGATCAATTTATAAATTAAGTCCGAGACACTCTCTCAGAGACAAATTTAAAGAGATTAATGTAATGACCATAAAAATATAAAATTGTTTAAAAAATACAGTGATATTGTTAGTACTGGCCACAGCACTTTCTTAAATACTCTGCTGTCATGTTTTTATGTTCCAACTATAAGTTGCTGTCATATATATTGTATTGTGTCATAAACACGTATTGAATAAAATATTACTTTAAACTATGTCTTTCCACGGATTTAACTCCAACAAATGGTAGCAGAGCGTGGTTCATATAAATAGGTACGAAAAGATGGCATCGACGAGTTATAGAAACATTGAACTATTAACAAAGTCGAATTATGACACATGGTGCCTACAAGCGCAGGCAGTCCTAATCAAGAATGATTATTGGGATATTGTAAGCGGAGAAAAAGGGTTGTCACCAGATGCGGATGCGGCGGTAAAATCGGCATTTATCAAGGAAGACTTAAAGGCAAGAGCTGAAATAGTACTTCTCCTGTCACCGTCAGAACTGAAACAAATAAAGATCTGCACGTCAGCTAAAGCCGTATGGGACAAACTAAAAACAATTTATCAAAGCACTGGGCCTGCAAGAAAGGCAACTTTATTGAAACAATTAGTTTTAAATGACGAAGATATCCGTGACCATATAAATAACTTTATGGATATTGTGGATAAGCTCGCCGATATGGAGATAAAAATTCCTCCAGAAATGCTAAGTATAATGCTGTTGTATAGTTTGCCAGCAACATTTGAAAATTTTCGGATCGCTATTGAGTCACGAGATACATTACCAAATCCTGACGACCTAAAAGTAAAAATTCTTGAAGAATACCAGGCCAGGAATGTTAGTGAACAGCCAGAAAGCTCCGAAGCCTATCTCCTCAAGAGAAATAAAATGAAGCCATTCTGCAAAACATGCAAGAAGAAGGGCCACACTACAGGAGCATGTTGGAGCAACAAGAAGAAAAGCACAAATGAAAAAACAAGCGGACATCAAAACTTCAACGTCTGTTTGAATACCGGAAATCTAAACATCAAAGAAAATGTATGGTGTCTTGATAGCGGATGCTCTTCTCACATGTGCGGAAACAAAGCCAGATTCTCGACACTAAGCTCGGAAAGTGGTACCTTGAAATTGGCGTCAAACAAGTATACAACCCAAATTGAAGGCAAGGGACGAGTTACAGTGACCGCAGAAAAAGGAGGTTGCAACTTTAATGATACCTTATACATTCCGGATATGTCAGTGAACCTCCTGTCTGTAAGCAAAATAACAGATAGAGGAAACAAAGTCGTTTTCGAAAAAGATCAAGCCTACATCGTAAACAAAAACAGCAAAGTGACACTGACAGCACAACGGAAAAATGGACTGTACTACCTTGAGTTTGACAAGAAAGAGACTTCAAACTACATACCAAAAGAAGAAAAAGGTGACATCATGGAATGGCATCGTAAACTTGGCCATATAAATGAAAAGGACTTGATTAAGATGGCGAAGAATGACCTAATGTATGGATTAGACCTGAACAACGAAGAGTTGGAAACATGCGAAACGTGCATCAAAGGCAAGCTCTCAAGATTACCTTTTATAAAACATGATGATCTCTACACGACGCAAGAGCTGGAGATAATTCACAGCGACGTCTGTGGACCTTTTGAGTGTGAGACACTAGCAGGCTCAAGATACTACGTCACATTTATAGATGATTTCACACGATATTGTCACGTCTATTTCATAAAAAGGAAAAGTGATGTACTTAACAGTTTCAAACAATATAAAAATGAAGTCGAGACGTTCCACAACAAAAGAATAAAACACCTGCAGTCAGACAACGGAACTGAGTATCGTAACAAGGATTTTGACGATTTCCTTAAACTGCATGGCATCCAAAGAAGATTGACCACAACTTACACACCACAACAAAATGGAATCAGTGAAAGAAAGAACAGATCTTTATTAGACAAAGCCAGATGCCTATTGATTGAAGCTAACGTCCCCAAAAAGCTCTGGGCGGAAGCAGTAGCTACGGCAAACTATCTAATAAACCGTAGCCCTTCAAAAGCATTAAACGGCGACATTCCATTCACGAAGTGGTTAGGCCGAACCCCATCTGGAAATCACCTCCACGTTTTTGGCAGGAAAACCTTCGTTCTGAAAAAGAAAAGACAAGGAAAAATCTCAAATAAAACGAAGGAGGGTGTATTCATGGGTTATTCGATAACTTCAAAGGGCTATAGAGTATACATACCTGAAAAAGATGACGTGGTGACGAGCAGAGATATCAAGGTTATAGACAAGATGTATTTCGAGGAAAAAGACACGAACTATGAAAACCTTGTAAAAGAAGAGGAACATCGCAAGAACATACCTGAAAAAGAAAACAAAAATAAATTAAAGAAAGATAAACACAGACAGGAAATAGAAATTGAATTCAGGAAACAGAAAAATGATATACCTTTACAAATTCCGGACAGTCAAATTGACGACGCAGATGAAATCGAAACATTTGACGACGCATCTGAGACTGCAGAAGTACCTGAAAATGGGAGGCCACAAAGAGAACGGCACCCACCAGCATGGACAAAAGATTTTGTATTAGGAGATTCTGAAGAGAACCATTTACTCACGGATATATCTTACCTGTCTGATGAAAATGAAAACGATGAGTATTGGCACGAGGCCATTAAATCTGAAATTAGAGCACACGTTAAAAACGGGACGTGGAAAATAGAAAAGAAAAGCAATAACATGAAGGTTGTAGACTATAAGATGGTTTTACGTAATAAAATTGGACCTGATGATAGCGTCACAAGAAAAGCCAGACTCGTAGCACGGGGCTTCACCCAGCGACCAGGGATTGACTTTAATGAGACTTACGCTCCCGTTGCTAAACTAAGCTCGATCAGATCAGTCATCGGCATAGCCGTAGAAGAAGGATTACAATTGAACCAAATGGACGTAACAACTGCGTACCTAAACGGCGAATTGGAAGAAAAGATAGTCATGAAATACCCCGACTACTTAGAAGAATATTTGACTGAAATCATGGTCGATGAAAGTACAAAAGAGGACTTAACCATCTACAACAAAACTAAAGAGATGCTAAAAGACATTAAGTGTAACCCAAAAGAAAAGGTTTGCGGTCTTATCAAAGCTCTCTACGGACTTAAGCAGGCAGGGAGGCAATGGTACATCAAACTCGACAAAGAATTGAAACACATAGGGTTTCGAGCGTCAGAAGCTGACCCATGTATATACATTCTGGAGAAAAGAGGAGCCAAAATTATAACAGCGATTTATGTCGATGATTTGTTAATTGCCTACTCGTGTCCGAAAACATTAAAAATAGTTATAGACCTGCTAAATTCAAAATTCGAATAAAAAAACTTGGGAAAACCGAAACGGCTGATTGGCATAGATGTATCGTACAATGGAGATGATATAAAATTAAATCAACATAAATTCATTGAAGATACGCTAAAGAAGTTCAAAATGGAAGACTGTAAAACAGTTTCAACGCCCATGGAGCCAGGACTAAAATTAGAAAAGAGAGACAAAAATACCAACCAGCATATCCCATACAAGAACCTAATAGGAACACTCATGTTTTTGGCCGTAGCAACTCGCCCAGACATCATGTTTGCTATTAGTTACTTATCACAGTTTAATGACTGCTATACGGAAGAGCACTTCAAGTGTGCCAAAAGAGTGCTCCGGTACCTAAAAGCCACAAAAACCATGGGCTTAACATTCACGAAAACAGGGAAAGACCTGTATGGAATGGCAGATGCAGATTGGGGCGCCTGCAAGCTAGACAGAAAGTCTTTTTCGGGCTACTGTTTTAAATATGCTGGAACGACTATAAGTTGGATGTCGAAAAAACAAAAGAGCATCGCTTTATCGACAGCCGAGACAGAGTACGTAGCTATAACCGAAGCTGCAAAAGAAGCTATCCACTTGAAGAACTTCTTTAACGACTTGGGAGCTAACTACGAACGCATAGTTATCTTGAATGATAATCAAGCAGCTATCAAACTCAGTAAAAATCAAATGGTGACTTCAAAATCGAAACACATTGATTTGAAAATGCACTTCATAAGGAACTGTATCCAAGAAGGAGCATTAGAACTGAAATATCTGCGAACCGAAGATATGGAAGCAGACTTGCTGACCAAGGCTCTAGCTGGTCCGCGAGTAATGAGGTTGCGCAGCAGCCTAGGGCTCTCCTGATGACCGCGATAGTGCCGTGAAGAGGAGTGTTAGTACTGGCCACAGCACTTTCTTAAATACTCTGCTGTCATGTTTTTATGTTCCAACTATAAGTTGCTGTCATATATATGCCATCAAAAACATACCTTGTAAAAAAAGCCAAGTCTCGCAACTCAGTTCTTCTACCGTAAAAAGTTGTGAGATCCATGAAATACCAAGTCGGTTAATTTATTCACTCCCTACTTAAGGAACCTTCTGTCTTAAGTTATTACATAATTAGCTAACCTAACAACATCTTGTAGTGACCATCAATATTAAAAATCTTCTATGTTTTAAATAAATAAATTGACTTGGCAATCGCACTGTGAGATACATTGTGTTTTCATGCGATGGCGATAGCCAAGTCAATTTATTTATTTAAAACATAGAAGATTTTTAATATTGATGGTCACTACAAGATGTTGTTAGGTTAGCTAATTATGTAATAACTTAAGACAGAAGGTTCCTTAAGTAGGGAGTGAATAAATTAACCGACTTGGTATTTCATGGATCTCACAACTTTTTACGGTAGAAGAACTGAGTTGCGAGACTTGGCTTTTTTTACAAGGTATGTTTTTGATGGCATCTCACTTCTTTTTGTAGATAGTCCTACTTTTTTTCCTTTCCGGTACCTTTTTAACTTTTTATTTTTAACATAATCCGTTGACCATTTTACAAGTTACCTTTGAACATAATTATATCTAGGTACCTATCTACACCTATTATTCCATTATATTATATACTAGCTTCCGCCCGCTTCTTCGCTCGATAAAAAAACTACCGCAAGTCCTTCCCCGGGATGCAATCTATCTCTCTGCCAAATTTTATCGAAATCCGTTCAGTGGTTTAGGCGTGAAAAGGTAACATACAGACAGACAGACAGAGTTACTTTCGAATTTATAACATTAATATGGATAATTGTTATTTTCCTCGCTAGAGAGCTCCGATAAACGCGTGCGATCGCTGCTAATCTTAAAGTGCTAATAGGGCGAAGCGCGTTTTTGTTTTTTGACTATGGCATCTCGTAGTTGACCTTATTCTTCTTCTTAGCGTGTCGATAGCAATCTAAATGGACTTGGCCCAGAATTCGGCTACTTGTTTGGCGACTTCACCAGCGTCCATCAGTTCCTGTAACGTGCAGCTGACAGGACACGCAGGACACGATATTAAGTACCAGCTTTGCATGGGCAGAACGGCTCCACACGGGGCACGCGAATTCTCCCGCAGAAAAAGATAGCGCCAGTCCAGTAGTCTGCATAACTTCAGGCGAAGCACCCCATTTCGATGAGACCAGTCGACGAAGAAGACTGTTGCGAGTGTGCACCTTCTGCTTGATATTTTTGCAGTTTTTGCTGAATGTTAAAGACCTGTCCAGGGTAATACCAAGATATTTAGGGGAGTTGCTGAGCTCGAGGTACACCCCACCCCAAACGATGAGAGGTCGTGACTACTTAACCGTATTATCCTGTCGTTGCCTAAGGTAAACTCACCAGCGCAACCGCAATTTCCTTACTTTTTAAATCTGTAATATCTTAAAAAATATTCATTTAAATTACATGCTTCAAAGGGCCAAATTGATCTATAGTAAATGCACAATGTATTTAAGGTACCTAATTGGATATAGATTAATGCTGTATTGCTTAAAATCGCTTCGTAAACAAGCCACTATTTCTCGTAAAAAGTAAAGGATAAAAAATGGTTATTGTGGGTTATCCCTAACAGATAGACATATACCATCGCGGACTTTTTTGTAGACCTTTTTAAGGTGTGCAATACTGTAGTACATTATTTTGATCTATCTCGTAGGGTTCAGCTAGCTTTTGCAATATAAGCGCAAGAAAATCTGTTTATTTACGACATCACATTAGAAACCTCTAAAATTATCAGTGTTTCTCTACTATATTATGCATGTATTATACAAATAAACTTTTGAATCATTCTATCTATTAAAAAAACTGCATCAAAATCCGTTGCGCAATCATCCATAGGGACAGACAGACAGCGGGAAGCGACTTTGTTCAGGTACACTGATTCATTAACTGCAAATGTAACTTTGTAATTCTATATATTTATATGGGATTACAAAGTTATTTATGCAGTTGGTGTATCTAGAAAAGTGGAACGAAATTGCAAAATATTTTAGTTTTTCCTTGATTTATACACTAAACGCTAATTGTGTTCTAAATTTGAAGCTTCTATGTCTGCTAGAAGTGCCTTAGAGTTTTGATGATCGGTCAGTCAGTCAGTGAGTGACAAAATTAAGAAACTTTGACTAGTTATAATTCTTAAACTACTGGTTCAAGTTGAATGAAATTTGAAATATACCGTGTTTATACAATACCTGCTTGATTACTGAAAATTCAGGTCTCTAGTTTTATCCACAACGAAGTTATAGGGGGTCGAAAATGTCCTGAACTGCTTCGAGAAAAGGATGGTACGGCCGTGCCGCTTTTTGCTCGAATTGGCGGGGGCACTGCCGTGCCCCCAGATATCTAGGTACCTATCTACACCTATTATTCCATTAGATTGTACATAATTATACAGGTACACTGATTCATTAACTGCAAATGTAACTTTGTAATCCTATATATTTATATGGGATTACAAAGTTATTTGTGCAGTTTGTGTATCTAGAAAAGCGGACCGAAATTGCAAAATATTTTAGTTTTTCCTTGATTTATACACTAAACACTAATTGTATTCTAAATTTGAAGCTTCTATGTCTGCTAGAAGTGCCTTAGAATTTTGATGATCGGTCAGTCAGAACGTCCAAATCGTTGGCAAATAATATAGGTAATCCAAACTTACCTTTGAACATTGTTTTGGAGTTATAGTGCGCCAGCAGGGCGGAGAGATTTCTTCAGTTAAGAGGCGTAGGAAATAAAAAACGGTGTTCTCGTTCAAGAGGTTTGTAATGAGTATGCAAAATTGAAGTTAACATAGATAATAAAATTTCATAGACAGAATCTACACAAAGATTGATGTTTCTTAATTAAAAGTGGTGCCATCTAACCGTGGCGACGCAAGCTAATTAGACTACGACTGAGAAGATATTGGTTTTTATGATTTTAACTAACGTTCGAACTATCTTCGTGATTGGCCGTAGCAACGTCGTACGGTGGTCAAAGATGGCGCTGCGTTAACATACTGGCCCCCCTTGAGAGTCATAGCTCTCAACGGTGGCTCCCTTGTCTTCATCTCCTGGCGACGATGATGAGACCGGGAGAGGGCAGATCTTCGAAAACGCCCTCTCGATGACGCCAGTTGCTGTCTTGATACAAGCAACTCTGGCAACTCTGTCTCGTCCCGGGTACGTCAGCAGGATTCGTCCTAACCGCCATTTGAGGGGCGGTAAGTTGTCCTCTTTGATGAGCACCAAGGAACCAGGAGTGAGTGCACCATGATTCTCCTTCCATTTGATACGTCTCTGAAGCTCGGAGATGTAGTCCTTGGCCCAGCGCTTCCAAAAGTGTTGCCTGAGCTGCTCGACACGTAGGTAGCGGGATAAAGCGTGTGAAGGCTTCGCTGTGATGTCTGCGCGTGCAGGAGCCGTCAGAGGCCGGCCGATGAGGAAGTGACCTGGCGTCAGGGGCGTAAGGTCATCAGGATCTACGGACATTGGGTGCATAGGACGGGAGTTCAGGACGGCCTCTATTTGTACTAAAACCGTATTGAACTCCTCGTAAGTTAAATGGGCCTTCCCTATCACGCGCGTTATATGGTGTTTGCAGGATTTGACTCCAGCTTCCCACAAACCGCCAAAGTGAGGTGCGTAGGGAGGTATAAATTTAAATTCTATTTGATTATTCGAAGTGTAATCAGTAATACCTTGACAGCTGTTTTGTAAAAATTCAGAAAATTCCCTGGCTGCACCTACAAAGTTTCTACCATGATCAGAGTAAATGAGGGAAGGTTTCCCTCTACGGGAAATAAATCTTTTTAAAGCTAGGATATAACTCTCTGATGACAGTGACGTCACGAGTTCCAAGTGTAATGCTCGTGTTGATAAACAAACAAATAAACATAGGTAGCATTTCTCTAACCTAGAACCTCGGCCCTTTTTGTTCAAAACATACATAGGCCCCGCGTAATCAACGCCACATTTAATAAATGGAAAACCTGATTCGAAACGTTCACTGGGTAGATTACCCATTATAGGTTGTATGGACTTTGCCTTCATTCGACAACATCTGACACACTGATGCACAACCTTCTTAGCCAGATTCCTACCACCTATAATCCACCACATTTGTCTTATATGTGATAACAAAAGCTGTGGACCGGCATGTAGCATATCATGATGGTTATGCCTAAATAAAAGTATGGTGAACCGATGTTTACTACATAACAGCATAGGATGTTTCTGATCGAAAGGTAAGTCTGAATTGCATAATCTACCCCCCACTCTCATTATACTATTTTGATCCAAAAAAATATTTAATGAACTTAGTTTACTAGACGATTTAATTTTATGTTTATTAATTAAGGCACTATATTCACTTGGAAAGGCTTCTAGTTGTGCAATTCTAGTTAGAAACATAAGTGACTTGTTTAATTCCGCGACTGATAACGTGCCCGTGCTACGTTCCGATTTATTTTTTGCACGTAGATTGTTTACAAATCGAAACACATATGCATAAACGCGTTGTATTTTTACAAAAGAAGAATATCGATTAAAATTAATTATATCGTTATTAAGACTATTAAGCATACAAACTGTATTCGATTTAAGTTCTGGCAAGTTATCACAAAGTGGAATATCACATTTTTGATCCCAGTTGGCAACCGCATTCAATAAAAAATCTGGTCCGTGCCACCACAGATTTGAACTGCCGAGTTCAGCCAGAGAAATACCACGCGATAACAAGTCCGCAGGATTGGATTTGCCATCAACATGACACCAAATTCCTTTACCTGCCACCAGGTCATTTATTTCTATTATTCGGTTTTGGACGAAAACCTTTAGGGAATGCGGTGACATCCTTATCCAACCTAAGACTATAGTTGAATCAGTCCACATTATGATCCTGTCAAAATTAATGTGCATAGATTTTACTATTTTAGATTGTAATCTAGCACCTATTAGCGCACCGCACAATTCCAAACGTGGAATTGTAACCGGTTTGATTGGAGCGACGCGAGTCTTAGAACATAACAATCTGACTGTTACGTCATCATTACTATTTACCGAACGTATGAACGCGCATGCACCGTAGGCCGTTTGGCTGGCATCAGTGAATACGTGTAATTCAATACGTTCAGGGGAATTCCCTATCACGTGACGAGGAATCCTAAGTTTATGTAAATCGATTAATGAATGAACGAATTTATGCCAGCTTAACAAAACATCTGGTGGTAATGAGTCATCCCAACCAGTTTTGCATAGCCAGAGTTTTTGCAATAGCGCCTTTGCTACTATTACAATAGGGCTTAACAAACCTAATGGGTCGTAAATTTGAGACACTACTGATAAGATAAAACGTTTAGTTATTTTAGATGTCTCAGATTTAATTTTTGTAGTGAAATGAAGTTGATCACTATAGTTTAACCAGCCCAATCCTAACGTTTTATTTGACTGGTTCTCGTCTAACATTAATTCTTTAGAATTTTCACTCTGTATGGAATCTGAAGCCACTTCAGGTGAATTGAAAACCCACTTACGCAGCGGAAAGCAACCAGAGTCGAACTCATCAGAAACCCGTTTACAAAGGTAAGATAAATGCGATTTATTGTCGTCGCCCATTAATAAATCGTCGACGTACATATTTTCTAATATAATTCTTGAGATTTCAGGATCATTACAATCGAGTGCCAGCTGACGGACACAACGTATACTTAAGTAGGGCGCGGAGGCCGTTCCATAGGTAACGGTGTTAAGGCGATACACACTAAGGGGATCGGAATTATTCTCACGCCACAAGACTAACTGTAAGTTACGTTGATCGTCATGTATGGAAATCTGCCGAAACATTTTCTCTATATCGGCACATGCAACATACCGATATTGCCTGAATCTCAAAAGAATAACCATCAAATCATTTTGAAGAGGTGGACCTGTCCATTGGATATCATTGAGAGATTTTCCGGACGACGTTTTTTGGCTCGCATTGAAGACCACCCTTAATTTGGTCGTAGTGCTATGCTCACGGAAGACTCCATGATGAGGCAGAAAGTAACACGGCATGGGGTAATCCTCAACACGAGTCATATGTCCAAGTCTTTCGTACTCTCGCATAAAATCAACGTACATGGACCTATAATGCGGTTGACGTTGTAATTTACTTTCCAAGGAAATAAATCTATTTTTAGCTACATGGTAGCTATCACCAAGAGCATTTGGTGACTCCTTAAGCGGTATCCTAACCGAGAAACGACCGTTGTCGTCTCGCTTAGTAGTATCATTGAATAATTGTTCACATAAACGATCTTCAGAACAAAGCGATTTTATACATGGCGAAATTTCTTCCATTTCCCAAAACTTTTTTAACTGATCGTTTACTTCTAATTCTGAAATTTGGCCGAAATTACACTGCACCTGATTTATGCGCAAGCTCTCAGTGTGTACCGGACCTGAAACTATCCATCCTAGCTTCGTATTACTCAAATACGGACCACTAGGTAACCGAATTCTACCGTCAAGTAATAGATCCCAAAAATAGTTTGCACCAATTAAAATATCTATTTGAGAAGGTGTGCAAAACAAAGGATCAGCGAGATCGATATTTTCGGGTATATTTAACTTACTAACTAATTGAGAAGCGGGTAATGTGGAAGTTATTTGCGGTATGGCCAAACAATGCATGCGTATTGTGTGATTATTCTTTAACGAACGTAATTTTATGAAACAAGTTTCGTTCGTTTTTGTAACAGTTTGACCTATACCACTGATTTTATAAGTGGACTGTAATGTTTTAGCGCGAATTTTTTTACAAAATGAACTTGATATGAGGCAGTGCTGGCTACCGCTGTCCAGTAAAGCACGAGCTCTGATATACTGTGTATTATCATCTGCAGCGATTTCTACCACAGCGGTAGACAGCAAAACCGGTTCTAAAGTGGTGTGTATTATACTAGAGTGCAAGCTAGCTGAAGAATTATGCTCTGCGGGTTGCGACGGAAGATCAGAGGCAGCATGTGATACGGCAGAAACTGTGTCTCCATTGTTGACAACGTCATGCAACAACGAGTTGTGTTTGTCATTACACTGCCTACAAGGCCCGAAAAAACAGTCTTTACTGGAATGACCCATCCGTAAACAGTTTAAGCACAGATTTTTACTCTCAACTAGATTTAGTTTATCTTGCGGAGATAAACTTAAGAACTGACTACAAGCATAAACGGGATGCTTACCCTCACACTTAGCACATACACGCTTAGATCTATTTTTGTTATTATTATTTGAAGACTGATTACCTTGTGTAGACACAAAAGTTTGAACCTTTGATGTCTGTTTTCTATTGTTATCTTGAGATACCTTGCTATTCGAATTATTGGAATGATTTGCTTTGACCAAGTCTAAGACTTCAGCTTTCTCCTTTAGAAATGTAATCAATGTGTCAAATGTTATGGATTCATTAGTAGTTTTAATAAAATTAATCTTGTACTGCTGCCAATCTTTATCTATGACCGCATCAAACTTAGACACAATGATATAAATTAGCAACGTATCCCAATACTCAATGGGTTCCCCTAACATTTTTAAAGCGCGTAGATTTCTAAAAATTGCATCAACCATTTTACGAATATAAGGTGCTGATTCTTTTGTAAGGGGTTGTACAGAAAAAATAGATCTAACATGATTATGTACTAGCAAATTTTTATTATCATACCTACCCTCGATCAGATCCCAAGCTATTTTATAATTACTGGCAGAAAATTTCAAAGATTTGATTACCTGAAGGGCATTACCGGTAAGGGCAGCTCTTAAATAATGAAATCTCTGGATATCATCTAGCTCTTCAGAGTTGTGAATCATTGACAAGTATGTATCTCTAAATTCTAGCCAGTTTTCGTAAGATCCATCGAATGAGGGCAACGATATAGTGGGCAATTTAACCAGTAACTTGTTCCTGCAGTTCTGAGAATTATCACTACTAGTACAACTAACCTTTTGATTTTCTAACAGACACTCAATAGTAGACATAGCACTGTAGTACGAATTTTCAAACATTTCACGTTCTAACAACTGTTTTTCATATTCCTTTTCATCTACTAATTCCTCAATAGCATATTGAATAGTGCTAAAGTTTTGTAATAAGTTAGCTGCCGACCGCTGACGTAGCTTTAATTCGTTTATTTGTTTGGCAGTTAACTCATCGGAATTTGACAAGGAATCTACACTTTTCACAAACAGCGTCAAACTACCCTTAATAGGACCCCGTTTTCTCACTAATTCCTTAAACGCCTCACTCATATTGACGATTTATGGGAAGAAAGAGTACTCACGGTTATCCTGCAACCACTGTGGTGAATAATGCGCACCACACCCGTTGTTCCTATAAGATATAAGGCGATTTTAGTACAAATAGGACAAAGGGGTATGTGGGGTAAGGATTTGGAAAGGTCTTACGCCCCTGAGTGAAGCCGCTCCTCCTGGCCGGCCGCTAGTGGTCGTCTTCTTGTTTGCACGCCGCTAGTGGTCGTATTTCTCCAGGATTTACTCCAAGCTGGTCGCTGGTGATCGCTTTAGATCCGGCTCGAAGGACCAAATGTTTTGGAGTTATAGTGCGCCAGCAGGGCGGAGAGATTTCTTCAGTTAAGAGGCGTAGGAAATAAAAAACGGTGTTCTCGTTCAAGAGGTTTGTAATGAGTATGCAAAATTGAAGTTAACATAGATAATAAAATTTCATAGACAGAATCTACACAAAGATTGATGTTTCTTAATTAAAAGTGGTGCCATCTAACCGTGGCGACGCAAGCTAATTAGACTACGACTGAGAAGATATTGGTTTTTATGATTTTAACTAACGTTCGAACTATCTTCGTGATTGGCCGTAGCAACGTCGTACGGTGGTCAAAGATGGTCAAATCCGTTGATTGACTATTTTACAAGTTACCTTTGAACATAATTATATCTAGGTACCTATCTACACCTATTATTCCATTAGATTGTACATAATTATACAGGTACACTGATTCATTAACTGCAAATATAACGTTGTAATCCTATATATTTATATGGGATTACAAAGTTATTTGTGCAGTTTGTGTATCTAGAAAAGCGGACCGAAATTGCAAAATATTTTAGTTTTTCCTTGATTTATACACTAAACACTAATTGTATTCTAAATTTGAAGCTTCTATGTCTGCTAGAAGTGCTTTAGAATTTTGATGATCGGTCAGTCAGTCAGTGAGTGACAAAATTAAGAAACTTTGACTAGTTATAATTCTTAAACTACTGGTTCAAATTGAATGAAATTTGAAATATACCGTGTTTATACAATACCTGCTTGATTACTGAAAATTCAGGTCTCTAGTTTTATCCACAACGAAGTTATAGGGGGTCGAAAATGGCTTGAACTGCTTCGAGAAAAGGATGGTACGGCCGTGCCGCTTTTTGCTCGACTTGGCGGGGGCACTGCCGTGCCCCCAGATTGTATTGTGTCATAAACACGTATTGAATAAAATATTACTTTAAACTATGTCTTTCCACGGATTTAACTCCAACAGATATCCATAATATAAATACTAGAAACAAACACAAATATGTTGTACCTACAACCAGGCTCAAGAAAATAGGTGGCTCGTTCAGATGCCAATGTATACGCTTTTACAATAAACTACCAAGCCACGTTCAAGATCTAAGCCTTAATAAATTCAAATCTTTCATTAAACGTAAGTTGTGCCAGAAAGCCTTTTATACCGTTAAAGATTATATTGAGGACAAAAAGGCTTGGGATTGAGCTGCTTCCAATTTCTGCATTTTGAATGATTTTTTTCTTTTTTATATACACATTGACATTGATGAATATTTTTTTTTTTAAACAATGACATTTGCTTACTTTGTAAAGTATTATATTATTTTTTCATTGTGAATGTGAAGACGATGTGGGTCATTTTACATACTTATATATATTTTTTTTATTATTCTCTCTGTTCTGTTTTTTTTTATCATGGTCTGGCAGTTTGAGTAATTTATGTGGCCTACCCAAATGTCCTTTCTTTGGTATTGTTCGTCGAATCGTTGAGCTCCTTAAGTCTTGAGTTGAGCTGCACGATTTTTGACAAATGCGTGCACTGACTGGACAGGTCCTCTCAATCTGTGTGGTTCTTTCCTCAAAAGACCACCTCAGACATCGATCTACATGGTCTTCATATAACCTGACCAAGATTATGTCTGGACTTTAAAAGAGACTGTGACCTCTGAGTTTGTTTCGGCCTTTCTTCTCAGAGTAGTCAGATAGGAAACGCCGACTTCATCTAGTTATAAAAAACATGACTGACGTGTAAAAGTGTTTGTACAAACCTACTTACAAAAAATAAAATCATTTCATTTCATTTCATTTCAACCAGTAGATACGTTTTCTATTGTTATTAGGTAATTCAGGTAAAGAACTGGGTCCGGTTGGAGTGTAGCCAGGGGCACTGGCGCAAGGACTTTTCGATTTTTTTTCAAAATGTCCCAAGTTTATTGCAGTTTCGAATTAACCTTGACCATAGAAACTATTTAGGTTCTAAGAAGCATGGTCCTACGACTCACCGTTTCCGATTTATGGGCCTCCGAATTTTATTTTATATAAAACGCTCTACATATATTTCCAAAATGGTGGCTCGGATGAAAATTTTTCTGGAAAGAAATTGTTGCTCTAGTCGAAAACCATGAGGACCACTGATGTAAAAAACCCGCGAAATATTGAAAAAATAAACCTTTGAGAATTTTTTTCAAATTTTATGTCGGACAAAAAAAATTTTTTTTCCTTAATTTTATTCATGTTGGGATAGTGCTTGCACGGGGGGTTACACAGGGGGGTTAAATTTTGGTTATTTTTAGCCTAGGACGCACCGTTTTCGAAATATTTGAATTTTCTTATTTGATTCAACAATTTATGGAATTTTATTCAAACAGTTGTTTTATATTTTAGTCCGCGCTCAAATGTTGTTGCTCAACCTACTCGCAATCCTGTCGTTAATATTCAAAACAGAAACAGGAAATGAATTCGATAGTTGTTTTACTTTATTAATATTAGTTGTAGGGAGACCGAGGGGTTTTGACACAGAGGTGATTTGAAACAACACTGATTTCGCGGAATTTAAAACTGTTAGCGAGCTAGCACCGACACAAATCAGCCGCTCTCCACCACCCGCCGGGCCCTGCAGTTCGTGTGCGTGCCTCTGACGCGCGGTTGTGTAGTTGTGGCTGCCACGTAGCAAAAATCGTGAAAAGTAAGTTTTAAACGTTTTTTTAAGATACCTGTATTTTGATAATGCGTTTATATTTTAGCTTGGGTTTTATATGTTTCGAAAGCTCATTAACTAACGATTGAAACCATGGCGTTGGTAAAACTAATTTCTTTGTGTTTTGCTTCTGGATTTTTGTTTGTTTATAGATTGGGAGGATTTTTCACACTGAGGGGATTTGAAACAGACTGTTTCAACTCACCTCGCTTAAGATTTGTATGGGTGATTGCTAATACGGTGTGGTTTATGTTTTTTTTTTTTTTGCCAATTTTGTTTCAGTATGCCTACTGATTATAAAAGGAAGACTAATGGAGGTATGGCGAGTCGCGAAATTTACGATCTCGCCGTAGAAGAAGTTCCATTGCGTCAGAAAAGTCTGCGTGATGCTGCTTCGAGCTACAACCTGAACCACACTGACCGACAAATCCGCTATCTTAACTGACACTCCTGTAAAGGATGAATTAGCTGCAATTGAAGCAGCTAGGACTACTAAGAAAAAAGTTTAAAAACCTGATTACGAAGAAAAGAAATCACATAAAAGATCCAAGCCAGAAACTAAAACTAAAAAGACCAAGATATCCAAGAAAAAAAAGACAGCGAAATAATAAATATGTTAGAATGTTTTATTTCAATAAATACCTTCAAATTATATCGTCGTTTCTACTTTACAACCCTTAATTCTACTCATATATCAAGTGTTTCAACTCACCTCGACCCCTGTTTCAACATACCTCGGTATGAGGGGAGTTGAAACAAAATGTCTTGTTACATTAAAGTTCATTTTTCACCACCAAATTCATACTTACACGTTATTTGTGACAGGTAATTTGAAGTGTAAGAAATGAACTATCGATTGGCACTACACTCATACGATTAGTGTGTATAGAATTTTATATATGAATTAAAATGTCAAAATTGTTTCAACTCCCCTCGGTCTCCCCTAATTAAGTAATGTGTTGAAACTCGGGTCTCAAAAATAGTACATTATGATACATGTGTGCTATATTGATTAATGCACACGCGTTTCATACGACGTTTTTCAACACACTTGCGAGGAAAAAAAACAGACTTGTATAATGATAAATGATTTTATTTCTTTAAGTAGGTTTGTACAAACACTTTTACACGTCAATCATATTTTTTTTAAACTAGATGAGGTCGGCGTTTCCTAACTGACTATTCTGAGAAGAAAGGCCGAAACAAACTCAGAAGTCACAGTCTCTTTTAAAGTCCAGACAAAAACTTGGTCAGATCGTGTGAAGACCATGTAGATTGGTGTCTGAAATGGTCTTTTGAGGAAAGAACCACACAGATTGAGCGGACCTGTCCAATCAGTGCACGCATTTGTCAAAAATCGTGCAGCTCAACTCAGAACTTGAGGAGCTCAACGATTCGACGAACAATACCAAAGACAGGACATTTGGGTAGGCCGCATAAAATACTCAAACTGCCAGATCATGATTAAAACTAAGAAGGAAAAAAATAAATGACCCACATAGTCCTCACATTCACAATAATTAAATAAAAAATAAATAAATTACTTACAAAGTAAATATTCATGTCATTGTCTAAATAAAATTCATCAATGTCAATGTGTATATAAAAAATCCGGACATAATCTTTGAGGACCATGTAGATTAGTGTCTGAAATGGTCTTTTGAGGAAAGAACCACACAGATTGAGCGGACCTGTCCAGTCGGGAGTGATATGAAGATTCGAATGACGTTATTGCGACACACGCTATTTCGAAAAAAATTAAGAGTGGTACGCCAGTTCGAAAACTCATAAAATCGAAAACCGCTATATCGAATGACGTTGTCGCGAACACGCTGATTCGAAACACTGTTTGAATGGTACGCTAGTACGAAAGTCTTGGCATTGAAATCCACTGTTGCGAATAGCCTAATATTCCAATCTGAATTTGTCTGAGGATCGAACTCGCGACCCCCGACTTACTGGAAATTAAAATGTTAACTTTTTAATTTCCAGTAGGTAAGTATAGTTTCAAGTGAGTAATTATAATAAAATATGTAACGAGGGACTTCGCGGCATTGATTTTCCCAGTGAGTTCACGGTTTGCAGTCGTGGGGTCTTGCAGCTTGGAAGACCACAAAAATGTATTTATTTATTGGCCTATCTACAATTGTTACACTGTTTATCCTTAAAAAAATACAAGCAATATACAAGCATAGTGTACAATATGATGCGATAGACACAGCATGCAAAAACAAAAATTAAACATCAATAAAATTGCAATAATTGTGCAGAAATAACGCTTACAGTACTAGTGAGTAGTTTTATAAACAAGACAAAGAAAAAATAATAATAATAAAATGACGAAAAAAAAGAACATTAATTGTGTTGGTTACTTTTTATGGACTTGGCGCTTGAATTCTTGAAGTGATGTGGAAAAAATATATATTGATTCATCGCAATTATTAAGAAGCCTGGAAATTCTGGGGATTTGGGAATTGGATCCTGAAACAGTTTTGCGGAATGGGGGACGTAATAGTTTGATAGGATGACGCGGATAATTATGGGGTAGGTTAAAACTTAACTTACTTAACAACTGGGGGCAGTCTAATTTACTCTGAAGTATTTTATAAAGAAAAACTAGATCTATACCATCTCTTCGTTTTTCGAGTGAAGTCATAAAAAAATTTTCAAGCCGTTTAGCGTAGCTCGGAACTTTTTTGTCCAATCTAGCAGAGAAGGCAAGATGGTATAAAAATCTTTTCTGGATCCTCTCTAACCTAAGACTATGTGTTGCATAGTGGGGACGCCACACAACCGCGCAGTATTCCAATCTTCGATCAATAATAGTATTACTAGATGAATGATTAGGAACAAAAATAAGTCGCTAAAGTGGCCACGTTTGCACACAGATAAACATTTATATTTCTTACTACGAACTATAGAAAAAAGTTTAATAATATTAACAACTTCAGATTATTATAAACCTTAACACTCTAACATAAAGTTTAATTACGATTGCAAATGATTAATATTTAAGTCCTTCTGTCATCGAAGCAATAAATTTAAAATGTCACTTGAAAATAAAAAGTAATTTTTATAATAAGTACAAAAAAAATTATTCTAAAATGAAACTTAACGTCTAAGCAATAAGGTTAAAAACATTTTGTTGACAATTTCGTACTTACTCGAATTTGGAACTAGACGTAGTTCTTGGAATTACGTTTCAATGCTTCAATGTTTGTTAGAGAGGTTGGCGCGTTGTCGCAAACATTGGCCAAACAATCATAATATTTGCTAATTGATTTATATTTACTATTTAATTGTGTTACTATTTTATGAAAAACATTTAATGATAAAAACTTACCGAAAAAAAGATATTCCTTCCAAAATCTTGGTGTTACGGTGGTTATTTACACAACTTTTGAACGCGCACTGAGGCATTTTGACGTCTTAACATTGGCTATGATTGGACCATACTAATTTGAAATATGAGCACAAAAGTATTCGTGCTCGTATTTTTCGGGCCGTTTTTGAAGCGCTTATCGGGCATCTAGTACTATTATTGATCGAAGATTCCAATACAGTACGAACGAGACAATTGAAAAGATAAATTTTAGTTTTAGGCTTGCGAAAACATTTTGCATTACGTAACACAAAACCGAGTGTCTTTGAAGCTTTTTTAATAATGTTATCCATGTGGGGAATGAATGTTAATTTACGATCAAGAAGAACTCCCAAATCTCTGACAACATCGACTTTACTGAGGTGCGCACCATTCATACTGTAATTAAAATCAATAAAGTTAGCCTTGCGAGTAAACGTAATTTGAGAGCATTTTTCTATATTAAGTTGCATGCTATTATCGTTACACCAGTTCAAAAGTCTGTTCAGGTCTTCCTGAAGTAATGTTGAATCGGCTAGAGAATCTATAACGCGTGCTATTTTCAAATCATCGGCGAATAGGAATGGCGTGGAGTTAAAGAAGCAATAAGGAAGGTCGTTCACAAAGATAATAAATAATACAGGGCCCAGGTGGGAACCTTGCGGAACACCGGAGGTTATGATCATGGTTTCAGATTTATAGCCATTGGCCACCACATAAAAGGATCTATCCGTTAGGTAAGAGTGCAGCCACTTAAGAAGAGAACCAGCAAAGCCGTACGCAGCAAGTTTTTGAATCAGCACGTCATGGGAAACTTTGTCAAAAGCCTTGCTGAAATCAGTGTATATGGCGTCGACTTGCTGGTTCGAGTCAAGCGAAGCTGCAATAACCTCAACGAAAGCTACTAAATTACTGCATGTAGATCTTGCAGCAGTAAAGCCATGCTGGTGGTCAGACAGATATTTCCTAAAATAGTTTTGAATGTCAGGGCATACAATTGCTTCAAAAACCTTGGCAAATGTCGGAAGGATAGATATAGGACGATAGTTTCCAACCAAATCATCAGCGCCTGATTTATAAATCGGTACTACTTTGGCCAGCTTCCATTGTGTAGGGAAAATACCAGCACTGAGAGATTTGTTGAAAATCATGCATAGGGGAGTTGCCAGTTGGTCAGCGCAAGTTACGATAAAGTAAGGGGGAATTTCATCGCTGCCGGAGCCTTTGGATATATGTCCAAGTTTTTGAGATGCTTGGCTATTTTATCCAACGGAATCTGGATCAAGGAAAAGCTGTCGGAGTTGCAAAAAAGGCTTTCCAAGAAAGGCGAGGTTTGAACTACGTTGGAGGCATGGGTAGCTGGACTGTACACTGAAGAAAAATAGGATGCCATCAAAAACATAACTTGTAAAAAAAGCCAAGTCTCGCAACTCAGTTCTTCTACCGTAAAAAGTTGTGAGATCCATGAAATACCAAGTCGGTTAATTTATTCACTCCCTACTTAAGGAACCTTCTGTCTTAAGTTATTACATTATTAGCAAACCTAACAACATCTTGTAGTGACCATCAATATTAAAAATCTTTTATGTTTTAAATAAATAGATTGACTTGGCAATCGCACTGTGATATACCTACATTGTGTTTTCATGCGATGGCGATGGCCAAGTCAATTTATTTATTTAAAACATAGAAGATTTTTAATATTGATGGTCACTATTCAGGTCTCTAGTTTTATCCACAACGAAGTTATAGGGGGTCGAAAATGGCTTGAACTGCTTCGAGAAAAGGATGGTACGGCCGTGCCGCTTTTTGCTCGACTTGGCGGGGGCACTGCCGTGCCCCCCGATCCGAACATGTTGCACATCTCATTGCCGTTACAAGTTTTGCTGACGCCATTTGACATTGAGGCTGGATAGGCATTCGCAACACCCCGTTTCGACTTAATGAAGGACCAGAAAAACTTGGGATTCGTTGTTATTTTCTATTCTATACTATATATAGGAGTTGTAACATTCTCTTGCCAATCTGTCACAGCGCCTACTACACCAACGAAGGGATATCTTATCCATAGGGTTTTTGTACGTACCATACCTTCTTCATAACTATTAAATGAATTGTATGAGAATGTTGTGCGAATTCTAAGTAACGCCGCTGTTAGGTCCAGCGGGAAGCGTGGCAATAAGCGAAATAAGGGCGGGCACTTATGCGGCTGGAATAAACTTGTTCGTGAAGCTCATCATGCGGCCAGGCTTAAATTCAAATTGTGGGTAGCATGTGATGAAATGCTTGGGTCACGCAGAGTTTTCAAAAGTCGTTTGAAGTGGTGCCAAAACAATCAGGAACAGCTTAAAATGGACATTTTGGCTAAACACAGATCGGCAAATGACTTTGGCAAGTTCTGGAAGGCTACTGGTAAGCATGGTATTGGGCCTGGCCTCCCGGTGAGCGTGGATGGGAAAAGCGAACCGGGGCATGTCGCTAATATGTTTAGGGAACATTTCAAGGTGCGCTCCCCGCTTGGCCCTTCAGTGTCGTCTACTATTTTGGAGACCGGATGGGAGGGGGATGACTCGTCTGTATATTTTACAGCTAGTCAGGTAAGAGCCGTTTTAAGGAAAATGACAGGTGGTAAGTCCCCCGGTCATGATGGGCTTAGTGTTGAGCACTTGCGGTATGCAGGGGTTCACCTTCCGAGAGTCCTGGCCATGTTCTTCACAATGTGCATGAATCACTCCTATTTACCACATGATTTAATGAAAACGATCGTAGTGCCCATTGTGAAGAATAGGACTGGTGATATCTCGGAGAACTACCGTCCCATATCTCTGGCAACTGCGATTGCTAAGGTGCTGGACGGTTTGCTTGATTCCAGATTGGATAAATATATAAAACTACATGACGCTCAGTTCGGATTTCGGCCCGGGCTATCCACTGAAAGTGCAATCCTAAGTCTCAAGCATACTGTCCAGTACTATACTGACCGTAAGACACCGGTATATGCCTGTTTCCTTGACCTCTCCAAGGCTTTTGATCTCGTGTCGTACGATGTGCTTTGGAGAAAGTTGAGGAATGGGGGTGTACCGGTGGCTGTGCTCAACATTTTGAAATATTGGTATGGAAACCAAACCAATTTTGTGAGGTGGGCTAATACACTCTCGGAAGCATACAGGCTGGAGAGCGGGGTAAGACAGGGAGGACTGTCCTCTCCCAAGCTCTTCAACATGTATGTTAACGAACTCATTGTCGAGCTCAGTAGCAAGCGCGTCGGTTGCTCGGTAGATGGCGTTTGCATCAACAATATTGTTACGAGCTTCGGGTTCGTGACAATAAAAACTGCCGATTTAATAACCAAAAATAACAATTTATTTTCCAACACTAATTACAACTCAAAACACTAATTAAAAGAACACAATCACACTACTGATCACTCTTAATTCGTACTTGAAGATCGCTTAGATGTTTTCGCTCTTGTCGCTTTATCCAAACTGTGTCGGTCGTCGCGCATCCCGGCCTTATATAGTGCCGCAGATAGTTCTAGAACCTTCCATTGTAGAAACATCTAGAATGTTCGAGTACATACCGGCCCCGACCGACTAGGTGTCGATAGTTCGAGAAAGTTCTACAAAGTTCTAGTATCGAATTTTCTAGAACGATCGTGACTCGACTAGTTCTGCTACTCGATACTAGATGGCGCTAGTGGTAACTAATGTCGCCATGTACCAGGCATTAATTGTGGCGCGCAACACTGCCCCCTCCTAAGACATGCTCGTCCCGAGCATTATCAGCCCCATAATAACGCGCCAGTCGGTCCACATGGACGATCTTAGGACTACCTCTTGCACCTTTCTGTATCCGGTAGGTTACGTCATTGATCTTTGTCACAATCCGGTACGGTCCGTCCCATTTAGCTTGAAGCTTAGGAGATTTCCCTTTGCTGCGGACTGGATTGTGCAACCACACTAGTGAACCTTCGTCGAACCCTTTATTGTTCATTTTGCGGTCATAACGGGTTTTCATCTTTTCAGACATTTGCTGGCCCGATTGTCTGACGTGCTCATAAATGTCATTCATTTTGTTCCGCAAGTCATTCGCATAATCGGTTATACTGCGTGGGGCATCAGGTGGTATTCCGGTGATCAGGTCTGCAGGCAGCCGTAATTCTCTCCCAAAGTTTGCGAAAGCTGGTGTCACCGATGTACTTTCGTGAACAGCGCTTCGATATGACAACAAAAACGGTTGTATGTGCTTGTCCCAATCTCGTTGCCGATTTTCCACAACTTTGGCTAGGTACCTCTCCAATGTCTGATTAAATCGTTCCACCATTCCATCCGACTGTGGGTGGTAAGAAGTTGTTCTGGTTTTATGAGTACCCATAACTCGACAAGTTTCCTGGAATATTTGGGACTCAAAATTCCTTCCTTGATCACTGTGAATCTCTAAAGGTACTCCAAAACGACAGAAGACTTCATGAACTAACTTATCTGCAACTGTCGAAGCTTCTTGATTTGGAATGGCGAAGACTTCCGGCCACTTGGTGAAGTAATCCATCACAACCATGAAATACTTGTTGCCACTTTCACTTTCCGGAAACGGCCCCGCAACGTCAAGGGCTATCCTCTCCCATGGTGCACCAACATTGTACAATTTCAATGCACCTCTACTGCGAGTCTGAGGTCCCTTTACAGCTGCACAACTTGTACATTTGCGACACCAGTCCTCGACATCGTCCCGACAGTGGACCCAGTAAAACCGTTCTCGTATCTTCAGTAGAGTCCGTTTTACTCCCAGATGACCTCCTGAACAACCATTATGGTACAGCTGTAGAACATCTGGTACTTGAGCTTTAGGGACAACCATTTGCAAATGACAGCTGTCTCCCCGAGCATTTTCCCATTTACGGCACAGGACTCCATCCTGAATCACCAAGCTGTCCCATTGGGCCCAATAGCTTTTTGTGATCGAACTCATCGCTGAGACGTCACTCCACCTGGGCTTAGGAGCTCTGGCCTTCATCCACTTCAGAATCGGCTTGATGTCCGAATCTTCCTGCTGTGCACGTTGTAGGCTTTCCTTCCACTCGTTGCTGAGGTCTGTCTTGAGCATCCTCACAGGTACGACTTCTTTACTTTCTTGCCTAGTACAATGCTTGCAGTCTTCAGGACAAGGTCTTCTTGACAATGCATCTGCGTTGCCATGTGATTTCCCGCTGCGATGTTCGACCACAAAGTCGTATTCCTGCAGTAGCTCAATCCATCTCGCAACTTGTCCTTCTGGATTTTTGAACTGCAATAGCCATTTCAGTGCAGCATGGTCAGTTCGTACGTGGAATCTCCGCCCCAGAAGATATTTGCTAAAATGCTGCAATGACTTTACCACAGCAAGCAATTCCCGTCTCGTGACACAATAGTTCTTTTCCGACTTTGACAGCGACTTGCTGAAGTACGCTATCACAACCTCTTGATCACCATTCCGTTGAGACAACACACCGCCAAGTCCTATGTCACTTGCGTCTGTGTCAATTATAAATTCCTTGCCCGCATCAGGGTACCCCAAAATAGGTGTTTTGCACAGACGGTCCTTTAGCTCCTGGAATGCGATGTCGCAACTTTCATCCCAGCAGAAATGTCGCTTCTCTTCGGTTAGCTTATGCAGGGGTTTGGCTATGTCTGCAAAGTTCTTGACAAATCGCCGATAATAGGAGCACAAACCTAAAAATGCTCTGACCTGCGTCTTGTCTTTTGGAACTGGCCAATCCTTGACAGCGGCGATTTTCTCTGGATCCGTGCGGATACCTTCTTCAGACACTACATATCCCAAAAAGCTAACCTGTCGTTTGAATAGTGAACACTTCTTCGGACTTAACTTGAGGTTGGCACTCTGGATCTTCATGAGCACGCGTTCTAGGTTTTGAAGATGTTCTTCAAACGTGCGGCCTACGATGATGATGTCATCCAAGTAGACCAAACAGGCATCGCCAATTAGTCCAGTAAGTACAAGTTCCATCAACCTT
Organism: Oligia fasciuncula; assembly: GCA_963082905.1. NCBI lineage: Eukaryota > Metazoa > Arthropoda > Insecta > Lepidoptera > Noctuidae > Oligia > Oligia fasciuncula. The sequence continues at coordinate 327,345 of OY720386.1, forward strand.
TCAAAAGTTGCCGGAGCATTGCACAATCCAAACGGCATAACTTTAAATTGCCACAGACCCTTTCCTGTCGAGAATGCAGTTTTCTCCTTGTCCTTAGGGTCAATTTCGACTTGCCAGTAGCCACTTTTCAGGTCCAGCGTGCTGAACCACTTTACTCCAGTAAGCATGTCCAGCGTGTCATCAATTCTTGGCAAAGGATAGCTGTCCTTCTTTGTAACGTCGTTCAGACGACGATAGTCAACACAAAACCGCATGCTGCCGTCCTTCTTTCTTACCAGCACTACAGGTGAACACCATGGACTAGATGAAGGTTCAATGACACCATCCTTCACCATTCCCTCAATCATGGTTTCCACTTCCTTTTCACGTGCTACCGGCAATCTCCTTGGCCGCTGACGGATAGGCAATTCTTCTCCTGTGTTTATTTTGTGTTGAACTAAACCAGTCTTCCCGATGTCAGCATCGTTTGACGAGAAAACATCGGCGTACTTGAGTAACATCTTCTTCGCCTTGACCATTTCATTTTGGGACAGAGCGCTGTGGCAGTCTTCTAAAAGTGTGGTCACTTTCGTTTGTGCATCCTTGCTGAGGGTCCCAGTCGATAGATATTGGCATCGACGCAACCAATCCACTTCCTCGCAAGTACCAACTAGTGTGCCTTTTTCTATAGTCTGTTCCTGATCACAAAGGTTCAGCACACGTACCCCTGAGATGTCGGTGGCTCTGACCAAAGTTCGTGCCACTTTCCATGGAAGGTCATTGTCTACCCTTTCCACGAGTACACAACGATGTGTTTGCCTAGGATTCCGAGGAAGACTAACCGGCACAATCGTTTCCGATCTCGGCGGAAGAACAATCTTCTTAAGGCTGTACACATTCCCTGGTAACGCCCCTTCCACGAAAAGTTCCTCTTGTCCACATTTCAAAACACCTTGCTTGACATCAATCTCGCAACAATTCTTCCTCATAAAGTCAAGGCCCAGGATACAATCGTCCATTATATCGGCCACGATGACATTATGCAGGTAGATTCTGTTGCCTAGCTTCAACTCCATCTTCTTCTCTCCATGGACGGGTATGCGCTGACCGGTGGCTGTTACCAAATTAATGCGTTCTCTGTTGTATGCTGAGTCCCCAAGGGACCGTCTTGTTAGTTGGGAACTGACAACCGTGCGAGAGGCTCCAGTGTCTATGGTCAGCTTACACGGCGTTCCGTTGACCTCGCCCTTGATGATTAGGCTGTTCCCGTCATGGGTTTGTGTAATAGAAACCCTTGGGGCTCTTTGAACATCAGCCAGCACCCGCCCCGCAGTCCTGGCTATTACTCGTTTCCCTGCTGCTGGTGCTGGGCGGTGCTGTTAGCCGCACTGCCTTCTAGAGATCGGCCGTCTTCTCTTTCTGCAGTTCGCTTAGGGCAACTGGATCGAAGGTGGCCCCTTTCCCCACAGCCGTAGCACCTAGGGCTGTATACTTTATTGCGGTCGCGAACTGTAGCCGCTGCAACTTCCCTGACGCGATGGGAACGATAATCCTGCCGCACAGCTTCCACCTCCAGTGCATGGGCCAAGGCGTCTTTAAGCGTCCCGTGGTGCCCGAGCCTCACAGCAGCTCTCACTTCAAGGTCGCGGATGCCGTCGATGAATACCTGCACCAGGTTCCCATCAATAAGCGCAGGTACGGACTGGTAAGCTTTGCGAACCAGCTTCTCTACTTCAAGGGCCCACTGCTGCAGGTTTTCGTTACTGCGTTGCACGCGATCCTTGAGCTGCGCACGAAACACGTGTTCCAGGTGAGCGTCACCATACCGAGACTCCAATGCCTCAAGGAGCTGCTCGTAAGTCACTTCCTTACCGAGAGCTTCCAGAACGGTTAAGGCCTGGTCGCGCAGGCCTAGGGTGAGGGCAGTCATGGCCTGACTTTTATTCCACCCGTTCGCCTTCATGACAGCCTCAAACTGGATTTTGTAGGCCGACCAGGAAGAAGTACCGTCGAACGGTGGCACTTTGAATCCACGTAGCGAAGGTGTTGTAGCTACGGGAGCTGCGATTCCATCCCCAAATTTGAGGTAATCCAGCGTTTTCTTCACGTCAGCCATCACGGTTACCTTCACGTCAGCCATCACGTTGTCAACCCGATTATTTACTTGGTCGATTCGGGTTTCAGCTTCCGACAGGCGGTTGTCATATTGAGCAACCTTATCCTTCACCTCCTTCATGTCTTTCCCGAAGGTAGCGTGAAGGTCCTTCATAAGGAGCATCTGCTCCTCCTGGCGGCGCGCCTGCTCCTCCTGTTGGCGGACCTGTTCCTCCTTATCACGCTGGAGCTGTTCTTCCAGCCGACGAGCCTGTTCCTCCTGTCGACGGGCCTGTTCCTCCTGTCGACGGGCCTGTTCCTCCTTATCCCGCTGGAGCTGTTCCTCCAACCGACGAGCCTGTTCCTCCTGTCGGCGAGCTTGCTCCTGCAGCATCATCATCAGAGCAGCCAAATCTGGTGCTGATGATGCTGGAGCAGCTGTGGACGGGCCGGCCTCCGAGGTCGGTAGCTGGCCTTCCGACCTCTGTGGCGTTGCTCCACCGAATCTCCTCTGGTCCGTCTCCTGCTGGCGATGACTCCGGGTACGGATACCCTCCGTGTCGTCTTTGGGTAAAACCGGCATAATCCTTGCTTCTGACACCAATTGTTACGAGCTTCGGGTTCGTGACAATAAAAACTGCCGATTTAATAACCAAAAATAACAATTTATTTTCCAACACTAATTACAACTCAAAACACTAATTAAAAGAACACAATCACACTACTGATCACTCTTAATTCGTACTTGAAGATCGCTTAGATGTTTTCGCTCTTGTCGCTTTATCCAAACTGTGTCGGTCGTCGCGCATCCCGGCCTTATATAGTGCCGCAGATAGTTCTAGAACCTTCCATTGTAGAAACATCTAGAATGTTCGAGTACATACCGGCCCCGACCGACTAGGTGTCGATAGTTCGAGAAAGTTCTACAAAGTTCTAGTATCGAATTTTCTAGAACGATCGTGACTCGACTAGTTCTGCTACTCGATACTAGATGGCGCTAGTGGTAACTAATGTCGCCATGTACCAGGCATTAATTGTGGCGCGCAACAATATAAGCTACGCGGACGATATGGTGCTGCTGAGCCCGACGGCGGGGGGTCTCGGAGAGTTATTAAAGGTGTGTGAGGCATATGCTGGTGAACATGGCCTTTTATATAATGTACTGAAGAGTGAATACATGGTCTTTAGGGCCGCCGGTGGATGTTCTGATCATTCTCACAATATTACCCTAAATGGCTTGAGCATAAATCGTGTCGTGAAGTTTAAATATCTGGGACATTTCCTTACCGACGGACAGCGGCGTTACTTAGAATTCGCACAACATTCTCATACAATTCTTTTAATACATTTTTGTGGTCTTCCAAGCTGCAAGACCCACGACTGCAAACCGTGAACTCACTGGGAAAATCAATGCCGCGAAGTCCCTCGTTACATATTTTATTATAATTACTCACTTGAATTGAAACTATACTTACCTACTGGAAATTAAAAAGTTAACTTTTTAATTTCCAGTAAGTCGGGGGTCGCGAGTTCGATCCTCAGACAAATTCAGATTGGAATATTAGGCTATTCGCAACAGTGGATTTCAATGCCAAGACTTTCGTACTAGCGTACCATTCAAACAGTTTTTCGAATCAGCGTGTTCGCGACAACGTCATTCGATGTAGCGGTTTTCGATTTTATGAGTTTTCGAACTGGCGGTGGCTGGTGGGGGTGGGGGTGTGTGTGTGTGTGTCTGTCTGTGGCATCGTAGCTCCCGAACGGATGACCCGATTTTGATTTAGTTTTTTTTTTGTTTTAAAGGTGTATTAGTCGGGAGTGTTCTTAGCTATGTTTGATGAAAATCGGTCCAAGATGGCCGCCGCTACAAAATGGCGGATAACATATTTTTTCACAATTCCCTCAACATGGGTATCAAATGAAAGGGCTTCAATAGTAGAATACTATACACTATAACAAATTTTGAATCCAAGATGGCCGCCACAACAAAGTGGCGAATTATATAATATTTTCTCAACTCCCTCAATATGGGTATCAAATGAAAGGGCTTGACAAGTAGAATACTATACACTATTAAAAATTTCAAATCCAAGATGGCCGCCACCACAAAATGGCGAATTACATTTTTTTTTCACAACTCCTTCAATATAGGTATCAAATGCAAGGGCTTGACAAGTAGAATAATTTACACTATATTGAAAGGGAATGAGGAATATTAACTATCTAACGAAATGAAAACTAAAAACTTGAAAAATATAATAAAACAAAAAAATCTGTTTAGTCTTAAAAATTATTCTTCAACTATCTACTAATCAATATTTGATAAAAAAAACCTGATTAAACACCAAATTACCAGAATCTTAAAACGGAAGAAAATAAAAGAAATGAAATCCAAAAAGGAGTCCCTACAAAAAGCATGAAATAAATTTTTTTATTAAGAATTTAAAAAAACCCCCGACAAAAATAAAAATAAGGAATCCCTACAAAAAGGATGAAATAAAATAATAAATTTGAAAAAATCTTATGGAAGTCGGGGGACCTCAGAAGCAGAATAGAAGGTGTTCCACAGAACGGTCCCCCGACTTCCATAAGATTTTTTCAAATTTATTATTTTATTTCATCCTTTTTGTAGGGATTCCTTATTTTTATTTTTGTCGGGGGTTTTTTAAATTTTTAATTTAATTTTTTTCCTTCTTAGTTTTGGTCATGATCTGGCAGTTTGAGTATTTTATGCGGCCTACCCAAATGTCCTGTCTTTGGTATTGTTCGTCGAATCGTTGAGCTCCTCAAGTTCTGAGTTGAGCTGCACGATTTTTGACAAATGCGTGCACTGATTGGACAGGTCCGCTCAATCTGTGTGGTTCTTTCCTCAAAAGACCATTTCAGACACCAATCTACATGGTCTTCACACGATCTGACCAAGTTTTTGTCTGGACTTTAAAAGAGACTGTGACATCTGAGTTTGTTTCGGCCTTTCTTCTCAGAATAGTCAGTTAGGAAACGCCGACCTCATCTAGTTTAAAAAAAATATGATTGACGTGTAAAAGTGTTTGTACAAACCTACTTAAAGAAATAAAATCATTTATCATTTATACAAGTCTGTTTTTTTTTCCTCGCAAGTGTGTTGAAAAACGTCTTAAGAGTGGGCCCAATGACAGGATAAAATCTGATTTCACCCGCGCGTCTCCCAACCCCCGCATTAGTGCAAATAACAACCGCGGGTGGCGTGACGACGCGCGCAACGAAACTCTGTACACTAAACTTCAAGTGCAGTGCGTTTGCGTAGTATATGCAGGATATTCAGATAAAAATTGGCCAAGTGCGTGTCGGACCACGCACAATGAAGAGTTCCGTAGTTGAAATGAATTTACCCAAGAACAAACTTAACATTATAGTTGAAAATCATGTTCTCCCATACATGTAAGTTGGTCGACTATTATTCGTAAACTTGTAAAGCCTACTTAGCCGTGATAGTTTTCCTTTTAATTTCGTTATTATATACTACTACAATGAATTTTTTCACATATCCAAAGACAACCATTTAGATGGCAGGGGGGAACCCCTGTCAGCTAAATGTCAGAAAAATCATGTGATCGGAAACGCAAGCGAGCCCTACCACTTGGACACGATCATCGGTGGACGGGATGCAGCGAGGACTGGTGGAGAGACCGAGTGTTGCGACAGTCGACAGTCGAGCTCGGACATTCTAGGCAAACGCTCAATACCAACGCACGTGTTAGTTCCCGACACACGTGTGCGTTTCGGTTGTTAATCGCTAGTTTATTAAAGTTACTTCAAATTCAAATAATCTTTTCGTTCGAGTACCCACTGCAGTGCCCACACCTATCTAAACTATGTTGGATCGTAAAGAAGACCCGATGTATCGCATCTCGGCCATCCAGTAATGCGACATATAATATCCATGCCAAATTATCGCTATCTAGTACTAAGAGTCTCTGAGCTAAGCTGCGGACGGACAGACGGACAGGGCGAAACTATAAGGATTCCTTGTTGACTACGGAACCCTGAAAACAAAGACTTTTTTTAAAATTCTATTTTTAAATTTCTTTGGACAAAATAGTAATATGCGCTACGCTCTCGGTTTCACAAAATCATCAATTCGCAAAATGTAGCAGTGCTAATGTGCAGGGATAAGAATGTCTTTACTTGTGTAATATATACAATGCAATCCTATTTTGTGTTTGTATGTTGAGAAATAAAAGTTCTGTATACTCCATTCCACCATAAAAAATTAGAAGTGATAAAATAGGTGATAAAAAATCCAAAAGGTATAAAAGCAAATCAAACACAGTGATAAGAAATATCTTATAATCATCACAATGATTGTTTTTGAATTTATTTTTCGTCGGGTCCTTTATTCAGTGTCGATTCAATGGATGAAAAAGTCAATCTGCTGACAGACAATCAGCTATACGATGTTCACGCTCAATTCATGCAGTAAAAATCAAGCATCTGCGACGATATTACAAGCATCATGCATAAGAAAGCTGAAACTAAAACAAAATTGAAGTATCGGCCCTCTTCGTCAAACCGTCCTTGTGGATGCTCACAATCGCTGCAATAACAATAATACCTACCGGTAGAGATTCCCAACGCCGCCATAACCACACATCACTTGAAAACAGAGATCTAGGTAACAACTGGAAATTTCATAAATCCATGAAAGTTAAAATCACGCCCAGCATCGATTCTTAGATACATATTATTACCGACTTCAAAAAAAAGGAGGTTATCAATTCGATACGTATGTATGTAATATTATTGGAATTGCATTATATTCACATATGACAATCTACTAAGGCTTCCAAACAAATATACAAAATTTCATAGACGTATGTATGTATGTATGTATGTTTGTCCACGCATTTCTCAGCAACTATTAATCGGATCGTGACTTTGTATTAGCTTACATTTACTTCAACTTAGGGAACAGTGCAAGTTTCATCAAAATCGGTTCAGTAATTTTCAAGATATGGACTAATACGTGTAAGTGTGACGGCCTGGCGTATTGATACGAGCTACGGGTGTAGTGTCAAGTGTCTTCCGATGTGAAAAGAGCCAAAAATCACTGCTTTACCCATAAAATCTAATCTTGCTTCCTTTTCAGAATACCGAGCTACTTCCATCTTGCCTTTCCTCTCCAAAGTCTTTGAACACCTTGTTCACAATCAGCTTAGTGCATTTCTTTGCAAGAATAGTCTGCTGAATATTTTCCAATCCGGATTTCGTCCTGGTCACAGCACCGCTACTGTACGCTAGTGAACGTTACTAATGACATACGCTTAGGCATGGGGAGGAAATCTGACGATTCTTTGCTTATTGGATTTAAGCAATGCGTTCAATATCGTCAATTTCGATATCCTGCTTGGCATGCTTCGCTCGCTTCGTAGTTACCTGTATGGCCGCCGGCAACGTATATGCATAGAACAGACGTGTTCTTCTTGTTGTTATACTTCTGCCGGTGTACCTCAGGGTGGTGGTTTAAAATTGTTTTCGACCTCAATGGTACTACCGATAGAACCATCAACAAACTCGATCACTAGATTAATATCCTTTTCCGGGAACTGATACCTAAAACAAGCGAGTTTTTGGAACAATCTTATATTCTTTGTTTTAATACCTCACTCGACTAGTTGTAAAAAAGTAACAAACAAAGAAAGAGACGGGTCGAGAGGGAGGGATATTGTAATTCTTTCGTATTTCTAATTTTAGTGAGGAAGCGTGGACAACACTCACATATTATCAAAAATAAATTCTAGCTAAATTATATAATTTCGCACGAAAACAATAAACGATCATATCGAGCGGTCAAATCATCTGTTTATTTTGCGTATACTATACGCATAAGTACCTTGATATAAAAACAAACCTTCAACTTCGGCAATTAGCAATCATTTTAGTCTTCAAGTGTTTAAGTTCTCGCTTTTTCATTGTATTATTTTGTTTCCCATTTATTATTCAACAAAATGTCGATAATAATAATAGTTGCTAGGCGCGGAGAAAATTGTCATAGACTTCCCGTCTCAACAGAGCGAGGGGTACTGACTGGTGAAACAAACTGATGCCTCAAGCTCGTGTCACGCGAGACGGAAGACAGCGTATCTCGCGGATTAAAAATGTAGTAAGCGCCAAATGCTTTTTATTCGATTATCTTTTAAAATAGACATTATTTTAAAAAATCGCTTGGGTCATCGCTAGGTTATAATGAGTGTTATTATTTGTCTAATTTGTGGTTCAGTAATATGCACCAAAATAGAATGCAAACCAAATTAGATGAAAATTAGAGGTAACTTTGTGATGGTTTTCTATCGAGAAAATTTTATCGTATCGTGTTTTCGTCTGGGTCGACCCTCACATTTATAATGAAGTTTCCTGCCATATACTTTTTTTCCAATTTGAACATGATTCACTACTGTTTAAATCTAATCTAAGATTGAAGATTTTCCTTTGGGCCTGCCCTTAAGAAACGCGTGTGCATTAATCAATATGTTACACTCGGCTTTCTTATCGCTTTATAATGATCAACATAGCACACATGTATCATAATGTACTATTTTTGAGACCCGAGTTTCAGCACATTACTTAATTACAACTAATATTAATAAAGTAAAACAATTATCGAATTCATTTCCTGTTTCTGTTTTGAATATTAACGACAGGATTGCGAGTAGGTACAACATTTGAGCGCGGACTAAAATATAAAACAACTGTTTGAATAAAATTCCATAAATTGTTGAATCAAATAAAAAAATTCAAATATTTCGAAAACGGTGCGTCCTAGGCTAAAAATAACCAAAATTTAACCCCCCTGTGTAACTCCCCGTGCAAGCACTATCCCAACATGAATAAAATTAAGGAAAAAAAAATTTTTTTGACCGACAAAATTTGAAAAAAAATCTCAAAGGTTTATTTTTTCAATATTTCGCGGGTTTTTTACATCAGTGGTCCTCATGGTTTTCGACTAGAGCAACAATTTCTTTCCAGAAAAGATTTTCATCCGAGCCACCATTTTGGAAATATATGTAGAGCGGTTTATATAAAATAAAATTCGGAGGCCCATAAATCGGAAACGGTGAGTCGTAGGACCATGCTTCTTAGAACCTAAATAGTTTCTATGGTCAAGGTTAATTCGAAACTGCAATAAAATTGGGACATTTTGAAAAAAAATCGAAAAGTCCTTGCGCCAGTGCCCCTGGCTACACTCCAACCGGACCCAGTTCTTTACCTGAATTACCTAATAACAATAGAAAACGTATCTACTGGTTATTGAGAATGTTTTCTCCTTGTTTTTGAAGTCGGTTAAAAAGGAAAATGAATTCAATTAGTGTACTCTATTAATAATATTAATATTAAATGTACTGTTTTCGGGACTATGTCGGGGTTTCGGGACATCCCGAAACCCCGACATTAGTCCCTAAAACATATTTTAGTCGTAAGGAAGTCTTCGACTTTCTTCTATGTTCCTCGAACTTTAAGCAAATTAGCTCTACCTATTCCTATCACTGCTAATGACACACAGGTTTGAGGTTTGGTGGCTGAGTGACAACCCTAACCGGAAACTTTAAAATTCAATATTTCCGAAATCCTGGGCTTGTTACAACTGATTTTTTTTTGTGGTGATGGTTATCGCCTTTCTTATGCAGTGGTTTAATTATGGTAATTTTTAACAAATTAGGAAAGTGGCCATGTTCTATGCATAATGACATCATCCGTCGTGCTCTTGTCACTGCCGGGGTGCCAGCTGTTTTAGAACCCAACGGCCTGGCACGCGACGATGGGAAGAGACCAGACGGAATGACCATAATGCCCTGGAAGTTAGGCAAACCTTTGGTGTGGGATGCAACATGTGTCGACACCCTTGCGCCATCCCATCTTCCTAGCACGGTGGGCTGTGCTGGGGCGGCTGCTGCAGGTGCAGAAAACCTCAAACGGCGAAAATATTCCAACCTGATTGGGAGTTATATGTTCGAGCCGTTTGGGGTTGAAACACTAGGGCCATGGGGTCCGAGTGCCCACCTGGTTTTTCGGGATATCGCCAAGCGGTTAGTCGACTCTTCACGTGACCAGAGGGCTGGCCTATTTCTTGGCCAAAGAATTAGCATTGCCATACAACGTGGCAATGCTGCCAGCCTTTTGGGCACTGTTCCTGTTGACAGCGATGCGGACGAATTTTTTGATGCCCTATGATCATTTTGCTTATTTTTTTTTTCCATATAAATGTACATATTATTATTATTTTAAATATTAGCATTAATTTCATTTAATATATAATAAAAATTTCTATGCATAGATTAATAATAAAACTCAAAACAGGTGCAATTATATGTGACACAGATTTTAAAATCTTAGTAGTTATCCCATTATAACCCACGCTATTTGTGTTCTTTAATGAATTGATAAAATTAAATATTTCCAACGAATTATTAATATTTACGCAAGATATAGCATTATTAGTATTATAATTATTATCAGGATTAATTGAGTCTATGAAGTAATCGTTGAATGCCGTAGCCATTTCTTTAGGGTCATTTATTAGTTTATCACTATTGAGTATTTTTTTTACGGATTCGGAGGGGAAGTTTGATTTACACCTATTTATTATTTTCCACGTAGCTTTAGTTTTATTCTCAGCACTATTAATTACATGACTGTTCCGAGATATTTGTGTCAAGTGTATCACTTTTTTTAATCGTTTTGAATATTGCATAAGTAACTGTTTATTTTCAATATTACGTGATCGCCTATACTGCCATAGCATTTCTCTTTTTCGTTTACTACATCTTCTGATTCCTTTAGATATCCATCTCGGAGATTTTCGAGTAGAGATCTTTTTCCTCACAGTCGGGAAACACAAATCGTAGAAGAGTTTAAATAGGTCATGAAACGAATTAAAGACTAGTTCTGGGTCGGTACCACTGTATACTTCAACAAAATTAAGATTACTAATGGCTTCAATAAACTTAGACCTATTCTCAGGGCTATAATCTCTACTTAGTACGTACCAGTGATCACTCGATTTTTACAGGACACTTAAAAATTGACGAATGACGCCATAATACTCGTAATAAACTGTCTAATTATACTTTATGTCAAATTATATTAAATAGTGTAATTGGCTTCGGCCGTTCTATATAAATAAATAAAACAAATAACTTTTTTAATTTTTGTAATTTTAAAGTATTTTTGGTAGGTAGGTACCTATTGTAAATATAAAAAAAAAAACGACGGGTTGCACTCCGGGAGTGCCGGCAGAAGTGAAAACTTAAGTATTAACGTTGTGCGTTTTGGATATTTTAGAATGGTTATGGAATAATTTTGCACGAATTGCTTTAATTATCAGAATAAAAGTACTATCTTTTATGAGGTAGAATACAATATTTATTTATTGCGCTATCGTACACAAACATGACAATTTATATTACATTGCACGCTGTAACATAAACACACACGAACATTCGCGCAAGCGCCCTGCGCCGCCTAAACGTAAAAGCCGGCGCAGGCATACATTTTCGCCGCGCCGTAGAAAGAGAGGGGGATACTCCCTCTCCTACGCCACGCCAGCTGTCTACTCTCCATCCGTCTTACGAATTTTCGATCAGGTCACGTGTCCTGACGCGAGTTTAACATTTTTTACCCATTACAAAAAAAGTGTACAGTGCCGCTAAAGAAGTTTTCACTTCAAAAACAAATATTAAATAAAAAAAAATAATTACAAGGCTAATCCATACATATTCTGTTACCTAATTTAATAACGATTCCAATGAAATAACTCGTAGAGAGCTAGCTATCGCAACTTCAGAGATATCGTTGTTTTAATCAGACGCGGCTTAGACGCGGCGGAATCGCGCGGGTACCTCCACACACGCGCGTAATCGCGCGGAAAGGCCGCAACATTCCAACGATCGATACAGTTCAAGTGTATTAAAATTTCTTTATCGAAGGATATATCCCATCTCTAATATTAGTTCCACGGTCCCTTCACGTGGGTGTGTCACGTTTGATATAGTACAGTAACAAAAGTTCTAACGATCATAAGACCTAATTTCGTTTAATATAATTTTTATTTAATAAATCAAATCAAATCAAATCATTTATTTTTGCAGAAAACACTGTTATAAAAATAAATGGTGTTATAAAAATGTACATGTTCCAAGTGCTTCTACCGTAAGGCATGCAAAATGTAGGTATACAATCATAAAATTAAATTATAAAATTCAGTCAACAAATAATAGAAACAATCATAAAATATTTTAAGATACGAAATTAATGCAATGTCATACAGATTATTGATTTAATATTAGTAATATTTAAAGGTTTTTTATTTTATCCCTGGTATTATTACAATCTTTAAAGATACATGCATAGTCACAAATTGTTATTACTTGATGTCACTGTGAGTGAGGTCATAAGTTATGGCAAATTATCGCTTAAGAATTCGTTCAAGTTATAGTAACATTTGTTACCCAAAAGGCTCTTTAGAGTTTTCTTAAATAAGGCAGTATTCATTGCCCTTATTTCTTTAGGTAATTTATTGAAAATTACAGGAGCCATATGAAACACACTTTTGTACATTAAAGCAGTATTTGTTCTGCGGACACAGAGGCGAAAGGCGTCACGTTGTTGTCTATTATTTACTTCTGAGGCTAATGTAAATAATTCTTTATTGGTCTTAACAAATACTGAGACTTCATATATATAAAGGCTTGGGAGAGTTAAAATTTTGTACTCCTGGAAAAACGGTTTACAGGTTTCGATCATTTGAAGTCCAAACATAGCCCTTATGCACCGTTTTTGTGCTTTAAAAATTAAATCAACATCAGTCGAATTTCCCCAAAAGATCACACCAAACCTCAGAACTGAAGCAACCAAACCATGATATGCAGTTAACAATGTATTAATACTTGCAATATGCTTTAACTCATGTAGCGCATATACTGATTTATTAATTCTTTTGTTTAATGTTTCAATCTGGGATTTCCATTTTAATTTGTTATCCACCGTAAGACCAAGAAATTTTGTTGTTTGCACTTCAGATACAGGCTCACCCTTATAGTTAATCTGAGGCATTATTGCATTCATACGCTGATTAAAATGGATTATTTTAGTTTTTGCAATGTTTGCTTTCAGATTATTGCTGTCTAGCCATTGGATGATTTCATTTAGGCTACTGCTTATATCCTGTTCATATGACATTCTGTCATTACACTTAATTGCAACCGTGCTGTCGTCAGCAAAGAGTGTCATTGGGTTTGAGTTCGCGTTTGGCAAGTCATTAATGTAAATTATAAAGAGTAGAGAACTTAATATACCTCCTTGAGGGACACCATATTGAATTTTACGTCCCTTCGATAGGTATGTCTCCTCCATCTTAGTTCTAACATTAAGTCTATTAATTTGTGTAAACTGAGTGCGGTTTTTGAGGTAAGTTTCCATTAATTTTAAGATGCTGCCTCTTATGCCATAAGTCTCAAGCTTATATAATAAGATGTCATGTACCACGATATAACGATCAAATAATATAATGAATTATTATTATTATATTTTACCTAATTTCATATGGTATAATGAACAGTTTATATAATGCACATTTGAAATAATATTCACATATAATATTCAGTTGCTATAATATTCAAAATCTATAAGTAACGTTTAATATAATTTGGAAATGTCTACTTTTAACAAGCGAAGCGAAGCGGGGCTCCGTCGACATAGGATGCAATAGAGCGAGCGAAGGGCACCCCGAGGTAAGGTTGTGTTAGGTTACTTTAAACCCTTTACACAGAAATAGGGGCCCCGCGAAGCGGGGCTCCGTCGACATAGGATGCAAGAGCGAGCGAAGGGCACCCCGAGGTTAGGTTGTGTTAGGTTACTTTAAACCCTTTACACAGAAATAGGGGCCCCGCGAAGCGGGGCTCCGTCGACATATGATGCAAGAGCGAGCGAAGGGCACCCCGAGGTTAGGTTGTGTTAGGTTATTTTAAACCCTTCATTCAGAAATAGAACACACACACATAGAACACAAGAGCGATTCTTTACATAGAATGCAAGAGCGAGCGAAGGGCAGAAAATTAGATAGTATGAATGTTAGGTCAAATGAACGTTATATAAAAGGAGCATTATACAATATGAAAATTATATGAAATGAACGTTATACTAAATGAAATTAGAGAAAAAGAAAATTATATCAAATATAACATTAGATCTTATGAAATTAGGTTATATGTTTTTATAGCATATGAAAATTACATCATATGAGAGTTATGTCAAACGAAATTAGACTATGTGTTGTTATACCAAACATTACACACCCCCTTCACGTTGCTATCAGCGCCAAAATGGCAAAAATCAAATGTCTTCATTCTGTCATCGATAGTATGCAGTTCAGCCAAAGAGTAAAGTAAATAGAGTCCAGCGTAGTTGTATGATCTCTATCATACAAGTACTTGTATAATACAGGTCCATGGACGTCATAATTAGAAGTAACTAATAATATAATTACGTCCATGTACAGGTCAGTGCTCACCAAAGAGTAGGGTAACTATGTATGTGTTCACGTTCACAGCACAGACCATAGTGCAAAGCTCCCGTATTATTATTATACCAAAGAGTAGAGTAACTATAGGTCATTGACGTAATATAAGACTTCTGTATATTACGTCCATGCTATAGGATGGCTATAGGTATTATCATAGAGTAAAGTAATATATCGGGTATTATACTCTTTGGTGCAAAGGGCGCAGTGAACGTGCTGACCATGGGTGCTGACTGCTGACTGAAGATGTTCGTGACTTATCTATCGTCTAGGTGCCGCGCGCCGCCGCTTCAGCCTTGTTTCTGTCCGTGATAAAAGATCAATCAAATCATGTCAGTTTTATAAGCGTCTAATGGCCACCTACAGCGGTTGCCGGCTGCGTTTTTGAGGGAAAAGGGGAAAATAGTTTTTTTTTTACTACACTATAATGTGTTACTCTGTGGTAGTAATTCAGCAGTGCTGCCCTCATTGGCCGAATATATAACTAAAAAATCGACGTCAAACCAAAGACTACAATATGATCGTCAAACAAACATGTCAGTCACACTTAATGGCGGTGGTTGTGTTATTTTTTGTGAGTGGCTAATTCTGGTAATGTGTGTTCGAAAAACTGTTTGATCAACAGAATGCCCTTGGGGTAGTTTATCAATAATTTATAATTAAACAGAGGACACATAACGTGCTATCAGATCGCAGTGGAGTGGCGACAAGTATGGAGGTTGAGTCGTTGTACATTGCGTCGGCGGTGTTATTGAATTAGTGCGTCAAGGAGCAGAGCGGCGGAGGGCGGGCACCGGCGAGCTGCCACCATGGGGGCGCAGCAGGCGAAGGAGCGCGGCACGGCTAGCGGCGCGTCCATGCGCTCGGCGCGCAGCAAGCCGCGCGTGCCGAAGGACCCCCGCATGCTGGGCTCCAACATATTCACGGAACACAGCGGTGAGTGCTCCTCCACGTACTCGCCTCGCTGACAGGCGCTGCCTCGCTCCGGGCGCGCGGCAGGCCAGCCCCGCGGCTTCCATACCAACGACAATGGCCGGGAGTGAACGCGAACTCCTCCACTACGGTCTCCGTAAAATTTCTCTTTATTTCTATTAGTTTTTCCCACACGTATGCTGAAGCAATAACTTTCTACTTTTCAGCCATTTAAATGCCAGAAATGAATTTAATAAACATAAAAACTTTAATTATGTAAGTAGCTAATGATACAGTATCAACAAAAAGAAGTGTCAATACCAGCCTATTACTGTCCCACTGCAGAGCAGTCCTCTTTTCGGAGAAGGCACAAGCATCTAGATGAATTAGTGTACCTACTATCAAATTATTAGGGTAGGTTTAAACTGAATACCTCTAAGAAGGATCTCACCCATAATTCTAGGAATACTTATGAATTAGTGCATTCCTGAACCTTTTTATCATGCTTACAATAACAATCCCTCATCGCCTTTTTTAATCTTCAATCAGAGACTGTTAGCAATAACATTATACAGGTGTAAAGTACACAAGAGTCATGTATTTATTACACTTGTTGATTACGTAGTCGAGTCACTCCGCTCTGCCGTATGAAACACAAAAGTGACCAAAAATTAAGGATCTGATATCTGCTTAAGCCACTCTATTTCTGGTCTTTTTAACATAATTATGTAGAAAACATGAGCACAAGCAACTCACTACTTCTGCTTTTTAATTATGCAGAGATGTCATCTATCGGTTGCTGTCGGTTGTCTAACTATGCCGTAACCTTGTGTAAAGTTCTGTCTTTTTTTTTATTAAATCTGTCAGCTAAATCTTAGACACCTGTCATGATCCACCAAAATCATAAATGTGAAAAAGGGGCCCAGGGCTCAAACTTAAAGTTAGCTGGACCAGTTGTAGTTGACTCATTAACACCTTTTTTTTTGTTAGGTACAGATGCCAGCACATCAAACTACCCCAAACTGTCAAATTTTCCCAATCAACTTTGAACCTTATGCTTTAGCGATAAAGTAGAAAATCTATTAAAGAAATTTGACAGATTGTAGTAGCTTGATGTGCTATCTGTACAATGTAAATGCAGACAACTGCAATATTTTGAAAAAAATACCATTGAAATGGCTAGAACCAATTCATGGTAAAGTTTCATCACAATTGCAATATGCAGTATTTTCCTTTAAAGCTCTCTACTAAAAAGTCGCCAATTTGTAGATAGCTTCTTCTGGGTAAGCTCACTCCATCGTCGACTTTGTCTCTGTCACCTCTGACCTAGATAGAGTCTAGAGCAAATCCATTTACAAAAAAAACTTTTTACTTCATGCCTGTTGATTTCACAATAAGCAATCCAGTTCACATAGTGTATACTGTTCTTCCTAAAACATTGACTCTAACTAGCAATATCAAAGATGTAGACCAGACTGTCATAGCACCAATACAATGGCAGTAGCTTGGTGGAGGTTATGACCTAGGTGCATTACAAAACATAGCATTGTGGCTGGCTTACCCTGTTTGCTTAGCTTCAAACATTATCAATATTTATTGCTTATTTTACTGATTACTTTATATTATATATTTGTAATAAAATTGATTATAATAGTTAATACTACAAATATTATTAGTACTTCAAACGGAGTTGTATAATTTTTTATATTCCTGCTTTCACATACTAAAACGAGGTATAGGTTACCTCATATTAGTATGTGAAAGCTCACAACACAGAAAGTGCAGTGGACGAGGTGTGAAGCTAGTGCAGTGCAACTGTTACTGTTCAACTTCACCTGCCCTTTGCAGGAATGGCCACAAATGATCATGTTATGGGCCAAGCAAAACATGTCTAGCTTAAGGTCATCATTCCAAAATTTGACCAAGTCCTGCAAAAAGTTTGGACATTTTACTTTTTTCATATTTTTTCAGAAATCATATAAATTTATTATTCTCTTAAAAATCCCATTTAGTTGAAAAGTCTGGATGAAAGACAAGGCCAGACAAAGTTCAGATGGACTATCGAAAGCTGCACATTTAAACACATATTCCTAGTCTAACATGCTTCTCTGTATTTGTGAACTGTCAACTTGCCCTGAGAACACCCCAGTGAATGCTGAGCTCAGCTACTTTGTGTTATTAAACAAGCAGATAATTGTTTAATGCACACACATAATTGTTTAAAGGCAATTTGTCTCCTAAAGCTCCATGCATTTTCATTGTTCTAAATACAAACTATACGCCACTGCGAATTTTTAAATCCTATTGTTAAATGAACACTTATAAGTGATTTGTTGTTAGGAATAGGTATCTATAAGCGAATGCAATAACATTTGAGCCCCTGTTCACACAGCGATGATGAGTATGATACCTATTTTATTTACTGTGTAATTTTGGGATCATGTGGCTGTTTCATACTGCATTTGTTTTGTTTAACCATATGCACAGTAGAATGTTGATGTGTGATCCCAACTTTAAAAATATGGTACAGGACAGCCCCATGACACTTAGTGACTATAACATTTATTTTCTAAGTACTGTTTGTACTACTTGATAGTATGATGAGTTCCTAGGTACTTACCCAAGTAACAACTATTGTGTTTTAGTTGGACACCATAGATCAACTTCTGTCAATCTTATTTCTGATAGTTTAATTTTATAATGTTCAATACAATCTCAAACATTGGTTGAGGCATAGTTCACACGGCAAGGCTTAAATGTTACGATACATGATAGTTAACTATTTCCATTGATATTTTTAGAACAATTAATGTTATTTATTGGGTGTTGGTCCACATTTCCACAACTTTAGTTCAATCATAATATGTAATGTTGTAGTTTACATACAACAACAATTAGCCTGTTATTGAAACTATGTATCTCATACATAGTGTACACTCACAATCTATATAAACACAAAAATTTAAAGTGATTGTCCTCTTCAAATATTTTTGGAAATTTTAAATATTTGTTTATTCATTTTTAATAATTTTAAACTAAAATCATAACATCAGGCAACAAATGTAACAGTTAATTGTTTCAATTGCTGTGCGAAAATAACTCTGTGACATTTCCTACACCCACTGACCAAAACGGACATGAAACTGATTCAATACATTTTATCAGAAAGTGTTTGAAGATTGCTCGACCTCCCTTAAAGCTGGCGCAGATTTAGGCGGTCCACACCGCATTGCAAATATCCTCCTACATAATTTCGTACGTTTTGTGAACTGTCGCACGGTACAAGCGGGGGTACCAAGATTTTCTGTATTGAAATGGAATGTGGTTTTTTTACAAATAAGTTTTTGTGAAGGTTTTCTGACAGGGTTGATAAAAATCATGATTAAAAAAAAAAAAAACGGATTTATTTGATTTAAATCGGATTTATTTGATTTAAATCGGATTTTATTGTTTTTTTTTTACATTCTGATCTTTCTTAATTTGGAAGTCAGTTATTAATTAAATAATAACACTACATATACAGGGTTATTGGTAAAACATTAACTACCTCTTAAGAGGTCATTGTACTCATTATTATGAACAACTTTTACTATGGGACCAAACCTGAAATCGCGCAAAAAAAAAAAACAGCTGTTCCCTACATTTATGGTCGTATAACTTGTCAAAATGTAGGGAACACCTGATTTATAAAAAAAAACACTAGATTTTAATCGCGATTTAAATCATATCAACCCTGTTTTCTAACGAAATTTTTGTTGTCCCAAATCACATTAGATCAGTGGGCTAAAATGAAATTCACTACAATATTTTGCCCCGCTAGACCCAGGGCTACTGACTTGACTGATTGTTGGTTAGGTTTACATGACATAATATATTTGACATCATCGAGCACGAAAATGTACTATTTCACAGAAAATAGTACATTTTCGTGCAAGTCTCGGCCCTATTGCGTGATATCTACAAATGCACATGAGTATCAAACAACTGTTTTGAACACACTAAGAAAATAACTAAGTACTTAAATGAAACATTGACATATTTTTTTTTAAGTAATATAATATTTAATTAACCTTTTGTTGGTCCTAACCGTTATGTTGAACATGGAATAGATCATCGTGGTCAGCCTAGTTCCAGCCACTGCTGAGTAAAGGCTCCTCCCTAACCTAACCGCATTTTGCACTAGTAGGAGTTATTCTAGTGGGCTCCAAAAGTAATTAAAAAAATTAAACCGACTTCAAAAAGAAATTAACTCAAAATTATGAAATAACTTATATCTCGGAAGTCGGTGTCTTTGGGATCTGTATTTTTTTATAGTTTAAGTTTTTTGCCACCGACTTCCGAAATTAAAGTTTCTTTTTGAAGTCGGTTTAATTTTTTTAATTACTTTTATTTCGTAATTTTTAGTTTTTGCACTAGAATTTGACCAAGGTTTTGAGATGTTTTCCCTTTAACACTACACCTGTAGCTCGTATCGTATCAATAAACCAGGCCGTTACACTTACACGTATTAGTCCATATCTTATAAATTACTGAACCGATTTTGATGACACTTGCACTGTTCCCTAAGTTGAAGTAAATGTAAGTCAACACAAAAAAATTGTCACGATCCGATTAATAGTTCCGGAGAAATGCGTGGACAAACATACATACATACATACGTCTATAACATTTTGTATATTTGTTTGGAAGCCCTAATAGATTGTCATATGTGAATATAATGCAATTCCAATAATATTACATACATACGTATCGAATTGATAACCTCCTTTTTATTGAAGTCGGTAAAAAAGTGGTTTGCAAGATTGTATGACTGAAACAAACTTATAATTTTAGTACTTAACCCAGAATTTTCTAACAAAGGTCATTGGGCATCTTAGTATGGAAACCATACCCCATGGCGGACACAAACGAAATATAGCAGAATGTATTGATATATGGCTCTGATTTACTATGGCATTAATCCCATTAATATAAGTCACGGGAATCTCGGAAAAAATATAAAATTATCGTAAGTATATACAATTTAGTAGGGAGCAGTCATTGACTTATATATTACTAGCGTAAGGACCGGGCTAACCGCGCGACTAAATGGCACCAACGCGCTGGCCCTAAAATGACGGTTTTAGGGCCAACGCGACTCAGTTGACAGTGGTGCGCGCGAGGGAGAGAACGTGTATTTGCCTGTCATAAGAATGCCTAGTTGCGTGGTAAAAGGCTGCAAAAATTACGATACAAAGATTAAAAAGAAACATGGGATATCGTATCATCGGAATGTAACCTTACATTATTTTTGTTGCAATTAAATGATTAAATAAACACATTTTTATCTACAGCGACAATTATTTTACAATGGCGGCCATTGTGTGGCCAATGGCTGTGAATGACTCCTCGAAGTGAACAAAGTAACCTTGTACGGACGTCATTTTTTTATTTCTGTTTTATTTTTGTCTTATGAACGTAGTGTAAGTAATTTTGAATTTTGGTACCAAATTAGGAGAAGACATAGGTATAAACGATTTTTATACAATATGCGATAGCGAATACGATACAAATAATATTTATATTACAGATTTCCAAACTAAGGAGAAGGCTTTTCAACTTCATGACAATGTCAATGAACCAATATAGGTAATAATTTAAGAAAACCAAACGGTATTTTATTGAAAAATGTGCAATATGCTTTCTATTTGCTGCAAAAACTAGCTAGGTTTTTTTTAAATAATATTAAGTACTAAATGATTTCGACTGTCTGAAATCTGATATATTGAAAATCTTATATTTTAAGAATCTGGTATTTTGAGAATCTGGTATTCTGAGTTTAAAGGATATCGGCATGCAACTGACTTATACTGACTGACGATAAAATGTGATAAAAAAACATTTAAGTAAGTACGCACGTACAAGGTTACGTCGTCGACCTATGCAATGCAACGCTGCACTCACGTAGTTCGTATGATTTATGACAGATGGCGTTACTTTTGCTTGTATGAAGAACGTCTATGTAAAATGTTCAGATTCGCGTATCCTTACTTTTGAAATCATTGGGAGCAGTGGCCAAGTGGTAACAGCCGCGACTTACGAGTTGTAGGTCGTAGGTTCAAACGACGGAATAGAAAAAACAAGTGGAAGTGCCCTTAGACTTCCTTAGTACGGGAACCAGTGTCGCCAAACTCACACAATTGCAAATTAAAATAAACATTGCAATACACAGAAAACGATAATATAATTGGAGTAGGGTAAAATTGGGGGACCTGGATCAAGGAGATCCAGGTCACCCCAATTTTCATTCATTTCATCAACATTCAAATATTATTTCACACCCAATTTACACCATTCACTCATTCTAGTATTCTAAAAGCCAGCCACTAGATCATTCTTTATTCAAAGAATGATCTAGTGGCTCCTATGTTTCTAGGAAACTGAATGATTTGAATAATTAATTTAAACAATTTTTACTTTTCGTGGTTGGGTTGTGGTTGGTATCGTGATAAAAGAAACAAAGTTTGTTGTCAACTAAGTAACATACTTTATTATTATTATTTATAAAAAGCATGACAAGAATAAAAAATCGATCGCAAAACATTTGATTTCTTGATCCACAGTTGACATTTCATCATAGACATTTTCCATAATTGCATAGGCTTCAGACATTGTTTTCGGTTGGGCGAGCTTGAATCGCTTTCTAAAAAAATTTATACGGTTCTCATAGTACAAACGCGAATCAAGACATTTCAGTAAAAAAAGTAATTTAAAAAAATTAAACCGACTTCAAAAAGAAATCAACTCAAAATTATGAAATAACTTTAATTTCGGAAGTCGGTGTCTTGGGATCTGTATTTTAGTTTTTTGCCACCGACTTCCGAAATTAAAGTTATTTCATAATTTTGAGTTGATTTCTTTTTGAAGTCGGTTTAATTTTTTTAAATTACTTTTTATTTCGTAATTTTTAGTTTTTGCACTAGAATTTGACCAAGGTTTTGAGATGTTTTCCCTTTGACACTACACCCGTAGCTCGTATCAATACGCCAGGCCGTCACACTTACACGTATTAGTCCATATCTTGAAAATTACTGAACCGATTTTGATGAAACTTGCACTGTTCCCTAAGTTGAAGTAAATGTAAGCTAATAAAAAAAGAATGGTCAAGATCCGATTAATAGTTACGGAGATATGCGTGGACAAACATACATACATACATACATACATACATACATACATACATACATACATACGTCTATGAAATTTTGTATATTTGTTTGGAAGCCTTAGTAGATTGTCATATGTGAATATAATGCAATTCCAATAATATTACATACATACGTATCGAATTGATAACCTCCTTTTTTTTGAAGTCGGTAATTATTCAAACACGACCACTCTTCACAACTGATGACGATCGATTTGGCTCCAATGTCAATTATGACGAATTTTTTGCTTCCTTCTTCATGTTCAGGCAAGTTTATATAATTGATCACTTGTTGTTCTCGTTGCCGCTGCTGCTGCTTTGGTAAAGGAATTGAACCAGATGTGAAGAATCCTGTTATTTCAGAAGCGTTTTCCATAAATATCATATCCCACTCGTCTTTAGTTAATGTTATCCGATTAGCGATATCAATGCACTCTTCCAGTAATCCATTGATTTGATTTGATGGCTTCAAATATGTTTTAATATACGGAATCGTGGGGCTGGAAACTTGATACATATACTTGCAAAGTTCAAAATGCAAGGGTGGAGTCGATGGAGTATATGATGGTTGTATAAACTGATACATGTTGTCGCTACAAGTGTTGATGATTAACTGCTCTCTCAACTACACTGACTGCTCTTTTCATTCGCATAAAACGACTTCTAATGAATTTAGTCTCATTTCGAATAGCGAAATATAGGGATTTATCTGAACCATCACACTACAATGCTGAGAGTTTAATGATGTGATGGAAATATGCGTATTTAATTATATACTCCTTTCCTTTCACAGCGTTCAAATAAAAACACTCAGGATAATGTATAGCATGTTGCATCCAAGGATCATCATAAATCTCCCAATCTTCGATAACACCTCCACATGAGAAACATGCTGCAATATCATTTATACTATTTCCATAATAAAAGAATCCCGCGTCAGCCATTTCCCTCACTAATCTTTTCTTTTTATTGAACGTTCTCCAGTAATAATTATATGAAAATTCACGCATTTTAAAGGTGTTATACATGTCATATCGAGGTTTGTATTCATTTTGAGACATGTTCTATTTACTTTCTAATTCAATTATAAACGTATAATGATATCGTCTAGCTTTTGTCAATAACTTATAAAGGCCTGACAGAGGTGGGGGATAAAAACTCTAAGATGCGTTTTACCTACTTAATAGAAATAAAACAAGAAAATATTTTTTTTTTTAGAATTTTATTATCAAGGCACCACTTATTTAAACACAACACATTTTTTAAAGCACATACAGAGTCATGATACATACAGTTATATAAATCTTGAGAATATTTATATTCATCATATAAACTTATCAAAGTAGAACAACCTTTATCTTCTAAATTGAATACATTACAATTACTATTTTCTAAGATATGCTTTAACCACAACACTTTTTCTGAACCTTTGACGTAGATACATTTATCTCTTAAAATATCTATAACCAAATTCTGATAATTATAATAGGGTACAAATCCTTCGCGCCACTGTATCTTTCTGTTACGTTCAATCCAATTAACTTGTTTTTTTTCTTGTTTCGTTAATTTTTCAAATGGAAATGGTGGCTTAATTAAAAACACTTGTAATGTTTTATTATACAATATAGCGATTTCTTTTATTATAAATTCATTTGTTTCCGTTTTGAAGCCTTGAATATCCACAATAGCAATCATGATAACCTGCGCACAATGTTGCTGAGAGGTTTGTATTCCACAACTCTATCGTTTATAATCAAACAATAAGCAGT
The DNA here is from genome assembly GCA_963082905.1 of Oligia fasciuncula. NCBI lineage: Eukaryota > Metazoa > Arthropoda > Insecta > Lepidoptera > Noctuidae > Oligia > Oligia fasciuncula. The sequence continues at coordinate 351,838 of OY720386.1, forward strand.
CGTCTTATCTGGTATTTCTGTAGAACATTCAATTTCCAACCTCACGTCCACTGGACCTGTTTTTACCGACTTCAAAAAAAAAAGGAGGTTATCAATTCGATACGTATGTATGTAATATTATTGGAATTGCATTATATTCACATAATTATGATGATCTATTAGGGCTTCCAAAAAAATATACAAAATTTCATAGACGTATGTATGTATGTATGTTTGTCCACGCATATCTCCGGAACTATTAATCGGATCGTGACCATTTTTTTTTATTGGCTTACATTTTCTTCAACTTAGGGAACAGTGCAAGTTTCATCAAGATCGATTCAGTAATTTTCAAGATATGGACTAATACGTGTAAGTGTGACGGCCTGGCTTATTGATAAGAGCTACGGGTGTAGTGTCAAAGGGAAAACATCTCAAAACCTTGGTCAAATACTAGTGCAAAAACTAAAAATTACGAAATAAAAAGTAATTTAAAAAAATTAAACCGACTTCAAAAAGAAATTAACTCAAAATTATGAAATAACTTTAATTTCGGAAGTCGGTGGCATAAAACTAAAATACAGATCCCAAGACACCGACTTCCGAAATTAAAGTTATTTCATAATTTTGAGTTAATTTCTTTTTGAAGTCGGTTTAATTTTTTTATATTACTTTTTATTAGGCTATCGTTTTGTCTTGAGCAGTCTAAGATAAAGAGAGGGGCTTTTTCTTTGAACTCTTTCAGGTCAAGCAACGGGTCTACTGGACAGTTGTAATACGACTGACGAAATTTCACAAACATTTCGTATAATATACTATATTTGTTCTCAGAAAACTTTAAACCTAAAGGTTCATATGGATAATATTGTGAATTCAAAAAGAGCGTCACGTTTGTTACTTCACAATGATCGAATACTGAACTGTCTTTAGTTTTATTATTTTTTCGATTGGTTTGTAAACAAAAAATTACATATCTGGGTTTTTCCAATTGTGAAGCAGTTTTAACAGACCAAGAATGCTTTGTGGTTTTAGGTAGTAACGGATACTCATATAAATCCCAATTTCTGAACGCCATCTGAATAGGTTTATCTCTTTCTAAATGTTTTAAAAGTGTCAGTCGTTCTCGGTCTGATACTTTTATGCGTGGCACCCTCCACTGAACTCTTTGTATATCTATTTGAAAATGAGCAATATCATCGGTAAGGATAAGGCTATTTAAATTAGTGTTACTTCTGTTTAATATAAGTTCATGTTTGCAATTTATCACTATTTTATTGTAATCCTCTGCAAACCCTAAAACCCTATTTAGTGGTATCATAGCACTAAAATATCCATCACTTTTAAATCCCCCTAAACCCCAACCCCATAGAGCAGCAACTTTATTTTCTGCTTCATTTAATGAGATGTATGATTTTATTGTTGACGTTATTCCAGAATTTTTTATGCGATCTATTTCAATACCATTCATTTCGTATCTGATGTCTTGAAACAAAGACATAACAGGGTTATTAGTGAACGTAACAGTTTTTTTGATTGGATTCCCATCTTTACCGAAGAGCTTCGCTTCTCCTTCGATGTAAATTGAACTGGCTGATGGTAGCACGTATATGTCTTGCTGGTGGATGGGAATTCTGATTTCATCGTTTTCTCTAAAGCTGCTATTGTAGGGATTGTATGAATGGACTTCATAACTTTCGATTGAAGTGTCGAAGTGCGGTGATTCAGTAATCTGTAGTATATTCATACTTTAAAGCCTAGGTAGGGCTTTAAGAAAATCTTTATTTGCTTTAGTCAATTTTTTAACTTTTTTCTTACGTCTTTGCACCTTAGCAATCGCAGAAGAACTAAGACGTTTTTCACTTGCTTGAGTGTTTTTATAATATACTATCATTTTGTTTTTCTTAAATGAAGACGTAACTGAACTTGTTCCTCTCCAAAGTTAATACAGTGACCAAATTGATCTGATGAAATTATATTTTTATTTACTGGAAAGTAAATAACATTTTGTGGTATTTCCACACACTGATGACCTGGAGCAGTATCTGACACAAATTCATGAATAAAATGAGTTGGTAATCCGTTGCAGTATGAACCGTGAACAATTGGCTACTTATTAGAAATACAACTTTGGCGAAAAGTTTATTAATTGTTGTTCAAAATTAAGTCTTATTACAACTACTGAATGTTGTTTTTATTTTACATGTCAAAATCAATGAAGCACATTTTTCCATGTATCAATCAAATTCGAGCAATCTACAACGAGTTCAGCTACTCAACGCTAGAGGGCGCTGTACTAAGTTACTCTTTTTAGCACGCTAACTTCATTGAAATAGATGTCATATTCGTATGCACCTGTTATCTATTTTGCTACTCAGCTAGGGATGAGGACAAGATTTCGATAATTTAATGTCGATATTTGTACAATGTAATAATTAAAATCTTTAATGGACCAAAGTCCGATTAGTATAAAAGGTAAAATGAAACGATACATAGTAAATTTAAAATATTTATGCCCTTGAAATAAAACATATTTGTTTAATAAAATACCTAACGTTCGAAAAAGAACAGAGACAAAGTGGAGACGCCTTATGACAAAATATTTTTTTGGGACTAATGTCCCGGGTTTCAAACACATTACTAAATTACAACTAAAATCAATAAAGTAAAACAACTATCGAATTCATTTCCTGTTTCTGTTTTTGTTTTGAATATTACCGACAGGATTGCGAGTAGGTACAACATTTGAGCACGGACTAAAATATAAAACAACTGTTTGAATAAAAATCCATAAATTGTTGAATAAAATAAAAAAATAATTAAATTCAAATATTTCGAAAACGGTGCGTCCTAGGCAAAAAATAACCAAAATTTAACCCCCCTGTGTTACCCCCGGGCAAGCAGTATCCCAACATGAATTAAGGAAAAAAAAAATTTTCGACCGACAAAAAATTTGAAAAAAATTCTCAAACGTTTTTTTTTTCAATATTTCGCGGATTTTTTACATCAGTGGTCCTCATGATTTTCGACTAGAGCAGCAATTTCTTTCCAGAAACGATTTTCATCCGAGCCAACATTTTGGAAATATAGAGCGTTTTATATAAAATAAAATTCGGAGGCCCATAATTCGGAAACGGTGCGTCGTAGGACCATGCTTCTTAGAACCTAAATAGTTTCTATGGTCAAGGTTACTTCGAAACTGCAATAAAATTGGGACATTAAAAAAAAATCGAAATGTTTTTTAAGTCCTCGCGCCAGTGCCCCTGGCTATGGCTACACTCCAACCGGACCCAGTTCTTTACCTGAATTAATAACAATAGAAAACGTATCTACTGGTTATTGAGAATGTTCTCCTTGTTTTTGAAGTCGGTTAAAAATGAAAATGAATTCAATTAGTGTACTCTATTAATAACATTAATATTAAATGTACTTAAGTGATGTCCCGAAACCCCGACATTAGTCCCGATAAAACATTTTAGTCGTAAGGAAGTCTCCGACTTTCGTCTATGTTCCTCGAACTTTAGGCAAATTAACTCTACCTATTCCGATCACTCATAATATGTCATGGTAACGTATAACGTTTCACTATATAAATACACATTTTATTGTTTTATCGATACCGAACTATTTGAATGTGTCCCATCCCTAATCGAGTAGCTTTGAACTTTCTAGAATGTATACGATGATATTCAAGACAGCGAGCAAGTTGATTTAGACTTTGAACAATGGACATAAGGTAGTTTTTAGTTCGCAACAAAGTAATAAATATGGTTTTGTCAATAAAAACAATTTTATTGAAATATATCATAGTTTTATACTTACCGGTGATACGATACACCTCCGCAAGATACATTTTTTGTCCTGCTATCGTTTTTGCATGTAAAAATTGCACAATAAGGCATGTTTGTAATATTTTTCGTTACGTTCGAGACGTCCTATCACAGCAAGTAGCTAATCGCGATTGAGCCGCCTCAGAGCCGGTGTTGCGGAGCTCCGCATAATTGTGACACGCGCGATAGCTGTGTGGCACTTCCACTTGTTTTTTCTATTCCGTGGTTCAAACCCAGACAGGCGCTTTACTTTGTGTAAATTATTTCATCACCACTGCTCTCAAAACGGTGAAGGAAAACATCGTGAGGAAACCTTCTTTTTTCCTAGAACCAAAAATTCGAAGACATGTGACATATTCTGCCTACCCGCACTGGGCCCACGTGGTGGATTACGGACCACTCCCTCTCACAGAGAGGTCTGTGTCCCAGCAGTGGGAACATTATGGGCTGATTATGTATGTATGTATGTATACAATTTAGTACCAATGTAGGTACAAGTGTTTTTAAATGTTATAAGTGTATGTGGTTTAAGTGTATAAGTGAAAATAAAATACTAATTCATTATAATATTTTTATTCTTCAACTTGATCCAAATCAATAATTAACCCTTTAACCGCCATCGCCGTAATATTACGTGTTGTAAGAATAATACCTCAGTCGCCACGTCGGAATAGTACGTAAAAGTCCTGTCATTTAAAAAATGTTTAATAGATATTGAATTTGCTTACTAAATCTTAGTATATTTCGTGTTAATACTTTATTTTAAACAGTACTAGATACATATTTTATTTAGCTAATAAAATAAAATAATTAATAGTTCTCAATTCGTGATACGTCTAAATATCAACCTACTTCGCCGAACCCGTGATTTCACGTAGACTAGTGTTGTACCACATATGAAACTCCTGATGCTAAATAATAAAAAAACATCCTGTTTTTTATCAAACTATCAACTAAACATTCATTCAAATTTCATAGTTTATTAACGATTTAATTATTTATTCAAAACCAAATAAGTTTAAGTAAAAAATCGTAATAAAAAAGTGTAGAAATCAACAAAGAAATATAAATTACCGACTTATGCCAGTAACGTCACTAGTGCAGACGATCCGCGAACGCCGTCGCCGTAATTTTACGTGCGGCTCAAGGTCAACTAAAGTCATATTTTGAATAAACGTCAGTTGCGCTAGCGCCCAGGGGGGAGACAGTTAGAACAAGCACCACTTCAGTAAAGAAAGAGTCGCCATCTACTTTACTTAACCGAGAAACTATTAGTTTCATAATTATCGATAGATGTCTCTGTAATCCCAACTTTAACGAAAATAAGAAAATCAATTTAACAAGTTCTCTAATTTAATATAAAGTATTTTTCTAAAGAATAATTTTAATCAAGTTCAACAAAATTATCACATTATTTTATTTCATACATGTCCAGCATTATCAAATAAGGCAACCTTGTCACGGAAATCCTAATTGTGTGACATATTCTGGCTGGCAACATCACACAATATGGTTGCCGCAACTTGCGTCTGCGTTTGTTTATGTTTCATAAGTCCATTTTGTGTTTAATTTGTGTTATAACGAAATGGTTAAAACTGTAACTGCCAATTCTATTCAAGTAGCGGGTGAAATTCAAGTTTTCTTCTGTTTTTTGCAAATAGAAGCTGTGTTCATATCGTATTCGCTAATAAAAAATGATTAATTTAGTGATTGTAATTTAGTAAATGTATCATCATTAGATTCGCAAATCGCATTCTAATCGACATACGACGTAAACATAGCTGTTATTTGCAAAAAAACAAGAAAATTTGAATGATCACATGCAAAGAGTTTAATATAATTATAGTAAACAATATAAACCTATACGTAAGTAGGTATATATACATCTGTCATAGAGCCTTAGTTCCTGTTAAGATATGTAGATGGCGTTTCGAATCGGAATGCTTTGAAATGGCACAAGAGGGCTCTCTTCTCCCGTATTATTATTATACTCTTTGCTAGCGCCATCGCCGTGATAACACGTGCTCTCTTTATTATTATTTCTAAACTAGTGTCGAAAGTTGTCGATAATGTTATACGACGACGAAGAACTATTAAATATATTGCAGCAATCAATTAATGATATTAGTAGTAGTGGCAGTTCAACGGATAGTGATAATGAATCGGTAAATCACTCTTTTGTTTTTACCGACTTCAAAAAAAAGGAGGTTATCAATTCGATACGTATGTATGTAATATTATTGGAATTGCATTATATTCATATATGACAATCTATTAGGGCTTCCAAACAAATATACAAAATTTTATAGACGTATGTATGTATGTATGTTTGTCCACGCATATCTCCGTAACTATTAATCGGATCGTTACCATTCTTTTTTATTGGCTTACATTTACTTCAACTTAGGGAACAGTGCAAGTTTCATCAAAATCGATTCAGTAATTTTCAAGCTATGGACTAAGACGTGAAAGTGTGACGGCCTGGCTTATTGATACGAGCTACGGGTGTAGTGTCAAAGCGAAAACATCTCAAAACCTTGGTCAAATTCTAGTGCAACAACTAAAAATTACCAAATAAAAAGTAATTTAAAAAAATTAAACCGACTTCAAAAAGAAATGAACTCAAAATTATGAAATAACTTTAATTTCGGAAGTCGGTGGCAAAAAACTAAAACTAAAATACAGATCCCAAGACACCGACTTCCGAAATTAAAGTTATTTCATAATTTTGAGTTCCATTTCTTTTTGAAGTCGGTTTAATTTTTTTAAATTACTTTTTCCAGTCTGTTTATTTATCCTACAGTCAAAAAGACAGCTAGATAATAATAATATGTGTATTTACCTATTTATTTTGTTTTAAAGAAAAAATAAAGTTGATTTAGTTATTTTATTTGTTGTTAATATTATGTGTCCCAATATTTTAACACTTTATACATTAATCGTAATAAACAGATCAAATTTTTACATATATGTCATTTTTAAATGTCATGCTGTCATTTTTGTCCGTAGGATAATAGACTAGATAACGTATGTTTGAAAAAAGAAAAGAAATAAACCTTTGATTAAAAATAAGTAAGTTTTATTTATTTCATTAGTTTGTTTATCGATAACTATATTTTACAACACTATGCAAAATTGTACCTAAAGGTTGCTGGCGCTAGATGCACTCCACGCGAATTATGACATGGCGGTTAAAGGGTTAAGTAGATCATCACTTTGCGGGACACATAACGCCCCTCGACGTAATAACTTGTGTTAATGTGTTAAGAAGGTAGCGGGTTCATCTGTTGCTTCTTATTGTGTGTGGTATTGCAGTTTTTATTAAATTATTTTGATCCCAAAAAGATGAAATAAAATCCTCTGAAACCGTTTTTTTTTTAAATGATTCTTTACATTTTCCTCCATCAATTTTCTATCAAATAATTATATACAATGAAAGGTCACATTATTCCCTTTAGTTTAAAACTATTTTGGTTAATGTCCGCCACTCTTCGCAAAGCGGGTCAGATATGATATATACATATATAGATATAATGTTAAGGTCATTACCTTAACATTAAAATCACCACATATGATGATGGACTTGTTTGTATTACAGATTTTGTGCAACACTTCATCCATAACTTTTTCAAAACAATCATACAATCCTGAAGGAGGTCTGTACACACTTAATATAATGAACTGCTCCAATTCTATACAGGCTATTTCAATTGTCCGTTCAACAGAGAGGCTCACAATATCCTTTCGGTCTTTAAACTTAAGCTGGTTATTTATTAAAATTAATGAGCCACCATGTATAGCATTTTACTCTGCTGAATGAACTACCAACCTGGTGATTACTAAAATTGAACATGAACTGGTGACTTTTAAGCCAATGTTCTGTCATACAAAGAATATCTATATTGTAACAATTCAGGAATAATTCTACTTCTAAGTCTTTGTTTGAAAAACCTTGAATATTTTGATGCACCAGATTAATTTGATACTATTTAATTTTTTTACACTTTCATTTGACTTTACATTTTTGCAAGACGTTGCCTCTATTACCTTAATTTCTAATTTAAATGATGTTAATGTTAATAATTTTAACCAAATTATTACCAGAATATACTTTAAATAGGTACATAAACATATAGGTACAGAAAGCGTCACTATGTCCTAACCCCTCAAGTTTTAAAATGTTACACTGCTACAACATTGAATTCCTTACGAATAATCTAAAGAATACTTCAAAAAGAGTCCATTGTGTTGACTCGGATTCGAACCATCGCATCACCGAACGTCGTCATACTCATACCGGCAGTTTGACGAACTAGCCAGCGAGCCCATATGAATTGCGATGAAATTGTTATCTACTATCGGCTGAGTCATTATATCTTTAGGTCCCTGTCTAATCGAAAGATGTTATAATTTGAGGGTATCCATTAATTTTACTTACTTACGTTGTCTTTATAAAATTAATCCATACCTTCAAGTTAGAACTTTGTATACGTTCACTTAAAACGGCGAAGAGTAAACGACTACTAATTTTATCAATTATTTTTTTAAATGATTTCTGATTTTATGAGAACTAAAATAGTTGTTCTGTTTGTTGTAAAATAAGATCATAGTTTTGTTAAATAATAGCAATAATAAATATTATTAAATGATTAATAAAGTATTTTATTTTTCTTGATTTTTTAATTCTTTATAAATAATTACTACTTAAAACAAAATAGAAATATATATCAAAATAATATAATGAACAAAAAGCACATTTCGTGCCTATAGGATTTGAACTTCCAATCTTATGCACGGTAAGCGGTCTTGAAACCTCCAGTCTATTTAGACGATGAATAAGTTGTCGTAAATGTTAACCCTATTATTGTTGCTTGTCGTCGCAAAAGTATTGTTTTATTGAAAAAAACAATAATAAAAACAGAATTTAAAAAAAAAATACTTACTTAAACTTCTTTATTCACTAAAACAATACATTATTTAAAATAAAATGTTTTTGCAAAATACAAAAACCAACTTGGGCCTATCACGGATTTGAACGCACATGTCTTTTGGTGGGGTAACTACTTAAAGGAGCTGTGTGTACTTATAAATTATAAAATATTTTTTTAACTTTTCTGAGTTCAGTTGATCGAAATCTTGTGTGGGGTTAATATTTTGTATTTAATTAGTTATTCATTCGATTTTATTGCATACTTTTTACCGACTTCAAAAAAAGGAGGTTATCAATTCGACACGTATGTATGTAATATATTGGAATTGCATTATATTCACATATGACACAAACAAATATACCAAATTTTATAGACGTATGTATGTATGTTTGTCCACGCATTTCTCCGCAACTATTAATCGGATCGTGACCATTCTTTTTTTACAGTGCAAGTTTCATTAAAATCGATTCAGTAATTTTTAAGATATGGACTAATACGTGTAAGTGTTAAACCTTGACTCACTGACTCACTGATGATCATCAATATTCTAAGGGTCTTCCTGACGTCCTAGAAAGCTGAAATTTGGTATGTAAGCTAATAATACACAAACAATAAAAAAAACTCTAAAATTTGGAACTTTTACCCTCCAACCCCTTAAACTAGGGGATGGAAGTTTGTACGAGACTTCCGCAAATTTTGATGCTAGAGTTCTGAAAATTGATTTAGGGACTCCCTTGTAATAAATAATAAAATACATATTTCAGAATTTTTAGTAAAGAACCCCAAAAAAAAAAATTTTTTAAGCAACTTTCAAAAAGATGTGAAATCCCACCAAAAACATTTTTATGTAAAATGTTGCCAAGACGAGACCACATATGGCTCGCACTGCCAAAAAGTTATCAGATCTCATGTAGAGCCAAGCTTCTAACTCTTCTCTCTCTTTGGTGACCTGAAACACAGGCCCTTAAAGCCTATCTTAGGCACCAGTCTCCCACAGTAAACTAAACCAAATAATCTATCATATTTTGTAACAATGTCTGTAATGTTTATTGTGGTGAGAAAATAAATACTTATTATTATTTTCTACACGCCCTAACTTCAAAAACTCTACACCTTAGTCAAAATATGTGGCTTGGCCGTTTCGCTACCATCACATGTGCGTAAGGTGAAAAATTTATTCTTATTATTATTAATTTATTTATTCTTATTACATTACTTTTCTGTTATACAATAGTTTTTGTAGTAACGAAACGGCCAAGCCGACCAGCGGCGATGACTAGCGCGGAACGACTCCGAGAGCTGGCAGACCAGCGCTGCGCGCCGGCTGCCTGCTGTCCTGAAAGCGGCATGCTTAGTATAAAGCACAGGCCAAACCGCGAGCTGGTGGGCGGGCGGTCTGGTATTTGCTTTGTTGACAGGTGCCTAGAATAGCCGTTCTTATATTTTTAATGACAGAAAAGTGAAACAATGCTCGCCCGCTACCCCGCCCGCGCCAGCTTGTCGTGTAGCCTGCGCTTTAGGGGCCCATTGGTATCTTTAACGTATGGTCGTAAGGTAATAACATTACCGTGTATGGACCATGGTCAACTAAAAACGAATGAAAAAAGTAGCGTCGGACATTGCCCTTAAAAGCGCTGGCTTACAGAGCAGTGTTCAGTGTTCAAGTCAGGGACTTGAAAACGAAATGAATTTCGTTCCGTTCGCGATACCACTTTACTCGTATCGTATAACGTTCCAAAATTTGTAACGATACTAAAACCTAAAAATATCAATAACGTTACAAAAAAAAAACGTTATAGAATATCATTTTCGTAAATGAAATGAAATGATTTGAAATGAAATGATTTTATTTTTTGTAAGTAGGTTTGTACAAACACTTTTACACGTCAATCATGTTTTTTTTTTTAAACTATATGAAGTCGGCGTTTCCTATCTGACTACTCTGAGAAGAAAGGCCGAAACAAACTCAGAGGTCACAGTCTCTTTTAAAGTCCAGACATAATCTTGGTCAGGTTATATGAAGACCATGTAGATCGATGTCTGAGGTGGTCTTTTGAGGAAAGAACCACACAGATTGAGAGGACCTGTCCAGTCAGTGCACGCATTTGTCAAAAATCGTGCAGCTCAACTCAAGACTTAAGGAGCTCAACGATTCGACGAACAATACTAAAGAAAGGACATTTGGGTAGGCCACATAAATTACTCAAACTGCCAGACCATGAAAAAAGAAAAACAGAACAGAGATAATAATAAAATATATATATATAAGTATGTAAAAAGACCCACATCGTCTTCACATTCACAATGAAAAAATAATATAATACTTTACAAAGTAAGCAAATGTCATTGTTTAAAAAAAAATATTCATCAATGTCAATGTGTATTAAAAAGAAAAAAATCATTCAAAATGCAGAAATTGGAAGCAGCTCAATCCCAAGCCTTTTTGTCCTCAATATAATCTTTAACGGTATAAAAGGCTTTCTGGCACAACTTACGTTTAATGAAAGATTTGAATTTATTAAGGCTTAGATCTTGAACGTGGCTTGGTAGTTTATTGTAAAAGCGTATACATTGGCATCTGAACGAGCCACCTATTTTCTTGAGCCTGGTTGTAGGTACAACATATTTGTGTTTGTTTCTAGTATTTATATTATGGATATCACTGTATTTTTTAAACAATTTTATATTTTTATGGGCATATAAAAGATTTTCATAAATGTACTGAGAAGGCACAGTCATTACATTAATCTCTTTAAATTTGTCTCTGAGAGAGTGTCTCGGACTTAATTTATAAATTGATCGAACAGCTCGCTTCTGCAAAACAAAGATAGTCTGAATATCGGCGGCATTTCCCCACAACAGAATACCGTACGACATTACACTATGAATATAGCTAAAGTACACTAAACGAGCAGTCTCTATATCAGTTAAATTTCGAATTTTTCTAACAGCGTATGCTGCAGAACTTAGCTTTTTTGACAATTTATCTATATGTGGACCCCACTGAAGCTTAGCATCCAAAGTTATGCCCAAGAATACTGTGTTGTCTTCAGGATTCAATTCCTCGCCCTTTATCAACACATTAGTTTTCACCTGCCTTACGTGGGGTAGCGTAAACTTAATGCATTTGGTTTTCTTCTCGTTTAGACGCAAATTATTAACATTGAACCAGTGGACTACTTTCGAGATCGCGCTATTTACATCGTCAGTAACCAACTGCTGACGTTTAAGTTTAAACAAAAGAGAAGTGTCATCTGCAAACAACACTATATCATGATGATCCTTTATGAGGTACGGCAAGTCATTAATATAAATGAGAAACAAGAAAGGACCAAGAATTGAGCCCTGTGGGACTCCCATTGTTACTATAGATCCGGGTGATCTTTTTCCATTAACGTCAACGCTCTGAATCCTTTTACTCAAGTATGAAATAAGAAGATCCAGAGCAGTGTTTCGGATCCCGTAGTGGCGGAGTTTCCTGATTAACGTTTCGTGAAGAACGCAATCAAATGCCTTGGACAAATCACAAAAGATGCCCAAGGCATCGCATTTATCTTCCCATGCATTATAAATATGTCCTAATAGTTCAACGCCGGCATCAGTAGTTGAACGACCCCTTGTAAAACCAAACTGTTTGCTATGTAATAATTTATGTTTATTAAAAAAATCTTTGCATTTGGTCTAAAATTAATTTCTCAAAAATTTTACTAAAGGTAGGTAGTACAGAAATAGGTCTATAATTTGTGGGATCTGATGTACTACCTGATTTAAACAAAGGTATTATTTTACTATTTTTCATAAGGTCAGGAAACTCCCCATTGTCAATACAACTATTAAAGATAATAGCTAGAGTAGGCGCTACAATGTCAATAATAGACTTGGCTACTTCTACAGAATTACCCCACAGATCTGCAGTCTTTTTTACATTTAAAGTGTGAAAGGTTTTAATTATATCTCTACAGGTAATATATTCAAAATGAAATTCCGAATCGCAACCATTAACATTTTCTTTAAGCAAAGACTCAGCAACAGAAGGTGATGAGTTTAGTGATTTAGTAGTTGAAACGGGAATATCTGAAAATAAATTTTCAAATGCCTTGGCGACTTGTGCGTCTGATTTTATTATGTTGTCATTAATAGACAGGCTGTAGTCAGTATTTCGGTTACTAGATCTTCCCGTTTCACTATTAATAATATTCCAAGTCGTTTTAATTACATTACTGCTGTTTTTAATCTTTGAACCCAAATAACGTGACTTGGCCATATAACAAACTTTTTTAAATAATTTTGAATAATTTCTAACATACAAATTAAATTCATCAGTGTTAATATAAGTCCTTTCATTGTACAGTTCATAAAGCCGTGTTCTACTTTTATGAATACCAATGGTAGCCCAATCACTGAACGATGCATTACTATTAACCGAAATAGTCTTGGGAATAAAGGTGGAATCAAATTGTTTACAGTATACATTAAAAAAATTATCATAAAGATGATTAGGATCAGCATGAATAGACAAAACTGGTAATTTATCAATGAGTTTAAGTTTAAAAGCCTCCAAGCGACTTGCAGTTTTGGGGTTAACAGTGATATCCTTTTTAGCCACTTTTTTGTTTTGATTTTGAATAGTAATCCTTTGCCCGCAATGATCAGAATCTAGTAAAGTTATAATTTCTTTGTGGCTTGGTATAATATCTGTATATATATTATCTAGGCATGTGGCACTAGTAGGGGTTATTCTTGTGGGCTCCAAAAATAGGTTTAGAAGATTGTAGGACTGAAACAGACTTAAAATTTTACTACAAGAACCTGAGTTTTCTAATAAATTGACATTAAAATCACCGCAAATGATAACGGACTTGTTATACGTAGAACGTAGAACAATATTATAAGTAACGTTATAGGTGTCAATAACATTAAGCTTATCCGCTTGTAATAACGTTACAGGTGAAACGTTACAGATTAATTTGTAACGTTATTCTTCATACTTTTTTGTCTTTTTCGTTATCTTTTATGTCTTGAAGCTGGCAAAGTTGAGTAGGTATCGAAATGAATAACGGTATTATATCGTTATACTAATAACGATATTATATTGATCATTTTGTTAGCTCAGATTATAGAATAAAGACAGATAGACCGCGCCGAACAATAAAGTGACTTTGTAGACTTGTGTGCGTGACATCACTATAAGAACATGTGCCTCTGTGTGCGTGTACGATTGCCTGGCTAATGAAAAAATTACCCATAATATTTAATTTTTATTAAATCACACGGACCGTAATTCATTATCGATTATAAGTACCTATGACATAAATAAATCATATATAAATCAAGAATGATTTATTGTCATAGGTACTTATAATCGACCTTTCAAAATCAACAGGGAGTTTAAAAAACGAAATGTTACCGAAATGGCTAGGCACACCTCTAATATCCACATACCTACATACTTAATTTCTACATACTAAATCGATATTTCTGTATTCTATACTTATTCCCAAATTACGGGGTAAATGTTTCAATGTAAACTAGCAACACCGAATGATTTTTGTCAAGGACTCGACTGATAAGTCGAATGTAGTGAGACTAAAATTATTTTACCATGTTATTATGTAAGTACCTATATTCTGGCAAATAAATAAATAAAAGTTTTTGTGATTCAAGATGTCACTAACAATAAACACGTAAAATAATATCCAAATAGACAAATAATCAATATTTTCCTATGAAAAGATACTCCACCTTCTTTCTTTTGTTTTTAGGAACAGTTTTTGCAATGTTTAAAAACACAACACGGCATTATTATCAAAAATATTGAACGAGCCCGTGACGTACAAACGAGCGATGCGGCGCTTCGTGCCGTACTGACTCGAGATTGTATTCGTTTTTGAATTTGTATTTGCTTTTTTGGCCGCACTCTCGGTTTTCCGCGCGGTCTATCTGTCTTTATTCTATAATCTGAGATTGTTAGTGAACAGTTTAAGATGTCGTTCCGTTTGTCAGTATCGTTATAGCCAAGGAATGAATAATGTTACGATCCTGGTGGAACGGTACAAATTATCGGTACTGGAACTACGCGTAACGTTATTTTGAGTAACGTTTCAAGTCCCTGGTTCAAGCAACATTGAGTTACAACTCCGCCGCCCGTGCACCGCTCCTCCGGCGGCACCAGTGGCGCGCGTGACCAGGGACGGTTTCCGTTACCAAAAAAATACCGGTAAAATTACCAAAACATTTCGTTCTGTACGTTAAATATTTAACGTTAAAAATAAATGTTATAACACAGGATTTACCGGTATTAAAATAGCGTTACTAATAACGTTATTTCGCTAAAAACAAGTCAAGATCAAATTGTATACAGAGACGTGTGGTTGACTGTTCAGTCTTAATACCTATATGTTTACTGGCCGATGTTTTAGTCAGAAAATTTAAATATTATGTATGTACTTACACATTATACGGTTCTCGTAATCTCTCTTTTTTAGGGTTCCGTACAACAAAAGGAAAAACTGAACCCTTATAAGATCATTTCGTTGTCCGTCTGTCTGTCCGTCAGTCAAGACCCTTTTTCTTTTTCTCAGGAATGCGTAGAGTTATAAAGTTGAAATTAAAATCAATTACTCAAGGCTGCAATCCCTTGAAGCAGTGAGAAAATCAAACTTCTAAGTCAACGCAATAAAAAAATACGTCCTATATGTTCCGAAATCAAAACCTATTGTAGGATACTTCCCGACTTCCTTGACGTAGAATCAAGAAGCAATGTCATATAGCACCAGTAAAGGAAACTATCTGAAAACCGTAAATTAGTATATTACAAAAAAAAAAATACAAAACTATGTAAGTACATATCTAAAAATGTATACGGAGCCCTCGGTGCGCGAGTCCGACTCGCACTTGACCGGTTTTGTTAAGTACATGTTGCAGGATGCAGCACAGAAACAATTTTTATTTTATACACGCTGAAACTATTCGTACTTAACACCAAAATATGCTAGACACCGTCATTGATAGAAAGAGATAGGCGTATAAATTACCGGTATAACAAATTGAAATGTTTACCGGTACTAATCCTATTAGATAACGTTAACTGACTGATGGGTATCGTTATAAATATCGTTACTTTTTTATCGTTATCATAACGGTAAATGGTAACGATACCAAAAAAATAACTGTAATTCGGTCCCTGCGCGTGACTCACTCTGCACATGCGCTCCGATGACGTATGGGACTAAATTTTAAAAGAGGAATTTTGCGCGTCTTGGCTTGCGGCACTAGTATATACAAAAAAAAAATATTTATAGGTTCTAGAGTAATATTTAGACTAAGCTATAGGTCTGCACCCGATTTTGTTAAAATCTAATTACAATTAATACGTGAAAATTGGCTTCAAACACTTAACTCGTCAGTTTTCCGGTTGCAACTGGCCTATCTTTTTTACCGACTTCAAAAAAAAGGAGGTTATCAATTCGATACGTATGTATGTAATATTATTGGAATTGCATTATATTCACATATGATGATCTATTAGGGCTTCCAAACAAATATACAAAATTTCATAGACGTATGTATGTATGTATGTATGTATGTTTGTCCACGCATATCTCCGGAACTATTAATCGGATCGTGACCATTTTTTTTTTTTTTCTTACATTTTCTTCAACTTAGGGAACAGTGCAAGTTTCATTAAGATCGATTCAGTAATTTTCAAGATATGGACTAATACGTGTAAGTGTGACGGCCTGGCTTATTGATAAGAGCTACGGGTGTAGTGTCAAAGGGAAAACATCTCAAAACCTTGGTCAAATACTAGTGCAAAAACTAAAAATTACGAAATAAAAAGTAATTTAAAAAAATTAAACCGACTTCAAAAAGAAATTAACTCAAAATTATGAAATAACTTTAATTTCGGAAGTCGGTGGCATAAAACTAAAATACAGATCCCAAGACACCGACTTCCGAAATTAAAGTTATTTCATAATTTTGAGTTAATTTCTTTTTGAAGTCGGTTTAATTTTTTTAAATTACTTTTTATTTCATAATTTTGAGTTGATTTCTTTTTGAAGTCGGTTTAATTTTTTTAAATTACTTTTTTTACTCAAAGCTCAAAGCCCTATAAAATGAAATACTTGTAGAATAAAGTGATCATTGTCACTAAAAGTATAAACTAGAATAGTTTTCTGACTGTTTAAGAGGACTACAAGAGCTAAGTGTCCTTGAGAAACGCAAGCACACATATACACAATCGACGCGAACGCCATCTAACGACAACGCCCATCACAATTATGACTTAAAGCATACATGAAATTTAGAAGTAATGGTTTTGCGAGATTACGCCCGTGTATTCCAGTAGATGGCGCGGAAACAAGAACCGACTTCTAAAAAGAAGGAGGTTCTCAATTCGGATGTTTTTTTTTTTTATGTGTGTTCCGATCCTCTATAGACGACCTCCGTATAGACGGATTTTCAAAATTCTTTTTTTATTCGAAAGAGGCTTATTCCGAAATGGTTGCATTTATATTTCGTAAAGATCTGCTGATGAGTTTCGGAGACAGACAACGGAACTCTTCAATAAATGCCAGAAAATCAACCACGCGCTGCTATCGCATTTGTATGTTTACACAATCACACAACATAACATCACGCTTGTACCCTTTAAAGGGGTAGGCAGATGTGTTCAATAGCTTCTTGTCACTGATATTCACATAGCAAGTAGTGTTATATGAATTTGTGTGGGGTAGGTAGGAACTAAAAAGTGAAAAATAAAAACTTTTTTCAAAAAAAAAACAACCGACTTCCAAAAAAAAAAACACTACAAAGTGAAAAATAACTTTAATTTCGGAAGTTGGTTCTGGCTTTGTACTGTTTTTTTTTTGGAAGTCGGTTGTTTTTTTTTTTTGTAAAAAAGGTTTTTTTTATTTGTTTTGAGTACGACTTGAAAAAATTAAGGATGTGGATGATTTTGAAATTAAACTGATTCAATGAAATTTTAAAAAAAATATTCAAAAAATTTCGAAGTTACGAGTCGACTTACGAGTTTTTTTTTTTAAATTTACACTATACCACATTTAGTTTTAAGCTATTTTTCAGGTTTACATTATACCTACCACATTTAGTTTAAGCTTTTTTTTTACCGACTTCAAAAAAAAGGAGGTTATCAATTCGACACTTATGTATGTAGTATTATTGGAATTGCATTTTAATCACATATGACAATCTATTAGGGCTTCCAAACAAATATACAAAATTTTATAGACGTATGTATGTATGTTTGTCCACGCATTTCTCCGCAACTATTAATCGGATCGTGACCATTTTTATTATAGGGTTACATTTACTTCAACTTACACCCATGATCATGTTATAAAATTATTTTTGTTCCTAAAGAAACGTGTAGACCTCTACGTAACAACAAATGCCAACCATTTGTTGTGAATAATTTTCTTCATAACTTTTACGTTCTTCTTTGTCGTTATCTTCATTTTTGCTTTCGCTTTTCTCTTTGTTTTCGCTTTTCTCTTTGTTTTCGCTTTTATCTTTATTTTCGTTTAAAAAACTATTCCGGTCCGTCTACAAGATTGGAGAAAGTGAAAGAAAATTATAGGTTTATACAAAGGTTTATACAATCTTTGGCTTATACGTTCTGATATATGGACGACTGATATCTGACGGTGACTCAAGCAAAAAAAGAGACGGCTAATTTACAGTAAAAATCAAAGTGATAAAGACTATGGCCAGTCATGTGGAAAGCCTGATATACCTAGAAGTACTGGATAAAATGAAAGATGATTTCATAAAAAAATTAAAAAAGACGGATGAAGAGCAACGATGGAAAGAAAAACTATTTTACAAAGTGCTAATGGAGAATGGCTTGAGATGAGAAAATCTTTATTGACTGCATCCAATTTCGGTAGGGTTATATAAATAAAGAAAAAAATAAATAAATAAAAGGCGTATTAATACACCATGTGCTAATTTAGTAAAAGATATAAGTACTTTACCGAAAAAAATTGATCACGTAGAATCCTTATGCCATGGCCAATAAAATTAAAAAACCGCCCTCGCACAATTGGCTGTACAAGAACACATAACCATTAGACCATGTGGTTTATTTATAGACCAAGAACTATATTTCTTGGGTGCAGTGCATCGCCTGATGGATTAACTGGAAAAGACACTGGTTGAAGTGAAGTGTTCTTTGACTGCCAATAAAAAGCATTGTACTGAGGTCCTCCATAGTCTCAGCCATGACTACGATATCGTCGGCAAACCGAAGGTGAGTTATGTACTCGCCATTGATTGTAATGCCAGCCCCTTTCCAGTCCAGAACCTTGAAGACGTCCTCCAGTGCAGCGGTGAACAGTTTCTGAGAGATAACGTCTCCCTGTCTCACACCTCGTTGCAGAAGGATAGGTTTCGAGGTCTGATCCTGGAGTCGGACTAACACAGTGGCGTTTTCGTCCAGACACTTGATCTGGCACCGTTGAAGAGACTGCAGTACAGCCCATGTCTCGATCGAATCAAAGGCTTTCTCGTAGTCCACAAACGCTAAGCAGAGAGGCAGGTTATACTCTTCGGTCTTCTGTATAACCTGTCCCGCGTATGTATGTGGTCTACGGTGCTAAAGCCTTTCCGGAATCCGGCTTGTTCGGGAGGCTGGAAGTCGTCAAATCTGCGCGCGAGACGGTTCGTGATGACTCTCGAAAACTGCTTGTAGACATGGCTCAGAAGTGAGACGGGCCTATAATTCTTAAGAAGGGCATTGTCGCCCTTCTTGAAGAAAAGTATCACCACACCTCTGTTCCATGCCTGTGGTGTTTTACCCTCGAGTATGACGGAACCAAACAGCTTTTGAAGGGCCTTAAGAACGCGTTTTCCGCCGGCCTTGTTGTTTTTGAGCTGCTTCAGAGCCATCCTAATCTCGTACAGGCTGACGTCCGGGATGTCTTCGGTATAGTGTTCGGGTCAATCTAGCTCTTGGGTCGTTTGCCAGATTCGTAACGGGGTTACTTGCTGACGTGTATAACTATCCATAGAACCTCTCGATCTCTCTCAACAGCTCAGGTTTGACGGATACGATTCTTCCATCATCGGTCTTCAGTTTCGTAAGCTAGCACTGCCCAATAGACAGATCTCCAGCAAAGACCTTGGAGCCTTTATTTCGCTCTATCGCGTCCTTAATACGGTCTGTATTAAAGCGGCGAAGATCGCTTTTCAAGGACTTAGAGATCCGTCTATTGAGTTGCCGGTAATTTATCGCATCATCTAAAGACTGCAGGATCATCACGCGCCTCTCCTGCATGAGTCGTGAAGTAGAATCAAAGAGCTTTTTTTTTTAATTCGTACGACAGGTCTTGAAGACTTAGACCCGACCGTATGGACAGTTTCCACGAACCCATCGTTATAATCGTCCACGGAGCTCCCTAGGCATTCGAAACGATTCTGAAGTTCCGAGTTGAAAGCTCTCGGGGTTTTGGACCTGGATCGGTGCTGGGCGGAGCGTAGACTTCATCAGTCGAGATCTTTCCAGCTTGAAATGTAAGTTCAATGTGCCTCTTACCATGCGGTGATCACGTCCGGTTTTCACCGCGTTTATCACAGAGAAGACATTGAATACATACTTCTTCGTCGACATAATGAAGTCAATCTCATTTTTAGTTGCACCATCCGGGCTCTGCCAGTTCCACTTTCTGTGGTCACGTTTTCTGAAGAAGGAATTCATCATAAAGAGGCCTTCCTTCTCCATAAAACTGACCAGTAGGTGGCTCCGGTGGTTCCGGCGTCCAACTCCAAATTGCCCCACTCGCAGCTCATCATCGTTTCGCTTACCCAGTTTCGCGTTAAAGTCCCACATGACAAAGGTAAAGTGAGTTTTAGAGCCATGCATGGCTCTGGAAATATCCTCATACATGGTCTCGACCTCATCCTTAGGGCGTGACGAGGTCGGGGCGTAAACCTGTAAGACCTTCAGCGAATACCTTTCGGATATTCTGAGTATAAGGTACGCCACCCTGGTCGATACACTCTCGATCTCCAGCATCACCACATTCTTCACAAGGGACTTATGGACGATAAACCCGACACAACATGGGACTGCCCTCCCGGAAATAGAGCAAGTTACCGGATTTTAAGGATTATCGAGTCCTTCCCCTCTCTTCGGACTTCAGATAACCCATAGATAGATTTGTGACAAATATTCATTGAAATAAGTACAAGTACTTACTTAATATGGCAAAAAGAGACTATATTATTATTGTGCTGTTTTTGGTTGTTTGAATTCGTCAATAAGTTATTTTTATTAAATATACTGATCAAAAAACACCATGTATTTTTATTGAACTCTTCATATTTCATTCACGTGTTTCATTTTTATTATAAAAAAAAACTTTTTTCCAAAAAAACAATACAAAGTGAAAAATAACTTCAATTTCGGAAGTCGGTGTCAAAAAACGAAAATGCAGAACCAACAACCGACTTCCGAAGTTTTTTTTTTTGTAAAAAAGTTTTTATTTTTCACTTTTTAGTTGAACCAACCCCACACAAATTCATATAACACTTTACTTGCTATGTTAATATCAGTGACAGGAAGCTATTGAACACATCTGCCTACCCCTTGAAAGGGTACAGGCGTGATGTTATGTTGTGTGATTGCGTAAACAATCATGTGCGATAGCAGCAATCGCGGTTGATTTGCTGGCATTTATTGAAGAGTTCCGTTCTCTGTCTCTGAAACTCATCATCACGCTCGATCGTTACGAAATTTAAATGGGACCATTTCGGAATACTCTGTCGAAAAAAAAAATTTTGGAAATCCGTCTACATTATGACAGAGTTATGCCCGAACATACTTACATAAAAAAATAGAAACATTCCAATTAAGAAACTCCTCCTTTTCAGAAGTCGGTTAAAAAAAAATAACTATAGGTACAATCACAAAACTATAAAGAAAGGTAGGTTGATGAAATTAAAATACTGTAGGCGGGAAGGGCTATCGCGTGTTTACGTACCGCGCGGCTGTAGGTAATTATTTCTAGAACAGAGCCGAGTCACAATACTGTATAGAAAATATACTATGCCACGGCCGCGGTGCCGGTGGCTGCGCTGTATTGGTTTGGTTGCCCTTTGATTTGTAGGTATGAACCCTTGCACACGGCGCGCGGCACGGCGCGCTTCTTCGGCGGCGAGTTTTGATAGATCTTATCAAAACTCGCCGCCACCGCCACATTACGCACACATCACTTACGCGTTAGAAAAAAACTTCCGTGTTGATATTTTCAACTTTCTTTCTCCTGTGAAAGATAATTACGTTGTTGACGTTCTTTTTTTTGTTAATTTTATAAAAAAATTGAATAAATATATAAAAATTCAAAATACATTTAAATAAAATTTAAAAAGGAAATCCGACTTTGTATCCCTGGGAACCGAACCCGTGCACTGTTGAATACAAATCTACACATCGACCAAACACGCTAACGTAACGGTTATACGAATAGTCGAAAAAATTGACCCTATGCATAAATACGACTCACTTAGACGTTTCCAAATTCATAGTGTTATTGTTAAAAAAATAAATATTCAGTAAATAATAAAATGCTCACTTTTTAATTTCGTTCGGAATTTTTTGAACGGAATTTTTCACTTTATTTCCCATATTTCCAAATGATAATTGATAACAAATTATTACGCTATTTTAACTTAAAAGTATTTTATATTTACACGAAAAAAAATATTTACGGAAAGAAGATAATGCAAATAATAATAAACAATGAATTTACAAATAAAACTTTACAAAAACATAACAATCTTGGTGGAAATAATGCGGCGAAAAGAGCGACACGTCCGTTTAGCATCAGGCCTCGGCCGGCAGTGTCGCTACACGGGCGTTTACGCACACATACGCACGTATTATGTTCGGAAATTTGAATATGCGATTTACAAAGAATCTATTGTTTGGATTAAAAAATTAAAACACTAGCATTTTAGTATGTTGCTTGTAGAATATTCTGACAAAAAATCAGAATGATTGTATGTATATTACTATGGATTTTATTGTAAAAAGAAAAATCTAGCATATATCCTGAAGAATATCATATATTTTTCTGATTATATTTACTGTAGTCGATCATATACTTTTATTGTTTCTAAAACTTGCATTTAGCTCTTGTAAGCCCCTTTAAGACTTATTTTGGAAACATTTCACATAATAGATAGGTTTACAATCGTTTTGCATTTTGCCACTCGGTTTTGATGCTATGTTCACATGCACGCCGTGCAGCCCGGCGGCGGGCTGCCTGGCGGGCTGCGCGGCATGCAGCCCGCCCCAGGTCGGCGAAAATTCAAGCTGTTCACACGCACGCCGTCGTGTCAGTCAGTGCCAGCATGGCGGGCAGCGAGGATCTCGGTGTTGTTGCTGCCATATCCTTTGGCTTAACTTATTTTTATTGGAAAAAGAAACAAAAAAAAAATACAACCGACTTCCAAAAAGCACTATAAAGTGAAAAATTACTTTAATTTCGGAAGTCGGTGTCTTTGGATTTGTATTTTTGTTTTTTGCCACCGACTTCCGAAATTAAAGTTATTTTTCACTTTAATAGTGTTTTTTGGAAGTCGGTTGTTTTTTTTGTAAAAAAGTTTTTATTTTTTACTTTTTAGTGGGTCAGTTTGTAATTTATCTAAGTTACAATAGCCTAATGTCAACTGCTGATCACCTTTTACAAAATATTGCTTTTCCCGATGCAGGGACGTTGATTGTTGAGGAGTTCTCCTAGTAATCCACTCTCCTGGCTAATAATCCTGGCTGCAGCATAAGGCCAGACTTATGTCAACATTGCATCGAACTTAAAATTTAGTCCTGTTTGAAATGAGCCCAAACACGACTACGGTGCTGTAATTTCAAGGTTTGTACTTTTTCTGATGCTCCTGGCTTCAGCATCAGGTCTTCGGTGTTCCTCAGTAACAGTACGTTTATCCACACATCGAGCCCTTTTCAATGAGCCTAAACACGATATATCTGCTGTTAGTTGTCGAGGAGTTAGGTACTCTGCAGACTATCCTGACTGCAGCATCAGGTCATGACTTGATGATCATGAGACCAAATGTGGCAAATGCCCTATCAAACATCAAAACAATTTACTAAAACACACTCGAACAGGCAAGGACGCCTGTTCGAGTAACTTCTTACTGTTAAGGAGTTGTACCTTCCATCATCAGCCCAGCTACCTGAGATGGTGACAACCATACACAAATACACAAGATACTTCATAAAATATGCGAAAAACAATAAGTGAGCCTATAAAATTTGAGGGTTGCCCTCGATTTCTCTAAGATCGCATCATCAGATCCTAACTTGGTGACAATGGGACCACCTCAGAACTATCTACTTTCGAACAAAAAAAGAATTTTGAAAATCCGTCGACAATTGGCGGAGTATTCGATGAACAAACATACAAAAAAAAAAAAAACATACGAACAGCCGAACATAGTACCTCCTCCTTTTTGTGAAGTCGGTAATGATGAACGACGGAGAAAAAGACTGCAAAGAAGATCCACTCGTCACGAAAGCGCGAGAGAGACTGACTGCCCGCGCGCGTGTAAACAGTCACCGGGCGCCCGCCCGCACATTCATCCTTTGAACTTTGCCAAAAAACCGACACTCGCCCGGTTCGCGGCATTCACGTTCACAGGCGCGTTTACGGGCTCGGGCGTACCGTTTACACGCTCGTGAATGTGAATGTGCACGTTGAATGTCGAGTTGAACGCGCGCGTGTGAACGTAGCATGAGATAAAATTCCGGCGCGACGTATTTCCTAGTAAAAACACACATTGCCAAAACTTCACACCGTTGCTGCTTAGTAAGATAGAGAAATGCACCCCGCCCCGCACCCAGCACACCCTTTGAAGGACTAACGTCCCTCGGCCCTTCGGAACGGTCGCATCAATCGACGAGGAGAGTGCCGCATGCCGTTGCCAGCCGATTTGTAAAAATTTCGGTAAGTGATTTCGATCGGAAGTTTTTAGAAAATTTGTTTTATTTTAATGTAGAACGATGAAATATTTGCTTAATTTATTGGTTTATATGGTTGAGATTTAAAAAAATATATTTTAAAGATCCGTTTTTAGCTAAAAACTCCTCGATTATCAGTATTTCACGTCAGTATTCCATTAATCCTGCTAGCGGAATACTGACGGCTTACGGAATACTGATGACGGCTGGTGGAATACTGAATTTATCGCTTCATGTAAGAGTTTTATATAATTGTTATTTAAAAATGTTTTTTAAACATATTTTTAAGATGCAACAAGATCAGTCTCAATATTTGTTGCTTATATTTTACCTTTCACACACGTCGACGTCAGTATTCTCCAGATACAAGTCAGTATTCCTAATTTATAAATCGCTGAAATAATGTTATAACTTTCAATTATAACTCGTTGCTTCATTTTTCAGATATGATTATAACAATGTAGTTTCCCTACTTACTTGGTAACTTCGCACATATTTTAAAGATTTTTTTAAACTATTAGGTGACGTAATTCCGGTCTGACTGCACCTCGGTTGACACTTTGACGTGTAGCTCATTCCTTTTTCGTGCGCGGTAGCTATCGCACGCGCCCTTAAGCATCATGCCAAAAAGAAGCGCGCAATCAAAAATTGATCACTACGCTAGGAAAATTAGAAAAATTGAAGAAAAACAAAGACCGTTACAATCGTCATCGGATGGTGAAGGTAAGCAAAGTATACTTTATTCTTTGGTGATCTAGAAGTGAATAGTGAAAATATCAGTTTTGTAAATGCTCTGGGATTGACTGCGAGTCAATAACTTTGACATTGTTCAAAACTAAATTATAAAAGTTAAACTTTAATATTGCATCGGGATTGACTGCGAGTCTTTAACGATGACAAACAAGCACAGAAAATACGTACAATCTAAAACAGATGTAACGTTAACGTGCAAAATCAAATAAGAAATTTTATTTCTACACAGAATTGTTATCTTCACAACCTTAATTACAAATTGTAATTATAGGTAGCGAAGATCCTGATTTGAAAAATTTAAGAAAAAGAAAGACGAATAATAAGACCGTTACAATCGTCATCGGATGGTGAAGGTAAGCATAGGTATACTTTATTCGTTGGTGATCTAGAAGTGAATAGTGAAAATATCAGTTTTGTAAATGCTCTGGGATTGACTGCGAGTCAATAACTTTGACATTGTTCAAAACTAAATTATAAAAGTTAAACTTTAATATTGCATCAGGATTGACTGCGAGTCTTTAACGATGACAAACAAGCACAGAAAATACGTACAATCTAAAACAGATGTAACGTTAACGTGCAAAATCAATTAAGACATTTTATTTCTTACACTACCCTCAGAATTGTTATCTTCACAACCTTAATTACAAATTGTAATTTTGGGTAGCGAAGATCCTGATGTGGTCCCAGGCAATGATAATGAAGCTATTATGGAGCCAGTACCCGTGCCACCCGACGTACCACAAGACGTGGAATCGGAATCTGGCGACATTCCTAACCAACACTATGCCCAGGCGGAACCCTGTCCCCCTGAGGGAACTACTGGTAGCATGGAACCTGAGTTAGACTGTGAGATCCTGATCTACTGTCGCCACTCGGTGAATCCACATCAGATTCGCCTCACTACGGCGATAACATTCACGATAATCTATCGCAGTTGTGGCTTCCTTTGCTAAGGAAAGGAATGCCTAAAGAAAACAAGGACAAGGTACTGAAAGAGTACCTTGTGCCAGACAATTGTAGGCTCCTTCAAGCGCCCAAGTTGAATGCTGAAATCTCGGCGGCGGTACCGGACATGGTTCGCAACCGCGACAAGACACTCAGCGTCTCAACAACAGCTAGTGCGGGAATCACCGCCATCAAGGCTCGAGTGAAATTAATCACACCTAGCTTGGACAAGGCATTCATAAATATCATCAACGAGTCCGAACGGGATGAATCACTGTTTGGCTCGTTCTTATCAGAAAAAATTAAAGCCGCCAAGGCCATTGAAAAGCAAGGCCTTTCCATAAAAAAGACCGCAAAAGTTTCAAAATCGCCTCAACTTCCTAATACCCGCCAGTCCTACCCGGGAAACTGGAACCTGCCTCCTCGATACCCAGCGAAGGGGGGGGGGGGGGGGGTGCATACAGAAGGCCGATGACGACCGCGGGGAATCGCTGTCCGTACACGATGTCAGCACAGCCGCCACAACGCCCGGCCTCGCAGGACAAACCTCGGGCTCCCGCTCAGCGTCACCGTTAACGCAGGTACATGCGGTTAGACTTACCCAATTTTATGACCGATGGCTAAAAATAACAATGTTGTTCTTGATTGGTTAAAAAATGGTTATCCAATACCCATTCATACACATGTACGACAATCAATAATACCTAAAAACAACCTATCAAATACTGAGAAATCAGATATGATGAAAGCCATTATGAAACTCAAATCTTTAGGGGCTATCTCAGAGTGCAATGTGACTAGAGATCAATTTATTTCTAAAATATTCCTCACACTAAAACCTAACGGCGATAAACGCTTTATATTAAACCTAAAAACCTTAAACAAGCTAATCAATAGCGAACATTAAAAAGATGGAGGATTACCGAACAGCATGCAAATTGATACCACGCGATGGATACCTTGCTACCATCGACTTAAAAGATGCGTATTTCCTCTTAGGCATTAGGCATTCCGACCGTAAATATTTATCAATTTCAGCCCAATAATTCGCTAAGAACATATGGCTTTAATTGCATGCCGTTGGCGTTTGGCTTATCCGTTGCCCCACGGGTATCACTAAGGTTATGAAGGAAGTCATAACTTACCTCACACATCACGGTTTTCAGTCAGTTTGTTATTTAGATGACATTTTATGCATTGGAAATACTTACGAGAATGGTCATAATAACGTAAATGAAACTTTGAAACTACTCGAGTTTCTAGGATAATTGACAACAAAGTCAATTACGATAAAAGTATGTTAAAACCGCGACAATTCTGCAAGTACTTAGGATTTTGTTACGATACCAGGTATCTCAGTATACAATTGCCAGCCGATAAGCGACGTAACATCATCGAATTAGTAACAAAATTCACTAAATTACAGCCATGTTCCATCCGCGAATTAGCTCGCTTTATCGGTATTCTAGTCGCCACTAGCCCAGCCCTTAAATACGCTTGGGTATACACTAAGATTTTAGAACGCCAGAAGTTTCTAGCGTTACTTAAGCATAATAATAATTACGAAGCTAAAATTAACCTACCTAATATTATATTAGAGGATCTGAACTGGTGGCTATCAAATGTTAATACAGCACGCAACTTTATGCGACAGCCAAATTTTGACATCGAAATCTATACCGACGCGTCGATGTCAGGCTGGGGTTCTGTTTGCAACAACGCTCAAGTACATGGCAGATGGAAGTCTTCAGAAAATTATTGTCATATCAATTACTTAGAGCTGATGGCAGCCTTTCTAGGTTTGAAATCCTTCGCCAATGATGCAACCAATAAATAAATAAAATAAACAATATTACTACGCATGGACAACACCACTGCGATCAGTTATGTAAATCGTATGGGGGTATTCAATACCCCCACTTAAGGGGCTTACAAGAGCTAAATGCAAGTTTTACAAACAATAAAAGTATATGATCGACTACAGTAAACAAAATCAGAAAAATATATGATATTCTTCAGGATATATGCTAGATAGATAGTGTGCTGAAAACATGATTCAACTAATTTGATACGATAGAAAAAAATCATGAAGATACCTCTAAAAATTTTCTTTTTACAATAAAATCCATAGTAATATACATACAATCATTCTGATTTTTTGTCAGAATATTCTACAAGCAACATACTAAAATGATAGTGTTTTAATTTTTTAATCCAAACAATAGATTCTTTGAAATTCGCATATTCATATTTCCGAACATAATACGTGCG
Source organism: Oligia fasciuncula (assembly GCA_963082905.1). Classification (NCBI taxonomy): domain Eukaryota; kingdom Metazoa; phylum Arthropoda; class Insecta; order Lepidoptera; family Noctuidae; genus Oligia; species Oligia fasciuncula. Next base: position 380,547 of record OY720386.1, read on the forward strand.
TATGTGTGCGTGAACGCCCGTGTAGCGACACTGCCGGCCGAGGCCTGATGCTAAACGGACGTGTCGCTCTTTTCGCCGCATTATTTCCACCAAGATTGTTATGTTTTTGTAAAGTTTTATTTGTAAATTCATTGTTTATTATTATTTGCATAATCTTCTTTCCGTAAATATTTTTTTTCGTGTAAATATAAAATACTTTTAAGTTAAAATAGCGTAATAATTTGTTATCAATTATCATTTGGAAATATGGGAAATAAAGTGAAAAATTCCGTTCAAAAAATTCCGAACGAAATTATAAAGTGAGCATTTTATTATTTACTGAATATTTATTTTTTTAACAAAAAAACTATGAATTTGGAAACGTCTAAGTGAGTCGCATTTATGCATAAGGTCAATATTTTCGACCTCACATACAACTGTTACATTAGCGTATTTGATCGATGTGTAGATTTGTGTTCAAAAGTCCGCGGGCTCAATTCCCAGGGATACAAAGTTGGATTTCCTTTTTTAAATTTTATTTAAATGTATTTTGAATTTTTATATATATATATTTTTTTTTTTATAAAATTACCAAAAAAAAAAACGTCAACAATGTAATTATCTTTCATAGGAGAAAGAAAGTTGAAAATATCAACACGGAAGTTTTTTCTAACGCGTAAGTAATGTGAGCGTAATGTGACGGCGGCGGCCGGCGCGGCGGCGAGTTTTGATAAAATCTATCAAAACTCGCCGCCGAAGCGCGCCGCTGCGGCCGCGGCGCGCGCCGCGCCGTTTGCAAGGGTTCATGTCTACAAATCCAAGGGCAACCAAACCAATACAGCGCAGCGGCACCGCGGCCGCGGCACAGTATATTATCTATACATTATTGTGACTCGGCTCTGTTCTAGACACGGATATCTATGGTTCTAGAAATAATTACCTACAGCCGCGCGGTACGTAAACACGCGATAGCCCTTCCCGCCTACAGTATTTTAATTTCATCAACCTACCTACTTGACTTTCTTTAAAGTTTTGTGATTATATAGGTTTTTTTTTTTAACCGACTTCTGAAAAGGAGGAGTTTCTTAATTGGGATGTTTCTATTTTTTTTATGTATGTTCGAGGGCATAACTCCGCCATATGTATGTATTGTTTACGCAATCACACAACATAACATCACGCCTGTACCCTTTAAAGGGGTAGGCAGATGTGTTCAATAGCTTCCTGTCACTGATATTAACATAGCAAGTATAGTGTTATATGAATTTGTGTGGGGTAGGTTCAAATAAAAAGTGAAAAATAAAAACTTTTTTACAAAAAGTTAGTGTTGGTTCTGCATTTTCGTTTTTTGACATCCACTTCCGAAATTAAAGTTATTTTTCACTTTGGTATGGTTTTTTTGGAAGTCGGTTGTTTTTTTTTGGAAAAAAGTTTTTTTATAAAAAAAATTTAACACGTTGTGAATGAAATAGGAAGAGTTCAATAAAAATACATGGTGTTTTTTGATCATATTTAATAAAAATTAATCGTTTAAAAAACATTAGAAAGACACGCTTTTATAAATGCACGTAAAAACAAAAAGAAACCTCATCGTGTTCAAAGTCCATTACGTGGCATTTCTCACAAGTGCAAACACGACTATGATACGATATTCTATCATGGAATGCCAGTGCCTATCTTCCGGCTTCATCATTAGAACTTGAAAAGTAATCGTGGTCAAAGTTCATTACAAGACTTTTCTAAGAAATCCAAAACAGCTATTAAACGATTTTCCATCATGAAGTTCCAGTTCGTATCTTCCGGCTCCATCATTAGATCAGTTCGACAGTACCATATTATTGTATTGTCATCAGAACTACTTAAAGCTGCCAATTTTCATTACGCTACGACCCTTGGAAGATGGTTAAATTAGTTACCTTAGAGTCCATTACATAGTTAGTTACATACAGGTCGACCTAATAAAAGCGTGTTAAAAATAACTTATTGACTAATTCAAACAACCAACAACAGCACAATATAGTCTCTTTTTGCCATATTAAGTAACTAAGTACTTGTACTTATTTCAATGAATATTTGTCACAAATCGGACGCTTATTGCTTACAAAACCATCACACCGTCCGTTCGTCACTGCGGAGCATTTGAGACTGTTTGTTAACCGAGTGTAAACCGAACTCGAAGCGCGTAGTTATGACTCGCGTTCCGACCGTTTGTATGAAGATAGAATACTGTATAGATAAATATATCGTGGCGGCGGTGCGCGACTTAAAGAATAGCACCATCCCACACTTACCGTGGGTGTCGTAAAAGGCGATTAAGGGTCGTACCGGGGTCAGCGGGATTGTCCGAAAGGGTTACCGCTGGCCCGGAACATAAAGGGCTAAGGAAGGAACACGGGTGGGTTTTAGTCAGTAAGAGTCTGACACTCCCTTCCGCTCCACCCAGAGCGGGAGGGGTCATTTGATGATTTAACATCCGCAAAAAAAAAAAAAAAGGGGGTCGTACCGGAGACTGGGCAGCAGCGTTCTCTATGCATTCCACCACCATACCATACTGCGATCTGGCAACCCGCCTGCGCCGCGTGGCGATTATGGCAAACCTCCCCCCCAAGAATGACAAGCACAAAAAACACTTGGCCCCTAGTACCCGGCGGCCCGCCTACCTTTTGCTACAGTAGCGGCCAAGGGGTGCTAAGAATCCCCGGAAGATCCAGCTACCACAATCACCGAAAACTGGACCTGGCAACATACAACACGCGTACACTCCGGACCGACGAGAAGATCACCGAACTCGAGGAAAAATTAAGCAGGTTACGATGGAGTATTATAGTGGGGTTGTCTGTCTATCTATGGGTTATCTGAAGTCCGAAGACACGAGGCTCGACAATCCTTAAAATCCGGAAACTTTCTCTATTTCCGGGAGGGCAGTCCCATGTGGTGTCGGGTTTATCGTCCATAAGTCTCTTGTGAACAACGTGGTAAAGCTGAAGATCGAGAGTGTATCGACCAGAGTGGCGTACCTTATACTCAGAATATCCGAAAGGTAAACGCTGAAGGTCGTACAGATTTACGCCCCGACCTCGTCACGCCCTGAGGATGAGGTCGAGACCATGCATGAGAATATTTCCAGAGCCATGCATGGTTCTAAAACTCACTTTACCTTTGTCATGTGGGACTTTAACGCGAAACTGGGTAACCGAAACGATGATGAGCTGCAAGTGGGGCAATTTGGAGTTGGACGCCGGAACCACCGGAGCCATCTACTGGTCAGTTTTATGGAGAAAGAAAGCCTCTTTATGATGAATTCCTTATTCAGAAAACGTGAGCATAGAAAGTGGAACTGGCAGAGCCCGGATGGTGCAACTAAAAATGAGATTGACTTCATTATGTCGACGAAGAAGTATGTATTCAATGTCTTCTCTGTGATAAACGCGGTGAAAACCGGACGTGATCACCGCATGGTAAGAGGCACATTGAACTTACATTTCAAGCTGGAAAGATCTCGACTGATGAAGTCTACGCTCCGCCCAGCACCGATCCAGGTCCAAAACCCCGAGAGCTTTCAACTCGGAACTTCAGAAACGTTTCGAATGCCTAGGGAGCTCCGTGGACGATTATAACGATTCGTTCGTGGAAACTGTCCATACAGTCGGGTTTAAGATCTTCAAATACGAAATACGAAATATAATACGAAATATGTGTGTTTGTTATGAAAAATAAGCAACTATTTAAGACTGCAAATGATGTCAATCCTCGGAACCGACGAGATCCATATAAGTTGGTGTTAAATGATTTGCCTAGACTGTCTAAATACAATCGTAACTGCTTGGCAATGTGTGTGTGCATTTATAATAAAATACCTAGGCATTTCAAAGCATTAAATACAAAATTATTTAAAATTAAATTTCATAAGTGGTTACTCGAGTGTAGTTTTTATAGTATAAAAGAATTTATAGATAAAAAATGTTGATGTTTGTTAAAAAAAAAAAAAACGGTTGTTGTTGTTTAATTTTATTTATTTATTCAGTTTCGGACAACTAAACAGTCCATCTTAACTTGTTTTTAAAATTTTGCATGCTATGTTTTATCCTAGCTAAACATGCTTGTTCCTCAATTTGTACCTATTTAAGACCCTTGTATACCATGTTTTACGCAAATAAATATTCTATTCTATTCTATTCTATTCTAAGACCTGTCGTACGAATTCAAAAAAAAAGCTCAGAGGCGCGTGATTATCCTGCAGTCTTTAGATGATGCGATAAATTACCGGCAACTCAATAGACGGATCTCTAAGTCATTGAAAAGCGATCTTCGCCGCTTTAATACAGACCGTATTAAAGACGCGATAGAGCGAAATAAAGGGTCCAAAGTCTTTGCTAGAGATCTGCCTATTGGGCAGTGCTAGCTTACGAAACTGAAGACCGATGATGGAAGAATCGTATCCGTCAAACCTGAGCTGTTGAGAAAGATCGAGAGGTTCTATGGACAGTTATACACGTCAGCAAGTAACCCCGTTACGAATCCTGGCAAACGACCCAAGAGCTAGATTGACCCGACACTATACCGAATACATACCGGACGTCAGCCTGTACGAGATTAGGATTGTTCTGAAGCAGTTTAAAAACAACAAGGCGCCGGGTGATGACGGAATTACGGCCGAGCTCTTGAAGGCCGGCGGAAAACCCGTTCTTAAGGCCCTTCAAAAGCTTTTTGGTTCCGTCATACTCGAGGGTAAAACACCACAGGCATGGAACAGAGGTGTGGTGATACTTTTCTTCAAGAAGGGCGACAATGCCCTTCTTAAGAATTATAGGCCCATCTCACTTCTGAGCCATGTCTACAAGCTATTTTCGAGAGTCATCACGAACCGTCTCGCGCGCAGGTTTGACGACTTCCAGCCTTCCGAACAAGCCGGATTCCGGAAAGGCTTTAGCACCGTAGACCACATACATACGCGGGACAGGTTATACAGAAGACCGAAGAGTATAACCTGCCTCTCTGCTTAGCGTTTTTGGACTACGAGAAAGCCTTTGATTCGATCGAGACATGGGCTGTACTGCAGTCTCTTCAACGGTACCAGATCGACTATCGGTACAGCGAGGTGCTGAAGTGTCTGGACGAAAACGCCACTGTGTTAGTCCGACTCCAGGATCAGACCTCGAAACCTATCCTTCTGCAACGAGGTGTGAGACAGGGAGACGTTATCTCTCAGAAACTGTTCACCGCTGCACTGGAGGACGTCTTCAAGGTTCTGGACTGGAAAGGGGCTGGCATTGCCATCAATGGCGAGTACATAACTCACATTCGGTTTGCCGACGATATCGTAGGCATGGCTGAGACTATGGAGGACCTCAGTACAATGCTTTTTATTGGCTGTCAAAGGACACTTCACTTCAACCACAGTGTCTTTTCCAGTTAATCCATCAGGCGATGCACTGTACCCAAGAAATATAGTTCTTGGTCTATAAATAAACCACATGGTCTAATGGTTATGTGTTCTTGTACTGTCAATTGTGCGAGGGCGGTTTTTTCATTTTATTGGCCATGGCATAAGGATTCTACGTGATCAATTTTTTTTCGGTAAAGTACTTATATCTTTTACTAAATTAGCACATGGTGTATTAGTACGCCTTTTTATAACCCTACCGAAATTGGATGCAGTCAATATTTTCTCATCTCAAGCCATTCTCCATTAGCACCATTCCATCGTTGCTCTTCATCAGTCTTTTTTATTTTTTTTATGAAATCATCTTTCATTTTATCCAGTACTTCTAGGTATATCAGGCTTTCCACATGACCAAAGATTGTATAAACCTTCTACTATAATTTTCTTTCACTTTCTCCAATCTTGTAGACGGACCGGAATAGTTTTTTAAACGAAAATGAAGATAAAAGCGAAAACAAAGAGAAAAGCGAAAGCAAAAATGAAGATAACGACAAAGAAGAACGTAAAAATTATGAAGAAAATTATTCACAACAAATGGTTGGCATTTGTTGTTACGTCTACACGTTTCTTTAGGAACAAAAATAATTTTATAACATGATCATGGGTGTAGTATAAACGTGTAATTGTAAACATGAAGAAAAGTAATTAAAAAAAATTAAACCGAATTCAAAAAGAAATGAACTCAAAATTATGAAATAAAATTTCGGAAGTCGGTGTCTTTGGATCTGTATTTTAGTTTTGGTTTTTTGCCATCAACTTCCGAAATTAAAGTTATTTCATAATATTTTGAGTTCATTTCTTTTTGAAGTAGGTTTAATTTTTTTAAATTAGGTACTTTTTTATTTCGTAATTTTTAGTTTTAACTAAACATTGGAATATTTGTTTGTAATAAGTAGGTAATAGTTTTGTTATAAATATTGCACTAGAATTTGACCAAGGTTTTGAGATGTTTTCCCTTTGACGTTACACCCGTAGCTCGTATCGTAAGCCAGGCCGTCACACTTACACGTTTTAGTCTATATCTTGAAAATTACTGAATCGGTTTTGATGAAATTTGCACTGTTCCATAAGTTGAAGTAAATGTAACCCAATAATAAAAATGGTCAGATTAATAGTTGCGGAGAAATGCGTGGACAAACATACATACATACGTCTATAAAATTTTGTATATTTGTTTGGAAGCCCTAATAGATTGTCATATGTGATTAAAATGCAATTCCAATAATAGTACATAAGTGTCGAATTGATAACCTCCTTTTTTTTGAAGTCGGTAAAAAAAGCTTAAACTAAATGTGGTAGGTATAATGTAAACCTGAAAAATAGCTTAAAACTAAATGTGGTATAGTGTAAATTAAAAAAAAAACTCGTAAGTAACTACCACTCCGAAATTTTTTAAATATTTTTTTTTTAAATTTCATTGAATCAGTTTTATTTCAAAATCATCCACATCCTTAACTTTTACAAGTCACACTCAAAACAAATAAAAAACAACCTTTTTTACAAAAAAAAAAAACAACCGACTTCCAAAAAAAAAACAGTACAAAGCCAGAACCAACGACACCAACTTCCGAAATTAAAGTTATTTTTCACTTTGTAGTGTTTTTTTTTTGAAGTCGGTTGTTTTTTTTTGGAAAAAAGTTTTTATTTTTCACTTTTTAGTCCCTACCTACCCCACACGAATTCATACAACACTACTTGCTATGTGAATATCAGTGACAGGAAGCTATTGAACACATCTGCCTACCCCTTTAAAGGGTACAGGCGTGATGTTATGTTGTGTGTTTGTGTAAACATACAAAGGTGATAGCAGCGCGTGGTTGATTTTCTGGCATTTGTTGTCTGTCTCCGAAACTCATCAGCAGATCTTTACGAAATATAAATGCAACCATTTCGGAATAAGCCTCTTTCGAATAAAAAAAGAATTTTGAAAATCCGTCTATACGGAAGTCGTCTTTAGAGGACCGGAGGATTCATAAAAAAAAAACATCCGAATTGAGAACCTCTTCCTTTTTAGAAGTCAGTTAGGTAATCATTTTGTTGTCATAACTACTTGTTTCCGCGCCATCTATTGGAATACGCGGCGTAATCTCGCAAAACCATTACTTCTAAATTTCATGTATGCTTTAAGTCATAATTGTTATGGGCGTTGTCGTTAGATGGCGTTCACGTCGATTGTGTATATGTGTGCTTGCGTTTCTCAAGGACACTTAGCTCTTGTAGTCCTCTTAAACGACTTGGCTAGGTCCCTTTGGAAATGTTGTGAACAGCGCAACCTATATATAGGTCATATACCTATCATACGTAAATTCCAAAGAAAACCGGGCAGACGCCGCGTCTAGAGTAGTCAATCCGGATACTGAATGGTCACTTTCCGATGAAGCATTCCAAGACATTATAAAATATTTTGGTCAACCTGAAATAGACTTATTCGCGTCCCGCGATAATGCGAAGTGTACCACATTCATCTCATGGAAACAAGACCCTGACGCAGCATCCGTAGACGCATTTACGATGGACTGGCAGAGCCATTTCTTCTACGCTTTTCCACCATTTTCCCTGGTATTAAAATGCCTTAGAAAAATTATTGATGACAAATGCACATGGCTTACTAGTTTATCCCAACTGGCCATCACAGCCATGGTTCCCACTATTGCAAAGCCTTATAGTTTCCGACGTTGTTTATAAATTAAGACCCATAAAACCCAAGTACTCCACCGCCTGCAATCCCCAATTGGTTTTAAACCATGTCTCCCTAATAGTGAGCTCCCACTCGAAAAAAAAAAAAAAAAAACTGGTGATCCTACTTGCAATTTGTACAGCTCACAGGGTACAAACGCTGTCTTTAATTAAACTCGAGAACATACTTTTCTCTGATAGCGGCATAAAAATCGTCATAACAGACATCATAAAGACATCCGCACCCGGCAGAGACCAGTCAATATTGTTCTTGCCATACTTCAGGGAAAATACGCGTATATGTCCAGCTACGGTGCTCTCAGGTTATATTTCTATAACTTTACTAAAAACATAAGACCTGAGAGTACAAACAATCTGTTGTTGACGTGCAAACGGCCACACAAACCCGCTACCACGCAAACCATCAGTAGATGGATCAAACAAGTCTTGTCAGAAAGCGGCATTGATACCAGTGTATTCGCCGCGCACAGTACACGGCTCGCGTCAACCTCGGCCGCAAGCTTAGCCAGGAGTTAATATAGAAACCATTCGCAAAAGCGCAGGGTGGACTATTAGTTCATCTAATTCATTTGCTCGTTTTTATAATAGGTGCGTTATAAACGAAGGCGAATTTGCCAAATCTGTTTGCTTACGATTAGACATACAGACTGATTATTAATTCCTATTAACTATAGGTACCTATTATAAGATTATATTACACTACAGAAATGTTTATTTATGTTATGTTCATGTGATCGATAAGATCTTTATGTTTAGCTCGTTGAAGTTAATTCGAAATAAGTAAATATAAATGTAACGTACCATTACGGAAACATAAGTATAACTATAAGGCTGATTTGTCTATCTATACTATATAATATTATAAAGCTGCAGAGTTTGTTTGTTTGTTTGTTTGAACGCGCTAATCTCTGGAACTACTGGTCCGATTTGAATGATTCTTTTAGTGTTGGGTAGTCCATTTATCGAGAAAGGCTATAGGCTATATTTTTTTTTCAAAATTAGGGATCCGTAATAAAATTGGTATTTTGTAACACAAGGTGTAAAATCGAAAACCTATTTTTGCGTGCGCTGCAAAAACTATTGACAATAGAACAAAATGATGTACTACGGGTTTGTAGAGCTCAATAAGACCTACAAAAAAGTCCGCGAGAACATATATCTAGCTATCATGGTTTAATCACAATAACCGATTTTGTGTTCAAAATAATTATTAAATCGTCTGAAGAAAAAAAAAACTACGTTAAATATGTATCGTAATATTAATCTTTATCGAAATTAAGCATTATGTTATCAAGAGTATTTATGAAGAAGTAAAATACTTTTTGTTTCATCTCAATCGGATATTTCGTTTAAAAGTTATCACGTGTGTAAGATGTTAAGAGTTGGTACCTATTATGGAGTTATGCTCATTAGGGGAGGCCTATGTCCAGCAGTGGACTGCTATAGGCTGATGATGATGATGAAGGAGTTATGGGCCATAGAGTTTTTTACCGACTTCAAAAAAAAGAGGTTATCAATTCGATACGTATGTATGTAATATTATTGGAATTGCATTATATTCACACATGACAATCTATTAGGGCTTCCAAACAAATATACAAAATTTTGTAGACGTATGTATGTATGTATGTATGTATGTATGTTTGTTTGTCCACGCATATCTCCGTAACTATTAATCGGATCGTGACCATTCTTTTTTTATTGGCTTACATTTACTTCAACTTAGGGAACAGTGCAAGTTTCATCAAAATCGATTCAGTAATTTTCAAGATATGGACTAAGACGTGAAAGTGTGACGGCCTGGCTTATTGATACGAGCTACGGGTGTAGTGTCAAAGGGAAAATATCTCAAAACCTTGGTTAAATTCTAGTGCAACAACTAAAAATTACGAATTAAAAAGTAATTTAAAAAAATTAAACCGACTTCAAAAAGAAAATTAACTCAAAATTATGAAATAATTTTAATTTCGGAAGTCGGTGGCAAAAAACTAAAACTATAAAATACAGATCCCAATCGACACCGACTTCCGAAATTAAAATTATTTCATAATTTTGAGTTAATTTTCTTTTTGAAGTCGGTTTAATTTTTTTAAATTACTTTTTATTATCAACATAAAATCCTGTAATAATCTTTTTCGAAATATATTTGTTGATGATTGTAAGTATAAGATCTTTGAAGAGTATAATAAAAAACCTGAAGAGTTTGTTTGTTTGAACGCGCTAATCTCTGGAACTGCCCAACGGATATGAAAAATTATTTTTGCATTTGACAGCCCAATTCTTGAGGAAGGCTTCACGCTATGACCTTTAGGAGCCGAGTAAACAGAAAAAAAGTCAGTAAGATCGCTAACCGAAAACGAAGTGACAGCGCGGGCAGAACATACATTTCACGCGGACGAAGTCGCGGGCAGCAGCTAGTAGGTAAATAAAACCATAATGTTTAAAACTTTATTGTTTTCCATTTCAAAACTTTCTGACTCTTAACATCTACATTGTTATAATCATATCTGAAAAATGAAGCAACGAGTTATAATATATGATCAAACGAACTTCCAAGTGAAGTTCGATCATTATTATGATGAGTTGCTTCATTTGAAGATAATATGATCACCCTCCCTCCCTGACGCTTGAAGATTCCCAGATATAGAGAAAGTTTTATATCATACTCATGACTCTAAAAAATGAGCTACACGTCAAAGTGTCAACCGAGGTGCAGTCAGACCGGAATTACGTCACCTAATAGTTTTAAAAAATCTTTAAAATATGTGCGAAGTTACCAAGTAAGTAGGGAAACTACATTGTTATAATCATATCTTCAAAAGTGTATTAGTCGGGAGTGTTCTTAGCTATGTTTGATGAAAATCGGTCCAAGATGGCCGCCGCTACAAAATGGCGGATAACATATTTTTTCACAATTCCCTCAATATGGGTATCAAATGAAAGAACTTCAATAGTAGAATACTATACACTGTAACAAATTTTGAATCCAAGATGGCCGCCACAACAAAGTGGCGAATTACATTTTTTTTTCTCAACTCCCTCAATATGGGTATCAAATGAAAGGGCTTGACTAGTAGAATACTATACACTATTAAAATTTCAAATCCAAGATGGCCGCCACCACAAAATGGCGAATTACATTTTTTTTTCACAACTCCTTCAATATAGGTATCAAATGCAAGGGCTTGACAAGTAGAATAATTTACACTATATTGAAAGGGAATGAGGAATATTAACTACATAACGAAATGAAAACTAAAAACTTGAAAAATATAATAAAACAAAAAAATCTGTTTAGTCTTAAAAATTATTCTTCAACTATAAATTACAAACTTCAACTTCAACTATAACTACAAAATAATATAATATCATGATTTACAATTTCTTTAGATGGTATAATGGTACTATCATCTCCGTCGAGACGGGGCAATAGACACCAACTCCTTGAACAGACTGATTCAGCGAGGCGGTGATGTTAAGGTTTGTAGTCTCAAGTTGTGTAATCTGACTTTGATTCAGCGAGGCGGTGATGTTAAGGTTTGTAGTCTCAAGTTGTGTAATCTGACTTTGAGCCTCATGTAGCTGCTGTTGTAATAAGTGTTTGTGGCTAAGAGCTTGTTCATACTCTACGCTACACGTCTATCCCGTTCTTCTATGGCATCAGTGTATTGAGTATATATCTGAGCCATTTCAATTTTTAACTTCCTATTCTTTTCATGGGCATCAAAGAGCACCCTTTCATTGTCATCTATTTCCTTAATTAGTTGGTCACAGGACTCCTTTGACGCCTTTAAAGCGCTCAAAGCCTCATTGAGTTTGGACTCTTCGAGGCGAGCACGGGCGCTGCGAGTCATAATCATGATTAAAAGTAAGGAAGCGAAGCGACAAGAAATAAGAATAGAGAAGGTTGTTGTGGCAGCAGTTGAAAAGGTGATTAGTTTAAAAGTAAAATATATAAGTCAATGGGAAAAATAAAATTTAGATGTAAATAAAAGGAGTTCTGTCACCAAACCTAAGTAAGGTTATGTTTACGTTCAAAGGTCATTGGCATCAAGTAGCCTTACTAAAAGTGAACAAAGTAGGTAATTGCTGGTGTAATTGAACTAATTGTAGTACGTAAACTAACTAATAGCAAGTAAAATATAAAGTATTGTACCTGATATCAAGATGACAATGCAAGTTTCCTTGTGCCGGCAACTGTCACCGATTTACATTGAATTATGTACACTTAATTTGCACTAGCTATGTGAATCTAACACAAAATACACATTATTATCATAATTACTTGAAGAGTAATTGGAAAATAGGCCTAAAAAACAATGAAATATAATATTTAAGATAAAAATTTCGAGAACAAATTCTAAACAGCTGTTAGCTGTAGTGTTGCCACAGGGAAAAAAAAATACCTTGTTAATTTTTATCGAGAGCAATTACTATTTCTTAGTCACTTTGTGTTATATTTGACGGATCTATTGCGTCAGCCACGAGATCGCGGTGATCACGGAGATGAGGAGCGGGACAAAACAAATCAGTTAGACCGTATTTATTACTTTGGCTAACTTTGTCCCGCTATTATGAATAATATCCGGATAAAGTGATTAATTTATCACATTGTCTAGTAAATTTTGCTATTATATATAATGACCAGTCATTATGTATAATAGCTATTTAATCACTATGACTGTAACATATATATATAGATAGAAGATAGCAGTTGTGAAGCGTGCGCGCGGCAATAACGTTGCGTGATGTTGTTGCAGAAGCGCTGCTGCAGAGCCGGCCGCTGCCGCACATCCCCGACCTGCCGGACGGCGAGCCGGCGCCTGGCACGCCGCAGCCGCTCGACTCCGCCAACAGGTACCACGTCAGCACATTGTACTTATTGCAGAAGCGCTGATGCAGAGCCGGCCGCTGCCGCACATCCCCGACCTGCCGGACGGCGAGCCGGCGCCTGGCACGCCGCAGCCGCTCGACTCCGCCAACAGGTACCACGTCAGCACATTGTACTTATTGCAGAAGCGCTGATGCAGAGCCGGCCGCTGCCGCACATCCCCGACCTGCCGGACGGCGAGCCGGCGCCTGGCACGCCGCAGCCGCTCGACTCCGCCAACAGGAACCACGACAGCACATTGTACTTATTGCAGAAGCGCTGATGCAGAGCCGGCCGCTGCCGCACATCCCCGACCTGCCGGACGGCGCGCGGCGCGGCGGCGGCGGCGGCGGCGGTTACATCACACAGCGGATGAAAGTTCGTCATCCCGTCGTCAATCCCATCGGACACACTAAACAATTTTTTTTGGGCTTTTCACAAATAAAACAGTAATAATTATGAGTTCAAAGTCCTCACATCAAAGTCGTCTCATCTTAAAAATACCTTTTTTAAATCTCTTCTTAAAAGTTTATTTGCTAGATAGGAGAGATGTGCCGTTGCCGGCAATATTGCCCGAAGTGGGAATATTGGTGGCAAGATTGCCGGCAATATTGCCGGGAGTGGAAATATTTGGGAATTTTGCCTAATTATAAGTCAAATTATCTACGAAAACTTTTTACAATACTTAAAATTAGCATTTAAAGGCCATAATCTACATTGTGTACAATAAAATATTGTTTTGGGTAAAATTGCCAAAATTGCCAGCATTTTTGGCAATATTCCCGGTATTTTACCGGCAATATTGCCTATATTGCCATACACGGTAGTGACTATAAGAAATAACACATAAATATTGAGATTAGAATTGAAAATCGTTGTGTATTGAATAAAACTGGCCAAGTGCGATTCGGACTCGCACACGAAGGGTTCCGTACCACAAGGCGAAAACACCCAAAAAAAACACGTTTGTTGTATGGGAGCCCCCCTTAAATATTTGTTTTATTTTGATTTTCGTATTTGTTGTTATAGCGACAACAGAAATACATAATTTGTGAAAATTTCAACTGTCTAGCTATCGCGGTTCTTGAGATACAGCCTGGTGACAGACAGACGGACGGACGGACAAACGGACAGACAGCGAATTCTTACTAATAGGGTCCCGTTTTTAGGGTTCCGTAGCCAAATGGCAAAAAACGGAACCCTTATGGATTCGTCATGTCTGTCCGTCCGTATGTCACAGCCACTTTTTTCCGAAATTATAAGAACTATACTGTTGAAACTTGGTCAGTAGATGTATTCTGTGAACCGCATTAAGATTTTCACATAAAAATAGAAATAAAACAATGAATTTTGGGGGTTCCCCATACTTAGAACTGAAACTCAAAATTTTTTTTTCATCAAACCCATACCTGTGGGGTATCTATGGATAGCTCTTTAAAAATGATATTGAGGTTTCTAATATAATTTTTTTCTAAAATGAATAGTTTGCGCGAGAGACACTTCCAAAGTGGTAAAATGTGTGTCCCCCCCCTGTAACTTCTAAAATAAGAGAATGATAAAACTAAAAAAAATATATGATGTACATTACCATGTAAACTTCCACCGAAAATTGGTTTGAACGAGATCTAATAAGTAGCTCAACTGTGAAAATTTAAAAACATATGATGGTACGGAACCCTCGGTGCGCAAGTCCGACTCGCTCTTGCCCGGTTTTTTAACCCTTTGGGTACGGAACCCTAAAAAGGCATAAATTCGAAACATTTCTTTTAATGTTGTACTTGTTTTTCATATACATATAAAATACAGGTATAAGTATATGTATAATATTGGAAATAACAAAGTGTCAATCTTGACAAATATTTTATGATCGATATACTACACTAAATTTAACTAAACGATGATTACAATTGCAGTAATAATAAAATATATTGGTATTATTTGACAGGCAACTTTGGCAATATTGCCAATGTTGCCGGCAATATTGGTATTTTACCGGTAGCGGCAACATTGGGAATATTGCCGGCAGTGGCAATATTGCCACCAGGCACATCACTAGATAGGCTAAATTACTTACTTGTTTTTTGTTGCCGTTTACGCATGCTATAGGAAGAAATATAAAATATATCATAATATTGTATAATAAAGAACTCAATACTTGGGTCGCCCTGCGGCCCTGCACAATGAAGGGCGGTGTCTTCAGTCTTTTTTTTTTGTGGGTTGGAAATCATCAAATGACCCCTTCCGCTCTGGGTGGAGCGGAAGGGAGTGTCAGACTCTTACTGACTAAAACCCACCCATGTTCCTTCCTTAGCCCTTTATGTTCCGGGCCAGCGGTAACCCTTTCGGACAACGGCAGGCTTTGGCCCTATGGGGCCCCTCTTCGATGCTGATGACACCTTTTTGAGGCGCGCGTGGAACACGTACGCGCTATCCGGCACGGGCCTGGTCCTGATCGGACGGTGAGCTACCCATTACTCTCCGCCCGCAGGGCCGCGCCTACGGTGGCCGGGAGTAGTCACGCGGCTCCCGACGCCCCGCCCGGAGCGTCTTCCGCGGCGGCTGGGACGGGAGGCTCTCTCCCTGTGCCGTCCCGCCACCTCCTTCGCTAGCATGACTGCTTTGCAGAAGGAGGTGACTGCCTCCCACTCCCTCTCGCCCCGGAGTGTCTTCAGCCTTAACGTATAATTCAGAATAGTTCGTGTGTCGTCAGATGGACGTCGAAGGAGAACCTGCTAGCGCACCACGAGGAGGACGACCCGCAGCTGTTCGTGGCGCTCTACGACTTCCAGGCAGGCGGCGAGAACCAGCTCAGCCTCAAGAAAGGTAACCTACATCGGCGGAATTAGCACTGCTGACATAACGTAAATAGGTACGGTCAGCGACAAAACTCTATTAACACTGCCACTTACACATCCAAATTGACACAAAATAATACGATTCATTGTATTTACCTGAGTAGCATAGCGAGTTAATATTTGTTTAATTACTTATACTTCGGTTTCGATTTTAAATACATATTTAGCTCAATAATTAAGATAAAAAAACTGAAGTGTTACTCGACTTTCGTCGCTGACAGTGTTCTGACTTGATCTTTATAAGATCACTAGCTGCGCCCTGCGGTTTCGCCCGCATACGTTTTGATCCTGTGGGAATATCGGGATTAAAACTATCCTACGTCCTTTCCCAGGACTCAAACTATCTCTATACCAAATTTCATCTAAATCGGTTCAGCGGTTTAAGCGTGAAGAGGTAACATAAAGATAGACACACACTTTCGCATTTATAATATTATAGTATGGATTAATTATCTGTGCGGATTAAATCCCAAGTATGGTACGAACTCTTGTGCATATTGACATGCGTACGAACATGTAATTGAAGCCCTGATTTAATCATAAATATAGTGCGATCATGATGAAACTATCTGTAGCAAGGGCCTGCCACTTGCTAATACTTGACTATATGAGCGCAATGCGGCACGAGTCATGACTAACTCGGTCAGCGAGTCCCTCGGCGCCTATTGTGCGTGTGTCGCGGCCGGCTCCGCTGACGCCCGACGGGAGGTAACACGCGTCCATTAGCAGCACGTCGCTCGTCGCGTGTCGCGCGTCTCTCGCATCCTACCGTTGCGTTGGCAACACACGCTTCGAACACAATAGCTTTGTACTAGCTCGCGGACATGTCCAGAACTGACTTCATTCGAGCGCGCTGCGATACCTATCTACCATGTGTGTCGTACTACTATGGACTACATCCAGACTAATAACATCTGTTCATTTAAATAAATTTAATAATAAAACCTTTATTTTCAGGCTACTATGGCCCATAGATAAATACCTTACAGACTAACATATATATTATAATAGTACAATGTGTGTTTGTGTATAAACTTAAAACTATGTTAGTAAAACTCACTTCACTCGAGCACTGTCTTTGTGCGAACGTGTGGCACTTGTCCACGGAAGCGACGGAACATTACACCTTGCGGCCAAAAGTCCTCTGCCATGACGAGGTGCAGGTAGCATGTAGGTACAATCAACAGCAAAAGTAGATGATCAAAATCAGAAATTCAATATTAATGAACGGAGTTCGCGTCAGAACTGTGTGGCGTCGAAGTGATTCAAAAGTATGTGATTGTAAATTATACCAAACATTTACTACTAGTACAGCTGCCATATATTCGTGATCAGTTTTGACTGCTATTGAATTTCTGATTTTGATCATCTACTTTTGCTGTTGACTGTATTCGCACCACGAACGCCTTGAAGTTGACGTTGCGGCGCGATTCAAGCAACTGCACTCTCGGCCTGTACTTAGTCCTTTGGCACACGTACAGTCAACAGCAAAAGTAGATGATCAAAATCAGAAATTCAATACTAATGAACGGAGTTCGCGTCAGAACTGTGTGGCGTCGAAGTGATTCAAAAGTATGTGATTTTTAAATTATACCAAACATTTACTTCTAGTACAGCTGCCATATATTCGTGATCAGTTTTGACTCCTATTGAATTTCTGATTTTGATCATCTACTTTTGCTGTTGACTGTACTCCACGATGTCCTCGGCCTTAGTGGTATAGTGTAGGCGGGAAATATATACGGGAGTGTTCGGCTGGGCGACTCGAACAGGGATGTCGGGCTTGATAGGAACTGTGCCGCAGCGGCACATTTAATGACACTAATTTTACTTAGTCAAGACTATTTTTATTCTGCAGAAAAGACCCATCAAAGCCTTATTTATCTGCGCAGGCACGATCCTTCCAGGGGAACTGTTTATGTGTATTAATATCCCACCAAAAACATAAATGTAAAAAAAAAGCCAAGTTCAATACAAAAATTATGCTTGACTGTGGGCTTCGCCGCAAAAAGAATGGAGATCTAAATGAGTGCCAAGTTCTATGCAAAATCCAAATATGTATTTATAGGAACAAAATAACATTATGAACAAGTATTAAACTCTATTTCTTTGCTTTATTGGATACCTATAACAATTGCTGTTATTTAAAAATGTGAGATCTTAAAGTAAGTTAGATTTGACTTGGCCAGTTTTTATCAGAATTAATATATATATATATATACATATATATATATACATATATATATGTTGAATAACTTTATAAAATGACTGATGTAATGAAAACTGGCCAAGTCAAATCTAACCTTGCATAGCACATGTGTGATTATTACTTATACTATAGAGCTACCGTTTACCGGGTAAATGTCTTTCATTGACCTGAATGTGCCCTGGCGGCTGAGAGTATGTCATGTCATGCTCACTTAAATGTCTCGCTGACGGTGGCGCGTGGGTTGAATTATTTAGCTTTCTTCAAAATAGTTGAGCTGAATGGTGCTGATCCATGCGTCATGTTTTTGAACTTGGGCCGTCAGTAGCGACTGGTTTCCCTGTAAATAAATGGTTTAGTTTAAAATGCTTTGAGTTTGAGTTTGGTTGTGCCTATTAGATACAAAATCTTTGAACTCCATACATCCGAGGATCAGATTCGCTTCAGAAATGCAGATAGACGGAACGTCGCGTTGGGTTATTTGAATAGGGCACTGATTTAGGCTCAACTCGCACCAAAAGAGCGGCGAAGGGCAGCGAAGCGCCGCGACCCGCTTGGTAGAGAAGGCGCGCGGATTCCAGCGACTGCCCGAGAAGTCGCTGGAATGCTCGAGAAGTCGCGGGACTCCGCGCGCCTTCTCTTCTTCTTTCATGTTTTTATCGCTATAATGCCTTGATTTGATATTGTTGCGCGCCACAATTAATGCCTGGTACATGGTGACATTAGGTACCACTAGCGCCATCTAGTATCGAGTAGCAGAACTAGTCGAGTCACGATCGTTCTAGAAAATTCGATACTAGAACTTTGTAGAACTTTCTCGAACTATCGACACCTAGTCGGTCGGGGCCGGTATGTACTCGAACATTCTAGATGTTTCTACAATGGAAGGTTCTCGAACTATCTGCGGCACTATATAAGTCCGAGATGCGCGACGACCGACACAGTTTGGATAAAGCGACAAGAGCGAAAACATCTAAGCGATCTTCAAGTGCGAATTAAGAGTAATCAGTAGTGAAATTGTGTTCTTTTAATTAGTGTGTTTGAGCTGTGATTAGTGTTGTAAAATAAATTGTTATTTTTGGTTATTAAATCGGCAGTTTTTATTGTCACGAACCCGAAGCTCGTAACAGAAGCAAGGATTATGCCGGTTTTACCCAAAGACGACACGGAGGGTATCCGTACCCGGAGTCAACGGCAGCAGGAGACGGACCAGAGGCGATTTGGTGGAGCTACGCCACAGACTTCGGAGGGCCAGCTACCGACCACGGAGGCTGGCCCGTCCGCAGCAGCTCCAGCATCAGCAGCACCAGACTTTGCTGCTCTGATGATGATGCTGCAGGAGCAGGCCCGCCGACAGGAGGAACAGGCTCGTCGGTTGGAGGAACAGCTCCAGCGGGATAAGGAGGAACAGGCCCGTCGACAGGAGGAACAGGCGCGCCGCCAGGAAGAGCAGATGCTCCTTATGAAGGACCTTCACGCTACCATCGGGAAAGACATGAAGGAGGTGAAGGATAAGGTTGCTCAATATGACAACCGCCTGTCGGAAGCCGAAACCCGAATCGACCAAGTAAATAATCGGGTTGACAACGTGATGGCTGACGTGAAGCTAACCGTGATGGCTGACGTGAAGAAAACGCTGGATTACCTCAAACTTGGTGATGGAATCGCAGCTCCCGTAGCTACAACACCTTCGCTACGTGGATTCAAAGTGCCACCGTTCGACGGAACTTCTTCCTGGTCGGCCTACAAAATCCAGTTTGAGGCTGTCATGAAGGCGAACGGGTGGAATAAAAATCAGGCCATGACTGCCCTCACCCTTGGCCTGCGCGACCAGGCCTTAACTGTTCTGGAAGCTCTCGGTAAGGAAGTGACTTACGAGCAGCTTCTTGAGGCATTGGAGGCTCGGTATGGCGACGCTCACCTGGAACACGTGTTTCGTGCGCAGCTCAAGGATCGCGTACAACGCAGTAACGAAAACCTGCAGCAGTGGGCCCTTGAAGTGGAGAAGCTGGTTCGCAAAGCTTACCAGTCTGTACCTGCGCTTATTGATGGAAACCTGGTGCAGGCATTCATCGACGGCATCCGCGACCTTGAAGTGAGAGTTGCTGTGAGGCTCGGTCACCACGGGACGCTTAAGGACGCCTTGGCCCATGCACTGGAGGTGGAAGCTGTGCGGCAGGATCATCGTTCCCATCGCGTCAGGGAGGTTGCAGTTCGCGACCGCAATAAAGGGTACAGCCCTAGGTGCTACGGCTGTGGCGAAAAGGGCCACCTTCGATCCAGTTGCCCTAAGCGAACTGCAGAAAGGGAAGATGGCTGGTCTCCAGAGGGAAGAGCGGCTAACAGCACCGCCCAGCAGCAGCAGGAATACGACTTTGTGGTCAAACATCGCAGCGGGAAACCTCATGGCAACACAGATGCATTTTCAAGAATACCTTGTCCTGAAGACCGCAAACATTGTACTAGGCAAGAGTGTAAAGAAGTCGTACCTGTGAGGATGCTCAAGACAGACCTCAGCAACGAGTGGAAGGAAAGCCTACAACGTGCACAGCAGGAAGATTCGGACATCAAGCCGATTCTGGAGTGGATGAAGGCCAAAGCTCCTAAGCCCAGGTGGAGTGACGTCTCAGCGATGAGTTCGATCACAAAAAGCTATTGGGCCCAATGGGACAGCTTGGTGATTCAGGATGGAGTCCTGTGCCGTAAATGGGAAAATTCTCGGGGAGACAGCTGTCATTTGCAAATGGTTGTCCCTAAAACTCAAGTACCGGATGTTCTACAGCTGTACCATAATGGTTGTTCAGGAGGTCATCTGGGAGTAAAACGGACTCTACTGAAGATACGAGAACGGTTTTACTGGGTCCACTGTCGGGACGATGTCGAGGACTGGTGTCGCAAATGTACAAGCTGTGCAGCTGTAAAGGGACCTCAGACTCGTAGTAGAGGTGCATTGAAATTGTACAATGTTGGTGCACCATGGGAGAGGATAGCCCTTGACGTTGCAGCTGTAAAGGGACCTCAGACTCGTAGTAGAGGTGCATTGAAATTGTACAATGTTGGTGCACCATGGGAGAGGATAGCCCTTGACGTTGCGGGGCCGTTTCCGGAAAGTGAAAGTGGCAACAAGTATTTCATGGTTGTGATGGATTACTTCACCAAGTGGCCGGAAGTCTTCGCCATTCCAAATCAAGAATCTTCGACAGTTGCAGATAAATTAGTTCATGAAGTCTTCTGTCGTTTTGGAGTACCTTTAGAGATTCACAGTGATCAAGGAAGGAATTTTGAGTCACAAATATTCCAGGAAACTTGTCGAGTTATGGGTACTCATAAAACCAGAACAACTTCTTACCACCCACAGTCGGATGGAATGGTGGAACGGTTTAATCAGACATTGGAGAGGTAACTAGCCAAAGTTGTGGAAAATCGGCAACGAGATTGGGACAAGCACATACAACCGTTTTTGTTGTCATATCGAAGCGCTGTTCACGAAAGTACATCGGTGACACCCGCTTTCGCAAACTTTGGAAGAGAATTACGGCTGCCTGCAGACCTGATCACCGGAATACCACCTGATGCCCCACGCAGTATAACCGATTATGCGAATGACTTGCGGAACAAAATGAATGACATTTATGAGCACGTCAGACAATCGGGCCAGCAAATGTCTGAAAAGATGAAAACCCGATATGACCGCAAAATGAACAATAAAGGGTTCGACGAAGGTTCACTAGTGTGGTTGCACAATCCAGTCCGCAGCAAAGGGAAATCTCCTAAGCTTCAAGCTAAATGGGACGGACCGTACCGGATTGTGACAAAGATCAATGACGTAACCTACCGGATACAGAAAGGTGCAAGAGGTACTCCTAAGATCGTCCATGTGGACCGACTGGCGCGTTATTATGGGGCTGATAATGCTCGGGACGAGCATGTCTTAGGAGGGGGCAGTGTTGCGCGCCACAATTAATGCCTGGTACATGGTGACATTAGGTACCACTAGCGCCATCTAGTATCGAGTAGCAGAACTAGTCGAGTCACGATCGTTCTAGAAAATTCGATACTAGAACTTTGTAGAACTTTCTCGAACTATCGACACCTAGTCGGTCGGGGCCGGTATGTACTCGAACATTCTAGATGTTTCTACAATGGAAGGTTCTCGAACTATCTGCGGCACTATATAAGTCCGGGATGCGCGACGACCGACACAGTTTGGATAAAGCGACAAGAGCGAAAACATCTAAGCGATCTTCAAGTGCGAATTAAGAGTGATCAGTATTGTGATTGTGTTCTTTTAATTAGTGTTTTGAGTTGTAATTAGTGTTGTAAAATAAATTGTTATTTTTGGGTTATTAAATCGGCAGTTTTTATTGTCACGAACCCGAAGCTCGTAACAATATTGTATAGGCAGTCGTACATTTGCACCAAATAAATAAGCTTTTCTTCATCCATTTCCATCACTTCTGTATTCGTTGCACTGCAAGCAAAAAGAATATAACCACTAGAGAGCGTATAGGCCGATTTCTTCAAAGTACACGACTCACTACCGCGGGCCGGAGGACGAGCAAGAACGCGCGGCTGCAATAGGTCAGTTCTTGTAGGTTGTATGCCTATCGTTAGAGCTGCTCTACTTCATTAAGGGAAAATAGTCGATATCGATAAAATGGATTTTAACATTATGAAAAATACTCAATTATAATCATAGAAATAATAATTATTTATTCAAAGACAATCAATTACAAAAAAAAACATATGCATATCCTGTTATTGTTGATTTTTAAAATGAATTAATTTGGTATAATATGTTTTACGAATTAAAGTTTTAGGGTCCTGATTATTTTTGTAAAAAATGATAAACGAGCGTCTACATATTTTTGAATTATGCGTCTTGCTAATTCAATTAAATGATTTGTTGATTCTATTTCAAATTGATGAAAAGTAATATCCGGGAATAAATTATACCCAATCAGAGATTTTAAATCTTATAAAATAATCGGTATTATATTTCGAAGATAGTACTTTCGAACCACTCTCGTTGATCGCCCTCTTAATATAAATTTCACAACGACGACAACAAATTTCTATTACTGTGATGGATCTGTATAATAACTTGTTTTTAGTGTCCTTTTGAAATTGTAAGGCGTTTTGATTTGGTACACCAATCAGCGCTCCAATGCCAGTTTGGCATTTTATTTGCTTTATCAGAGCATGGACAATGTAGCCGGCCATATATTCTACTACTTTTTCACTGAATTCAGAATTAGGTAACCGGCTTTCAAGGCCTGAAAAATCCAAGCTCTGTCTCAAGATCTACAGTTCGCGTCAAATAACTTTGCCGCTCTGAAGCTAGGCTCTTTCCTAGCCGCGCCAATCCGCGCCATGCGCGCTGCTGTTGTATTCATAGGATTAACTACTGCGCAATGATTTGTTGCCTACTTC
This sequence comes from Oligia fasciuncula, assembly GCA_963082905.1. Taxonomy (NCBI): domain Eukaryota; kingdom Metazoa; phylum Arthropoda; class Insecta; order Lepidoptera; family Noctuidae; genus Oligia; species Oligia fasciuncula. The sequence goes on from OY720386.1 coordinate 404,030, forward strand.
AGAGCGGCAAAGTTATTTGACGCGAACTGTATGTTTTGTGTAAAATCGCCCGAACGCACTGGGACCGAACGGTCCCAGCGGTGCCTGACGACATAAAAATTATCCTGGAGCCATCGGTCCCGGTAGGGGACAGAGAGAACAAAAAAATCTCGGAACATACATAAAAAATACCGACGAACTGAGAACCTGCTCCTTTTTTTAAAGTCGGTTAAAAGTAAGTAGGTATTTTATAAGTAGTAAGTGAATTTAATAAAAATTGTATTAATTTTATTATTTTCGATATCAACTTTCAGCTAATAGAGGTAAAACTTTTTTTTTTTTTTTACTTTTTTTTAAAAACGTTGCCCCACACTAGGAATTTCTCCTGTATTGTGGGTGCGTTTACAAACATTTAAACTCACATACACAAACAGCCAGACCCGGAACAACTACTTGTAGGTCATACAAATATTTTAATTATTGTGAATGTGAGGACTATGTGGGTAATTTTTTGTTTTTTCTCTCTTCGTTTTAATCATGATCTGGCAGTTTGAGTAGTTTATGCGGCCTACCCAAATGTCCTGTCTTTGGTATTGTTCGTCGAATCGTTGAGCTCCTTAAGTTCTGAGTTGAGCTGCACGGTTACTGACAAATGCGTGCACTGACTGGACAGGTCCGCTCAATCTGTGTGGTTCTTTCCTCAAAAGACCATTTCAGACACTAATCTACATGGTCCTCAAAGATTATGTCCGGATTTTCTATATACACATTGACATTGATGAATTTTATTTAGACAATGACATGAATATTTACTTTGTAAGTAATTTTTATTATTATTTTTTATTTAATTATTGTGAATGTGAGGACTATGTGGGTCATTTCTTTTTTCCTTCTTAGTTTTAATCATGATCTGGCAGTTTGAGTAGTTTATGCGGCCTACCCAAATGTCCTGTCTTTGGTATTGTTCGTCGAATCGTTGAGCTCCTCAAGTTCTGAGTTGAGCTGCACGATTTTTGACAAATGCGTGCACTGATTGGACAGGTCCGCTCAATCTGTGTGGTTCTTTCCTCAAAAGACCATTTCAGACACCAATCTACATGGTCTTCACACGATCTGACCAAGATTTTGTCTGGACTTTAAAAGAGACTGTGACTTCTGAGTTTGTTTCGGCCTTTCTTCTCAGAATAGTCAGTTAGGAAACGCCGACCTCATCTAGTTTAAAAAAAAAAATATGATTGACGTGTAAAAGTGTTTGTACAAACCTACTTACAGAAATAAAAATCATTTAATCATCATTTAATCATTTATTTGTTCCGTGCGGGAATCGAACCCGCGACACGCAGCGCAGCAGTCAATCGCTTAACCACTGCGCCAACCGTGCCGCCATAAAACCACTATTTTTTACGATAAAAATACAAAGGGAAAGAAAGGGATAGTAGCATTAGAATTGTCTAATACCAGAACGAGACTTTTCCAAAAGACATCAACGAGCGACAAAAAAAGTGTGCTTGTTTACCCAGCGACCATTTTAGATAGACCCCCTGCGGTGGCTCATAATCTGATTAAGTAAAAAGAATTTTTCGTACTGTTTACTTATCGGTGAAAAGTTATACTATCCTTTTTGTAACTAGATGTCTTAGAATGTTTCCCACACCACTTCACCGCGCATGAAGGCATTTTGATGCGTTATAATTGCCTAAAAAATTATATTTTTTTTATTAATTTAGCGTGCACAGAGGTCTAACACTTGGACACAACTAAAATGGTTACTAGTGCCGTAGCCTCTAAGTAGGCGACCAAACGCTAACAGTTTTCGAGCGTCGGGGCACTGTATGCACAGTCAAGTGGTTATATCGTCGTTGACTGCAAGGAGTGAATGCAAATGCTCGCGCGCGGGGTGCGGGCGCGAGGTGCGGGCGCGAGGTGCGGGATATTGCCAGCGGCCGCTCGCGACTGCTCGAGCATTCTCGGGACTTCCCGCGACTTCTCGCGCAGTCGCACGACTTTTTCGCCGGAATTCCAGCGGCGCGGGCGGCGCTGGCATCCGCGCGACTCGTTCGAGTTTCTCATGCGATAATAAGTATTATAGTAATGAAAATAAAGTTAAAATTCATATGACACTGAAACTGCGCCCCGCTTCGCCGCGCTTCGACGCTCTTTTGGTGTGTGTTGAGCCTTAAAGAGGCAGTTGTAAATAGCGGTTTTGGTAAGTTAAAAATTATAAATGGCACGTTTAATAACTAGTTCAGCAGTTAAAACTAAGCAGTAAACAAAAATGAGTAATAAAAAATAATGAAATGGATCAGTGAATATATATTTGAGCAGGAAAATAATTAAATGGGCGGTAAAAATTATTGAACGAGCGGTTACGTGTGTATAGTAACCTAACCAAACCTAACCTCGGGGTGCCCTTCGCTCGCTCTTGCATCCTATGTCGACGGAGCCCCGCTTCGCGGTTCCCCTATTTCTGTGTAAAGGGTTTAAAGTAACCTAACCAAACCGAACCTCAGGGTGCCCTTCGCTCGCTCTTGCATTCTATGTCGACGGAGCCCCGCTTACCGCTCATTCAGTTATTGGACTACTCAATTATTTTTAGAATTGACATTGTAATGTTTTCAACTGATCATAATAACATTTCGAATATTTAAATAACAGCTCAAAAAAGTTCCCTTTGAATAGTGAGACAATGTTTCCCTGTAGAGTGCACTCCGTCAGGAGCTGCATCACACGGCTCGCGCCGCCTGCCTCGGTCTAGTGCAACTTCTGAGCGTATTGTGATCCGCATAGGGATCTGCCCACTTTAGTCCCGCTCAGAGTACTGAGCATCGCAGAGTATCAACAACATTTTTACCAATTTCCTGGGCCTAAATATGCTATGGCCAGATTTTAATAAGAGGGGGAGGGAACTCTAGGGTTTTCTGTCGAAGCGATGAACATTATTTGGTGCGCGCATGCTTGAGAGTTCGTGTGATAAAATTTCTGAACAAAAGCATGATCCCCTGGCGAAATATGACTTGTATATGTATTATATTGCAGTGACTGTCTTTTGTATGAGTCCCTCTTTGTTAGTCATTCCTTTGAGATGGTTGACCGTGCATGTCTTCACGACAGTGAGTAGTGGTTGTGTGCGCAGGCGAGCAGGTGCGCATCAAGAGCTACAACAAGAGCGGCGAGTGGTGCGAGGCACACACGCTGGGCGGCGGCGTGGGCTGGGTGCCCAGCAACTACGTCACGCCCGTCAACTCGCTGGAGAAGCACTCGTGGTACCACGGGCCCATCTCGCGCAACGCTGCCGAGTACCTGCTGTCCTCCGGCATCAACGGCAGCTTCCTGGTGAGTCGCAGCCCAAGGCTATCTACTACGCGCATCAAGCGCAAGAATACGTGACAGTGATATCTCTCTCAGCCACATTTTCTAGCTATGTGTATGTCTAGTGGTGACCTGTTATTGTTTTTATTAATAGATGATATATCATTGAATATACTATTATCTAACCATGTAAGTAGCTAAGGTGGCGATTCCTCTGCTAGGCTCCAAAAATGTACACATCACCCATGACACTCTCAAAGCAACCATAAATAGGTAACGGTGACACGCTCAGTACTACAAGCCGCAGCAACTCCACACGAGCTACTTGTACACGGAACAGTCCAACAGACGCTACAGAGCGACTCACAGAACCTACCCTTACGTTCTTTGAGCTCAAGTTGTTTAGTTATCTGTGGGGCATTTCACGTGAAGCGGACAACGAAAAAAAAGTGAGGTCGTGAAATTTGTTTATATTCCGGTCAGTTATACTTCTAGTAGACAAAAATATTTTACCATTTACCGGGTAATATGTCTTTCATTGACTTGAATGTGCCCTGGCGGCTGATAGTATGTCATGCTCACACAAATGTCTCGCTGACGGTGGCGTGTATGTTGGATCATTTAGCTCCCTTCAAAATGGTTGAGCTGAATGGTGCTGATCTATGCGTCATGTTCGTGAACGGGCGCCGTCAGTTGGGGCTGGTCATCACTTAGCTGCCTCGGCTTATTTTTAATTATTTTATTTTTATTTTTGGATTGTTGTTTTAGTACTATTTGTTGTACTCTGGACGCTTTTAACGCATACGTCTTGTTTATTTTTACATCGTTCTCACATTATTTAATTATAAATTCAAAAGTAATGATGTAACTAATATTTTTGTAAAATATAATTTAAAAAGAGTGTCCATGGAGTTTCTTGTCCGTTCTTCTCCATAGGTACCTACGCTTTGGAATGGGCAACTAGCTTCACATTTTTCTGACTGACCTACTTCTTGACAATTCAAAAGTGCCTGTAAAATGGTTTAATTGAAATAAATGCTTTGAGTTTGAGTTTGAGTTTTGAGTTTGAGTACCCACAATTTTTTTTTCGTGGTAGACTTTTTTGCCGACATTATGGGCTTCTGAAGAATTGACAAAGTTTGAGGACAGTCATTTTTGAGCGTTGTTTTTGGTATCAGTGAATTTATAATAAAATTTGAATTATCTGGTTTTAAATAGTAATAAATTAATCGGTTAAAAAACATTAGAAAAACACGCTTTTATAAATGCACGTAAAAACAAAAAAGAAACCTCATCGTGTTCAAAGTCCATTACGCGGCCTTTCTCACAAGTGCAAACACGACTATGATACGATATTCTATCATGGAATGCCAGTGCCTATCTTCCGGCTTCATCATCAGACCTTGAAAAGTAATCGTGGTCAAAGTTCATTACAAGACTTTTCTAAGATCCAAAACAGCTATAATACGATTTTCCATCATGAAGTTCCAGTTCATATCTTCCGGCTCCATCATCAGATCAGTTCGACAGTACCATATTATTGTATTGTCATCAGAACTACATACAGCTGCCAATTTTCATTACGCTACGACCCTTGGAAGATGGTTAAATTAGTTACCTTAGAGTCCATTACATAGTTAGTTACATACATCATATCTTCCGGCTCCATCATCAGATCAGTTCGACAGTACCATATTATTGTATTGTCAACAGAACTACATACAGCTGCCAATTTTCATTACTTTTTAGCTACTATTTTCATTACTTTTTTACATTATTTTTTAGCTTGCTTAGCAATGAGTTACAGTGATTTCGGTAACGGGTGTAGGTGATTTTAAGTATTTCATTATCTTTATCTGTTTTAAGTTTAGCATTCATACAATCACGATGGCGAATGCAACGCAACAATCCGGGAGTAATCCAAAGCTTAAGGATTCGTTGTCTTCTGGGTATAGTATATTCCCGCGTGTGCTTGTTAATAATTGAAGACAGGTTTTCTATCAGAGCATCCGCCGCCTCATTGGGATCCAGAGATTCACAAATGGGTAACCAATCCCTGTTTCTTATATCATCTATAACTGAGTCGTAGTTTATTTTACGAGTAGTTTGTGTTGTTTTTTTATACTTGCCTTTACTTTGCAAAAATAGGATTAGTGGATCGTGATCAGTTATAGATGACTCAACAACGACTGTCGTTGCAGCCTTATTCCTTTTGAGAAGGACGTGATCTAAGCAGTTAGACAAACGAGTGGGAAAAAGATGAGCAGGAAGAAGCCCATTTGCAGCAGCGCAGGATAAATACTCGTCAGAGTTCCCGTCATTATTACCGTCCTTAATATCTATATTTATATCACCTATCAAGACTGTAGTTTGAGAGGGTACTTTAAGAACATGATCCAAACTTTCAATGAAGTTGCTAATATCTTTAAAGGAGGGAGACCGATATAGAGCAATAATTGAAATATCGCCTATGTGGCACATTAAGCAATTGGCATCCACAACTTGTGGCTCCTGTACTTCACATTTGATTGAAGATTTAACGTAAATAGCACATCCATCATTTTGGTTGTAATTATTTTTTGTACAGTAGGAATTATAGTCGTCTAAGATTGGCAAATTCGCCAGTTTACTCAGCCAGCATTCGGATAATATTATAACATCGCACTGAAAGCCTAGAAGCTTCATCAGAACAGGAATTTCGTCAAAGTTTTTGTTTAAACTTCGTATATTAATATGTAAGATTTTTAACCCGTTGTTAGGTTGTGTAATATATTGCAAACAGGTTTGAGGTTGGCATTTAAAAGATTCAGATGTGCTCAGTGAATCTAATTCATTGTTAATAATATTTAAGTTAGCCATTGATTATAAAGGTGTAATATACGGCATAGAATTATACAGGCATTGTTATAATATTCAAAATGTGTGGTCTGGGATTCATAAACTAAATAACTGTGATAACGTACTATAGACGAAGTATTGATAATATTAATGCGCGTGTGACTGTCAGAAACTGTAGGTATACACTTGCACAAATTACTACGTTTGGAATTTAAATTGTTATTTGTTGGTGGATATGGTAGAGTATTTGTGTGAAAGTTGTGTGAAATTTGACACAGAATGAGAATAATAATAATGAAATAATAAAATGAAATGAAACCTAACCTAACTCATTCAATTAAATCATTAAATCTGATATTGAAATAAATTAGTAGCTTCTTTTTAGAAATATACGTATTTGTATGAATCACAAAAACTCTTTAGTAAAAACTTCATGGTTGGTTTTTCTTTTTAATAGACATTATTTTGACAGTTGGGAAAGAGACACGCACGAGTTCGGGAAATATATCGGTATTGTAATAGCCCACATCCCGAACGCTATACGTCCCTGGAATACACCACTTTTTGAGCAACTGTATTAAAAATATATTAAAAAAATTCCAATCAATTAACTCGAACTCAAACATTCATGACATAGGAATACAATTTCGAAATCCGAACTAGCGCGCACTGGGCTAGGTTCGCGCCAAATTCGGCTCTAAACGCTATACAATGCGTTCAAATGCGCCATCTCGCTCACACCTAGTCTGGCTTTTGTACCTGACTTGCCTTTCCTTTCTCTGTCTCGCAGTTTTCGCATACAAATTGCTATAGAAACGTTTACATTTGTTGATATATTGGTAAGTAGGTACTTATACACAGAGTTCTATGAAATGAAAAGCCAGGCTTTTGAGAGGCATGAAGTTCGCGTAAATGCACTATCCGCGCGTTGCGTTGACCGCAATTTGAGACGCGTCGTGTCATCGACTCATCGCGCCCGCCCGCCACACGTGCTTTCGCAACTAACTTTACGCGGGTCAAATTGACCCGCGTGAAGCGTGTTATTGTTTTGAATACTTTGAGCATTAGTTTTATTATTTGAAAAAAAATATTGATTGTGGTGATGTCATTCCCTATGATTTTTTAAATGGTTAATGAATATAGTATTCTTTTATCATTATGTGTTCGGAATCTGTCATCGAAAAGATACGTAAGTAAATACATTGTGTTTTCATTTTTAAATTTCTGCCAATAAATAACTCTTTACTTCACCGTAGCCAATCTTAAATTACTGTCGGTACTTCTTGGAAATAAAAACAAGTATTTTTGTCAGTTAAGAAGACAGAATAAATAAAATAGGTACCTACTCATTCGATCGTTTATTAGGTATGAATATGATATGACAAACCTATGGAGTGGCTCATGTTAAAATTATCAATTGACTTTAAAAATGTAAGTACCTAATTCATAAAATAATGCGTACGCGAAAATAACAATAAATCTATAATAAAATTTGGAGGCCATCTAGTGCATTTTGATTGAACAAATTTTGCAAGTGACAAGCAAAATGAAAAAAACGTCCGGCTAGGCGCTGTGGTTATGCGCATTCATTAGTATAGATGGCGCTTATGACAATTACGTACTGATGCTTGAAATAAGTACCTAGTACCTGGTCTTCGTATTTTAAAGGTTTTCTTACCAAAATTATAATAATGATGTTAGTACTACCTACTAACAACCATTAACATTAAGTAACAACAAGAAAATCAGCCAATCCCTCAGTTGGGCATTTTTTTATACCTTGAAAATCTGTGGGCTTGCCCTAATTTTGACCCCTCTAGGCACGCCACTGGTTGCCATTATTGATATCGAGCAAAAAAGGGGAAAAAATCGCGTTTGTTGTAGTATGTGAGCCCCCCTTAAATATTTATTTTAATTTGTCTTTAGTATTTGTTGTTATAGCGGCAACAGAAATACATAATTTGTGAAAATTTCAACTGTCTAGCTACCGCGGTTCTTGAAATACAGCCTGGTGACAGACAGACGGACGGACGGACGGACTGACGGATGGACGGACGGACAGACAGCGCAGTCTTAGTAATAGGGTTCCGTTTTAACCTTTGGGTACGGAACCCTAAAAAGGTGCTGCACACCACTTATAAACTTTGGAATTCATTTTTATCACACGAAATATGCAATGTTTGTTAACTTTCTTCTGACTGCGCGTGGACAACATTTTGATGTTCATCTGTCAGACGCGACGCCATGACACTGCGAGCTGGTTTCGCGCCCTATTGAAAAAATATTAGAAAAAAAATGGCTTTAAACTTACTTAACAACAAGAAAATCAGCCAATCCCTCAGTTGGGCATTTTTTTATACCTTGAAAATCTGTGGGCTTGCCCTAATTTTGACCCCTCTAGGCACGCCACTGGTTGCCATTATTGATATCGAGCAAAAAAGGGGAAAAAATCGCGTTTGTTGTAGTATGTGAGCCCCCCTTAAATATTTATTTTAATTTGTCTTTAGTATTTGTTGTTATAGCGGCAACAGAAATACATAATTTGTGAAAATTTCAACTGTCTAGCTACCGCGGTTCTTGAAATACAGCCTGGTGACAGACAGACGGACGGACGGACGGACTGACGGATGGACGGACGGACAGACAGCGCAGTCTTAGTAATAGGGTTCCGTTTTAACCTTTGGGTACGGAACCCTAAAAAGGTGCTGCACACCACTTATAAACTTTGGAATTCATTTTTATCACACGAAATATGCAATGTTTGTTAACTTTCTTCTGACTGCGCGTGGACAACATTTTGATGTTCATCTGTCAGACGCGACGCCATGACACTGCGAGCTGGTTTCGCGCCCTATTGAAAAAATATTAGAAAAAAAATGGCTTTAAACTTCGTTAAACTTTAGTTTATTACCGAAATAAAGTTGTTTTCGTAAATAGTAAATGTGTACGTACATTACGGAAGAGGATTTCAAAATCTTTCGTCATGCCTATTATGTGTAGTGCGTAATGTAACGAATGCAGAAGACTGTGCTTGATAGTCCCACAACAGGCCCACAACCCGACCCCGCTCTACGTGTATAGAACGAGACGGAGGCCCCGTCTCGTACCTGCAGTCGACAGGACTCAGACCACAGTCAGTAACGTAGGCGGCGCATGTTGCAGGTGCGCGAGTCGGAGTCGAGCCCGGGGCAGCGCAGCATATCGCTGCGCTACGAGGGCCGCGTGTACCACTACCGCATCAACGAGGACGCGGACGGCAAGGTGTACGTGACGTCCGAGTCCAAGTTCGGCACGCTGGCCGAGCTAGTGCACCACCACTCGCTGGTGGGCGACGGGCTCATCACGCAGCTGCTGTACCCCGCGCCTAAGCGCAACAAGCCCACCGTGTTCCCGCTGGCGCCGCCCGACCACTGGGAGATCGACCGCACCGACATCGTCATGAAGCACAAGCTGGGCGGCGGCCAGTACGGCGACGTGTACGAGGCCGCCTGGAAGCGCGGCAACATCACCGTCAGTAGATATGTATTATTTATAATATTCAATTTTAGGATTGTCCCTGCTGTGATACTGTCTCCTACAACGCATAAGAATAGGAGAGATCTATGTTCTATGTTATGGGTTAGGTTTCCGCACTTAGTCCTTCAGTGGACCATTGTGCGTGATAGGAGAGATCATTCGAATTATATTAAAGCATTTAATGATGTTTCTCACACACGTGGGGTACTTACTTAAAAAGTTTTGCGAAATAAAAAAAAAAGTTGTATGGGCAATATTTTCAAAGAACTCTCCAACAACATGTTCAATTCAATTCATCTTTACTGTGGATCATAGGAAAGTGTACATAATACAGCTGATGTTAATTTTGTGTTTTGCGAACAGCTATGTCCTGCCCTTAGGGCGTACAATAAAATGTAGGTACTAGTGAGTTTACATGCATGTCAACATATCATTACAACAAATTTTACAATACAAATTCCAAATTACATTACAAATTTTAGACCATTAAATATTTGTTGGAAAGGACTCTCTTCTTCGTCATGCCTTTCAGAGTTCTTCATGTTTAAAACGCATCATGTATCTATACAAAAACGCATCATGACCTAGGCAGATTGTATTCTAACAGTGATTTGTCGGCAAAGAAGTCTTTCACAGAGTAATAACATTTGTCCACTAACAATTAATGGATTTTCTTTTTTAATGATTTTATTTCAGTAATTGCTCATATCGGCCTTGGAATGTTATTGAAAATGTAAACATGTAAACACGTTTGAACCAATTTTTAAGACACTTTTTCCGTCCGCCTCAGACACCTCTTCTTCGGCCTGCTCGAAGGCAGCTTCTGGCAACAAAAGTTGTTTGTTTTCTTTTAATGAATAAAAAACTTTTTAACAAAAAAATAAAACGCCGAAAAAACTGAAAAGCAAAAAATAATAAACCTTTTTATTTAACCTTATTAACTAAGTTCTTAAACTAATGTAAGTATAACTAAGTAATTTTGAGTTTTCAGTTTTTTTGGCGGTTTATATTTTTTTGTTTAAAGGTTTTATTTCTCGCTTTTTAGTGGGTCTGCTTATAATCTATCTAAGTTACAATGGCATAGTGTCAACTTGCTCATCGCCTTTTACAAAATATTGCTTTTCCCGATGCAGGGACGTTAATTGTTGAGGAGTTCTCCTGGTATTCCACCATCAGCTTCATTTCACCATTCGCATTGTGATGTGCATAAATTGCTTAGCAACCATATTAAAGTAATCGAATCGCAACCCGTGAAATATATCATTGAGTAGTTCCGATGGCCATCTGTGGTCTTCAGCATCAGCTCCACTTTACCAAATGATGATTTCCGAGAGAAAATGCTCAAGTTACTTTAAAAAATACCCAAATCGCTATAAGTTTGCCTATAAAATTTGAGGATTTCCCTCGATTTCTATGGGATCCCCTCATCAGCTTCCAACTTGATAACAATGCAATGGACCACCTCGAGAGTATACCCTTTCAAACGAAAAAAGAAGGATCAAAATCGGATTACTCTGTAAAAAGTTATGCGTGGTCATACATAAAAAAATATATACGCGTCGACTTGAGAATCTCCTCCGTTTTTTCGTTGGTTACAAAGATGTAACAGTTTGCCAAATCAGGGCTGTAAGAAGGGTTCAATAGTCGGTGTCCTATCAAACAATGTGGGTGTTAGGCGACATTTGAAATCGAAAAAATCATCGCACGATACTGTTCGCGACGACCCGCGGCGGTCTTGACGCAGAACGTCGCAAAATGTCAACGTGAACAATTTGATCACTTTCGCAAAACGTCATTTTCGCACAGCGTCATTTTCTCAAAACGTCATTTTCTCACAATGTCAATCTCGCAAAACGTCATTTTCGCTGAATGTCATTCAAGCCATCTTTTTCTTAGTTGAGAGTTAAGGACGCTATCACATTTTAAACTCGCTCAAGTTTAGGTATTTGAAGCGCCACACAACAACATTACGCGCACGCACACATTGAACCCATTGTCCGCTCGATTTTATACGTAACTATAACTAATCATGGTACTTGAAGGTATAATTTATTTTTATTTTACTTGTATTTATTGAGTAAAGTTAGTTGTTAGTTCGCAATCGAATTTGGTAACTGTTATTAGTACTTGCTATGTGTGATAATCATGTTTTTAGTATTGTTGAAGTTCATCAGTCATTATCATTACGTACATTATGTAGGTGCCGAGGGGCCCGTGGCTAAATAATAACAGCCACACAGGTCGATAGATCAGGTTAAGCTACGCTTGCCGCGGTTGGTCTGTGGATGGGTGACCATCTTTACATCTCTCTTTATTATTTTACATACTGTGACCCCTCCGTGCCTCGGAAAGCACGTTAAGCCGTTGGTCCCGGCTGCCATTCGTGGATCTTTGACAGTCATTACGGGTAGTCAAAAGCCCGAAAGACTAACAACCAGTCTTATCAAGGGGTATCGTAATTGTATATCGTATCCAGTAATTGGGTTGTGGAGGTCAGATAGGCAGTCGCTCCATGTAAAATATTTAAAATATTAGTATTACAATAATGTTTAAAATATTAATATTACATTGTAAAATATTTGTATTACAAGGAAAATCTACGTTTATCCTCCAGTCCGCTGTTAGTTTGAAAAGATGTAAGTACTTTTAAATATTATTGAGTAGTTCCGGTGGCCATCTGTGCTCTTCATCATCAGTTTCACTTCACTAAACGGTGCTTTTCAAATCTACGAGTTACTTTAAAATATATCCAAATTGCTGTAGGTGCCTAAAAGTCCTTTCAAACAAAAATTTTTAGAAATCGGTCGAGCCGTCTTCGTGTAATCGGGGAACATACATAAAAAAAAAGATGCCGACGAACTGAGAACCTCCTCCCGTTTTTGAAGTCGGCTGAAAATCAAAAGTCATTTATTCAAATTAGGCTGAGAATCAGCACTTTCCGAACGTCAAAATTACAAAAGACAGTCCCCCAAACCGCCCGCCCTTTACGACTTCCTAGTGCTTTCGCTGGGGAGAAGAAATGGCGCAACTGTCTGTTCATTTAGAAAATACTTGATTACAAGGTATGCAAAGTAATTAACATTACAAGACACAGAACATTAAATTAAATTATTTGCCAAATATCAGCTAGCCACGCAAATACAACAAATACAATAAAAACTATACGTAAAATAGTGAAGAAACAAATTTAACCGTTATTTTGACATTGTGACGTTACTTTGGCTGTTACTATTGATGAAGAAATTGGGCGTAAGTCGATTTATCACAAAATAAAAATCAGCCACCTCGAATAAAAAATTGGATGGTATATTCGTAAACACCACCCTAAACACCTCCACAATCGATACCAATGTCGATTTTTATTTAAAAAACTTTTTTAAAAAGAAAAATAACCGACTCCAAAAAAAAAAACTACAAAGTGAAAAATAACTTTAATTTCGGAAGTCGGTGTCGTTAGTTCCGCATTTTCGTTTATTGACACCGACTTTTTCTGTTTGTAGTTTCTTTTTTGGAAGTCGTTTGGATTTTTTTTTTTTCACTTTTTAGTTGTACCCACCTACCCCACACAACATCATATAACACTGCTTACTAAGTGAATATCAGTGACGGGAAGTTATTGAACACATCTGCGTACCCCTTTAGAGGGCACAGGCATAATGTTATGATGTGAAATCAGAAATCAGAAATATTTTATTTGTGACACATAGGTAGGTACAGTGTGATTGCGTAAACAATGCATAGATATGCGATAGCAGCAATCGCGGTTGATTTGCTGGCATTTATTGAAGAGTTCCGTTGGCTGTCTCCGAAACTCATCATCAGATCTTTACGCAATTTAAATGGGACCACATTTCGAAATAAACCTCTTTCGAACAAAAAAAGAATTATGCAAATCCGTCTCGGAGTTATGCCCGAACATACAACCTCCTCCTTTTTAGAAGTCGGTTAAAAATACACTCGCCATCTTGAATAAAAAAAAATGAATGTCATATTCGTAATCACCACCCCAAAATCGACTATAGTACGATATCTAAAAAAAAATTTTTCCGTCAGTTTTATTTGATCATAATTTAATAACTTAGATACAATCTTTATCCGTCATCTACATCCATTAAACAAAAACATATAAATAAGTATTTATTTCTAAAACAAATTCCAAAAATCGTACCTAATTTTATTTCGGTTCGAAAAAGTATCAACTTCGTATTGTGGAGTACACAAAACGGAACTCACTTTTTAACGTAATTATTTTTTACGAAAAAGCAATACAGACGTGCTTTCACGAGCGCCTCTGAGCGCGGAATGATCAACCGCGAGTGCCCGCGGGTATAAAATGTATGGAGAAATTTGAGAACGTTTCTTATTTTTCTCATAAATGAAAAAGTTATTTATTTATCTACAAAATATTTAGCTTGTCTATAAAGGACTATATAAGCAACGATATCTTCTTATTTTTAAGTTAAAATATGCAGTGGATTTGGCTGTATTGGGCCCTATTCAGACCCCTTCTTATTAATTTTTTTGCGATTATTGTGATGGTAAAAACGTATTTGTGTGAAAATTTTGTATGGGGCTATGTAATGATTTTGGGGCCAATCTGGAGATGAATATATTATCTTTAATTTGAAACCAAGATATCCTCGCAGTTGTGACTCCAATTCGTTAAAATGGTACCTGAAAAACACTGTTATTCGTGGAAAAATGTGATAGCGTCCTTAATACTAACACTGCTGAATCGGTTAAGTAGTTTATTAATAAAAATATACAAAAATTCATCAATCAAATTTTTTACCGACTTCAAAAAAAGGAGGTTATCAATTCGACACGTGTGTATGTAATATTATTGGAATTGCTTTATATTCACATATGACAATCTATTAGGGCTTCCAAACAAATATACAAAATTTTATAGACATATGTGTGTATGTTTGTCCACGCATATCTCCGTAACTATTAATCGGATCGTGACGATTTTTTTTATTGGCTTACATTTATTTCAACTTAGGGAACAGTGCAAGTTTCATCAAAATCGATTCAGTAATTTTCAAGATATGGACTAAGACGTGAAAGTGTGAGGGCCTGGCATATTGATACGAGCTACGGGTGTAGTGTCAAAGGGAAAACATCTCAAAACCTTGGTCAAATTCTAGTGCAACAACTAAAAATTACGAAATAAAAAGTAATTTAAAAAAATTAAACCGACTTCAAAAGGAAATTAACTCAAAATTATGAAATAATTTTTATTTCTGAAGTCTGTGGCAAAAAACTAAAACTAAAATACAGATCCCAAGACACCGACTTCCGGAATAAAAATTAATTCATAATTTTGAGTTAAGTACTTAATTTCTTTTTGAAGTCGGTTTAATTTTTTTAAATTACTTTTTATTACATACTATATATTATGTACTCAAAATCATCTATCATGTATGTAATTGGTTATTAAATGATGTGAGAATTTGTCATTTAATGATAAAACCAACTCTAAATTAACTCTTAGAATAACGTAATACCAAACATAGGTGTTCTTGATAAGTATAATAAATGAGAGTAGTAAAAATATAAAAGATTACAATAATATTAAGTATTGTTTGGTTTTTATTATTATAAATATATAATATTAATGGCGGTTGATATTAATTTAATTTAAAAAAAAAAAAACGAAACGACTAAACACTAGTCTTTAATCAGTTTTAAAAACTAATACAATAATTAGACTTAAAAATAATACTTCCTGATTACAATAACCAATTTACACAATATTAGAAAATGATGTTAACACGACGACGGCTGGAGACGGAAAGGGGCGAGTTCGGTGTGGATGTCGCGACGCCCCCGTCAGGGGGCGTGGCGAGCGGTGCCGGGGCTTCGCCCCCCGGCCGCGGAGGCCATGCGGTGACCTGCCAATACAGGCCCCTCCCTCGATTGGCTTCATCGGCCTGCGGCATTGTTGGGCGCACGTATATTGCGCGCGCCCATGTGAGTGATTGCATGTTGTTTTTCTGTAGGCGCGCCACGACGCTGTCTCACAGCGCCGCTTTCTTCACGACACCTCGGCGGTCTGTCCCCGCCAGGTGAGACCCCCAGTTACCTGGGGGAGGCCCGGCGGGGGACGACCAGCGACGGAGGTGCCGACTCGACGCTCCTACAGAATTGGGTGGTATTGCTCCCGCCCGCCCCGCTTCCAGAGCTAGCCGTCCACGGTCCGGGCTAAGGAGCGTCATGTATGTGTGAGCGGTATTGTATTGTGTGACACCGCCCAGTGTCAACGCGTACCGCGGCCCGCGCTGCGCATACGCGTGTGAGTTTAGGCGTCTGTGTAGTAGTGAG
Organism: Oligia fasciuncula; assembly: GCA_963082905.1. NCBI lineage: Eukaryota > Metazoa > Arthropoda > Insecta > Lepidoptera > Noctuidae > Oligia > Oligia fasciuncula. The sequence goes on from OY720386.1 coordinate 419,999, forward strand.
TGGCTGAGTTCGCCGCGTAACGTGTCTATATTAACTTAGCACACGCCACGCGACGAATGTGTGTAATGTGTGTGGAGTGCTGTTTGGGTCGAGTGAGCCGCGTGTAACCAGGGTACGTAGTGGGTACGGCTGGGTACGGCTCACTCGAGGCGTCAAATCCGGTGGTGGATGGGGTCATCGTCCGCTACCAGGTCGCGGGGTAGGGGTCTCGCGTCGGGGGGGCGCGCGTGCCAGGGCGCAATGTCCTGCACATGCGGGCAAGCGGATGCGTCGGCACGCGCGAACATTCCCTTCGCGAGGCGCCGCACAAACTGGTCCAGGCTCTCAATCCCGAGGTCCCGTTCCAGGACATCGTTCCTCACGAAGCGAGGAGCGTCCATGATAGTCCGCAGCGCCAGATGTTGCTGCGCGCGGAGCTGCGTTCGGCTCGACTCGCTCGTGAGGGCGAACCAGGCCGGGGCGGCGTACGTCAAGATTGGGCGCACGTACAGCTTGTACACGCCCAACTTGACGCGCGCCGGTATTCGGGACGAGAGCACCGGTTTAAGTAGGTTGCGGGCGACCCTACCTTTAGCGGCGACCGAGCGGACGTGTGGCCCCATCGTGAGCCGACGATCGATGGTGACCCCTAGGTACTTCACCCAGGGCGACCACGCGATGTCGGCTCCTTGCAGCTTCAAGGGTGGTGGGAGGGGCACAAGGCCGGTGACCATGGCCTGCGTCTTACCCACGTTAACCGAAAGCCGCCACCTGGACAGCCATTCGGGCAGCAAGTCGAGCGCGCGCTGCATCTTGACCGCCGCGTACTTCGCATTAAGCGATGTAGTGATGTACGCGGCGTCGTCGGCGTACAGCGCGAGCATGGCGTCCGAGGTAGTGGGGATGTCGTCGGTGTAACGTGAGTAACACGCCGGCGACACGCAGCTGCCCTGCGGCACACCCGCGAGCACCGGGCGGGCGCTGGAGAGCGCCCCGTCGACCACCACCCTAAAGGTCCTGTTGGCAAGGAAAGTAGAGACCACCATGACGACGCGACGGGGCGCGCCTGAGATGGCCAACTTGTAGATCAGGCCGTCATGCCATACACGGTCGAAGGCCTTCTCCATGTCGAGGAATACTGCCACCGAGTACTCCTTCTTGTTGTGCGCGGCTGCGAGGTGGTGCAGTACCCTCGACAGCTGGAGCGTCGTGCTGTGCTCCGCCCGAAACCCAAACTGCTCCGGGCGCGGCGTGATATGTGGCTGGAGATGTCGCAGCAGGAGTGCTTCGAACACCTTGGAGACTGTCGGCAACAACGTGATTGGCCGATAGCTCTCCGGCTTCAGGATATCTTTTCCCGCCTTGGGCAGCATAATGACGCGCCCCTCCTTCCACGAGGCGGGAAAGGCCCCCGTGCGCAGTATCCCCGTGAACAGGCGCGCCAGCGCCGCTACCATACGGTACGGCAGGTGGCGCAGCACTGTGTTGGTGATACCGTCAGCACCGGGGGCCTTCCTCGGCTTCGTCCTTAGGATGGCGCGTCTGACTGCGCCCGGCGAGAAAAAGATAGCATCTTCATCGGGAGCTATCGGCGTTGCGAAATAGTCCCCCAGGTGTTTCTCGACTGCTGCGACATGGTCGGTGTCGCTGGTCGGGTTCGGGCGAAACTGACGCTCCAGGTGCTCGGCGAAGACCTCCGCCCGGTCCTCTGCTACATACTTTAGTGCCCCGTCGCTGTTGCGCAGTGGACGCACCGGAGCTGGGGTGTTCGTCAGCTGGCCGCAGAGCTTGTGCAGCGACGGCCAGCTGTCCGCCGTGGCGTCTATCCTGTCCTCCCAGCTCGCGGTGGTCAGCGCCTGTAACTCGGCCTTAACCTTCTCCGCGAGACGGTTCAACTCTCTTTTGAGCGTCGGACATCTTGATTGTTGCCACTGCTTGCGAATGCGCCTCTTCACGGCGATCATCGAGCTAATGTGCGCCGGCAGGGGCGGCAGTAGCCCTCTCCCCTGCGGCTGCGTGCTAGTCGCCGCTTCTAAGGCGCTCTGTATGCAAGCAGTGACATCGTCCGCGGTCTTGTCGACGTCCGCGGAGGTAGCGATAGGCCGAGTCGGCGTGGTGGTCTCTACTTTCTCCACGAACTTTTTCCAGTCCGTGGACCGACGTGGCGCTATGGGCTTCAGTCGGGTCGGCATTCCCGATAAGACGACGAGTACAGGTTGGTGGTCCGACTGTAACTCGTCGTCTATCACTTGTTGAGTGATCTGGCAGCTTAGCCCCCGGTGGACTACGATGTCCAGCACGTCCGGCATGTATCGCACGGCGTCCGGGTAGTGCGTCGGCGTCTCTGGGCCGGACACCGTATAGCCGAGGGCTTCCGAGTCCGCGAAGAGCCGTCTCCCCTCGGTATTCATGGTGTAGGAGTTCCACGCCGGGTGCTTGCAGTTCAAGTCGCCGGCGAGGATGGTGGCGCGTGTGGTGCCTACAAGCAGGGCCCGCAGCTCGGTAAGGTCCAAGGGAGCCGCGGGCGGCTTGTAGCAGGCGTAGATGTTGATATCCTCGCCGGCTACGTGTAGCTGCACACCCAGGGCGTAGAAGCTCCTGAGCGACGGCAAGGGGAGTTCCTGATGGACGACTCTTCGCCTCACAAGTACCGCCAGACCACGGTACCGGGTGTTTGTGTCGGCCGACCTTTCATCCTTCCTATATAAGTGGTACCCTGGGACCCTGACCCTATCTTCGGGCCCTAGTAGGGTCTCACTTATAAGCGCCACGTCGATGTCCTGTTCCCTCAGGAGATGGCGGAGGGGGGCGACCTTTCCTCTAAGGCCGCGGGCGTTCCAGTGAATCACCCTCAATGGCCTAGCCATGGTACAAGGTGAGCAACATGGCCAGGCCATCAAGGATGACCGTCTCTACATCTTGACCCTGCCTGATAGCCTTGATCAAGTCCATCAAGAGCTTGATGGCGCAGGTCGTGAATTCCTTCGGGGTCTCGGTCTTGGCATCTTTGTTTATGTTAGCGCCAGAGGCGCCGCGGCTCGCCTTCTGAGCGAACTGTTTAGATTTAAGTTCCGCGATTTGCCGCGGCGCTGCACTGGCGCTAGTTGTCGCGTCCGTGCTTTTCACGACCTGCGCCTCGATTGAGGCAGGGTCGGCCTTGGAAATTTCTTCCTGGGTCGCCGGAGGGGGGGGTTGGGACTCCTTCTTCTTCCCCTTCCCTTTACCCCCGCGCCTCTTCTTCCTCCGCGTCGAGGAGGGGGCTTGGCCTTTGTCAGTGGGCCCGTTGGCCGCCGCCATTAGCGTGGCGCTCTGGGCCTCTTGCTCCACCATTTGCGGCCTTTCGGTGGCCGCTGGGGGCCGGCGCGCGGTGGTGGGCGAGTACTGGCCGCGCTCTGCTTTTATAGGCACCGCCGCACGGTAGTTTGAAAATAACGTTTTGATGCTAATACGGCCTCTCCTGACGTGTGGTTGTCCTCAGCCACATTGTCCAGATGATGGTCCTTGTTCGCTGCAGTCACGGTCTTCGGCAAGTGGACTCGGGCGACGCGAAGGGCTCATGTCTTCACTGGCTGCATCGGTAATTGATGGACCCTGGTGTGTGTCTGCATCTCCACGACTTGGATGATCTTCGCAGCTAGTTGCACTGGTGGATGGTGCTGCGAGACTATCCTCTTCAGCTGAAAATGAGAGTAGGACACTTATTAGTAATATCCTTATTACTTAATCCAAACACGTGTATGTTGTAATTAAATACAACACACCTAGACGGAGGCACCCAGTTAGCACGTCTTGGCAGAGACGCATCTCAATGCCTTTATAAATAAACTGAGACGGAGGCACACAGTTAGCACGTCTCTTTCGGCAGAATTACACTTTAACTCAATGCCCTTACAAACAGACGGAGGCACACAGTTAGCACGTCTTGGCGCGGCAGAGCCATTGCTCAATGCCCTTACAAACAGACAGAGGCACACAGTTAGCATGTCTTGGCGCGGCAGAGCCATTGCTCAATGCCCTTACAAACAGACAGAGGCACACAGTTAGCATGTCTTGGCGCGGCAGAGCCATTGCTCAATGCCCTTACAAACAGACAGAGGCACACAGTTAGCATGTCTTGGCGCGGCAGAGCCATCGCTCAATGCCCTTACAACCACTATGCATGTACAGTTGTACACATGACTTTTCAGTTCATGTAATCAAACTCATTTGATACAATTTAGATAGAAAAGTAAATACAAAAGTCTACTTACTATCAAAAAACGTGGCACACGACTCGGGGGTCCACTCTCCTCGCCAAGCAACCATGTGCTCGGCGGCAGCCTGAGTAACTTTGCCATACGAACCAGTTAGTAGCTGTAGTTCGTATCGATCGTGGGGAAGGATTTTCGCAACACGATATGGCCCTCGCATCCCCGAGTCCAGCTTGCCTGTAATTTGAGAGGTTTTTATTACAAACACATTGTCATCTAGGTTGAATTTACGCTTGACCTTTCGATTCTTGTTAACGTATTCGTCCTGTTTACACCTATTTTCGTCAAGTAGTTCGCTGGCACGCTGTCTTTGTAACTCTCTTAATCCCTCGCGATTCGGTCGCACGTCATCCACAGCGACATCGCGGATAAGGGATCTTATGACTGGCGTGACTGCTTCAACACCAATAAGCAATTGTAAAGGTGAGATCTGAGTGGTCTTGTGTTTAGTGCAGTTGACAACAAGCTGCATTTTCCACAATGAATCGGACCATGTACTCTCTGGCTTAGACGCCTCTATGCGTAACATATTGAGCAAAGTACGGCAGTAGCGCTCGACCTGACCGTTTTCACAATGCATTTCAGGTGTTACAAAATGAATTTCGCTACCCATTTCAGTAACCCAGCCCTGAAAACTATTACTCTCAAACATTCGTCCTCTATCACACACAATAAGTTTAGGCGTGCCAAATAGAGAAATGGCGTTTGAAAACATCTGTTTTAATTCGCTAGAATCTTGCCTTTTTATGGCATAAAACAAACAATATTTAGAGTAGGCGTCTACCATGAGTAATACGTATTTTTTATCATTTGAAATAGGTAGTGGACCTAATACGTCCATGTGGACCGTGTTAAAAGGGGTATCTGGCTTATGCCATGATGAAATCGGGTAATGAGGAGCCCTAGGAACTTTCTTGGATGAAAGACAAATCAAACAATGACCCACGTATTTCCTTACAAAGGCATAGACCCCTGGGAACCAAAAATGACGCAGAATTAAATCAATGGTCTTATCGGCACATATATGTTCATGCTGGTCATGAAAAATTCTTAGGAGACTTAACCGGTGTCCTTTGGGTATGAAGCATAGTAGCTTTGGATCTTGACCCGTGGGGGTGTATTTATAATACAGCAAATCGTTACGGACAACATACCGGGAAGAGTCTAGCTCGTTATTGTTGACTTTGTCAATCAGTGTACGAGTTTCCTCATCCGCCGATTGAGCAATCTGTGCCCAGTTTTTCGGCCTAGTTATTTGCAGGACATCAACAGGATTTCTACTTAGATAGTCCGCGTGCTGCATCATAACGCCCTTTCTATATTCTATCGTAAAATTAAAATCCTGCATGTATATCCACCAACGCGCGACGCGTGGTAAAAGATCCTTCTTACGTTCCGTCAGTTTAAGCGCGTTACAGTCCGTCACAATTTTAAACGAGATGCCCAATAAATAGTGGCGAAAGTGTTGTAAAGCTTTAATAATTGCGAGCGTCTCAAGCTCATAAGAATGGTATCGCGGTTCGGCTCCTTGCGTAGTTTTACTAAAGTACGCCACTACCCGTCGTTTACCATTCTCATGCACCTGAATAAGAACTGCACCGTAACCGATAGAGCTCGCGTCCGTATGCAACTCGGTTGGTAATAACGGGTCAAAAATGGCAAGCACAGGTTCATTCGTAAGACAATGGATTAGGTATTTACGCGAGTTTTCTTGTTCTTCGCCCCAGTGAAATTTAACGTTACGCCGTGTTAAACTAGCAATGGGCGCTGTCTTAGATGCATAGCCAGGTATATAGCGACGAAAATACGCTGCCAAACCGAGTAGCTGTCGAACCTGTTTTACATTCGTGGGCACAGGGGAGTCGATTAAAACCTTAATTTTTTGTTCGCTCGGTCTAACCTGACCCTCAGAGATCGTTCGACCTAAATACTCAACCTCTGTGGCCACAAATGTACTTTTCTTTAGGTTAATAGAAAACCCCGCAGAAGTTAGTGTTTTTAATACCTCGCGTACGTTTTCGATTGCTTCATCGATAGATGATGACAATAACAACACGTCATCGATAAAAATGAGGACTTTACCAGACTCTATTTGTGATTTAAGCGTATTTGTGATTATTCGTTGATACACGACCGGCGCGTTCGCTAGACCAAACGGCATTTTCAAAAATTCGAAATGCCCTTCTGGGGTCACGAAGGCAGTCTTCGCTACAGAGTCGCTATCCAACCTAATTTGGTAGAAGCCTGTCGCCATGTCTAAACAGCTGAAGAACTTGCTCTTACCAAGGCGATCAATATGATCTTCTATCAAGGGTAATGGATAGCGATCTTTCACGGTAACCGCGTTTAACGCGCGGTAATCAACGCACATGCGATCTTTGCCGTCTTTTTTCTTGACAAGAATAATCGGACTTGCGTATGGTGAGTTGGACTCGCGGATTATTTTCTTGTCTAACAAGTCTTTTACGATATCACGCACTTTCAATTTTTCGTCGAATGAAAGTCTGTACGGCCTATAACAAATCGGTGTTTCACTCGTCAACTCAATGCGCATATTACCAGTTGTGACTGTTGATAAAGCAGTCCCAATAATAAAGAATTCCTTAAACTGATTTACGACTGACATTAATTTTTCACGATCGCTACCTTCAAGCGGCGTGTTAACTGAAAACTGATTACCTGAGTTGATGAGTAATACATTTTGACCGACCGAACTAGGAATTCGAGTAATACGTTGCTCATTATTTGCGCGAATGTACGTTACCCCATCGCGGTTCAAAACATCTGTGCCTATTAGTACTGGCACGTTTAAACATTTCAAGGGAACAACAAAGAGATCTACCTCTAATGAAATTTCGCTAAATTCTATAACTAATGTTACGCGACTATTACACTCAATATTTTGATCACCTATACCACGTAATACTTGATATGTGGGTAGTCGGGTACACTTAAAATATTTTAGCACCGATTCAGAAATAAGTGAAACGCGTGATCCGCTGTCTATCAGCACGTCTGTAGGTATACCCTGTATTACGGCCGTTGTGACGTCACTGTCTGTCGACTCGCCTTTCAACTCGAAACAAAAATTAACGTTGCTTTTATTACGCGTTTCAGATCTTTGTTTAGCGAAACAGACAGAGGCGTCGTGACCTGGCTTTTTACAGAATGAACACGGCCCGTTCGGTTTCTTATTAACTGTTTCCGTCGATTCGTCGGGTTTAACAGTTTTCGATTGTTTAGGGCACACGCGCTGCACATGACCCACACTACCGCAAGAAAAACACGATGTATCGCGATTTTTATTATGTGGACGTTTTCGAAAGTTTCGGTCAGACTGTTTACTTTGAGAAGATTTCACCGAGGTTACCGATGAGTTAGGATTCGGTTTGGTATAAATAGAAAAGAATTCAACAAGATCTTTGGTCGTTAAATGAGCGTTAGTTGCAGCTGCACGTACTTGTGCGTCAGTTACACCACGTATGACAATCGCGACCGTTAAGTCATCGCTTAACCCTTTAACAATATTTAGTCTCAGGACGGAGCGCCTAGCATATTATTCTGCGTACGTGGAGTATTTGTCGGAATTAGTACACATGACGTCAAACAATATATTTGCAACATCGATTCTTCGTGAGCAAAGTGGTTTAAATTCGATCTTAAAGTTAGACCAGGTACGATCGTTTGTGACCCAGTCATTTAACCAACTACGAGCATCTCCCTTCAGGCAGTTAGCAATCCGGGATAAACACTCGTTGTCATCCCATCTATTGATTTCACGCGCCCTTTCAACCTCTTCACACCAAGAATCGATATCATGTATGCTGGGATCAAAGTTTGAAATATAATAATGGTTGGATCTGACCTTGGTTAACGCACTCAACGCTCCAATGAGGCGATCTGTAGCATCCAGTGACGTCGAGGTACTTGCAAGCGATTCTCCAACAATGCTGGTGTTCGACTCGGGCACTGCTGGTTGTGGCTCCTGCGGCAAAGACGCGATGATCTGCCCAGGTGCCATAACAGCGCGTGCATCCGGAGTCGTTGTCGCCGACACGGTAGTAGTTGCGGGTAGGCTGGTATTCTCTAGCGCGGTCAGGCGCGCCAGAATAGTTCCAAGAGTTTCTTGGAGGCTAATTGCATCACTGTTTTGATCACGCCTAGTTCTACCTCTATTACGAGTAGTAGCTCGTTCGGACATGATTTCAAAAACTTTTCGCACAGCACAGATAGATAAGATAGGCAATGGAGCCTATCCCACTTCTGATAATGGCGGTTGATATTAATTTAATTTAAAAAAAAATAAACGAAACGACTAAACACTAGTCTTTAATCAGTTTTAAAAACAAATACAATAATTAGACTTAAAAATAATACTTCCTGATTACAATAACCAATTTACACAATATTAGAAAATGATGTTAACACGACGACGGCTGGAGACGGAAAGGGGCGAGTACTGGCCGCGCTCTGCTTTTATAGGCACCGCCGCACGGTAGTTTGAAAATAACGTTTTGATGCTAATAATATAATAATAATTTATTGGCATAAAAATGTGTAGGTACAAACAAAGTGAAGCCCTGACTCCTGTGCTAGGTAACAACAAATGTGTAGGTACAAACAAAGTGAAGCCCTGACTCCTGCGCTAGGTAACAACAAATGTGTAGGTACAAACAAAGTGAAGCCCTGACTCCTGCGCTAGGTAACACCTGTGTTACAGGAGCCAGTGTCTTCTCCCAATCAGTAGGTTCTGGATTTTATGCAATTTACATCGTTTGAATAAAGACGATAAACAAAAATAATAATTAAAATAGATAAATAGTAGTTACATTATTAAAGCTGCTAATTTTTAAATATAATATATGATTAAAATAGTTATTAAATACATGACAAAAAGAGAATAAAAATTATAATAATAATTGGTTTAATATAACGTCTTATAACCACTCACGTGACATCCTGATGACGTAACCTTGGGACGCGGGACACGTGAGTGGTTAACATGTGTTTGTGTTCGAGTGTGAAGAGTAGAGAGGGTGTTTAATGTGTTGATATGTGGAGTATGGTGGTGTGTGAATGGAGGTCACAGTATGATAAATGCCTCTAAAAACGGACATCCCTTTTTTATTTTATTAATCGAAAGTATGAACTATTTTGAATGCGAGAGTAGAACTCCCGGATCTTAAATATACTTCAAAACAGAGTTATAATATTTATTAGATTTTTTTGGATTTCCAGAAAAACGCAAAAATAAACGTTGTGATGAAAATATTTGAACATTTGTTTTTGAAGTTTATCGACATTATATACAAGGTATTATATAGGCGAAACAGAAAAGATTTCCCTATAATAGAAAAATAAATATGCCTGATTTTATCTTTATTCCTTTTTATTTTTTCCCTCGGACATCTTTTGTCAGTAGCACCTAATATTTATCTTAGAATATTCTTCAGATCTGTTTTTGTACAGTTAATAACTGTAAAAAAAATCTGATGCAAATCTATCAGGAAATCGAAGATTTGATGATTCTATGGTTTTCAAATTTTTCTCTGATAATAGGGTTGTCACTCTCAGAACACAGAAAATACAATAAATAATTTCTGTTGAGACTATAAACTGACGAAGACGGACCCCTTCCCTATACCGCATTTACCCCTTCATCAAAAAAATATAAATTACGTAAATGTAGGTATATTTTTTTTTTATATCAAACGGTTTTATATGACAATACATTAAACGAACAAATATACATGTAACAACAGATTAAACACAGGGTTTTATTCAATGAAATTCAAACAACCTTAGTAAATTATTTTAATTAGATATCTATAGAAATCACAGCAACATAAATTGAACTTAAATCTATTATAATTTAATTACACGAAAAAACAAATTATTAATCACTATAAAAAATATTGAACTACCATCATTTTATTACTTTAATTACATTATCAAATACAATATAGATCAACAGATTAGGTATAAGTACTTAACAGGTTTAATTCGATGTGGTGATTGACAGAGCTTCGGCCTGGTCAGTTGTCCTCGTGAAAAGTGAGCGAGAATGAGACGTGCAGGCTTATTTATGCACCTTTTCCCGCAATGGCGTCTTGGAGTGCGTGGAGGGGCTTGACAGGTGGCGAGGGCACGCAGACAGTGTTGCCAGCGTCTTAGCGGGCCAGTATAGATGTAACAGCTCGGCCGTCCTGAAACAAAGTGTCCACACGATGTGCATTAGTTAACTTTCCAATAGATCTATAAGATCTTCAGTTTCTAATTGACTGTCAGCGTCATCACTATCAGAACCAACAACAGCTACATACGGCCTCAAAGAATCTACAGCCACCACTGTACTAAACTTCTTGTACCCTCTAAATCCTTTTACGCTATGTATCATATACCGGTCGTGACCAAGCGACTTAGTTATACTATACGGCCCGGCATACGTAGCATCAAGCTTCGTATTTACTCCAGACTGACCACAGCCTTTCGGATTACGCCATAGGACCAAGTCCCCTTTCTTGTAGATACGACCCTCTTTACGTTTCTTATCAAATTGACGTTTCATTAATTGTTGTTTACGTTTAATGTTAGCAGTGGCTTTTGCTCTTCTATTGTCTATATTTAAATTGTTTTCGCCATTTTCCAAATTTGATACTTTACTGTTATGTTTGAACATTAAATTAAAGGGGGCTTGGCCTGTGGTTTCATGGAGAGTGTTATTAACACCAAAAACTACATCAGGCAGGCAACAATCCCAGTTACTTTCCTCACTGCTAGTTCTTAAACCATTTAAAATTGTTCTATTGACCCTTTCAACCTGACCGTTAGCTCTTGGTGTTGCAACTGATGTCAGCACATGTTTTATAAGGTGTTTAACTGCAAAGTCTTTAAAATAGCGGCTACAAAACGCAAGACCACGATCGGACACTATGGTGGAAGGGAAACCAAATAATGAAAGTACATCATGTAAAATATGAATAGTTTCAGCTGAACTTAAAGTGCGTGTTGCTCTGGCAATAACAAATTTTGAGAAGGAGCACGTAATTACTAAAATATATTGATTGTGTTTACTAGACTTCGGAAAAGGTCCTAAGTGGTCAATATGTAGAGTATCCATTGGCACCTCAGGTTTTGGGATAGGATTTAATTTTCCTTCCAGTTTTCCATAATGTCCTTTCCGAAAAGCGCAATCCAGACACGAAGTAACATATTTTTTTATAAACTTTGTCATTTTAGAGAACCAAAATTTTTCTTTTATAGCGCTATCGCATTTCTTTAATCCGCTATGCCCCATATTATCGTGATATTTTTGCAAAAGCTTCCAACGAGCATTACAAGGGACTAACAAACGATCCCCATATAAAGTTTTCTTATACAAACGTTCATTACTAATTTTGTAATTGTTCAATATGTCTGGATTGGCATTAGGCCCACGCAACTGGTTAATAATGTTACATAACTTAGGATCCTGCATTTGAACGGTAAGAAACCAATCATCAGTAGACAGAGCATAAACGTGGGAATCTACTGGGTTACGGCTCAGCGCATCAACGTGTCTCATTTTATCTCCAGCCCTATATTCTATTTCTAAATCGAACTCTTGAATTTGCAGCCACCAGCGTGCAATTCTCGGAACTAAATCTTTTTTGACAAATGTGTGACGAATAGCAACACAATCGGTTAATATTTTTACCCGAATACCTAACAAATACACTTTAAACCTTTTTAATGACTCAACAACTGCTAGTGTCTCCAATTCGTAACTGTGATAATTCTGTTCTTCACGGGTAGTTGTGCGACTAAAGTACATTACAGGTTTTAGAGAGTTATCTACTTGACGTTGAAGCAAAATTCCTGCAACACCGAACTTACTTGCATCCGTATGGAGTTCTGTGTGCAAATCTCTATCATAGACTGCTAAAACTGGCTGCGAGACTAAACTAGACTTAAGATCTTTAAAAGCTTGATCTTGGGCTTCTCCCCATGACCAGGTCATACTTTTCTTTGTAAGGTCTGTAAGGGGTTTGGCGATAAGGGAAAAATTACGTATAAACTTTCTAAAGAATGAACAAAGACCAACGAATTGCCTGACTTGGTGTACATTAGATGGGGTAGGAAAATCACGCACAGCTTTTATTTTATGATCACCTGGCTTAATGCCATCCTTACAAACGTAATGACCGAGATAATTTAATTCAGTTTGAAGAAAAGAACACTTTTTCATGTTAAGTTTAAGATTGGCCTCACGTAATACTTTCAGGAGAAGTTCTAGTAGCTCTAAACCTCGTGGAATGTCACTGCTTGGTATTAAAATATCATCCATGAATGCCAGAATATGATCACCATCACCCATTTTATTAACTTTATGAATAATTTTATTCATCAAACGTTGAAAAACTGCGGGTGAATTGGCTAAACCGAACGGAACCCGACAATATTCATATTGCCCGTCCGGTGTAATGAAGGCAGTTTTGTGAATCGAATTTTCAGAAACAGGTAATTGATGATATGATTGTGACAAATCTAGGCTAGTGTAGAAGTTTTTCCCTGCCAATTTAGAAATTTCATCATCGATTATAGGCAAAGGAAATCTATCTTTTATAGTAACTGCATTTAAGGCCCGATAATCTACGCATAGCCTTATGTCTCCATTTTTCTTTTTAACTAGTACAACAGGTGATGCAAAATCCGAATTCGATTCCCTAATAATGCCGGCTTCTAAAAGATCTTTAACTTTTTCACGAACTGTTGAAAGTTCTGGTAGAGAAAGTCTATACGGGCGATGATACACAGGCTTATCAGTGTTTAATTTAATTTCCATCTCTGCTAGGCCTGTGAGTCCCAATTCCGACGTTTTAGATGCAAAACAAGAACTATATTGAGACAAAATAGTAAACAAACGTAGCTTATCGCTGTCACTTATATTACCCACGTTTATGTTTGCCAAATGAATACCACCAATACACATATTACTATCAGTATATAAACCATCATCAACTATAAGTACATCCTTTTGGTCCAATTTTGTCACATCTGCATCAACAACATTCGGTACGAAACCACCAACAGCTTTTTGGCTTTGAAGCCCAGCGTCAGAATTGGACCAACAACAAAGAAAGATTTCACTCACCAAGCTAGCTTCAGCTTGCAATATTTCGGCACAGCATTGCCCTCTTGCCACCACCTGGCCAGCTGCAAACTCCACAACTTTCGAACCCAGGTTGTAAACTCGGAGCAGACCCTCGCTGCCCTCCACCACAGACGCCGGGATAATGTACTCATGATCTGCTAGGTTGAAATAACGAGGATTAGTATTGACAACTCCCTTTGATCCACCATTAATTAGCACCGGAATCATTGCCGCTTCGTTAGGTAGGATAGTCAAACTATTTTTCGAAACTAGATCTATTCTTTGTTCAGTATTTTCTACGACTATGCCTTGAATGTTATTATGATGTTGGGATAGGATCACAGAATCGCCATTTATTACAAGGGATACATCATCTCTATTAATGACAGGCTGCCCTAACAATACATCGATTTTTCCCAGGTCGACATGAGTAACTAAAGCACTCGTTTTTACAGATAAACCATCCAAGGAAACATTGATTTTTATTTCGCCCAGTGCGGGTATTGGACTGCCAGTAAAACCTTTTAAAATTTTATCACTTGGTTCGATAATACACTGTAATAATTTCGCAAAACTATAACTTATGACATTACTTTGTGCTCCAGTGTCTAAGTATGCAATAGCCTTTAACCCATTAACCGTTATATCTTTATAGTATAAATCGTTAAAACTTTGTATTACTTTCACTTCTTTTATTTTATTCGAGTCGCTATTGACATTCTGCCTACAAAATCTTGCAATATGCCCGGTCTTCCCACAGTTTTTACATAACCGAGTGTCAGGGTTAGTGCAATCCCTAACCAAATGGCCTTCAGTATTACAGCGGTAGCATTTAATTGGACTGGAAGGAGAATGGTATGATTTTTTTTCAGCGGGCTTCGAAGTATTGGTAGCATTAGAAGAATTTCTCAGAGCACGTTGATCATTCTCACGAAATCGCGGTGAATTTGACTGGTAATTTTCCATTGATACTAAAAACTGACAATACAATTCTTCTGGATTTGTACTTTTCAAAGCTTTAGCGCTAGCTTGTAACTCAGAGGGTAGGCCGCGAACAATACAAGAGACCGCGGCACTATCATCGAATCTACATCTACGGCACATTGCCAACTTATCGTAAAAGTATTTACTCATAGTCTCTTTTGGCTCTTTCTTACGACCAACTAACTCTTCAATTAATTCCGCGAATTCAAACATCCTAGGAAACGTACGTTTCAAAAGTTCCTGCCACTCGCACCAAGTGAGGTCGTAATTATCTAGCCTATTATACCAACGTCTAGCTGAACCATCTAATCTAGTCTGCATGTAATACGAGCGCTTTGCCTCATCCCAGCCATAGATATCACCCAACTGGTTTATTTTCTTCAGCCAAACAAACACGTTATTATCTTTATCATCCGGGTCAAATAACGGAATTATTATGTCGCCTTTAACACTGTCACTTCTATTTTCCCGCGTTCTGCTAAAGAATTTGTTCATCATACCTTCAACTTTTTCATTTACCAACTGTTCTAGCTTACTGCTCGATGATTCTCCGTAGGTAGACGGTACTGCCCGCTTTGCTGCGGCTTGCACATCAGAATCATCAGACTCACAGCTACTGCTCCTAGCGCGGTGCCTCTTCATGATGAGCGGAGTAATCCCACTTCTGAAACTGTAACAACAGATTAAACACAGGGTTTTATTCAATGAAATTCAAACAACCTTAGTAAATTATTTTAATTAGATATCTATAGAAATCACAGCAACATAAATTGAACTTAAATCTATTATAATTTAATTACACGAAAAAACAAATTATTAATCACTATAAAAAATATTGAACTACCATCATTTTATTACTTTAATTACATTATCAAATACAATATAGATCAACAGATTAGGTATAAGTACTTAACAGGTTTAATTCGATGTGGTGATTGACAGAGCTTCGGCCTGGTCAGTTGTCCTCGTGAAAAGTGAGCGAGAATGAGACGTGCAGGCTTATTTATGCACCTTTTCCCGCAATGGCGTCTTGGAGTGCGTGGAGGGGCTTGACAGGTGGCGAGGGCACGCAGACAGTGTTGCCAGCGTCTTAGCGGGCCAGTATAGATGTAACATACACGTGAAACAAAATAAACTTTAAAAAGTATACCTACAAACAGCCACTAAGGGCAATTTTTGAACTTCACTATATTATTTTATGCCAAGAAAACTTTATAAGCCATTTTTCCTATGGGTACCTCTATACCTACTGCTTATACTTAATGAGTAATACTTACTTCATTTTAAGAATTAAAAAATTAAAATGTTTTTGCTTACAGTTTTTTGATTTGTGAAAATCGAAACTCGAAAAATCCGAATTCCTTCGTGTTTAAGCATTTGATATTTTACAGGCAGGTTATCATAACACTAAACAATAATGTGTGTGAAAAAAAATGCTACTGCCATACAGAACCTGCGCAAAAAAATAATTTCAAAATTACAGAAAAAAATACGTAGCTTGCTTTATATAAAACTAAACATTTTTTTTTTGTTTCTAAAAGTAGCAGATAATTGGCTTTATCACATACTATAATTTAAACATAAAAACGTTGCATACGTAATAAGATAATACAATTCTTTTGATTTCTATGGATAACCAGAATAAAGTATTGAAAAAATAGCTGAATTGGTTTCTGGGAGTTCTACTCTAGCATTCAAAACAGTGTATACTATCGATTAGAAGAATAAAAAAGCGATGTCCGTTTATCGAGGCATTTATCATACTGTGGAGGTTAATGAGAGTGTGCGTACGTGGGTGATGTGTGATCTTGTTGAACTTAATTAAATAATTTAATAATTATGTATCAATACAACACAATAATAATGAACACAACTCTTATAAAACCTCAAATGTAATAATCAAGCCAATATGTTTGTAAATGGGTTCACTCACGGATATCGAGGGATATGTCATGGAGGCGTGGCACATATCGCCTCCCAGAAGTTTAATTGCGTACACAATCAGTAGCAATGGGTTTTGTCAGGTCAACAACATTCATTGCGTTATTTATGTCGTTGCGTAGACACATTTTTCGAACTTATGAAGCAATGGATTAGCAATATCTTTAAAAAAAGCAATAGTTTTTTTTTAAATCCCAGGACGGTTAAATGGTGTGCGTTACCCCAGCCAGATATTGTCGAAAATCGTCATCTAAGTGCAATAGATAATTATATATACAGCTTCTGTAATTGGTAAGCACATTTTTAAATTTGGTAAGGTGATAGTTTTTTAATTATTTGATAAAAACAGTTCCGACTGGAGTAATGTTACCGCAGCCAGATCTTTTGTTTTATAACGGTTATATTGAAATAAATGTTATCTAAATAATTAGATATCAATTTGAAATAAATGGTACAACTTAATTTGTATTTGATATGGTTGCGAAGATATTTAAAATCCTGCTGGGGTAACGTTTGCACGATTGCTGTATCTTGGAATTGACTAAACGGATGATTATAATTTTTTTACAGGACATCTGGCTAATTAGTTATAATTTGTTACGTTTGTTACGCAATAAAAGAATCCACAATAATGCACCGTTTTGAAGTTATTTTAGTAAATAGAAATCTGCTTTAATAGGTCCTAGCAATTTTCTTTATAACTTTTTAATTACTTATAGGATACTAATGAAACTTCAGTACCATTTACCTATAAAATAACGTTTCAAGTTAGTCTTTGGAGCGCTTATTGGAAGTGCTAGGACCTATTAAAGCAGATTCCGTCGACATAGAGAACGGGTTTGGCTTAGGCGAAACTAGTTACCCTCTATAGTTGGTGAATCATTTGGGTTAGGTTAGGTTAGAACTGTGACTAGCGAAAGAAAATATTTTTACTTAAAAGTAAACAATCACACAACGAACGCAATGGGCGACGTAGGATGCAAGAGCAAGCGAATGGCACCCCGAGTTTAGGTTTGGTTAGGTACTTTAAACCCTTCCCCCCGGTAGGTTCCCGCATTGTCGAGGCGGGGGGGCTCAGTAGCCGTGGCTTGGACACCCACGGTGAAGCGAAGAGGAACCCGAGGAGGGGCCGCTCGTCAGGGCTTTTGCCTGTAAGCCGACGACGTAGCGGCCAACAAGTAGGTTGCGGTGCCGCTTGGGCGACATCGCAACTGAGGCGGCCCGCGATGTCGTATGGGAGGCATCGCGGCTGAGGGTTGGAGGCCGCGGCGGGAGAGGAGTGCCGGAATTGCGGTGCGCCGCTCTCCCTACCTTCCGCGGCCTTGACGGGGTCGCCACCGTCTGGTGGCGGACGCGGTGGGGTCGCAGGGGAGGAGGAGTGTCGGTATGACGTTGGCCACTCTTCCTATCCTCTGCGGCCGAAAATTGGCAGGCGGCGGGGCCAATGAACTGACCCGTCGCAGGGGGACCAAGGGTGCCCAGACACGAGGTCGTCTAGCGCCAATGTGCTGGTTTGGTCCCTGGGGTGGTCACGGCGTGCTATGTGTTCTGGTGCGCCGGTGATGGGGAGTACTCCCCAGAGGAGGGTCCGGTGACGGACAGCCGCGGCGGGTTCACGGATGAGTGCTAACGTGTGCCCGTGTTCCCGCCGTAAGCGGCAGACGAGGACACCATGGAGTTTTAGTGGGTTAGAGTCCCACATAACTGCACTATCACCCCGTGGTGGTAGCGTAGAATGCATGAGCATTTCTCCACGTTAAAAAAAAATGGTTAGGTTACTTTAAACCCTTTACCCAGAAATAGGGGCTCCATTGACATAGGATGCAAGAGCGAGCGAAGGGCACCCCGAAGTTAGGTTTAAAATAGGATGATAGATAAATCGGAGTTGTTATATTAGGAATTTTGAATCATTCGGAATTATGAAAATCGATATTTTGAAATTCGTATTTGTGATTGTCGGAATAAAGTTTTTCGTATTTATGTAGTGTACCCCGTCTCGGTACCGTCGTGAGTAAAAATGATGCAGATTGAGATTAATAGAGTGTTACGCAGTGCAGAGTTGCATGTGTGCATTGCAGTCCTTTTGAGTGTGTACAATAAGATAGCACAAAAGTGTTACGCCTAATTTCTTGCGTGTGAAAAAAGCATCTTATGTTTTTTGTGTGACTTTCAGGAGTGGGAAAAAAGGTGGCGACATTTGAACTCAAACAAATATATAGGGTGACTGGTAATTAGTGACCGATACTTAAACACGTGATTTTACTCATCAGTATGAAAAACTTACTATGGGACCAAACCTAAAATCGTGAAAAAAAAACAGCTGTTCTCTACATTTTGACGAGTTAGGCGAACATAAATGTAGGGAACAGCTGATTTTTTTTTCGCGATTTCAGGTTTGGTCCAATAGTAAAAGTTATGCTGATAAAAATGCCTGGCTCAGTGCTGGTCCTGCTCCACAACTAATTGATTGACACTTGAAAGTATTGTTGGAGCTGCTGAAGATTGTAAGACTATCTTTGTAGTTAATTTCAATATTTGGAAGAAGTGCTTCCCTTTTTCTTCTTTTGTGTTTCTGACATTACGAACATAACTTTTTTAATTTATTCAATCAAGTTTTAATTGTTGAATACTTCAATATTAAATATCTCTTCCTGTTTGGTACGTAATAAAATTCTATTTACCTCTTAAATAAATTGCAAACTGTAGTTTTGTATAATTTAGAAGCATTTTTTTTTTAAATTTTGTAAATGTAAGAACCATGTTTCCGTTTATTATGATTTTTTGATGTTGACTTGAAAGAGCATGGAAGTTGAGAACGTGTCATGCTCACTTAAATGTCTCACCGATGGTGGCGCGTGTGTTGGATCATTCGGTTCCCTACAAAATGGTTGAGCTGGATGGTGATAACTTTCAGGGTTGATGATTTCGACTTTTCGGTGTTGTTTTAATTATTGGGATACTATTTTCAAAAATGTAATGGTACACATTTTTTTAATTTATGAAGACAAATAAAGAGCTATGTAACATTTGACTGCTTGCTTATTTGTTAAGTTTTTTTTTCTTCTAATTATTTTACTTAGTATTTTCTTTTCAGTTTATTTTTTTTTACTTGACATTTCCATGGCTTTCGAGGACGCTAAAGCCGATAGTGCAGTCAAAACGAAAATCCAAAATGGCGGCTGCAAAAATTTTCAAATTTTTCATCATGGGTGTCGTTTCCAAGAATTTCAAGGGTGCTGACAACGAATATGAGGTCATAATCAAAATTCAAGATGGCGGCTGCGAAAATTTTCAAATTTTTCATCATGGGTGTCCTTTCCAAGGATTTCGAGGGTGCTGACAACGAATATGAAGTCATAATCAAAATTCAAGATGGCGGCTTCGAAAATTTTCAAATTTCATCATGGGTGTCGTTTCCAAGGATTTTAAGGGTGCTGACAACGAATATGAGGTCATAATCAAAATTCAAGATGGCGGCTGCGAAAATTTAAATTTTTTTCATCATGGGTGTCGTTTCCAAGGATTTCGAGGGTGCTGACATCGAATATGAGGTCATAATCAAAATTCAAGATGGCGGCTGCAAAACAATGTAATTTTTCATCATAGATGTCGTTTGGCCTGTTGTTTGAAAATGGGACTGCGACACTATCTGATGTAGAAAAACGTATGTTAAGTAGAATAATTCCATTCGTAAAAATGGTCAAACTCAGCGGTGGTCGTAGGTACCAGTCATCACTCCAGTTTCCTCATCAATCTAGGAAAAAAATAATTTTCAAGTTTTACTTAATATTCCTCATTCCCTTTCAATATAGTGTACATTATTCTACTGGTCAAGCCCTTGCATTTGATACTTGCCTATATTGAAGGAGTTGTGAAAAAAAATGTAATTCGCAATTTTGTGGTGGCGGCCACCTTGGATTTGAAATGTATCGTAGTGTATAGTATTCCACTAGTCAAGCCCTTTCATTTGATACCCATATTGAGGGAGTTGTGAAAAATTATGTAATCCGCCATTTTGTGGTGGGGGCCATCTTGAACCGATTTTCATCAAACATACATAGCTAAGAACACTTCCGACTAATTCATCATCGGTTCAAAATCGGTTCATCCGTTCTGGAGCTACGATGCCACAGACAGACACACAACACACAGACACGTCAAACTTGTAACACCCCGTCGTTTTTGCGTGGGGGGTTAAAAAGACGATATTTTGATAATTGTTAATTATTGTTTATAGTAATGTTGATGACGATGTTGATCTCAAATAAATTAATTAATAAATTAATATTGTTTACTTGAGGCAAGTGACAACCCTAGCTGTCGCGATAATGTCTAGACGTTGTCGGCATTTACCACGAGATCAAAGGCGTCGACCTACTGTATGGTTTTTATACTGTGATAGTATTGAGAAAATCATAGATAGCCATATTTATAGATTTGTTTTTTCTAAAACCCTTCTGTTCCCTTACCAAAATGTTGTGATTCGTGAAAAAGGAACACATACGGTGATAGATAGCCTTCTCAAATATTTTTGATATTACTGGTATTAGGGCAATGGGTCTATAGTTATTAATATCAGTTTTGTCATTTTTTTTAAATAAGGGCTTAATTATTGTTGGTTTTAGTTTATCAGGATAAATTCCAGAGCTGATACTAACATTAATGATGTGGCAAATGGGGCCAGATATCACATCGGAGACAAATTTTAATACTCTTGTAGAGATAGCATCATACCCTACGCTAACTTTATTTTTTAAATCCTGTATTATTCGGTATACTTCATTTGGTGTAAGGCAGGGGGCTTAACCTCCCCTAAGGCGATTAACACGGCACCGCGCACCGCCGCGGTAGGCGGTGAAGCGGATCTCATGTCGCATTGGTCTCTATTAAATCCGTAGATGCCTAACACACGTACACCGCCTGGCCGCGCAGTCGAGCGGTGCTTTCACCGCCACCGCCCATCCGCGCTGCCGTCCGCGCGGTGAGGCGGCGCCTCACATACGGGGCGCCGCATAACCGCGTGGATCATCGTGGGTGCAGGACGTGTTGCAATTTAAAAATGATGAAAAAGTGATCAAACTGGTCAAACCGTGTTAAATCAATCCTCGCGGACAGGCGCGTAAACCGCCTTACCGCGCGGAGCACCGCTACGAAATCCGCCTTACCGACACCGCCCTCCGCGGCGGTGCGCGGTGCCGTGTGTGAATCGCCTAATCTTTATAACTTGTATCTGAATGCATTGATCGGGAGACTCAGCAGTGCGCATGTGGGCTGTTTTGTGGATGGGTTGTGTTTTAATAACATCAGCTACGCAGATGATATGGTGCTGTTGGCTCCCTCGGTCAGTGCACTCAGAAAACTTGTAAAAATCTGTGAGAACTATGCTGCCAGCCATCATGGGTTGCTGTATAGTGTGAAGAAGTCCGAACTCGTGGTCTTTGGGGCTGTTGGCAAGAAATGTCCAGTAAATGTGCCACCAATAATAATTAATGATGTCCCGATTCGTCGGGTACATCAGTTTAAATACCTGGGACATTCGATTACATAATCAGCCTATAATGTTCCCACTGCTGAGACACAGACCTCCTCTCGGTGAGAGGGAGTGGGCCGTAATCCACCACGCGGGCCCAGTGCGGGTTGGCAGATGTCACA
This sequence comes from Oligia fasciuncula, assembly GCA_963082905.1. NCBI lineage: Eukaryota > Metazoa > Arthropoda > Insecta > Lepidoptera > Noctuidae > Oligia > Oligia fasciuncula. The sequence continues at coordinate 441,938 of OY720386.1, forward strand.
TGTCTTCAAATTTTTGGATCTAGGACATGCCGGTTTCCTCACGATGTTTTCCTTCACCGTTTTGAGAGCAGTGGTGATGAAATAATTTACACAAAGTAAATCGCCTGTCTGGGTTCGAACCTACGACCTACAACTCGTAAGTCGCAGCCGTTACCACTTGGCCACCACTGCTCTTTACCACTTGGCCACCACTGCTCTTTACCACTTGGCCACCACTGTTCTATCGTTGAATAGGTCTTCTAAAATGACTTGGGGTTGCTAAAATTATTTTTCGATTCAATGCTCCATTTACGAAATATTAAACTTTAAAGTGAACATTTTTGTTCCAGTAGGGCGTCCCCCCCCCTCTAAAACCTAAACTGCGGGCTTGAAAAATCTGGCAAAATTCACGATGATAGTGCATTTCATGAACTTTAGAGGAAAATTATAGCGGTTAAGATAACTTTATTAGTTTAGCAGTAATAGTCGTTGAACTTGGGTGTTGGATATTTTTTTACCAAATACAAAATCCTTAGCATTAATCCTTTAAAGTGAGTAATAATAATAATAATAAGCTCGCATTGTGAAGAGGTTCCTGTCTCTGGAGCCCTAACCACCGGTAGCTTGGACCCTGCTCCCGTTACCGGCGGATAACTATTTTTTTATATGTTTTTTTTTATCCTTATTTTTTTAAGAAATATTTAAAAATGTAATAGAATAAGGCATGTAAATTAATAAAGGAGATAATAATAATAATAACCCCACCGCCGTATCTCTACGTTGACGTCGTGGTGGGGCTTGCGCGCTCCGAACTCTAGGCCTGTGCCGGAAGAGTTTACTTTGCCGGAACAGGTCTAATGTGAGGAGCCAGACCAAGAAGGATACAGAAACCCGCAAGGCAGCATGTGGCGAGCTGTTGGGCAGTAGCGACCCCACGGACCCTATCTCCCGGGAGAAGTCTTGTTCCTCACCTCTGGCTTGCCTTTATTGGCCGGCTGGAGTGAACAATGACGAGGAACAGAGCACTATGTGCTAGCGGCCGTTTTCGGGGGCCCATTATTGAGTGTGCAAGTCACCCCCTGCTATTTTATCTGTGTATATATAAAGCATTGATCAGGCAGGGGTCATAGTTTTACCACAGTATAAAAACCATACAGTAGATGTCACATGTCTTCGAATTTTTGGTTCTAGGACATGCCGGTTTCCTCACGATGTTTTCCTTCACCGTTTTGAGAGCAGTGGTGATGAAATAATTTACACAAAGTAAAGCGCCTGTCTGGGTTCGAACCTACAACTCGTAAGTCGCGGCCGTTAGCACTTGGCCACCACTGCTCACTTGGTCACCACTGCTCTGTCTCAAGTAAACAATATTAATTTATTAATTAATTTATTTGAGATCAACATCGTCATCAACATTACTATTATCATAAACAATAATTAACAATTATCAAAATATCGTCTTTTTAACCCCCCACGCAAAAACGACGGGGTGTTACAACTTTGACGTGTCTGTGTGTTGTGTGTCTGTCTGTGGCATCGTAGCTCCCGAACGGATGAACCGATGGTGAATTAGTCTGAACTTCCGAAGCTAAGAACACTTCCGAGCCGGAAGTGTTCTTAGCTTCGGAAGTTCCGAGTACTTTAGTAAGAGGATTTGTAGAACTTTAGTAAGAGGATTTGTAATTCTTTTTTGCACTTGTTTTTTGGTAAGTTATGTACGTATGCTATTTTTAACCCCCGACGCAAAAACGACCCACCCCCACACACCCCCAGGTGTGTGGGGGTGGGGGTGTGTGGGGGTGTGTGTGTGTCTGTCTGTGGCATCGTAGCTCCCGAACGGATGAATCGATTTTGATTTAGTTTTTTTTGTTTGAAAGGTGTATTAGTCGGGAGTGTCCTTAGCTATGTTTGATGAAAATCGGTTTAAGATGGCTCCCACCACAAAATGGCCAATTACATTTTTTTTTCACAACTCCTTCAGGATAGGTAAGTATCAAATGCAAAGGCTTGACAAGTAGAATAATGTACACTATATTGAAAGGGAATGAGGAATATTAAGTAAAACTTAAAATTTTTTTTTTTTCCTAGATTGATGAGGAAACTGGAGTGATGACTGGTACCTACGACCGCTGAGTTTGACCATTTTTACGAATGGAATTATTCTACTTAACATACGTTTTTCTACATCAGATAGTGTCGCAGTCCCATTTTCAAACAACAGGCCAAACGACATCTATGATGAAAAATTACATTGTTTCGCAGCCGCCATCTTGAATTTTGATTTTGACCTCATATTCGCTGTCAGCACCCTCGAAATCTTTGGAACCGACACCAATGACGAAATTTGAAAATTTTCGCAGCCGCCATCTTGTATTTTGATTATGACCTCATATTCGATGTCAGCACCCTCGAAATCCTTGGAAACGACACCCATGATGAAAAAAAATAAAATTTTCGCAGCCGCCATCTTGAATTTTGATTATGACCTCATATTCGTTGTCAGCACTCTTGAAATCCTTGGAAACGACACCCATGAGGAAATTTGAAAATTTTCGAAGCCGCCATCTTGAATTTTGATTATGACCTCATATTCGTTGTCAGCACCCTCGAAATCCTTTGAAACGACACCCATGATGAAAAATTTGAAAATTTTCGCAGCCGCCATCTTGAATTTTGATTATGACCTCATATTTGTTGTCAGCACCCTTGAAATTCTTGGAAACGACACCCATGACGAAAAATTTGCAAATTTTTGCAACCGCCATTTTGGATTTTCGTTTTGACTGCACTATCGGCTTTAGCGTCCTCGAAAGTCATGGAAATGTCAAGTAAAAAAAAATAAACTGAAAAGAAAAATAATTAGAAAAAAAAAAACTTAACAAAATAAGCAAGCACTCAAATGTTACATGTCGTATGTTGTCTTCATAAATTAAAAATTAAATAAAATGTGTACCATTACATTTTTGGAAATAGTATCCCAATAATAAAATCAATACCAAAAAGTCGAAATCATCAACCCTGAAAGTTATGTCCCGAACTACTAACATGGTGGCAGTATGCAGTTTGGTCTCGCACCTCCCGCGTCTCGCCCCTCACACCCCGCACGATTGCCCTGTCTAGACGGCTTCGTCGAACGACTGTATGATGTATAGACTGTGGTTTTACCATAGTTCCTGGAAACCGGTCCAGTTTAGCCACCCAAACCAATAGTCCAACTTTTTATTGTTCCATATCCTGCAATAGTCCTACACCAACCGGGGGTTATCCTTGGGTGCACTTGCATAGTGCATACAGGGATAATCGTCGGTTGGTGCCGCATTTCTTTAAAATTTCGTAAGGGGCCTCTGCGAGTTGGCTTCGGCCCCTCGTACGCCTTCCAAAGGACCGGGACCGCATGGTCCCGAGTTATGTAAAATATATAAAGAAATAATAATAATAAATTTTATTTTTCAGAAAAAACACATCTAAGGTTCACAAAAACAATTTGCCAACTAAAATGAACATTAAAGAAAAAAGTGTATCGTTGGTGCCTGTACTAATGAATGAGAATCATTGTATCACAGACACCAGCGCCTTCCAAGATAGCTTACATAATAAATTAAAAATTCGAATAGTGAACTCTTAAAAAATATGTGGTAATAAAATAAACAGTAAAAATAATTTTAAAATAAAATCAATTAATAATATGAACTAAAATTAAAATTAAGCTGCTTATATACATGTTAATGTTTGTATGTGTGCGTGCAAGAGGGTGTACAGGTGAGTGATTCTGCAAGTATGAGTGTTTTGAGAGTGGATGTGTGAGTGAGTGTATGTATGCGTCTGTTTTTGAGATACATCTATTGGATTGGTTTGAGAAGCTCTTCAGTCTCCCGGTAATTTAACTTTAGTAAGAGGATTTGTAATTCTTTTTTGCACTTGTTTTTTGGTAAGTTATGTACGTATGCTATTTTTAACCCCCGACGCAAAAACGACGGGGTGTTATAAGTTTGACGTGTCTGTGTGGGGGTGGGGGTGTGTGGGGGTGTGTGTGATGAACCGATTTTGATTTAGTTTTTTTTGTTTGAAAGGTGTATTAGTCGGGAGTGTTCTTAGCTATGTTTGATGAAAATCGGTCCAAGATGGCCGCCGCTACAAAATGGCGGATAACATATTTTTTCACAATTCCCTCAATATGGGTATTAAATGAAAGGGCTTCAATAGTAGAATACTATACACTATAACAAATTTCATATCGAAGATGGCCGCCACAACAAAGTGGCGAATTAATTTTTTTTTTTCTCAACTCCCTCAATATGTTGGATATCAAATGAAAGGGCTTGACTATTAGAATACTATACACTATTAAAAATTTCAAATCCAAGATGGCCGCCACTACAAAATGGCGAATCACTTTTTTTTTTCACAACTCCTTCAATATAGGTATCAAATGCAAGGGCTTGACAAGTAGAATAATGTACACTATATTGAAAGGGAATGAGGAATATTAACTACCTAACGAAATGAAAACTAAAAACTTGAAAAATATACCTAATAAAATAAAAAAATCTGTTAAGTCTTAAAAAATATTCTTCAAATATAAATTAATCAATATTTTTTGACGGATAAAAAACCTGATTAAACACCAAATTACCAGAATCTTAAAACGGAAGAAAATAAAAGAAATGAAATATAAAAATTAAGGAGTCCCTACAAAAAGCATGAAATAAAAAATTAAATTAAAAATTTAAAAAACCCCCGTCAAATTATAATATATCAATTAATTTATTTTTTTTGTTAATACGGTTGTAGAGACGGGAACTATTTACATAAAAATTTCTACTGGCGAGAGCAGTTCTATGCGGCTGAATTTCGCACACTATTTCCTTCCTGCGCTTGTTGTTCGGATTATATGGGATTGTAGCGTGCTTACGCAGAACGGTCTGAAGCACGTAAAGCTGTCTTACTGTGAGTACAGAGCATTGTTGGTACAAAGTTACAGTCGGATACTTAGTAGGCTTCTTTAAAAGCACTTTTAGGACCGCCCTTTGCGCTCTCTCTACTCGCAGCATACCAGTAGCAAACGTGCCTCCCCACGCCGGTATACAGTACATTAGTATCGATTGTGCTAGGGAAAAATAAACCAATTTCAATGTCTCTAGGTCAGCAGAAGATCTTAATTTTTGAAAACGTACAGAAGTTTTCTTGTACGGGAAACAATATTTCCTATATGCTTGTCCCAGCTAAAACGGGAGTCGATTTGTACTCCCAGATACCTCATTTCGGTTGTGCGTATGAGAGGCAGGCAGTCACAATTAGGACTAGAGTGACGACAAGTGTGAGCAATAATTTTTAGTAAGTCCGATGGCTGAGACGTGGAAGAACCAGAAAAAGGTATAAATTTAGTTTTAAGTGCGTTAAGAGTTAACATGTTATCGTCTAGCCAGGATATTACGATCGACAGGGCCTTCTCAGTTTCCTTATAGGCTAGCTGCCAGTCTTTGGCATGCACAATCAACGCCGTGTCATCTGCATATGTAATAAATCTGCAGTTGTTAATTGCCAGTTGACACAGGTCGTTGATGTATACCAAAAATAAGGTGGGACCAAGCACACTACCTTGTGGGACTCCATATGTGAGAATTGAAACCGTGTCGAAAGCTTTCGACAGGTCCAAAAATACTGCTATGGTTTTTAGTTTATTATCTAACGACTGAATGACAGTTGTTGTCAAATCTATTACAGCGTCTTCAGTTGACTTACCTTTAATAAACCCGTATTGGTTTGGATAAATTATGTTATGTTTAGTTAGATAATTGGTGAATTGTTTATTTAGGAGTTTTTCAAAGACCTTAGAAATGGTAGTGAGTACTGAAATTGGTCTATAATTCCCGACACAGTCTCTATCGCCACTTTTCAAAATTGGGTCGACAATGGCCTTCTTAAAAACTAGGAAATGTCCCAGTAGTTATTGCACGGTTAAATATGTGTTTTATACCTGGTATTAAGGCGTGGCGGGCGGATTTTAGAAAGGATGCAGATATGTCATCCCAACCGACCGCACAATTGCTTTTTAGGCCTAGTATAACAGTTTCCAGCTCCTGTTCAGACACCTCAAAAATACCCATTGAGTAACACGGGATATTTACGTTTTATGACGTGGGAGACGCGGAAATTCGGATTTGGTCTGCTAATATTTTCCCTATACTTGCGAAGTACTTATTGACTATATCGACTGAGTCTTTAGGGTTTTCACTCAAACTCAGTAAGTCGTTTGGTACGGTATTTTGTTGCTTCGTATCCGTAATAGTTTTGATGGCATCCCAAGTTGCCTTGGAGTTACCCTTGGCCTCCTGAAGTAAGCTTCGATCATAAACTATTCTTAGTTTTTTCAATAAGTTGTTGAGAAAATTACGATAGCGTTTGTAGGTAGTATTAAGTATTATATTATCTGGATCTTTTTGAGCTTTAAGATGCATTGTGTCTTTGTTTTTTATACATTTTAGAAGGCCAGGGGTAACCCAAGGTTTTATAATCCTTTTTTTGTGCGGAATTAGAACCTCTTTAGTATGTAATTCAACTGTGGATGAAATTTTATGAATTAGAGACTCAGCGGCTTCATTAGCATCGTTAATTTTAAATAAATAAGACAGGTCTGTTTTCCTCAAGTCATCTAACACAGCCTGTTGATCGGTACGCCTAATGTAATAGTTTGGCTTGGGTGACTTGTTTGTCGTGCCGACACTCAGTATAGTTGGGTTATGATCCGTGATCAAGGTATCCAATACTAGTGTGGTTGCACTTTTTTGCGTCTTTAACATGACATGATCAAGACACGCCTGCCCCCTTGTAGGGGAGACGTGAGCAGGTAACATACCATGTGATGAAATAATATTGAGGTATTCCTCCGAATGGTTATTTAAGTGCTCTGGTATGATGTCTATGTTTAAATCCCCAGTGACAACTAAAGTTTTATAACCATTTAGTGATGCCAACACGTCATTGAGGCTTATAAGGAAGTTGTCAAGGTTCTTTTTAGCCGGCGAACGATATATTGCCGCAATAGCGACTTCATCGCTAGTGCATACCAGACAATTAGCATCCATTATCAAGGGTTGATTAATTTTGTGTTTTAAATGTGATTTAACATAAACAATTACGCCATCATTCTGATTACAAAAGGATGATTGGTAGCTCATAAAGCCATCCAAAGTGGGTGCATTAACCACCTTACTAAGCCAGCACTCTGTCAGAACAATTACGTCACAAGGTACATTAATTGAGTCCAGGAGAATAGTAAGCTCGCTAAAATTTGAGTTTAAGCTACGTATGTTCATATGAAATACATTAAGTTTTTTACCGGACGTGTTAACGTACTTCGTGCAATCGTAGGGAGAACAGATGAAAGACTTAGAAACACTAATTGATTCCAAATCGCGAGATATCTCGTTAATGTTATCTACAGTAAGATGAAGTATTTGCTTGTTTTTATTTTACCCGATAAAAAAACAAGCAAATACTTCATCTTACTCACTTTAAAGACTTGCATTGAAAAACAAAATATGAAATATTTTTTTTTTTTTGTATTCAGAATAAAGAGCAACAGAATCGTACTACATTGTGATAACGGGCTACTACGGAACCCTACACTTTGTGCCTACACGCACTTGGTCGGTTTTTTGCTATATGCATTATTTGACATATTTTTAGATCATCGAAGTATAATATTGTCATAGGTATTATTTTACCGAAACATATTTCGCCGATTTACAAAATAATTTTTTGCTATTGGCCGAAGCCTCTTTTGAACTTTTTTCATTTGCTAAATGATTTATTTGCCATATTTTCACCACACGGAAACAACATTTTACGGAATATTATTTGGTCACATTTATATAGCCGGTTACTTGGGATCCTGCCGTTTTGCCTAAAATATTTTGGCAAAATTTCATTATCCAAACAAATTTCAGCAACCTTTTTTATACCAATGCAATATTTGGAATGATTTTATTAGGTACGCACATTTTCATTTGGTCAAATTTTCACTCGGCAGAATATTACCAAGGATAATTATGTCATTAAGGCATTTGGTCTTTAGTGAAATTATTTATTACAGCAAACAATCTTTAGACAATAAACATTTTGTCAAATGATTTGTTATGAAAAAAAAAATATACTTAGACAAACAATTTTTTTTTTTGGGAATTACATGGTTTTACTTACATAATTACTTTTTTAATTACATTGCACGTGTTTGCGGTCGGTCGATAGGCGCCGTAGGATGCAAGAGCGAACGAAGAGCACCCCGAGGTTCGGTTTTGTTTGGTTACTTTAAACCCTTTACACAGAAATAGCGGGGCTCCGTCGACATTGTCGTCGCAGCGCTAGAGCCGTGACTGAAACAATGCTTGCTGCATGTTGCATGCGTGCTTGCATGTTGCATGCTTGTTTGCACTCTGCATGCTTGTTTGCAAACTGCCATATGCCTGCTTGCATGCTGCATGCCTGTTTGCACGCTGCATGCCTGCTTACACGCTGCATGCCTTCTTGCATGCTGCATACCTGCTTGCATGCTGCATGCTTGAAGCAAGCATCCTTGTTTGCATGCTAATAGATGAAATAGTGTGCACAATCTTTTTAGGCGTTTGGTGAAATGAAAATATGGTAATTAAAACAGTGGTATGTTCGGAAACACAATACTTTGAACAAATGTTATTTTGGGTAAGTGTAACTTCGGTACAAAGTTTTTCGACCAAATGAAACGTCCGTGTAACGAAACAAATCGAATTGTTAATAGGTCAACTGCTAAAGTGGCAGTCGTGACTTCGATGAAGTAAAAAAAAACGAAACGAAAATAGTTGAAAAGTTTTAGGTGAAATGAAATTCGGTCAAATATTTTTCGAACTTATGCTAAGTAACCGTACCAAACGTGCCGTCAATGCGCTGCGCATCCAATACAATAACGCCTTCAGGGCGCCTGATGCGGCTGCCACGTTACTGCAGTGCGTCAGAGATGTTCGCAAAAGCCCGAGTCGCAGCTATCGTACGGAAGAAAAGTGCGTCTCTGCTCGCCAGATTGCGTGGCAGTGGCAACAGCCTTCTGAAGGTGATAGCTGACAGGCTTGATGAGAGCCCCATAATGGGACATCTCACCAAAACAACACTGTCTGTCGTATAAGTATTAACATAGATCATAAGCCAAATTGTTACTAACATACTAAAGTGTATTCACGGAGACGAGTTAGTATAGCGCCTTCTCTATCGCACATTATCATACAAATGACAAAGACAAAAAAAACTTTTTTAAGGGCCAGTGGGCGTTAACAATACCTTAGAAATGCAAATGCGCGTCACACTGCGCTTCTTAAAAGTTCGCTTAGTTTATACCTGTGGCTTCATCTGTCGTATTTGAGAGCCATTTATTTGGTAAAAAAAAAAAAGGTATTTTTTAATTTAACTGATGTATATAAAGGAAAGCAATAAAATGAAAGTTAAATTTACTTTATTATATTATAATATACAAGTTTATAGCATATCATCACTCTCCGACGACGTATCACTACTTAACTGTCGTCGTTTCCTACATTTATTACGAGTCTTTCTGTCATTACTTCCACATTTCTATCCATGGCATCCATTTTGGGGTCAACTATTACTATGACATGCTTTATACATTTTTAAAATTTTTCTGCGTCAATATTTTTAATAGATTCGTTTAATTCAATTTTTAATTCTGTCATTTTATGTGTTTTCATGTGTGAAGCTACATTTCCTTTAACACAATCAATCATAAAATCCAATACACAAACCAGTTCACGAGTTGAGCATACAGTCACAAGTAAGAGCACGTCTCCACAGTACGGGAAGTAAGAGTAGACTAAAAAGTACTCGTACTGTGTACACCGCCTTAGCGTTTATCATTGACCTATCGCAGTTAAAAAATTGTGTAAATGAGATAGCGCTCTACTAACTCGTCTCCGTGAATAGACTATAGTATATAAGTACTAACAGTGGCGTGCATTGCATAAAGGCATTAAGCAGTGCCTACCTCGATAAATCACCATAAGCCTGTCAATTACATTTTAGTGTGTATGCCCCACAGTTAAGAAACTCACTAAATTAACAAACTTAACAAAAATACAAAATCTTCATACAAACACGCGCGGCTGGTAGGCAGTCGCCAGACGGCCTGCTCGGCTCCCGTACTACATACATACACGTACATACATACATGCATGCACATAATGTACACATTGTCATTGGTCTAAATTGTAGAATATTTTTTCTGTCTGAGACAATTTTTGCCTAATTTGTTTAGTTTTCGATATTTATCTAACTGATTCGATTTATATTAGGTTCTTCAGGCACCACTGATCCGATTTTCAATCCACCGATTGAAAATCGTATCTGGCAACACTAGCCACACTGGCCATCTACCGAGCGATAGCTGAATCTAATTGAATAAATTGCCGCTCTAATTTGGCTATACTTAGCTAGATGGCGTCACTGAGACATGGGATCACAGTTTTTCTAAGACATTTCTTTGCATAGCCCCTCTATGTACCTATCTTAAATCTCTTTGCCTATGACACATGATACTTCGATGATCTAAAAATATGTCAAATAATGCATATAGCAAAAAAGACGTCGGTCAATAGTTTTCGGTAAAATGAAATTCGACCAAAAATACTTCGGAAAAGTGATCGGTTCCCTAAATAGGTACTGTTTTAAACTATTGTTTATTTTTTATAAAGTTGCAATAAAAATATTTTACGCATAATACATTCGCAAGCTTGTACACAAAACTGCGAATCGGTGCGATGCGAATTCACAACGCGGAAAACTGCGACACGAATTGCTGCGATGCGATTTCGTGCGGCAAGGCTTCTCCCTTGCACGATTCGGGTGACCGGGTGATTGCTTCGACGACCATCAAGGCCTACGCAGACGACGGACTTTTCTCCGCGGCAGAGAAAAAAGTACGCTCCGCGAATAAAAACTCCGCCGCGGATTTACCGCGAACTCAACGCACACGGTGTCATCGTTTATCCTCGTGCATACGTACGTCACTCTCGAGCGCACAACGCAAACTAAAGTCCGCCATGTGCGCTGCTTCGCCTAGTCACACGAGTTCTATTTTTTTCGGGGACTCCCCCGTACTTTTGTTCGGTCCGCTCTCTGCATGTCCTCGGTTATTCCCTCGGTTATTATTCTTATTAATCCCTCGTTTGCGTTACTCGATACAGTTGTAAGCAATCTATTTTAGCGGACAAAAAAGTCCGCGGACAAAAATCCGTCGTCTGCGCAGGCCATTAACCGTACTGGACGTATTTTATTAATTTATTTTTATAACGATCGTACAAGGGGAGAATTCCTGTTATGCCTCTGGAATTGCTTGGCGTAAAGTAAAACAATACTTAGGTAATTATTTGTCTTTGCTGAAAAGAGAGTTTTCCAAAGATGTAAAAAGATTTCATTTTTTTACATTAAATTCGTATGTAAAGGACCATGCGTCATTTTGGGCCCACTTTTTCAACATTGTTCAACAGTGATAAATTATATGTCATATGAAAGCTCATAAAGTGTACGTTATTTCATTCTATGGCAGCTAAGTTCAAATCCAGCGCGAAAACGGCTTTTTTATGCGTTTTTTAAAAATGTTCAACGTTGTGCAACAGTAATGAAACCTATGTCATATGAAAGCTCTTAAAGTGTACTTTATTTCATTATATGGCAGCTAAGTTGAAATCCAGCGCGAAAACGGTTTTTTTATGCGTTTTTTAAAAATGTTCAACATTGTGCAACAGTTATAAAACCTATGTCATATGAAAGCTCTTAAACTGTACTTTATTTCATTATATGGCAGCTAAGATCAAATCCAGCGCGAAAACGGTCTTATATGCGTTTTTTAAATGCGTAATTTTGGGTTCATTTTTTCAACATTGTTCAACAGTGATGAATTATATGTCATATGAAAGCTCTTGGCGTGTACTTTATTTCATTCTATGGCAGCTAAGTTCAAATCCAACGCGAAAACGGTTTTTTTATGAGTTTTTTAAAAATGTTCAACATTGTGCAACAGTTATGAAACCTATGTCATATGAAAGCTCTTAAAGTGTACTTTATTTCATTCTATGGCAGCTAAGTTCAAATCCAGCGCGAAAACGGTTTTTAATGCGTTTTTTAAAAATGTTCAACATTGGGCAACAGTTATGAAACCTATGTCATATGAAAGCTCTTAAACTGTACTTTATTTCATTATATGGCAGCTAAGATCAAATCCAGCGCGAAAACGGTCTTATATGCGTTTTTTAAATGCGTAATTTTGGGTTCATTTTTTCAAAATTGTTCAACAGTGATGAATTATATGTCATATGAAAGCTCATAAAGTGTACGTTATTTCATTCTATGGCAGCTAAGTTCAAATCCAGCGCGAAAACGGCTTTCTTATGTGTTTTTTAAAAATGTTCAACATTGTGCAACAGTAATGAAACCTATGTCATATGAAAGCTCTTAAAGTGTACTTTATTTCATTCTATGGCAGCTAAGTTCAAATCCAGCGCGAAAACGGTTTTTAATGCGTTTTTTAAAAATGTTCAACATTGGGCAACAGTTATGAAACCTATGTCATATGACAGCTCTTGGCGTGTACTTTATTTTATTCTATGGCAGCTAAGTTCAAATCCAGCGCGAAAATGGTTTTTTTATGCGTTTTTTTAAAATGCGTTTTTTTTTATGCGTTTTTACGTGCATTTTATAAAAGTGTGTTTTTCTAATGTTTCTTAAACTATTAATTTATTTCAATAAGACACGGACACGATATTTCCAATAAACTTAAGGGGGATGCGCTAAAGCAGGCCTCCTTCACTCGGCCGTACCTACAGGTCAGCGATAAATGCCTACACTTTCGCGTGGCGTCGCGGCCACTCCGCCAGTCGGTTGTCACCGTTCGCGCGCAGAGCTCGCGCGCGCGTAATATTTTAAGTAAGTTTCGAATAGTAAACAACAAGAATGGCTGGCTTAAAGCATTGCTCTTTTGACGGATGTGTATAATTACGAGAGCAACTTGAAAATGTGTTTTTTTGTTTATTGAGATATCTTCAACGACTTTGGTGTCAATGAAAGGTCTAGGTCTAAAACCATTTTATCCGTTTGAATCATGTAAATCGGTCCACGCGCTTAGGAGATAGGTAATTAAGAATTAGTATAGTGAAAATGTAAACAATCAGAATTTTTGATGTTTTAATTTGTTCTACGAACATGTGAAAATATTATTATTGTAAGTTAATGAGGAATGTTAAACAAAGAGGTATCTAGGTAGCCTAAAGAGGTTTGTTTTCATTTGTTAATTACAAATGACGGACTTTTATATTCATTGTCTATCTACCAAATTGACTGTAATAAATAAATAAATAAAATGTGTTTATTGCATCATCTTAGATAACTTATTCTAGTTACAATGGGGAGAATCCATTGCAATTAGTTTGTTTGTGTTAGGATGCTCCGCCCTTCCCCAGGTTATAAATTGTTATTAAGTTATAGAGCTATTTCCAGATAATGAAAACTTTTACAAATAAAAATAAAAACAAGGATTAAAACAAAATAATGAAATGAAAACACTGTTTTTATGAAAGGCAAAAAACGCGCTAGTGATGTGTGTGTTATGTGAGTGGGAGATGGTGAGGAGGTGAATGTGTATGTGAGTAGTGGGTGAGTAAGTGTGTGAGTGAGGGAGCTAGTGGGAACTAGTGGAAGTGGATGGTTGAATCCACACAGTTTAAGATTGTGGAGTTATGAGATTAATTATTTAATGTTTTTTTTTTTTTTTTGCCAACTAACCCTACGACTAGTCTTGGGATCGGAACTACTGTAGGACATTAACTTCCATTAGCGGCAAAATATCGAAGCGTAATATACATTTTTTTTTTTAAACATTGTCCCACACTAGGAATTTCTCCTGTATCGTGGGTGCGTTTACAAACATTTAAACTCACATACACAAACAGCCAGACCCGGAACAACTACTTGTAGGTCATACAAATATTTGTTCCGTGCGGGAATCGAACCCGCGACACGCAGCGCATCAGTCAATCGCTTAACCACTGCGCCAACCGTGCCGTCACTATACATATTTATATATGTGTATATAAAATACTGTATAATATTATAGTTTCATTGATTGCACCATATTTTCCACTTCGTCGTAGGTCTATGACTTAAGCCATTTAGACAAAGCGTTTTTGCATTCACGGTAAGTTAGTGGGTATATGTCAAGTTCTTTATTTAGAAGATTGTATAAATGGGATGATTGGCTAGGATATTGCCTTTTTGCAAAAGTAGAATTTACTGAGACAGTAGGAGCAACGGTGTTTTTCCTTCTGCCTTTTGTCTTCTGTGGGTTGAATGATAGTGTTTTATGCTTAGTTAGAGTTACATTAAGTACGTAAAGCTTTCTAACGGTCAGAAGATCTGCAGTCCGGTAAATGTCCTCAGTTGAAAATCGGAAGGGCTTAAAAAACATAACTTTCAGTAGGGACCTCTGAGCCCTCTCGTGGTCTAGGAATTTAATTTTAGTCGCACCTCCCCAGACCGGTAGACAATATGCCAGGACGGACTGAGCAAGTGAGATATAAATCTGTACCAGGAGTTTTTTCGAGGTTACATGACGTAATGTCTTGAAAGTCCATATTAGTTTTCTTATTCGCTTCATTAATAATTCCGTGTGATTGTGCCAAGATACTCGTTGATCAACCATAATACCTAGGTATTTGGAGGATTCCACTCTAGTAATTTCTGTGCACGAACAATTTGGGTTTACAGGATAAAGGCATTTATGAATCTTAATTTTGAATTCTGGGGGGGGGGGGGGTTGAGAGATGTTGTACTTAATGCAAACTTAATGTAGAATACATAATTAAAGTGTCGGGTAGGTACTTATACTTACAAAATTTCACTCTGCACTTAATACCTGTCCCAACAAAAATATCTCGTCTTCTCAACGTCCGTGTGTCACAGCAGGGATCCAGCAGAATATCAGCGTCAGGTACATTTGCCTGACACATGCTGAGCTGGACTCCCATTTGGTGCAACCTTGAGACGCACACTGCACTGTGTACGTTTCGTTACTAAATTTATTCGTCATAGTGTCATTTTTATTTCGATATGTGTGTTTTTCATTTTGTTTTGTTTTTTTTTATCGGCACCTTGTTTTTAACCCCCGACGCAAAAACGACGGGGTGTTATAAGTTTGACGTGTCTCTGTGTGTGTGTGTGTGTGGGGGGGGGTGTGTGGGGGTGTGTGTGTGTGTGTGTCTGTCTGTGGCATCGTAGCTCCCGAACGGATGAAGCGATTTTGATTTAGTTTTTTTTGTTCGAAAGGTGTATTAGTCGGGACTGTTCTTAGCTATGTTTGATGAAAATCGGTCCAAGATGGCCGCCGCTCCAAAATGGCGGATAACATATTTTTTCACAATTCCCTCAATATGGGTAGGTATCAAATGAAAGGGCTTCAATAGTAGAATACTATACACTATAACAAATTTCAAATCCAAGATGGCCGCCACAACAAAGTGGCGAATTACATTTTTTTTTCTCAACTCCCTCAATATGGGTATCAAATGAAAGGGCTTGACTAGTAGAATACTATACACTATTAAAAATTTCAAATCCAAGATGGCCGCCACCACAAAATGGCGAATTACATTTTTTTTCACAACTCCTTCAATAATAATAATAAAAATATAAATATTATTATTTTAATAATAATAATATTCCACAACTATCACACAACGCCGTCTAGTCTCAAGCTAAGCAGAGCTAGTGTTATGAGTACTAGACAACTGATAAACATACTTATATATTTCTAAATACATACATATATAGATAAATTACAGCCAGACACAGAACAAATGATCAAATTTCAAATCCAAGATGGCCGCCACCACAAAATGGCGAATTACATTTTTTTTCACAACTCCTTCAATAATAATAATAAAAATATAAATATTATTATTTTAATAATAATAATATTCCACAACTATCACACAACGCCGTCTAGTCTCAAGCTAAGCAGAGCTTGTGTTATGAGTACTAGACAACTGATAAACATACTTATATATTTCTAAATACATACATATATAGATAAATTACACCCAGACACAGAACAAATGATCATGCTCATCACACAAACATTTGTCCTGGGTGGGAATCGAACCCACGACCTCCGGCATAGCAGTCATAGTCACTGACCACTAGACCAACAGGCCAGCCAAATCAAATGCAAGGGCTTGACAAGTAGAATAATTTACACTATATTGAAAGGGAATGAGGAACGTTAACTACCTAACGAAACAAAAATCTAAAAACTTGAAAAATATAATAAAACAAAAAAATCTGTTTAGTCTTAAAAAATATTCTTCAACTATAAATTAATCAATATTTTTTGACGGATAAAAAACCTGATTAAACACCAAATTACCAGAATCTTAAAACAGAAGAAAATAAAAAAAATGAAATACAAAAATTAAGGTGTCCCTACAAAAAGCATGAAATGAAAAATTAAATTAAAAATTTAAAAAACCCCCGTCAAAAATAAAATTAAGGAATCCCTACAAAAAGCATGACATAAATTTGAAAAAATCTTATGGAAGTCGGGGGACCTCAGAATAGAAGGTTTTCCACAGAACGGTCCCCCGACTTCCATAAGATTTTTATAATTTTATTTCATGCTTTTTGTAGGGATTCCTTAATCTTATTTTTGTCGGGGGTTTTTTAAGTTTTTTTTTTTTTTTTTTTATATTATAATCATGTAGGTAGTTTGGTTATTATCTAATATTGTACTTTTGTGTGTTGTGCTGTCTTTTTGTGTGCGCCAAATAAATGGTTTATCTATCTATCTAATTTGCGAAGCAGATGAAGTTGGTTTTGGAAGTGTTTAAGGTTAGAAGGTTATGGTCAAACCAGGCTGCTATCCTTGCTAGTCCACGCTCGGCAGTTATCCGGACACTGTAATCATACGCATCAAACATAAGATAGATTACGTGGTCTAGTTTGGTCTTTTAAGAGGAACCGGGACCACCCCTATGTGCTGATGGTAATCACCGGGGTGGTTTTACCTCCCTCCCCGGAGGTCGGGTGCCTTTTGAAGGTTACGCCCCGACAACAAAAAAAAAGGTAGATAGACGATGAATATAGTAGCAGCGGCAAACCGACAACCCTAGAGCCACAGCTAGCGCGTCACTCCGTGCCAAACAGCGACAAAGTTACGCGTTAGAAGAGAGCGGCAACGTTTAGGTGAATATCTCGTAAGGCACTGAGCGCTTATGCGAACTGAATTGCACTTTTTTGCTTAGTAGCAAGAGTCGCTATTTCTATTAATTGTTGCGCGAAGTGCCTCCTCTGTACTTGTACTATTTATTCTGTGGCTAAGGTAGCCCACGAAATTCAAGTTTTCTTACTTTTTTTGCAATTTGCTGGTCAGTATCAAGTTGTACTAAAAAATAAATGAACCGCGGGCAATTTTGCGGGCTACCCTAGCGCTTTCGCCTTAAGGCAAAAGCGCCAGGGTAGCCCGCGAAATTCATTTTTTTTTAGGTTTTTTGCAATTTGCTGCTCAGTATTAAGTTGTACGTTGATTAAAATATGATTCGCGGCCGTAACAAATATGTATTTACAGAATTATAATCATTAAAGTCATCAACACAACTCTCTAAGACCATGTAATCCCCAAGAATGACTATTTCATGAAATCTTGACATTTGGGGATTCAATCAAATTGCAAAAAAAGTAAGAAAATTTGAATTTCGCGGGCCACCTTAGAGCTTCCCCCTTAACGGCGTAGGATAACCTTTGCCGGAAGTGGTCATCGTATTAGTAATTTAGCAGCTATAATATCATCAGTATCGTGCCGGTGGAGGTGGTACGACAGCGGCTCCCCTGATATCATCTGTCATCAGAAGTCGAAGCGACGCTCTGCTAGTGTTAGGTACTCCTATCCGACCTTTTCGGTGTTTTAGTAACTTCGTAACAAAACTAGAGTGCGTCGCTTGCTGCGCCGGTAAGCTCATTTACCATTGTGGAGGGAAATTAGAAATTGGAACGTAAATAATCATAATTTAAAACTTTTATCGCAAAACTTTCTGATTGCTCCGGCATAGTAAGTAACATTATCGGGCAGTCGGGCACTGCCGCGACATCGTTCGCTTCGCTCGCTTGTGGTCGGTGACACTTCTAACCTAGCCTTACCCAGTTTGGTGGGGGTGCCCTAGCTTGCTTACAGCGAACAAATTTTTTTTTTTTACGTGGAGAAATGCTCATGCATTCTGCACTACCACGGGGAGATAGTGCAGTTATGTGGGACTCTAACCCACTAAAACTCCACGGTGTCCTCCTCTGCCGCTTATGGCGGGAACACGGGCACGCGTTAGCACTCATCCGTGAACCCGCCGCGGCTGTCCGTCACCAGACCCTCCTCCAGGGAGTACTCCCCATCACCGGCGCACCAGAACACATAGCACGCCGTGACCACCCCAGGGACCAAACCAGCACATGGGCGCCAGACGACCCCATCTCTGCCACCCTTGGTCCCCCTGCGACGGGTCAGGTCATTGGCCCCGCCGCCTGCCAATTTTCGGCCGCAGAGGATAGGGAGAGTGGCCAACGTCATACCAACACTCCTCTTCCCCTGCGGCCCCACCGCGTCCGCCATCGAACGGTGGCGGCCCCGTCAAGGCCGCGGAAGGTAGGGAGAGCGGCGCACCGTAATACCGGCACTCCTCTCCCGCCGCGGCCACCAACCCTCAGCCGCAATGCCTCCGATACGACATCGCGGCCCACCTCAGTTGCGATGTCGCCCAAGCGGCACCGCAACCTACATGTTGGCCGCTACGTCGCGTCGTCGGCTTGTCGGCAAAAGCCCTGACGAGCGGCCCCTCCTTGGGTTCCTCTTCGCTTCACCGTGGTTGTCCAAGCCACGGCTACTGAGCCCCCCCGCCTCGACAATGCGGGAACCCACCGGGGGGGGGGGACACTTCTAACCTAGCCTAACCCAGTTTGGTGGGGGTGCCCTAGCTTGCTTACTGCGAACAAAACTTTCTGATGGCTCCGGCATAGTAAGTAACATTATCGGGCAGTCGGGCACTGCCGCGACATCGTTCGCTTCGCTCGCTTGTGGTCGGTGACACTTCTAACCTAGCCTTACCCAGTTTGGTGGGGGTGCCCTAGCTTGCTTACTGCGAACAACTTTGACGGTACAGAAGAGAGCAGAAATTTATTGTGCTTCTTAATATACTATTGATTGTTTACCCTAATAAATAAAATAAAATCGACCATTAGGGCTATATTTCACCGGGACACCATGGCGGCGTAACCAGTCGCCGCTACCAACAAAATGTATACAGCTCTATAGAGAGTTACTCACCTGGTGTCCGTTTGGTTGCGCAACTAACCATACATTTTGTTGGTAGCGGCGACTGGTTGCGCCGCCATGGTGTCCCGGTGAAATATAGCCCTAAAAAATGTCGAGCTGTTACGGTTTTTATGGGCAATCTTTCCGCGTCTTTAATGCATAGGAATAGAATCAAAACGAAATATTGTTTATCATTTAGGCTGAGGATCAGCACTTATTGCTTGCTGTTCAGCACCTCCTAGTGTTTTAGGTAGAAATAGCCAATAGGAAATGGCACAGGAGTACCGGACCCCCCTAGGACGTCCGTCCCACTGACCGAAACTTGCTAACTTTCACTTGTTTTTATTGTCGCATCGTCAGACACGAAATAAACTATGAGGTGTAACTAGAGCTTTTAGCAGTCCTTAATGATTTGGTGTTGACAGACACTTCAGAATGATTTGGGGTTGACAGACACTTTAGAATGCCAACTCACTCACTCGCCGACGTCTCGGCGCCTGACGAAACGACGAGTGAGCGAGATGAATATTGTATTGTATGAATAGAACCTGGCTGCTTGCTTGTCGTTGTGCGTGCGTAATGTGTGTGTTGTAAAGACTTAGTTATACACGTCGGGCTTCGTATGAAAGCTGCAAGAGTTGGTTACCAAGTAAGCAACCACTGAAAACAGTTTTTAACTGACTTCCAAAAAGGAGGAGGTTATATTATATTCGACTTTATGTATGTTCACCGATTTCTCCGTCAATTGTGGACCTATTTTAAATTGTTTTTTATGTTTGAAAGGGTGTATTCTCGAGTTGGCCCATTGTCATCAAGTTGGAATCAGATGAGAGGATCCCATGGAAATCGAGGGAACCCTCAAATTTTATAGGCAAAGCTATAGCGATTTGGGTTTTTTTAAAGTAACTTGAGCAAATCTCTCGGAAATCATCATTTGGTAAAGTGGAGCTGATCATGAAGACCACAGATGGCCATCGGAACTACTCAATGATAAATATTTCACGGGTTGCGATTCGATTATCTTTAAATGGTTGCTAAGCAATTTATGCTTGTCACAATGCGTATGGTGAGTGGTCCCAACATCGGGAAAAGCAATATTTTGTAACATATGATGAGCAGTTGAAATTAGGGTTGACAGGGTATGCCCTCGAGGTGGTCCCATTGTCACCAAGTCTGAATCTAAAAAGTGAGAAATAAAAACTTTTACAAAAAAAACACGCGACTTCCAAAAAAAAATACAACAAAGTAAAAATAACTTTAATTTCGAAAGTCGGTGTCGTTGGTTCTGCATTTTCGTTTATTGACACCGCCTTCCGAAATTAAAGTGCTATTATTCCTATTCCTTGTCTGTGTATGCTTTAAGATTGTGAAACTCACTTCCGCCTAACTTATCAACACAGTATTTTAGTGTAACATCTGTGTGAAGGTGGCGGTGAAGACGCTGAAAGACGACACGATGGCGCTGAAGGACTTCCTGGAGGAGGCGGCCATCATGAAGGAGATGCGCCATCCCAACCTGGTGCAGCTGCTGGGCGTGTGCACGCGCGAGCCGCCCTTCTACATCCTCACGGAGTTCATGTCGCGCGGCAACCTGCTGGACTACCTGCGCGCCGGCAGCCGCGACGCCGTGCCCGGCGCCGTCGTGCTCATGTACATGGCCACGCAGATCGCGTCCGGCATGAGCTACCTCGAGAGCCGCTCCTTTATACACAGGTACGGCCGCACAGCGCACAGCCT
This sequence comes from Oligia fasciuncula, assembly GCA_963082905.1. Lineage (NCBI taxonomy): Eukaryota > Metazoa > Arthropoda > Insecta > Lepidoptera > Noctuidae > Oligia > Oligia fasciuncula. The sequence goes on from OY720386.1 coordinate 463,038, forward strand.
TACTGTTCTGTAGACACAGCCGTAGGCTTAGTAAACCCGATTTCATACCCTCGCTTTTTGCATTCCATTATACCCTTTCAGACGAAAAAAGAATCGTCAAAATCGGACTACTCTGTAAAAAGTTATGCGTGGTCATACATTAAAAAAATATATATATACGAGGGGGGATCAAAAAGTATTGAGAACGACATCCTCCTTGGTAAGAAAAAAAAAATACTGGCAGGCATAGCTCAGATACATATTTGTAATATTAATAAAGAAAAAAATCTTCGATTCTCTTTTGTTTTTTTTTCTGAATGTAGTAATTTTTAGGGTTCCGTAGCCAATGCCAAAAACGGAACCCTTATGGATTCGTCATGTCTGTCTGTCTGTCTGTCCGTCCGTATGTCACAGCCACTTTTTTCCGAAACTATAAGAACTACACTGTTGAAACTTGGTAAGTAGATGTATTCTGTGAACCGCATTAAGATTTTCACAAAAAAAAAATTAAATTACAAATTTAAAAAACCCCCGACACAAAATAATAATAAATGTTAAATGTAATTGGAAAAGGATAAAATAATTTAAAAACCCCCGACTTAATGAATTTATGTAACGAGACTAAAACAGATAAATTCATATGGCAGTCGGGGGACCTCTTAGAATAGAAGGTGTTCCACAGAACGGTCTCCCGACTTCCGTATGAATTTATCTGTTTTAGTCTATTACTAGAGAACGAAACGAAAAGTAATATTCCTCATTCCTTTTCAATAGAGTGGGTACACTACGAAAATACGAAAAACTTTATTCCGAAAGTCACAAATACGAATTTCAAAATACCGATTTTCATAATTCCGAATGGTTTAAAATTCCTAATATAACAACTCCGAATTATCATTCATGCTATTTTTATAATTCCGAAATTTCAATATTCCTAACGTTTATAATTACTATTCTCAAAATACCGAATTTCAATAGACCGAAGAACAAAAAGTCCGACTTAATGATAATTCCGAACATCAAAAATACGAATTCCGATTATTAAAATACCGATTAATTAGAATTCCGAAATACAAACGCCTTGTAAAACTGAATAGCAAGACAAATAAACACATATTTTTTATTTTGGTTTAAAGTAACCAAACCGAACCTCGGGGTGCCCTTCGCTCGCTCTTGCATCCTATGTCGACGGAGCCCCGCTTCGCGGGGCCCCTATTTCTGGGTAAAGGGTTTAAAGTAACCTAACCAAAACGAACCTCGGGGTGCCCTTCGCTCGCTCTTGCATCCTATGTCGACGGAGCCCCGCTTCGCGGGGCCCCTATTTCTGGGTAAAGGTTTTAAAGTAACCTAACCAAACCGAACCTCGGGGTGCCCTTCGCTCGCTCTTGCATCCTAAGCTGGGTACTCACTTAGCAGTGTAGCACGTAACGTATCAGATACGGTATCAAGTGAGTACGTAGGCACGAGCCCGCTGCGAGCCGCTCGCGCCTGGAGCGCTGTAAGCTCGCAGTGACCCGCCGAGTGGCGGTTTCACTGCGAACACAAAGGCGGCTCGCAGTGTGCTCGTGGACGGCGTCACGACCGCTTGTGTAGTGAATACGTACGCGCGAGCTTCAAACGAACTTACGTATTCAATTATTCATTATGGAGTGGACTGAGGAAAAAGTGTTAAATCTAATTGAGGTTTACCAGAATACTCCAGTACTGTGGGACCCTAAAAATAAGAATTATTACAAAATTTATATTATTTATTTGAAAATTTCACTTTGCCGAAATCGACGTGGGCTTTTATAATTATCTAAAATATTATACATGAATATGAACGCAGCACTAGCCATCATTTGAGACATGTTGTCAGCGTGACGTCGTTGCGAGCACTGCGGATCCGGCAGCTCGTAGCTAGATACGCGGGGGACCGTGGACGAGCCGTACCCACTTGCAGGTTGATACCGTATCTGATACGTTACGTGCTACACTGCTAAGTGAGTACCCAGCTCTACGTCGCCTATCGACCGACCGCAACCATGCAACCGATGTCACCCGAAGGGTTTGTCCTATCGCGTGTAGGGAGAACTCGTTTGGCCTAGGCGAAACTAGTTCATCCTAAAATCGTTAAGAATAAAAAGTTACATTAAACGTTACATAAAGATTTTGAATTTATATTATAGTATGAGGAACAGGGTGTAAAGTTCACTCATACTCTTTAGAAAAGGGAGGATCCTCCGACCAGACGGGTGTTATGTCTGGCGGGCAACTGCCCAATGATTCATGTCGGGGCCGTTGTATCTATGCTAATTGCGCGGTAAACTCTGCTTGCGCGATGTAGGACTTGCGTGACGTAGTATGACGCGTTGTTCGCATGTGGCGTTGTAGATACCGCTACATCACTCCCCCCCGGAGACCGGAGGTCGATAGTGGGCTGAGTCTTGTATCTTGCGATGCTTGCCAGGCCAGCTGAGGTTCCAGTGAGTCGGAACCGGTTGCCGCATAGTTCACGGTGAGTCGGAACTGTCTGCGAAGATGTCCCCAGTGAGTCGGGGTGGCGCTGCGTTATGCTCCAGTGCGTCGGATGTGGTACAGCGCCGGGTTGAGGCTGACTGCTGGCGTCGACCAGGAGAGCGTATTTCAAGAACTCTGCTTGTGGACCGGCCGAAAGTGCAGTGTGCTGTGCCGAGGTTGCTGATGAGGCTGAGGGTGATGACCAGGAATGCGCGGTCGCTGCATGCTGGTGGTCAGGATACCCGTTGAAGCCGTGGAAGCTGGCTGGCTGGGTGACTCGCCGCTAAAGCTTGCGGGAGTGATGATGACGTCACGCTGAAGTAGGTGCACGAAGGCTGCGCTGACGTTCATTCTCGGGGTCACCAGTATAGAGGTATGAGGAACAGGGTGTAAAGTTCACTCATACTCTATAGAAAAGGGAGGATCCTCCGACCAGACGGGTGTTATGTCTGGCGGGCAACTGCCCAATGATTCATGTCGGGGCCGTTGTATCTATGCTAATTGCGCGGTAAACTCTGCTTGCGCGATGTAGGACTTGCGTGACGTAGTATGACGCGTTGTTCGCATGTGGCGTTGTAGATACCGCTACAATATACGTAACTGAATATTATACTAATTGAATCAGAATCCTAATTTTAGCAGGTTATTCGGAAAATTTAATTCTTCGAACATATGAAAATCGGAAAACAAACAAATCGCATTTATGACTTTCGGTAGGTAAAATAAATTTCGTGATTTTTAATAATAGACATTATAATTCTTAGGTATTATGAAATTCGGACTTTTGAAAATCGGAACTTCGAAATTCGGAATAAAATATTTCGGAATATTTGTGTGTTCCCGTGCATTATTCTACTTGTCAAGCCCTTGCATTTGATAGGTACCTATATTGATGGAGTTGTGCAAAAAAAATGTAATTCGCCACTTTATGGTGGCTGCCATCTTGGATTTGAAATTTATCATAGTGTACAATATTCTACTATTCAAGCCCTTTCATTTGATACCCATATTGAGGGAGTTGTGAAAAAATATGTAATCCGCCATTTTGTGGCGGCGACCGACCATCTTGTACCGATTTTCATCAAACATAGCTAAGAACACTCCCGACTAATACACCTTTCAAACAAAAAAAACAAAATCAAAATCGGTTCATCCGTTCGGGAGCGTCGATGCCACAGACAGACACACACACAGACACGTCAAACTTATAACACCCCGTCGTTTTTACGTCGGGGGTTAAAAAATAGAAAAAAAAACATTAAATATGGGGGTCCCCCATACTTAGAACTGAAACTCATTTTTTTTTTTTTCATCAAACCCATATGTGTGGGGTGGGGTATCTATGGATAGGTCTTCAAAAATGATATTGAGGTTTCTGATATCATTTTTTTCTAAACTGAATAGTTTGCGCGAGAGACACTTCCAAAGTGGTAAAATGTGTGTCCCCCCCCTGTAACTTCTAAAATAAGAGAATGATAAAACTAAAAAAAATATGTGATGTACATTATCATGTAAACTTCCATCGAAAATTGGTTTGAACGAGATCTAGTAAGTAGCACGCCGGTGAAAATTTAAAAACAGGATGGTACGGAACCCTCGGTGCGCGAGTCCGACTCGCTCTTGCCCGGTTTTTTTTGCTTCGTGTCGGAACGTGTTCTCGAAAATGGAGAAAAACGAAGTGCGAGCCGTTATTAAATACCTCTGTTTAAAAAAGTTAACGACGCAAGAGATTCATTGTGATTTGGAGGCAACATTAGGAGAGTCTGCTCCGCCGTATTCCACTGTCGCAAGGTGGGCTTCTCAATTTCGAGTAGGGAGAACGAGCACGGAAGACGAACATCGTTGCGGCCGTTCATCGACGTCAGTCACCCAAGAAAATGTTGCGAAAGTCGAGAAAATTGTATTGAGCGATCGAAGAGTTACCATCCGATACTTAATTCAAGAAACGGGCATTTCATATGGAAGTATTCAATCCTTAATGAAAAAATCTTTGAATATGAGAAACATTGAGCTAAATAACTAGAGAAGCAAACCTCATTAAAATGTGTCAAAAAAATGTAACCACTATTTAAACGCTACGACGCGACGTAGCTTTGAAACCATTACACATTTAAAAGTAAACATACATCTGTTTTACTTACACAAGTCGCAAGAATAATACCGTCGCTTAGATTAGACAAAGACCGCAATATAAACATGCAATGGCGGGATGGGGTTGCCTAGCCATGCGAGATTTTACCCAAATTTTTAAGCCATAAAAATGCAAAAAAAAAACATTAAACGATATGAACGTTATATTTGAATTATGTATTTAAATATTTAAAAACAATTATTTTTATGTTACAATGTTATTTTTTTGTTACACATTGTCACACATTTAGTTTTATAAAATATTTTAAATCACTTATTCTATAAATTAAAAACTCCCACATAATGTGGGAAACTAAAACTAAGTTTTTAGTGGTAACACTGAACCTAATTTACAAAATTCTACATTTTATTTATTTTCATTGCGTTTTCACGTAGATATAAACATAGAAATAAGTAATAAACTTACGTGTGGAAAGTAATTTCGGTTAATTTAATCGCACTCCCACTACGCATTTACTTACCCATTTTGGCGGTAAATTTTTGGCGCGTGTCACTCGGCTAACTTCGGTTGGCGTCACACAGAGCACTGAACTGACATTAGGTACGATTGTGGCTGTGGTCTTGATCCCAGTGGCAACGCCTTGGCGCGGTAATTACTAATCTAGTGTAACATAATTATTTATATATCAATGATGAGAAAAGTCTCCGCAAGATGGGTGCCGAGAATGTTAACCGACAGTCAGAAACAAAATCGACTTGACATTTCGAAGATATTGTTGGACAAGTTTCAAGAAGATTCTGAAAACTTTTCTTCTCGTTTCGGAACAATGGACGAAACATGGGTCCATCATTTTGATACCGAGACAAAACAGCAATCAGCAATGGAAACGGCCATCATCACCGACCCCGAAGAAGTTTCGTGCCGTGGCATCGGCTGGCAAGGTTATATGACCTCAATATTTTGGGACTCAGAAGGGATATTGTTGATTGATGACCTGGAGCGTGGAACCACTATTACAGGCCAATATTATGCAGCTTTAATTCCCAAGTTGAGGAATGCCATCAAAGAGAAAAGGAGAGGGAAACTTCGAAGGGGCGTGCTGTTTCATCACAACAACGCACCCGCGCACAGGTCGGCAGTTGCGATGGCTGCCATTCAGCAAGCTAGCTTCGAATTGGTTGACCACCCCCCTTATTCACCAGATCTGGCGCCTAGCGATTTTTATCTGTTCCCCAAATTGAAAGAATACTTAATGGGAAACAGGTATGAAGACGATAACGAGGTGATGGATGCCGTGGAGAGCTTTTTGCAGGACCAAGATAAAACTTTTTGCAGGACCAAGACAAAACTTTTTTTTTGAAAGGGATTGAAGCCTTGGAAAAGCGCTGGACTCGGTGTGTAGAGAGACTCGGAGACTATGTAGAAAAATAAATTATTAAGTTATCAATAGTCATTATATTCTATCTCATTCTCACTACTTTTTGATCCCTCCTCGTTTAAACAACGTGTTACAAAATACCCCGTAAAAAATATAATTAAATCATAAATGATTTATAAGTAGGTTTGTACTTTTACACGTCAATAAATTAATTATCAAAGTCAAAAATAATGTCAACCCTAGTAAGCTGTCATGTCAGGGAACCAGATTATTTAACAGAACGGCCTACGTACCTATTTTACCTAATAATTGTCTACTTTAATAAAAATAAAAATTATTCATAAATGTTTGCTACCTCAATACAAGGTTGTCATTATAATTAAGTACTAGCTTCAAAAAATGTCAAGTTGGAAAAAAAATATGTTGTCAATTTCAAATCTTTTAAAATTTTGTCGTTCCGCGAATTAGGTAGAAATGTAGGTACATTCTGCGTAGTTTACTCATTAATTTTACTGAAATAGGGTTTGCACATCAGTGAAAATAATAATATTGTTTTTATTTTTTTGGGGTATGTTATACAGCGTTATTGTTAAGCCAACACTTGGTTCCAGAAGAACGATGGACACCTTATTACGTACAAAAGTGGCAATCACAAGACGCAAATTGATTACTTTCTAGTACGACGCAAACACTTCAAGTGTATCAAAGACTGCAAAGTGTTACCGGGAGAAGATCTAGTCTCACAGCACAGACTCCTAATTATGGAAATAGTTGTGGAAATAAAGCTCAATAATAACAAAGAGCGACCCCCCCCCCCCCCCAAATAAAATGGCATATGCTGGAGAAGAATGACTATGCGAAGAAATTTAAAGAGCGAGTGGTGGATAAAATGATATATATGGGGGACATGGATGATCGAAGTGTAAAAGAATGCTGGAATGAAATGGCAGAGTATATTAGGAGTGCAGCGAAAGATATTTTGGGAGAGACAAAAGGAAAGGGTACGATAGATAAGGATACATGGTGGTGGTCGACAGAAATACAGAACGTGGTGCAGGATAAGAAGAGAAAGTTCAAGGAATGGCAGAGTGTTGAAGATGAGAATGTTACTTTGAAAAAGAGTGAGTATGATGCTCTAAAGAAAAAAGCCAAGAAAGCTGTGGCCATAGCAAGAGCAAAAGCCCAGGACAAGCTTTATGATACACTGGATAGTCCAGCAGGTCAAAAACACCTTTACCGGCTTGCTAGAGCTAGAGAGAGAAAGTCGAGGGATATCAGGGAGTCAGATAAAATGTATAAAGGATGAAACTGGAATAGTTCTTTCGGATGATGAGAAAATTAAGGATAGGTGGAAGAGCTATTTCGAAAGACTGATGAATGAGGAGAATGACTGGAGTGGTGTGCTTGGGAATAAACCAGAAAATGAGGGGTTAGTCAGAATGATTAGTATGGATGAAGTGAGAGTAGCAGTAAATGGGATGAAGAATGGTAAAGCAATAGGTCTGGATGGAATACCAGTTGAAGTATGGAAGTTATTACGGGTAGATGGATGGACGTGGTTAGCTTTATTCTTCAATAAGTTGTTGCTGGAAGAAGCCATACCTGACGAATGGTGTAACAGCGTGCTGGTGCCCATCTTTAAAAACAAAGGTGATGTGCTGGAGTGCAACAACTATAGAGGAATAAAGCTAATGTCACACAGTATGAAGGCTTGGGAGAAAGTTATTGAAAGGCGACTGAGAGAAGAGAGTGAAATTTCGCAAAACCAATTCGGTTTTATGCCTGGTCGAGGAACATCAGATGCCATCTTTGTCATCCGCCAGCTGTGCGAGAAATACAGAGGTGCGCATAAAAACTTGGACATGGTGTTTGTTGACCTCGAAAAGGCATACGACAGAGTGCCTCGTGAAGTTTTGTGGTGGGCGCTGAAGGAGAAAGGTGTGCCAGGGAAGTATGTGCAGTTGATTAGAGCGATGTACAGTCGATGCAGTACCCAAGTCCGGTCTACAGTGGGCACTACTGGCAGCTTCGATGTGGCTGTCGGCTTGCACCAGGGTTCAGCTCTCAGCCCGTACCTCTTCGTGCTGATAATGAATGCTCTTACATCAGATATCCAAGAAGAGGCTCCCTGGTGTATGCTGTTCGCCGATGACATTGTGCTGGTTGCCGAGAACGGCTTAGAGGTCCAGAGCAGATTGGAGGTGTGGTGGGAAAGACTCGAGACCGTTGGCCTGAGAGTAAGTCGGACCAAAACCGAGTACCTGTTTTGCGATTTTGGCGGTCTCTCCAGTCCTGTGCCCATATCTCTCGCTGGAACGCCCTTATCGATCTGCTCCGACTTTCGGTACCTTGGGTCGGTTGTCCAAGGAGATGGCGAAGTAGACCGAGACGTAACGCACCGGATCAACTCAGGATGGATGAAATGGCGACAGGTCACAGGAACAACTTGCGACCCACGGATGCCCCTCAAGTTAAAGGGGAAAATTTATAAGTCCGTGATAAGGCCTGTCGTACTTTATGGGTCTGAATGCTGGGCTGTGAAGAAGACGGATGAAAAAAGATTGCATGCAGCGGAGATGAGAATGTTGAGATGGATGTGTGGAGTGACGAGAATGGATAAAGTAAGAAATGAGTTTATAAGAGGAAGTTTGAAAGTGGCGCCAGTGACAGAAAAGTTGAAAGGAAATCGTTTGGCTTGGTATGGGCATGTGATGAGAAGGGATGAAACGCATGTGACTAAAAGAGTGAATGAATATACATGTTGATGGATGGAGAGGGAGAGGAAGGCCGAAGAAAAGATGGATGGATTGTGTGGGGAATGATATGAAAGAGAAGGGAGTGAATGATAGCGTGACGGTTGACAGGGGAGAATAGAAGAAGAAAACGTGTTGCGCCGACCCCAAGTAACATGGGATAAGGGCAGGAAGATGATGATGATGTTATACAGCGTTATTACGGTTCTTAAATATTGTGAATGGACTCGTTATAAGGCCCCATTTAACCTCCTTTCGGCTTTACGGGTAGTTTTGTAACACCCTGTATATACGCGTCCGTCGACTTGAAAACCCTCCTCCGTTTTTTCGTCGGTTAAAAAAGAATCACATAAATCAGCCCAGTAATCACCAGAAAATCGATGAACATCCTACATATAAAAAAATACATACAGACGATATGAGCCTCCTCCTTTTTTGAAGTCGGTTATAAATAAAATAAAGTTAAAAATTAAGGGGCTTACAGGACCTAAATGCAAAAAACGCGTGTTTTAGAAACAATAAAAGTATATGATTGACTACAGTAAACAAAATCAGAAAAATATTATGATATTCTTCAGGATATAATGCTAGGTTGATAGTGTGTTGAAAACATAATACAACTAATTTGATACGATAGAAAAAAATCATGAAGATACCTCTAAAAACTTTCTTTTTACAATAAAAACCATACTAATATACATACAATCATTCTGATTTTTTGTCAGATTATTCTACAAGCAACATACTAAAACATGTCTTAATTTTTTTGTCTAAACAATAGATTTTTTGTAATAAAATAATTGCTTCATATTTTGCGCAATAAATTACCAGCGTTGTGTCATCGCGCTTCTCTTTCTTTTCTATGCAGTCCGACAGTGAACGTGCTTTAGGTCATCTAAGTCCCTTAAAGGAAGTTTTAATATTTGTGGCTGTCAACCATTCTACAGTACCATCAAACCATCTTGCTGTTAACTAAGCTATTGCCACTATGAATCGTCATGATGAGTCACGCTTTGAGAGCGCAACAAAGAGGAGCCACGAGCACTTGTCCGGGGCATGCGGGCCCCGCGCCCCGCTGCCGCGCCGCCCTGCTAGGTACAAGAATATCCTTTCCGCAAACAGATACGGTACACGACGTTCGGAGCGTCATTACATAAAGTTCTTAGGATCTGGTGACCATCGATACGTGAATGTGTATCTGATGCCTGGACAGACTTCACGGCCTCGTCGGTGTTGGGCCTGTTGGGTCATGTACTAGTGTGAGCTGTCACTTTGTGAAATAAGAAGCTCGTAGATTCATCTATGGCGTTGCATATTGATTAATGCTATTTATTATAATTATGTTTCTCAAAAGGTAAACAGCGTTTGTCAATGGTATGGATGAATAGGCCAAGTTCAGTTGGTTAACGCGATGGAGCCGGCCGCGCGCTGCCCGCGCCACGCGACAGGTGTAAACATAACGTAACTCGCTCAATAAGCCAATTGTTTTTATTTTCTTATCGAGTGCGAACGAGAGTTGTTTGAAAATAGAAAATTCAACACAATGTATGTGTACAATAACACAAACTATAACATAAAATGGCGAAAAGCAGTGTATTGAATTATGTCATCAGTTTCACTAAGATATTACGTCGAAGGAACATTGAACAAGTTTGGTTGCTGATCGTACAGTCACGAGCACTATTATGTCATCAGTTTCACTAAGATACTACGTCGAAGGAACATTGAACTAGTTTGGTTGCTGATCGTACAGTCACGAGCACTATTATGTCATCAGTTTCACTAAAATACTACGTCGAAGGAACATTGAACAAGTTTTGTTGCTGATCGTACAGTCACGAGCACTATTATGTCATCAGTTTCACTAAGATACTACGTCGAAGGAACTTTGAACTAGTTTTGTTGCTGATCGTACAGTCACGAGCACTATTATGTCATCAGTTTCACTAAGATACTACGTCGAAGGAACATTGGACTAGTTTTGTTGCTGATCGTACAGTCACGAGCACTATTATGAATACACACTTAGCATCTTTTAAATGTGATTTCCTCGTGCTATTTTCATTGTACACATAATATTTTAAAACCCATGTTATTTTGAATTAGTTCTTAAAATCTCGTAGTGTAAACGTTATTCCATATTAATGCTCGTGATTGTACTAACTAGATTTTGCCAGTCATTATTGTCTATGCTAGCTCGAGCCTTTTTAGGCATTATTGGAATATGTTGAATCTTCTGAGCCATCATCAAATAAACGCGGAACTGTTGTTTGGATATTCAAGTGTAATAAAATTGTGAATGTGTATACTTATAGAGGTATGAGGAACAGGGTGTAACTCTATAGAAAAGGGAGGATCCTCCGACCAGACGGGTGTTGTGCCTGGCGGGCAACTGCCCGATGATTCATGTCGGGCTGTTTTGTCTATGCTAGTTGCGCGGTAAACTCTGCTTGCGAAATGCAGGATTTGTGTGACGCCAGTATGACGCGTTGTTCTCATGTGGCGTTGTAGATACCGCTACATCTCTCTCCCCCGGAGACCGGAGGTCGAATATTGGGCTGAGTCTTGTATCTTGCGATGCTTGCCAGGCAAGCTGAGGTTCCAGTGAGTCGGGGTGGCGCTGCGTTATGCTGCAGTGCGTCGGATGTGGTACAGCGCCGGGTTGAGGCTGACTGCTGGCGTCGACCAGGAGAGGGCTATTTAAGGCTCTGCTTGTGGACCGGCTGAAAGTGCAGTATGCTGTGCCTAGGTTGCTGATAAGGCTGAGGGTGATGACCAGGTATGCGCGGTCGCTGCATGCTGGTGGTCAGGATACCCGTTGAAGCCATGGATGCTGGCTGGCTGGGTGACTCACCGCTCTAAAGCTTGCGGGAGTGATGATGATGACATCACGATGGAGTAGGTGCTCGAAGGCTGCGCTGACGTTCATGTTCGGGGTCACCAGTATAGAGATATGAGGAACAGGGTGTAAAGTTCACTCATACTCTATAGAAAAGGGAGGATCCTCCGACCAGACGGGTGTTGTGTCTGGCGGGCAACTGCCCGATGATTCATGTCGGGCCTTTGTATCTATGCTAGTTGCGCGGTAAACTCTGCGTGCGAGATGCAGGATTTGTGTGACGCCAGTATGACGTGTTGTTCACATCTGGCGCTGTAGATACCGCTACAATACTGTTGCAAGTACAGTGTCGACCAAAAGTCCTTAAGCAAACTTACAAAGCAATAGCTTGACGTTTAGTTAGACTTACGACCTTCTTTATTGAGTAATTAGAGTAATAGACACACTCGCATTCGTTGGCAACTGATTTTTTTTGATAAATTCAATCATTAGAGTATATGGCATGATAGCTTAGCGGTTATCATACGTCGGTAAGCGCGTTTATGCTTAGCGAGCCGTGGTTTCGACGCGCGGTACCTAATATTTTTTTTTTATAATTAAGTACTCGAATAATCACGCTATTGATTATAGTTCCGTGTCATGTTCGTTTTGGTCACATAATTCGTAAAACTTTATGATTATACCCACAACAATCTAAATAACTAAATTATAATGGCGAAAACATACGTGTCGTGGCGTGTCGTGACGCCATCTGACGCAGTGTTAGCCAATCAAAACTCGTAATTTGACGTAGTCCTGAACAGATTCGTTTGATTGGTGTATCCCGAGTCACGACACAACACGACACAGTAATGTGTCTCTGGCTTAAGGTAGACAGATGCAGTTAACTTACGACTTATTTACCGCGACTAAATAGAACGTTGTTAGTTCTTGGTTGGTTGATAATTTGATATTGTGGGTTAGTGACGTATGTTTAATCTTAATTCAAATTCAATTCAAATTCTTCGTAATTTAACTTGAAATTGGGAATAGTTTTAGATGACGTTTGCCCAACTATTTTGCAAATAAGAAAGAAATAAAACTATATGTATATTTTTTGCAACAGGGACTGAAAGGGGGTCTGAAAAATACTAGGGCATGGCATATCATATGAAAGAGCGCAGTTTGCACATTCTCACACATTTTTTTTTATAGGCCAAAAATGTAAAAAACTGGCCAAGTGCGTGTCGGGCCACGCACAGTTTAGGGTTCCGTAGTAGCCCGCTATCACAATGTAGTACGATTCTGTTGTTCTTTATTCTGATATATAAAAAAAAATGTTTTTCAATGCAAGTCTTTACCCGTTGTAAACAAGCAACTACTTCATCTTATTAGTCACTTTACAGGATTAATGCTAAGGATTTTGTATTTGGTACAAAATTTACCAACACCCAAGTTCAACGACTATTACGGCTAAACTAATAAAGTTATCTTAACCGCTATGATTTTCCTTTAAAATTCATGAAATGCACTGTCATCGTCGTAAATGGAGCATTAAATCGAAAAATAATTTTAGCAACCCCCAAGTTATTTTAGAAGACCTATTCAACGATAGCCTACACGATGGGGTAGACGACGAAAAAAATATTCATCCCCACTGCACATATGTAGGGGAGCTACCCTGAAAAAAAATATTTTCCAAAATTTTATTTTACTGAAAGTCGGACTCAGTACGCATCGAACTTATCATCCTTAGCAGAAGTTTATGCGAAAGTCGCTGATAATCTTTCTATGGCTTTCCTCCGTAATTCGCGAGCTTATAATTCGCATCATTCAGCCGTCACGTTGAATGTTGGTGACATTGTATGGAGAAAGAATTTTTCCAGATCTTCTGGTGATGATTATTTTTCCGGGAAGTTAGCTCCTAGTTTTATTAAATGCCGTGTGACTAGAGTTATTTCCAGGACCACTTATGAACTAGATGATTTTGACTCCCCCCATTCAGGAAGATATCATATCAAAGATATTCTTAATTATTGCTTGTTGTTTCTTAACTCGTAATCTCATTAACTTTTTCCATTCGGAATGTTATTTTTAGGTTTAGTTTCATCCCTTTTAATTGAAATTCCCTTAATAATTATTTAAATACTCGTAAATAATCTCATTCTTAAATATGTAATTCGATAATTTATATAGTAAAAATATTAATTGCGACATCTAGTTGTTCCTAATTGAAACAATTTGTTTAAAACTTTTTCAAACTATCAATGCTTATAGTTCTGGCTTTCGCCCACAGATGTCGTTACGACTGTCATTTCCTCAATGACATAATGTCAGCTCTTAGTGTTGGGAAACGGACGATTAACTCGTATCGATAATTTAGTTTAGGGTAGCTTCGTATTTCACCGAAGTTCTTTCTTTGACTAACAGTCCTTCGTTTGGCTTTAGTTCTCTATTAGATTTAATGTTCTTTTTTTACTTATGTCTTTTGTTTGACGTAAGTCCTTTGGTTGTTTTAGGTCGTCTCTTTCATTAGTCGTTTCTTTCACCGGGTTTTTCTTTTTTTTTTTTTCTTGGAACGGGGTTACTGCAGTATTAGTAATTACTGCATATCATGTTTTCAACATTCCATCCTTCTTTAAAATTTTAGGCAACCTTTTTTGTCATTTTTCTGATTTAAAAATCAAACTTTTGAATATTGAACTGCTTCTGTCAAGTGATTTTTTTTTTCTTTTGAAGTTTGTCACTTGTTGTTTGGAGATCACTGCTGACGGCTGGAGCTATTTTTTTTTTCCTCTTTCGCTTAAAAGTGCTTATAATAGTAAAAATATGATGACTATGTTGTTAATGATATAATTTGGATTCGAGAGACGTCTTCAGTGTATAATTCTATTTGACCTTATCAGGTATGTGTATTTCTACTTGTTATTCTCTGGTAAAAGTGGTTCAGCTTGTTACAGCATTCTTAATGTGCGTTATTTTGTCTAGGATACGCCTGAAGATATACGACTAACAAGCCGAGTTTTCGGCCCTACCCTACCCTACTACCATTATGTTCCTGGCTGTATTCCAATAGGAAGCCGACAGATACGAACCAGCAGATTTCTGCATACAACTACTTAAGTTTCAAGAATATTCAATCAACATTCCGGAGCTACTGAAAGACTCGCCGAAGCGACGAAACGTCCAGGAGAGAATTTGTCAGATATTTTTTTTCCTCTTTTCTCCTAGTAGTCCAGTTTAGTTTGATCTAAAGTATATTATTTCGGTTTAATACATTATTACCGGTCTATATTATTTTTTTATTATATAGTGATTACTTATTGTAAAACTCAGAATACTACAGGTTTTATATCGTTCGTACGTGATTAGTGCTACGCGATCGTAGGGAAAATTTCAGTTGCAACTGCAGTTATACTCGACGCGTAATCTATCTAATTTTGAAATATAATTCAAAGTACAAAAACCTTAAGTATTATTTCCGTTTCTTTCAAAACCCGCCAGACAAAATGTAACAAGTTTCCTTCCTAGTTAGTTTAGATATTTTTTTCTACATTAATTTGTTATTTTTTTGATATCAGCCGCCAGAAGTATCGACACAAGTTTTTCTACTTTTATATCAGTTTTTGTTATTTTTTTTGTTACGTTTGGTTATTTTTTATACAGATAAATTATACGTTTTTTAAGTGGCGAAGAATTGTGTTTCCTTTTTATATCGCTACAACACGTACAAGGGGTCGTTCGACTACCGATGCAGGAGTTGAACTTTTAGGACATATTTATAATGCATAGGAGGACAAATGCCATGCTTTGGGCGTCTTTTGCGATTTGTCTAAGGCATTCGATTGTGTTGTGTTCTTCATGAAACATTAATCAGGAAACTGCACCACTTTGGAATCCGGAACGCCTCTCTGGATCTTCTTACTTCTTACTTAAGTGATAGGATTCAGAGAGTTGATGTTAACGGAAAAAGGTCACCCGGATCTGTAGTAAGAATGGCGTCCCCCAGGGCTCAATTCTTATTTATTATTTATATAAATGACTTGCCTTACCTCATAAGGGGTAAACATGATATAGTGTTGTTTGCAGATGACACTTGACTTTTATTTAAACTCAAACGTCAGCAGCTGGTTACTGACAATGTAAATAACGCCCTTGCAATAGTAGTTAACTGGTTTAACATCAATAATCTACTTCTTAACGAAAAAAAAAAACGAAATTTATTAAGTTTACGATACAAGTAGAAACTAGTGTTCTCACTAAGGATGAAGAGTTGAAACCCGAAGATACCACAGTATTCTTAGGCATAACGTTGGATACCAAGCTTCAATGGGGCCCCCATATAGATAAATTGTCAAAAAAGCTTAGCTCTGCAGCATACGCCGTTAGGAAAATTCGTGATTTAACTGATTTAGAGACAGCCCGTTTAATTTACTTTAGTTATTTTCATAGTTTGATGTCGTACGGTATTCTGTCGTGGGGAAATGCAGCCGATATTCAGACAATTTTTATTTTACAAAAAAGGGCAATTCGTTCCATTTATAAATTAGGTCCCAGACACTCCCTTAGAGACAAATTTAAAGAGATTAATATAATGACTGTGCCTTCTCAGTACATTTATGATAATCTTTTGTATGCACATAAAAATATTAATCTGTTTAAAAAATACAGTGATATCCATAACATAAATACTAGGAACAAACACAAATTTGTTGTTCCTACAACAAGGCTCAAGAAAATAGGTGGCTTGTTTAGACGTTTTTATAATAAACTTCCTAGCCACATTCAAGAACTAAGTCTTAATAAATTCAAATCTATACTAATATTATAAAGCTGCAGAGTTTGTTTGTTTGTTTGTTTGAACGCGCTAATCTCTGGAACTACTGGTCCGATTCGAATGATTATTTTAGTGTTGGGTAGTCCATTTATCGAGGAAGGCTATAGGCTATTTTTTTTCTTCAAAATTAGGGATCCGTAATAAAATTGCTATTTTGTAACACAAGGTGTAAAATCGAAAACCTATTTTTGCGTGCGCTGCAAAAACTATTGACAATAGAACAAAATAATGTACTACGGGTTTGTAGAGCCCATTAAGACCTACAAAAAAGTCCGCGAGAACATATATCTATCTATCATGGTTTAATCACAATAACCGATTTTGTGTTCAAAATAATTATTAAATCGTCTGAAGAAAAAAAAACTACGTTAAATATGTATCGTAATATTAATCTTTATCGAAATTAAGCATTATGTTATCAAGACTATTTATGAAGAAGTAAAATACTTTTTGTTTCATCTCAATCGGATATTTCGTTTAAAAGTTATCACGTGTGTAAGATGTTAAGAGTTGGTACCTATTAAGGAGTTATGGGCCATAGAGTTATGGGCCAGGGAAGCCACATGTGCAGAAGGAATTATTGCCAAACTACCTTGTCTTCAACATAGTCTTTAATCTTATAGTATGCTTTTTTGATAAGGACACGTTTGATGAAGGTTTTTAAGTAGGTTACTTGTAGTGGGCGCGATAGCTTATTCAGCGAATGTAAACAAGTAATCGGCAAAAAAATAAATTAAAAATTTAAAAACCCCCGACACAAAATAATAAAATAATGAAGGTATCCCTACAAAAAGCATGACCGTTCTGTGGAACACCTTCTATTCTAAGAGGTCCCCCGACTTCCATATGAATTTCTATTTAAATAAAATTTTATTTCATGCTTTTTGTAGGGATACCTTCATTTTTTTATTATTTTGTGTCGGGGGTTTTTAAATTTTTAATTTATTTTTTTATTTCATGCTTTTTGTAAGGATTCCTTAATTTTTTTATTTATTTTTTTATTATTTTGTGTCGGGGGTTTTTAAATTGTAAATTTTTGCACTAGAATTTATTTAATTTTCAAGTTTTTAGTTTTAATTTCGTTAGTTAATATTCCTCATTCCCTTTCAATAAAGTGTACATTATTCTACTTGTCAAGCCCTTTTATTGGATACCTATACTTATTGAAGGAGTTGTGAAAAAAAAAAGTAATTCACCATGTTGTGGTGGCGGCCATCTTGGATTTAAAATTTATCACAGTGTATAGTAGTCTACTAGTCAAACCCTTTCATTTGATATCCTTAATGAGGGAGTAGTGAAAATAAAATGTAATTCGCAATTTTGTGGTCGCGGCCATCTTGGATTTGAAATTTATCATAGTGTATAGCATTCTACTAGTCAAGCCCTTTCATTTGATACCCTTATTGAGGGTGTTGTGAAAAAATTTTAATTCCGCCATTTTGTGGCGGCGGCCATCTTGGACCGATTTTCATCAAACATAGCTAAGAACACTCCCGACATATACACCTTTCAAACAAAAAAAGAAAATCAAAATCGGTTCATCCGTTCGGGACCTACGATGCCACAGACAGACACACACACAGACACGTCAAACTTATAACACCCCGTCGTTATTGCGTCGGGGGTTAATAAGCAAATGCTTGTTAAGGTAAATACTAACACAATACATTTCATGTGGCGATGCTCGTACATCCTGCCAACTATAAAAACGACAAATTACAAGTAAAACATGTAAAAGTATGAAGCAAGTTAAACTATTCTTTGTTCGCCTCTAAATGACATTGGCGATGTTTCGCTGTCCACCTTGTTGCTTTTAGGAAGATGTTCGATGACCTCTTCTGTTGTCTGTTCCTCTGTCTTTGTTCGTCTATCCTTCGGAAGACGCCGTTGAGTATGAGTTGGTACCATGTCAATCTCTTCATCCTTGTGAGCTTGCGTTGATTCTCTGCTTACTTGAGGTACCCGGTGGCAGCGTGTTTTTATTTTCCAGGATACCCATGTACCGAATATTATGTGTAGTTCTTTCCTCAAAAGATCATTTCAGACACCAATCTACATGGTCTTCAAAGATTATGTCCGGATTTTTTATATACACATTGACATTGATGAATTTTATATGATATAGACATGGGTAGCTCGTGAGCTAGTGATAGAAAAGAGCTAGCTCTTTTCGATTGACGTCGCTCTCGCTCACTCAGTCGCTCGCTACGTAGCTCACTAGCTCGCTACGTAGCTCACTAGCTCAGTTAGCTCACTCAGACTCACTAGCTCAGTACTTCAGTGATGCACGCGACCGGCCGAACGGCTCATTCGGCTCGCTTCGGAATACTTCGTCGCATCGTTCGTTCTTCCAACAAAAGCTCTCCGACACAATCTTATCAGTTATCATACGACATAATCACTGTAAATTTATCTTTATAGTCATTGACTTAAAGTAGAAAATACTTTGGCACATTTATAAATAAAAAGGAACCGCATTGTTTGATTGCGTTTCGTTTACGTAAATTCTAAATAACTCATAAGTACTCATACCATAATATAAACAAACAGATTAGAAAAACTTATTTAAAGTTAATTAACTTAGTACTTTTTCGGTTGTTTTGACGAAATGACATGCATATCGCTGCGTGACACGTGCAACGAAGTACAAATACTAATACGACCGTTCTTACTATAATAAAAACCGCCACAAAATAAAACAAGATTTATTTATCGATATCCGTAATTCCTTAGTAATTCGCGTGACAAGAATCAAATGAGCTAACAGTCGGCGTCTGAGCTACTGAGCTATAGAAGAGCTAGTGAGTAACAAAGAATCCAAACTTGCAAAGAGCTATTGACTATTGAGCGAGCGAGCCGAAGCGCGTGCGGCGTGAGTCATATGAGCTAACAGTCGGCGTCTGAGTCACTGAGCTAAGTGAGCTATAGAAGAGCTAGTGAGCTAGAAGAGTGATATAGCTCTTTAGAGTGAAAGAGCTACTCGCTCTTTATCTTTTCAGTGAGCTATTTCGCCCATGTCTATATGATATACAATGACATGAATATTTATTTTTATTTTTTTTATTTAATTATTGTGAATGTGAGGACTATGTGGGTCATTTCTTTTTTTTTCTGTTTTCCTTAGTTAGTTTTAATCATGATCTGGCAGTTATTTACGCGGCCTACCCAAATGTCCTTTCTTTGGTATTGTTCGTCGAATCGTTGAGGTCCTTAAGTTCTGAGTTGAGCTGCACGATTTTTGACAAATGCGTGCACTGATTGGACAGGTCCGCTCAATCTGTGTGGTTCTTTCCTCAAAAGACCATTTCAGACACCAATCTTTTCTGACCAAGATTTTGTCTGGACCTTAAAAGAGACTGTGACCTCCGAGTTTGTTTCGGCCTTTCTTCTCAGAATAGTCAGATAGGAAACGCCGACCTCGTCTAGTTTAAAAAAATATAATTGACGAGAAAAAGGGTTTGTACAAACCTACTTAAAATAAATCATTTATCACGCAATTGAAAACTATAATCTGGATCGAATTGCCGATGGTATTCGTGAATATGTTGTAATGTAATGTGTATGATGGTGTGACGTTGTGTTGGCAGGGACCTGGCGGCGCGCAACTGCCTGGTGGGTGAGAACCACCTGGTGAAGGTGGCGGACTTCGGGCTGGCGCGGCTCATGCGCGACGACACGTACACGGCGCACGCGGGCGCCAAGTTCCCCATAAAGTGGACGGCGCCGGAGGGGCTCGCCTACAACACCTTCAGCACCAAGTCTGACGTGTGGGCCTTCGGCATCCTGCTGTGGGAGATCGCCACCTACGGCCTGTCGCCCTACCCTGGCGTGGACCTGGCTGACGTGTACCACATGCTCGAGAAGGTACCTCCACTCACTACAGCGTGATTATGATCGCGTGATACATATTTACCAATAGTATTCATTATCATAAACAGACGGTCATCACATTGTTTGTGGCGCGTCAACAATTAAAAACTGAACGCTGTTGACACATTCTCCTTACGTAAACAAACCAAACTAATTAAAAAAAATAATAATAATTTCAATAGTTTATTAAAATAATATTTGAAAAATAAAAAAAAAACAAACGAAACCGCGTCCCGTGCCCAACAACTCCCATTAGTTTAACAAAGTGTGTTAGTTTCAAAACAACATAGTACTATACGTTTTTGCATTTCATAGAATGGAAACTGCTTCGGTAGTTTAATAAACATGTTGCGTAACACGCTCCCATTATGACGGAGAGGAGGCGCGCGTCCCCGCCCGGGCGGTTCGGGCGGCCGCGCCCGAGGCGGGGCTAGCAGTGCGTGGCGTCCGTGCACAGGTGCTTCTTGCAGAGCGTGCACTGCGGCCGGCTCACGGCGATGCGCGAGAAGATCTCGGACGCCGATAGTTCCTTGCTGAGCTTGCTGCACATAGAGTACGATACTGTCTTCTTGGAGAAGTCCTTGGCGGGCACGCACGTGCGCGCGCGCACTGGCCCGATCTCCTGGCCCGTCTCCACTGCAATACACGCTCACGTTACATACACACACACACATGAGGCTCACACGGTACAGTCGGACACTCACCTAGCTTGGCGGATTCGGAGGTGATGACGATGCACAGGAACGCCATGCCGGGAATGTAGCAGTCGATATTGGGGACCTGCGCAGAAGGGCGGATTAGTGGCGAGCGGCAGACGCGGGCGCAGCGGGTCAGGAGGCGGGGAGGCAATCATTCACCGTTATGTTGGCGTAGTCGGGATGGTCGGGGTCCCAGCAGCCGGGATGGTCGAACGACAGGCAGTTGTAGCACTGGATGCCCTTCGTGGTCGGCGACACGAACTTCTTGGGCTTCATTTTTTTGTGCTTACCTGGAAATAATGACACTCACTTTAATTTGTGCTCCATCTGCAAGGAGTTACTAGTTGCCACTATTCTTACAAACAAATAACTAAACCATCCAATTAAACATTTTTAAGGTAAAACGTTTGTTATGGCACTAGTTTTTAGGTGAGGTATCTTACCCAGTACGGCGACGGAGAAGAGCAGGAAAAATACGATGGTGTTCTTGAGTGCGATCATGTTTGCGTTGGCGTGCGGTTGCGACTGTGCCGAGGAAGTGGCGCGCGCCGCGTTTATACCCGCCGCACGACGAGCGCGCGCGGCACAGGGTGCTCGCCCGCGCGCACGCGCCGCTCCGCCGGGCGGACAGCAGGCACGGAGCCACGCGCCTCGCTTAGCCCGGACAAACCCTGACTAGTTTCGGAAAACAGTAAATTTGAAGGTTATCGTCAGCCGGCGCGGCGGCAGGCTGCTTCCTCGGCCCTGTTTACTAAACACTCGCGTCCACAATGTACTTTCATTAATGTAAACGGATGCTAGTATTTCCGCGATGGAATGTAGCCCAATGTTCTCACAAACGATATTGTTGTTAACTAATCCACGTCCTTACTGTTCGTACTTAGTGACAATAGGTCAAGTTTGCAGGACGATACTCCGGTGTTGATGAAGCAACGTCCTATGATTAGTTTTTTCCTCAATTCTCATTAATCATAAATCTTATAACAAAATAAGTTAATGTAAGTAGAATATTGCATCCCGCTGTATATAGTAGCGGTGACAAGAGAGACGTATTTGTTTGTGTATATTTGTAAGCTAATTGTTTATATGAGAGTACACTAACGCCTCAGTTATGCGCACACACCTGCCGACCCCCTCCGCCCCGCGCGCCCCGCGCGCCCCGCGCGCCCCGCGCTCACGCAACGCACCCCTCGTACGATTCATTGCCATTTAGTAGTTATATACCATTAGCGTGCCCACCGTGCCCACCGTGCGCCCACATTACAGTCTAGTTTCAATAGAATGTCGTCAGTGGCAGAACTTTGTCGCGGCGTGGTGAGTGCTCCGTGTTCTGTTCCTCGCTTATTTAGTCCTGAGCGCTTGGTTTAGGTTTCTGAAATTTTCAATTATATGATATGGGGTCCGTTATCCGAAAATTTGACAACCAGTTTTACCAAGGGGTAATTTATTACGTATATATTTACAACGTATTACCCAATAACACTTGTAACGTGGGTTGTGGAGGTCAGATAGTCAGTCGTTTCATGTAAAATACTGGTATCCAGCTGCGTCCGGTTCGACTGGCAGGCCGACCCCGATATTTGGGAAAAGGCTCGGCAGATATGATGTTATATTGTCATACTGAAGTGCTTAACGAGGGCTGCTTTGCATTGTATATGTTACCGGCCAAACCCGATTTTAGGATGAACTAGTTTCGCCTAGGCCAAACCAGTTCTCCCTACACGGGTTGCATGGTTGCGGTCGGTCGATAGGTGACGTAAGATGCAAGAGCGAGCGAAGAGCATCCTGAGGTTAGGTTTGGTTAGGCTAATTTATACCCTTTATACAGAAATAGGAGCTCCGCTAAGTGGGGCTCCGTCGACATAGGATGCAAGAGCGAGCGAATTAGAATACTGGCCTAGGCGAAACTAGTTCATCCTAAAACCGGGTTTGGCCGGTAACACATACAAAGAAATTAGAAAGCTTTTAAAGCGGTACTATGGAAAAGAAAAAAAACCGAAATGCAGCAAGTAGATCATGAGATATGTTGCAGTGGAACTGTACACAGCGCAGGTGTGACTGTGGCCACTCCACGTTTATTGAGTTGGGAGGGATTCGTGGAAACAATTACTGTCGCGTCGAACAAATATTCCTAAATCGAACAAAGATAGACGAATAAGGAAAAAGCTCTTGCAGCAGCGCCAGCGTGGCAGAGTTACTTGTTACCATGCTGGCTAGCATGCTGGCAGCTTGGAACCACAGAACAATACTCTTGCAGCAGCGCCAGCGTGGCAGAGTTACTTGTTACCATGCTGGCTAGCATGCTGGCAGCTTGGAACCACAGAACAATACTCTTGCAGCAGCGCCAGCGTGGCAGAGTTACTTGTTACCATGCTGGCTAGCATGCTGGCAGCTTGGAACCACAGAACAATACTCTTGCAGCAGCGCCAGCGTGGCAGAGTTACTTGTTACCATGCTGGCTAGCATGCTGGCAGCTTGGAACCACAGAACAATACTCTTGCAGCAGCGCCAGCGTGGCAGAGTTACTTGTTACCATGCTGGCTAGCATGCTGGCAGCTTGGAACCACAGAACAATACTCTTGCAGCAGCGCCAGCGTGGCAGAGTTACTTGTTACCATGCTGGCTAGCATGCTGGCAGCTTGGAACCACAGAACAATACTCTTGCAGCAGCGCCAGCGTGGCAGAGTTACTTGTTACCATGCTGGCTAGCATGCTGGCAGCTTGGAACCACAGAACAATACTCTTGCAGCAGCGCCAGCGTGGCAGAGTTACTTGTTACCATGCTGGCTAGCATGCTGGCAGCTTGGAACCACAGAACAATACTCTTGCAGCAGCGCCAGCGTGGCAGAGTTACTTGTTACCATGCTGGCTAGCATGCTGGCAGCTTGGAACCACAGAACAATACTCTTGCAGCAGCGCCAGCGTGGCAGAGTTACTTGTTACCATGCTGGCTAGCATGCTGGCAGCTTGGAACCACAGAACAATACTCTTGCAGCAGCGCCAGCGTGGCAGAGTTACTTGTTACCATGCTGGCTAGCATGCTGGCAGCTTGGAACCACAGAACAATACTCTTGCAGCAGCGCCAGCGTGGCAGAGTTACTTGTTACCATGCTGGCTAGCATGCTGGCAGCTTGGAACCACAGAACAATACTCTTGCAGCAGCGCCAGCGTGGCAGAGTTACTTGTTACCATGCTGGCTAGCATGCTGGCAGCTTGGAACCACAGAACAATACTCTTGCAGCAGCGCCAGCGTGGCAGAGTTACTTGTTACCATGCTGGCTAGCATGCTGGCAGCTTGGAACCACAGAACAATACTCTTGCAGCAGCGCCAGCGTGGCAGAGTTACTTGTTACCATGCTGGCTAGCATGCTGGCAGCTTGGAACCACAGAACAATACTCTTGCAGCAGCGCCAGCGTGGCAGAGTTACTTGTTACCATGCTGGCTAGCATGCTGGCAGCTTGGAACCACAGAACAATACTCTTGCAGCAGCGCCAGCGTGGCAGAGTTACTTGTTACCATGCTGGCTAGCATGCTGGCAGCTTGGAACCACAGAACAATACTCTTGCAGCAGCGCCAGCGTGGCAGAATAACTTGTTACCATGCTGGCTAGCATGCTGGCAGCTTGGAACCACAGAACAATACTCTTGCAGCAGCGCCAGCGTGGCAGAGTTACTTGTTACCATGCTGGCTAGCATGCTGGCAGCTTGGAACCACAGAACAATACTCTTGCAGCAGCGCCAGCGTGGCAGAGTTACTTGTTACCATGCTGGCTAGCATGCTGGCAGCTTGGAACCACAGAACAATACTCTTGCAGCAGCGCCAGCGTGGCAGAGTTACTTGTTACCATGCTGGCTAGCATGCTGGCAGCTTGGAACCACAGAACAATACTCTTGCAGCAGCGCCAGCGTGGCAGAGTTACTTGTTACCATGCTGGCTAGCATGCTGGCAGCTTGGAACCACAGAACAATACTCTTGCAGCAGCGCCAGCGTGGCAGAGTTACTTGTTACCATGCTGGCTAGCATGCTGGCAGCTTGGAACCACAGAACAATACTCTTGCAGCAGCGCCAGCGTGGCAGAGTTACTTGTTACCATGCTGGCTAGCATGCTGGCAGCTTGGAACCACAGAACAATACTCTTGCAGCAGCGCCAGCGTGGCAGAGTTACTTGTTACCATGCTGGCTAGCATGCTGGCAGCTTGGAACCACAGAACAATACTCTTGCAGCAGCGCCAGCGTGGCAGAGTTACTTGTTACCATGCTGGCTAGCATGCTGGCAGCTTGGAACCACAGAACAATACTCTTGCAGCAGCGCCAGCGTGGCAGAGTTACTTGTTACCATGCTGGCTAGCATGCTGGCAGCTTGGAACCACAGAACAATACTCTTGCAGCAGCGCCAGCGTGGCAGAGTTACTTGTTACCATGCTGGCTAGCATGCTGGCAGCTTGGAACCACAGAACAATACTCTTGCAGCAGCGCCAGCGTGGCAGAGTTACTTGTTACCATGCTGGCTAGCATGCTGGCAGCTTGGAACCACAGAACAATACTCTTGCAGCAGCGCCAGCGTGGCAGAGTTACTTGTTACCATGCTGGCTAGCATGCTGGCAGCTTGGAACCACAGAACAATACTCTTGCAGCAGCGCCAGCGTGGCAGAGTTACTTGTTACCATGCTGGCTAGCATGCTGGCAGCTTGGAACCACAGAACAATACTCTTGCAGCAGCGCCAGCGTGGCAGAGTTACTTGTTACCATGCTGGCTAGCATGCTGGCAGCTTGGAACCACAGAACAATACTCTTGCAGCAGCGCCAGCGTGGCAGAGTTACTTGTTACCATGCTGGCTAGCATGCTGGCAGCTTGGAACCACAGAACAATACTCTTGCAGCAGCGCCAGCGTGGCAGAGTTACTTGTTACCATGCTGGCTAGCATGCTGGCAGCTTGGAACCACAGAACAATACTCTTGCAGCAGCGCCAGCGTGGCAGAGTTACTTGTTACCATGCTGGCTAGCATGCTGGCAGCTTGGAACCACAGAACAATACTCTTGCAGCAGCGCCAGCGTGGCAGAGTTACTTGTTACCATGCTGGCTAGCATGCTGGCAGCTTGGAACCACAGAACAATACTCTTGCAGCAGCGCCAGCGTGGCAGAGTTACTTGTTACCATGCTGGCTAGCATGCTGGCAGCTTGGAACCACAGAACAATACTCTTGCAGCAGCGCCAGCGTGGCAGAGTTACTTGTTACCATGCTGGCTAGCATGCTGGCAGCTTGGAACCACAGAACAATACTCCTCCTCCTCCTCCTAGCGGAGAGATAGCCAAACGAAAAATACACTGTTGCAATTTTAAAATATATAATGATGATTCTGGGAGATGGTGTGACTAACAAACACACACATAAAATATATAATGATGATACTGGTAGATGGTGTGACTAACAAACACACACATAAAATATATAATGATGATACTGGGAGATGGTGTGACTAACAAACACACACATAAAATATATAATGATGATACTGGGAGATGGTGTGACTAACAAACACACACATAAAATAATTGTCTCAAAATATTGGACATTAGACAACAAAAATAAAAATTAAGCCTAAACCAAGTGCAACGAGTCTGTAATGATTTGTTAAACGGTCCTGAAATGTGTTTTTTTTTTCATTTAATGGGAATTTGTTATTTTTGCTTTGGTAACACTTTAATTCAAAAATCTGTCAGCGCGACTGCCAGTGTCAGTTTCGGATTTGGCTTTTGCAATAAAATAAAATTCTGGTTATTTCGCTAGTGAGCATAAGCACTGTTTATAGTTTGGACCCATTATTATTGTGAACTCAAAAATCTTGTTGTGTACCTGGATGTCTAGTGACTAGGACAGAAAAGTGTTGATTCTCAGCCTAAATGACTTTGATTTTAATATATAATATATATTTATTTAATATATGTATAGAAATATAATATATATTTTAATATAGTAAGAGTTTCATTTGAACGTATTTCTGTGTTTTCTAAAAGAATAAACAGTTTTTTTTAACTTTAATATCACCGAGTTACTTTTCATTCATATTCCTGTTGCAGGTAAAAATCTGGAAATTTTAGGCGTATAATTTATTGTTTACTACTTAATGTGTTTTTAATAATTATGTAATTGTTTAAAAAAAGCATTAATAGCAAACAATAATTTATACGACATTGTAAAAATTCCAACACAATAATAGTATGTTAGAGATCCATCTACCAAATTTAGCCGTAACTATAGGTAATAGTTTTTGTTAGCTGACAAATAGATGGCGACTTGTGCCGTCAACACAAAATGAAGAGAGCTTCTTGTCTATACCCTGCATTATATTGTAGTCTGTGCTTGTTACCCTAGTTAACCCGCTGCTCGTACAGAAAACGCTTCATTTAAAGAAAATTATATTGAATATCAAAGATCATTGATTAAAAAAATAAAATCGTTTTATTGTAATATTCAGCCTCTCTTATTTATAATCTTGTAAAAATATTTTTACAAGATTAACTTTGTATTGTCATGACAATACAAAGTTAATCAATACAAAATTATTTTTACAAGACAATACAAAGTTAATCTTGTAAAAATAATTTTACAAGATTAAATTAAATACAAAAAAACAAAACAAACACAAAATTAAACAAAATTATTACAAAAATATTTTTACATTATTAACTTTGTATTGAGAGATAATAATAATATGATGATTCATAAGTGTAAAGTGGCTACAAATTACCACACTAATATTATAAAGGCGAAAGTTTGTGAGTGTGTGTGTGTGTTACTTCTTCACGCTCAAACGGCTTGACCAATTTTGATAAAGTTTTCTATGGAGGTAGCTGACACCCTGGATTAACGTATAGGCTACTTTTTATCCCGATATTCCCACGGGATCGACATTTACGCGGGTGAAACCGCGGGGCGCAGCTAGTCTAAAATATTTATTTGCTTTGACCGTGATGAAGTGGCCACCGATCACCATGTCATGTTTAAGCGTTGTCGTTTCTCTAGGATCGATACGTGAAGTAATACATCTTTCGTGGATGTATTACTTGCTTGAAAAGTAAAATTCAGCCAGAAAAGTTTTTTTTTTTTTGAGAGTGGGATATCATCAAATGACTCCTCCCGCTAATAATGTAATCCGCGCTTCTGTTGCGATTGTACTTCCTAAACATGTAATACTCACATAATATTATATGAGAATGTGTTCGTGACGTGGCCGCGTGAGTCGTTGTCGTGTCTTGGGAACATGTTTGTTCATCAATCAATGAAGTCACAACGGCTAAACGTGTCAAATTTGATCCAAATCGGATCAAATTTGGCACGACATAGGATACTTTTTATCCTGAATCTAGAACTTTCGCGTGGTACATTTTTCATAAAAGATGTCGTTTTAGTTTCTACTCGGGTGAAGCTGCGTGTAAAAGCTAGTTTTAACAAAGATAATCTTTTGGAAACGGAAACTGAAATACTAGTCAAACTCAAACCATTTATTTCAATTAAACCTTGTACAGGCACTTTTGAATTGTCAAAATTAAATAGTATGTCAGTTAGTCAGAAAGTTGAAGCTAGTTGCCCATTCCAAAACGTAGATCTCTATGGAGAAGAACGGACAAGAAACTTTATGGACACTCTTTTAAATCAAGATTTTCCAAAATCCTGGGTACATTATTCTTGTTGCTTCTATATGTGAGAACAATGTAAAAAAAGACACAAATGAGGAAACAATTCAAAATATAAGATTAAAAATAAGCCTTGGCAGTTAAGAGATGACCAGTCACAACCGACGGCGCCCGTTCACGAACATGACGCATGGATCAGCACCATCCAGCTCAACCATTTTGCAGGGCACCGAATGATCCAACACACGCGCTACCATCGGTGAAATATTTAAGTGAGCATGACACGTTCTCAACTGCCATGCTCTTTCAAGTCAACATCAAAAAAATCGTAATAATCAGAAACATGGTTCTTACATTTACAAAATTTAAAAAATGCTTCTAAATTATACAAAACTAGTTTGCAATTTATTTAAGAGGTTAATAGAATTTTACTACCAAACAGGAAGAGATATTTAATATTGAAGTATTCAACGAATAAAACTTGATTGAATAAAATAAAAAAAAGTAATTAAAAAAAACTAAAAAACTCGACTGCGGTAAAAAAAATAGTTTAAAAAAAACTGAAAAGCTAAAAACAAGGCCATTTTAAATTAAATAAAAGTTGGAAGCAGGCGGGACCCATACCATTTTTTAATTATATTTTCAAACTCAAATGGGTCCCGCCTGCTTCCAACTTTTATTTAATTTAAAATGGCCTTGTTTTTAACTTTCAGTTTTTTTTTAACTATTTTTTTTTTTACCGCAGTCGAGTTTTTTAGTTTTTTTAATTACTTTTTTTTTATTTCCAGCTTTTTAGTTTACAAATTTGAAAGATTTCGCAGACGATTTACTTATGTATTAATTATTAGCTGACCCGTAAAGTCACTCAACAGGGAACAAGAAATAATTATTTTATTTAACGTGTTTTTTACGATTTGTCACTTCGAATTACTTTTAACCATATAAGTTGTATATATTTTTGTAATCACCGTTTAAAACCCTTAATTTTGATATTTCACTCGTATTAGAAGAAAAAAAAAATCGAACTTCACAATATGGCACCCTAAATCCGCCATTTTACTTTGTTTTTGATTTTAATGTAGCCAGTGACACTCGCGCTACCAAGACAAATCTAAAGACGTATAATTTATCCAAATCCGTTCATTCGTTTAGAAGTTACAAGGGAACAAAGAAACGGACATACATACATACAGGTCAAACACATAACCCTCCTTTTGGGCTTCGCCGCAGTCGGGTAAAAAGTTAAGTTCGTAAGGTCAGAAACACAAATAAAAAAGAAAAAGGGAAGCACCTCTTCCAAATATTGAAATTTTAACTAGTGAGCCCAAGTGCCTGTGGAGCAGGACCAGCATTAACCCAAGTATTTTTATCTACGACACAATCATGCATCTGGTAATATGCTTGTCTACATAGTGTGCGTTTAATGCATGTTGTAAATTTCTTCTCACTTAATTGAAGAATATCGAGTGGTATTTTTATTATAACATTTTACACAGTAACCCATATAAGAAGTTTTTACTTTAGACAATCTGAAACGCGGTTGATCTAATTTGTCCCTATTTCTAGTGTTAAAATTATGCCTGTCACTTATCTTACTAAAAAGATATAGATTTTCGAACGTACATAATGTTTTCATATATTGACAAGGAACCGTCATGATGTTAATTTTTTTAAACAGTTCCCATAGAGATTCGCGTCGGCTGAGCTTGTAGATGGCTCTGTCAGCCCTCTTTTGCAGAATGAAGATAAAATCAATATCTGCAGCCCGTCCCCACAACAAAATACCGTAAGACATGATGCTATGAAAGTAACTAAAATAGACCAGTCTCGCGGTATCCACGTCTATTAATTGGTGAATTTTCCAAACAGCGTCAGCGGCTGAACTTAGCCGCCCTGCAAGTGATGTTAAGTGCGGACCCCACTGTAGCTTTGAGTCAAGCGTGATCCCCAGGAAAACCTTATTTTCGACGAATTCAAGTATCTCTTTAGTCAATACAAAATGACATTCACTACTTCTAACATTCGGTAAAGCGAATCTAAATCATTTAGTTTTTTTTTCTTTTAATATCAAATTATTTACAGTAAACCAATTAAGGACCATAAGCATAGCGTTATTTACGTAGTCAAGCTCCTGTGCACGTCTGCTTACTTTAAAAATCAGTGATGTGTCATCAGCAAATAACACCATTTTTGGTCGGTTTTTCAGTAAATGAGGTAAATCATTTATATATACTAAAAATAGGAATGGCGCCAATATTAGAGCCCTGCGGTACTCCCATTTTGAGTTTTAAACCCGATGAATTCACACCTTTAATTTGAACTTGCTGAAATCTATCATTTAAATATGAGTTTTATTAACCTAAAAGCAAGTTTACCTAGTCCGTAATGCTCAAGTTTCAAGAGCAGTGTTTCGTAATTCACGCAATCAAATGCCTTGGATAGGTCGCATAAAATGCCTATTGCATCTTGTGCCTCTTCCCATGCGTTAAAGATGTGTTTTAATAAGGTGACACCGGCGTCGGTAGTACAACGTCCTTTGGTGAAACCATACTGTTGATCGTGTAGGATGTTATTACGATTAAAATGGTTGAGCATTTGATTTAACATTACTTTTTCAAACACCTTGCTGAAAACTGGCAAAACCGATACGGGCCTATAATTAATTATTAGTATCTTTGCTGTCCCCAGATTTGAAAAGTGGAATAACTTTACTGAACTTCATTAAATCCGGGAAAACCCCTCGATCTACACACAAATTAAATATTAAAGCTAAATAGTAATGGATTGACAAACTTTAGTAGACATGCTACAGATCTTCGGTATTTTTTTTTTTTTTTTTAGAAACTTTGCCTCACACTAGGAATTTCTCCTGTATTGTGGGTGCGTTTACAAACATGTAAAGTCACATACACAAACAGCCAGACCCGGAACAACTAGTTGTAGATCATACAAATATTTGTTCCGTGCGGGAATGGAACCCGCGACACGCAGCGCAGCAGTCAATCGCTTAACCACTGCGCCAACCGTGCCGTCAAATTTTGAAAAGACTATGGGGTTTATATGTTTAAATTTAAATTCCACAGGACAGGCTGAGACATTCGCTCTTAATAATTCAATAGCTAGTGTGGGCGAGGAATTTAAAGTTTCTGTAGTTTTTAACCGACTTCAAAAAAGGAGGAGGTTTCTCAATTCGACCGTATTTTTTTTTTTTTATTGGAATATTGGTAAAGAAAGTTGCAAATTCCTGAGCAACATCGATGTTATCGCTAATGAGGCCGCGGGAAGTGTCCAGTGTGTAATCAGTATGTGTATCTGTTTTTGTTCCTGTTCGTTTCATTGTTTATAATTTTCCAAACTGTCTTTATTTTATGGTCTGCCGATTTATACTTGTTACTAATGAAAGAAGCTTTAGCTGCTTTGCCGATATTTAAAAAAAAATTAGATTAAGTAGCAACATACTTATTAAAAGTATCCGTGTTAATATACTGCTTAAGGCCGTACAGTTCAAATAATCTTTCCCTACTTTTCCTGATTCCTTTAGTTGCCTAGTCACTGAATAAAAACTTAGGGCAAATAGTTTTAGATTTCTTCTTAGAGGAATTATTGAACTCTGTTTGCACTACTTAATGAAAATAATTCTTCAAACAAAATATTACCATTAGTCATACTTAGGTCCTGAGCATTTGACTTGCTTATTAAAGTGTTATTAAACTTATTCAAATTACCCGATGTTATTAGTCTAGTTAGAATCTGCACTTTTTGTATCGGTGTGATCCAAAGGGAAATACCTAATTTACAATGACTTTATCTAATAGTCACAGCAGTTTTTTTTTTAATTGCATAAAAGTTGCCACAGTAAACAAAAACATTATGTTGTGATATTGTAGAAGTGTACTTAGCTAAGACGTGGAGACCGTCGTGACGTTGGTCGATAGTATGTCGCCGCCGCGCCGCGGTGTAAGGTGTCCGCATTATGTTGTGATATTGTAGAAGTGTACTTAGCTAAGACGTGGAGACCGTCGTGACGTTGGTCGATAGTATGTCGCCGCCGCGCCGCGGTGTAAGGTGTCCGCATTATGTTGTGATATTGTAGAAGTGTACTTAGCTAAGACGTGGAGACCGTCGTGACGTTGGTCGATAGTATGTCGCCGCCGCGCCGCGGTGTAAGGTGTCCGCATTATGTTGTGATATTGTAGAAGTGTACTTAGCTAAGACGTGGAGACCGTCGTGACGTTGGCCGATAGTATGTCGCCGCCGCGCCGCGGTGTAAGGTGTCCGCATTATGTTGTGATATTGTAGAAGTGTATCTGAGACGTGGAGACCGTCGTGACGTTGGCCGATAGTATGTCGCCGCCGCGCCGCGGTGTAAGGTGTCCGCATTATGTTGTGATATTGTAGAAGTGTATCTGAGACGTGGAGACCGTCGTGACGTTGGCCGATAGTATGTCGCCGCCGCGCCGCGGTGTAAGGTGTCCGCATTATGTTGTGATATTGTAGAAGTGTATCTGAGACGTGGAGACCGTCGTGACGTTGGCCGATAGTATGTCGCCGCCGCGCCGCGGTGTAAGGTGTCCGCATTATGTTGTGATATTGTAGAAGTGTATCTGAGACGTGGAGACCGTCGTGACGTTGGCCGATAGTATGTCGCCGCCGCGCCGCGGTGTAAGGTGTCCGCATTATGTTGTGATATTGTAGAAGTGTATCTGAGACGTGGAGACCGTCGTGACGTTGGCCGATAGTATGTCGCCGCCGCGCCGCGGTGTAAGGTGTCCGCATTATGTTGTGATATTGTAGAAGTGTATCTGAGACGTGGAGACCGTCGTGACGTTGGCCGATAGTATGTCGCCGCCGCGCCGCGGTGTAAGGTGTCCGCATTATGTTGTGATATTGTAGAAGTGTATCTGAGACGTGGAGACCGTCGTGACGTTGGCCGATAGTATGTCGCCGCCGCGCCGCGGTGTAAGGTGTCCGCATTATGTTGTGATATTGTAGAAGTGTATCTGAGACGTGGAGACCGTCGTGACGTTGGCCGATAGTATGTCGCCGCCGCGCCGCGGTGTAAGGTGTCCGCATTATGTTGTGATATTGTAGAAGTGTATCTGAGACGTGGAGACCGTCGTGACGTTGGCCGATAGTATGTCGCCGCCGCGCCGCGGTGTAAGGTGTCCGCATTATGTTGTGATATTGTAGAAGTGTATCTGAGACGTGGAGACCGTCGTGACGTTGGCCGATAGTATGTCGCCGCCGCGCCGCGGTGTAAGGTGTCCGCATTATGTTGTGATATTGTAGAAGTGTATCTGAGACGTGGAGACCGTCGTGACGTTGGCCGATAGTATGTCGCCGCCGCGCCGCGGTGTAAGGTGTCCGCATTATGTTGTGATATTGTAGAAGTGTATCTGAGACGTGGAGACCGTCGTGACGTTGGCCGATAGTATGTCGCCGCCGCGCCGCGGTGTAAGGTGTC
Source organism: Oligia fasciuncula (assembly GCA_963082905.1). Classification (NCBI taxonomy): domain Eukaryota; kingdom Metazoa; phylum Arthropoda; class Insecta; order Lepidoptera; family Noctuidae; genus Oligia; species Oligia fasciuncula. Next base: position 497,064 of record OY720386.1, read on the forward strand.
CGCATTATGTTGTGATATTGTAGAAGTGTATCTGAGACGTGGAGACCGTCGTGACGTTGGCCGATAGTATGTCGCCGCCGCGCCGCGGTGTAAGGTGTCCGCATTATGTTGTGATATTGTAGAAGTGTATCTAAGACGTGGAGACCGTCGTGACGTTGGCCGATATTATGTCGCCGCCGCGGCGCCGCACTATGGGAAAGTCCCCATACAAAGCCGTCTCAAAACCGTTTCACGTGAAAGTCGTTGTTATGGAATAAAAATAATAAAGTAATATAGTCTAAAAAATAAGCTTTCTATTCGCAATTTTTTTTGTTAATCTTAATGTATTATACATAGGCATCAAAGCTAACTCATGTTCAATAACTTAATTTTGACACAATACGGTACCACAATTCAACGCCATATTACTCGAAAGTTTTTGATACAAGTGTACAAGTATTATACATTTTTGGAATGCTTATAATCTCCTCATAAAGTTTCATTTTTTTTTTTTTTTTGACACCTGTCAGGCAAGACGACACATCAAAATTTTCCGTTTTTACAATTTTAATGTATTTTGAAAAATTCGTTGAGTCTCTTAAAATCGCAAAGAATGTGCCCAATTGGAATGGAGTAATGGAACTGTGGAGTTAACGCTGTGTGAGCATGCGTGTTCCATCGCCGCCCGTTCGATGTCCACCGCGCACAGGATGGATGGAAAGCAGCCATTGAATTATATATTAAAGCAGCACATGAAGTAATTTTTCGCTCCGCCTGGTGTAATTGCTGTAAGGCGTACCAGTAGGAGGATAATTAAATAAATAAATAAATAATTATTATTACATATTATATTGGTTTGATAAAATAAAATTAACCAATATAGTTTAAGATGGTGTGTTTTTAGGGTTATTTTTTTTTTAACGAGACACCTTTTACCGTGCTTGCCGCTGTCGAGATATTTCTCTTTTTTTTTTCCGTTTTTTTTTTGAAAAAACATTGCCCCACAATAGGAATTTCTCCTGTATTGTGGGTACGTTTACAAACATTTAAACTCACATACACAAACAGCCAGACCCGGAACAATATAATAAATATTTGTTCCGTGCGGGAATCGAACCCGCGACACGCAGCGCAGCAGTCAATCGCTTAGCCACTGCGCCAACCGTGCCGTCAAATTTGTTGTATTAAGATCTTTATACATTAGATAAAGCAAGGCTAAAAAAAAATTTGCTCAATCTTGCCATTTTTCTGACAGTGAAAAACATAACACGAGATTTTTTTTTTCTCATAAAATCATTTGTTATCTACATTACATATTAAGGTCAAATTGATAAAAAGTTAATTACAGTGATGAGTATTATTAATAGATCTTTGTGGTTTTGATACAGTTTGGTCCACCTTACTTGATAAAATAAGGTCACATACACAGGGTTATTGGTAAAACATTAACAACCTCTTAAGAGGTCATTGTACTCATTATTATGAATTACTTTTACTTGAAATCGCGAAAAAAAAATTTGCTGTTCCCTACATTTATGTTCGTACAACTCGTCAAAATGTAGGGAACATCTGATTTTTATTTGCGATTTAAAAAAAATCACACAATTGTCCGATAGGTAAAATAGCATAGTACTCAAACTATGCTATTTTACCTATCTGACAATTGTCCGAAGATACGTAAGAAAAAGGATTACAAAAAGTTTAGACTTCATCATTCTAGAAAGTGTTCAAGAGCGGCTATCAATGAGTACGTGTTCCATACCTTATTGTAGACTTCTGATCCATATATATCAAGTTGAGAAAAACCTCAGAAACAATATCGAAAGTACTTTTAGATGAAGCCAAGGCCCTTCTTGCTATCAACGAAAATCTTTAGGAGCTTCCTGAATTTTGTACTTTTTTTTTTTCCTCGCTTGTTTCTATTATTCCATTTTATGTAAATAAAAAAAAACACAAATTTTGTATTGTTTCTTAGAGAATGCTTGTATTTTTTAAAGTTTTTTTTTAATAATTTTTAAACAGAATTTTCGAAATCAAAAATATTTCCATTAAACTTTATACATCCAAGAATATGTGTGCAAAATTACAGCTCATTTAGTTTTGAAACAACTGAGATACGGAGTTTTGAGACGAAACATACGCATAGTGCGCCTCCGCCGCGTCACCGCCGTGCCTCCGCCGCCGCCGTGTTAGTGTGTTTATTGTTTACTTGTACAGTTTTCTTTACATTCATGTGTTATGTCGGCATTTTCAGTTGGAATGTAGTCATTCAATACTATGGATATGTTATATTTATGCCTGCTCTATTGTTTGAACATAGTTATGTTTATTGTATTTATGAATATTTAGCAGAACATTTATACAATTTTAGTGAGCCTACTGTTAAATGAGATTACGCGTCGGCGCGTCTTGTTAGTGACTGGTTGTCGTTGTGAAGCGAGTGTGACACAGAAAGTGTGTCGTTGCAGGGCTACCGTATGGAGTGCCCGCCGGGCTGCCCCGGCGCCGTGTACGAGCTGATGCGCGGCTGCTGGCAGTGGAGCGCGGCCGAGCGGCCCTCGTTCCGCGACATCCACCACGCGCTCGAGCACATGTTCCAGGACAACTCCATCACCGAGGGTAACTACCAGCACGCCTGTATTTCCCGAAGGGTTTGTTAGAGGTGTACCTATACCACACCAACATTTAGTCAGTTATGTTTTCAAGTGCTATGTCATAGGGGGTGAGCTTATTGCTAGCAATCGGGCACAACCGGGCACAAATCCATACTCCGGGCTGCTACTGAGGAAATTTCAGATGACAAAACCAAACAATACTTTGCCCGACCCGGGAATCTAACCTAGGAGCTCATGCTCAGCGGTAGCGCTTGCGAGCACGAGACCAAGGAGGCAGTCCTTATTTCTCATAAAGTCGGTTCTATTAAAACTGAAATGTTATGTGATAGTTTTAATTTTTTTTTTAATATTTTATGAACAGAGGTTGAGAAACAGCTGCAGGAGGGCGGCGCGTCGTGCCCGGGCGGCACCCCGCAGATGTCGCTGAAGAAGGGGGGCGCGGGAGGCGGCGCGGGAGACGCGCGCGCCGTGCAGATGCGCCGCCCCACCAACCGGCGCGGCAAGCAGGCGCCCACGCCGCCCAAGCGCACCAGGTCACCACCATGCACTATACTTTGCACCACCCCCCACGTCCCCACTCATGATCAACAACAATGTTACCTTTCCCATAGACAGACCTCACCTCACCCCATTTCACTATTCCAGAATTCGTTCCGTGGTCATTTACAATCACGCTCATTCATCTATTTAAGTTGCTTGTTAGTGCTGTTATAACGGGGAGACGTGGAGACACGACGGGTTCGTTAGAGATCCATGATTGCTATATGAATACCTATTCCACCGACCGACAACGCACAGCCCATACAGCGTGCTATAGAAACATAAAATTTTGAACAAGAGTTCCTAAGGAAGGATTTATGACAAGTCAAACCTGAAAGGAACTGAAAGATTGTATCGAAGTTCCGGTCATTTGTGCCGATTCCATCACGATGTGATTTCCACTGCATAAAATGGTGATATTTCTTGATACCGTCAACTCAAAACTCAAAGCATTTATTTTCAATTAAACCATTTTACAGGCACTTTTGAATTCCCAAGAAGTAGGTCAGTCAGAAAAATGTGAAGCTAGTTGCCCATTCCAAAGCGTAGATACCTATGGAGAAGGGGAGTCATATGAAGATTCGAATGACGTTATTGCGACGCACGCTATTTCGAAAAAAATTAAGAGTGGTACGCCAGTTCGAAAACACATTAAGTCGAAAACCGCTATATCGAATGACGTTGTCGCGAACACGCTGATTCGAAAAACTGTTTGAATGGTACGCTATTTTTTTTTTTTTTGGAAACTCAACAGCTTATAATTAAAATTACATGATTTATGAATGTTCAATCCACTATCAATGAACAGTCCAATGCAGTTGCGTCAAAGTAACAGCATCTTACAGTCTGCATACACTGCTCAGTGATAGTGAAATGATGACAATTATCACTTAAGCCAATAACAGAGTTTCACGGCATTGAAAAAGCTAGGTTAACTAGAAAGTAGCGAGAGAAAACAAAGGAAAAAACTTAAACAATATTAATTAACAAATTATCAGCTAGTACGAAAGTCTTGGCATTGAAATCCACTGTTGCGAACAGCATAATATTTCAATCTGAATTGGTCTGAGGATCGAACTCGCGACCCCGATAAAGACTTAGCGTACCATTCAAACAGTTTTTCGAATCAGCGTGTTCGCGACAACGTCATTCGATATAGCGGTTTTCGACTTAATGTGTTTTCGAACTGGCGTACCACACTTAATTTTTTTCGAAATAGCGTGCGTCGCAATAACGTCATTCGAATCTTCATATCACTCCCATGGAGAAGAACGGGCAAGAAACTCCATGGACACTCTTTTTAAATTATATTTTACAAAAATATTAGTTACATCATTACTTTTCAATTTATAATTAAATAATGTGAGAACGATGTAAAAATAAACAAGACGTATGCGTTAAAAGCGTCCAGAGTACAACAAATAGTACTAAAACAACAATCCAAAAATTAAATAATTAAAAATAAGCCGAGGCAGCTAAGTGATGACCAGCCCCAACTGACGGCGCCCGTTCACGAACAAGACGCATAGATCAGCACCATTCAGCTCAACCATTTTGAAGGGAGCTAAATGATCCAACACACACGCCACCGTCAGCGAGACATTTGTGTGAGCATGACATACTATCAGCCGCCAGGGCACATTCAAGTCAATGAAAGACATATTACCCGGTAAATGGTAAATAAGGTATAGTACTTACATAGAACTCACATCTGTGCTATGCAATTATACAATACAAATGAAATTGAGTTTATACAATGCAAAGATAGTCTTACAATCTTCAGCAGCTCCAACAGTATTTTCAGGTGTTAATCAATTAGTTGTGGTTGTGGAGCAGGACCAGCATTGAGCCAGACATTTTTATCAGCGATGTAATCCCCTAACTTATAATATGCCTGACTGCATAGTGTGCGTTTTATACAAGACTTGAATTTTGTCTCATTCAGTTGAAGAATGTGGGGAGGTATTTTATTATAACATTTTAAACAGTACCCCATAAAAGATGAGTCTACTTTAGCCAGTCTGAAACCTGGTTGAACTAAAACTCATATTAACGAGATTGCAAAATGAAATGGAATCGATTGCTAACTCAACAACGGGCAGCCATCGAGTTCGATGGTACATTTGGGAACAAAGGAAATAGTCGGCTTATCATGATGTGGACTTGTCAAGATTGGATCTCGATATCCATACTTACTAATATTATAAATGGAATCGATTGCTAACTCAACAACGGGCAGCCATCGAGTTCGATGGTACATTTGGGAACAAAGGAAATAGTCGGCTTATCATGATGTGGACTTGTCAAGATTGGATCTCGATATCCATACTTACTAATATTATAAATGGAATCGATTGCTAACTCAACAACGGGCAGCCATCGAGTTCGATGGTACATTTGAGAACAAAGGAAATAGTCGGCTCATCATGATGTGGACTTGTCAAGATTGGATCTCGATATCCATACTTACTAATATTATAAATGGAATCGATTGCTAACTCAACAACGGGCAGCCATCGAGTTCGATGGTACATTTGAGAACAAAGGAAATAGTCGGCTCATCATGATGTGAACTTGTCAAGATTGGATCTCGATATCCATACTTACTAATATTATAAATGGAATCGATTGCTAACTCAACAACGGGCAGCCATCGAGTTCGATGGTACATTTGAGAACAAAGGAAATAGTCAGCTCATCATGATGTGGACTTGTCAAGATTGGATCTCGATATCCATACTTACTAATATTATAAATGGAATCGATTGCTAACTCAACAACGGGCAGCCATCGAGTTCGATGGTACATTTGGGAACAAAGGAAATAGCCGGCTCATCATGATGTGGACTTGTCAAGATTGGATCTCGATATCCATACTTACTAATATTATAAATGCGAAAGTATGTCTGTTACCTCTTCACGCTTAAACTGCTGAACCGATTTAGATGAAATTTGGCGTAGAGATAGTTTGAGTCCCGGGAAAGGACATAGGATACATTTATCCCGATATTCCCTCGACATCGAAATGTATGCGGGTGAAACCGCGAGGCGCAGCTAGTTTTTTTTATAATTTACATTCTGTTGCTATTTATTTATTTTTTATTTATTTTATTAGGTTCACCAACAATTGATTAAGTACACTAAATACAACCACATAACATATTTTTAAAAGTAAAATAACAGTGCATCAATTACTTATAGGTAAACACAACGTGCTTAAAACAATGAATCTGAGAAATAAGCTAACTTACTTAGTAATAAGTGCTAATATTGATAAATTGAGTATCTTAAGTAGCTTAAGTATCTACTTTGTGTAATAAAAGGTCTTAAATTGGTAGTAATGTGATTTGAACTTTGTCATGTATAGCATTGAGTTTGTTGTTCAAAACTATCTAATGTTCCGAATTTTGAAATTGAAGAGAGGTGACATGGCGAATGGTGTAAATGAGTGTAATGTTGCAGCTTGCTGTCGTCGTGCAGCTCGTTCCGCGAGTCGCAGTACGCGGCCGACGAGCACGGCGCCGACGACCAGCTGGCGTCGCTCAACGGTCAGTCCCACACCCTCATACACCCCACTGCCATACCTACCATTCAAGAACAGACTTTAACAAATGACATTTGTTTGTGTGGTTTTCTTTTCGTGTTTGTGACGTCGCATGGCAGTCCCGCGCAAGTGCTCGCGCATGCGCCGCCGCCACCAGAGTGCCACGCTAGTCACACGGGGCTGTATTTGTATTAACTAACAAACTGATGCATATAATTACATATTATGTGAATATGTAATTATATGCATCAGTTTAAACTAGCATTTTCTGTTTGTTATCCGCTCGCTCAGGTGTATAGCGATAGGTTCTCACCCGTTGTAAGTATACGACGCGTTTCGGATTGACAGTGTATCCACCATACTTTCCTATATAATATGTATTTGTTGTCGTTAAACTCTTGAATTACTAGATTAACTATAAACATAATAATGTGAATGTGTACTTACGTAATATATTATACGCTTCTAACTAGATACAAGTAAAGCCAGTGGGCAGAGAGCGCGGTATCGCGAGCGCACGCGCCGCCCGACCCCTGCGCTCGTGACTCGTGCAAGCAGCTCAGTCGCAAAATGACCACATCTCGAAATGTCTGCCGAACGCAAATTGTCCATTTCGCAAAATTGCCATTTCGCAAAATGTCCCTTTTTCTCAACGTACAGACGCCAGTACACCAAGCTACGCGAAACTGTAAAATTTTCCCAATCAACTTTGAACTTTAGGCTCTAGCAATAAATTTGAAAATCTATTAAAGAAATTTGACAGATTGTTGTAAGTTGATGTGCTGGCGTCTGTACATTCAATCGTTCGTATCACTACACAGTCAAATCGAGTGCGAGTCGGATTCGCGCACTTTATTATTTATTTTATTTATTAAGAGCCTATCCTATCTCAAATGGCTTAGCATGATCCTCCGTTATGTCGAAAATACCGCAGCATTCATTTTAAAATAAATATAAATGCTAAAGTTGAGGATTAATGTTGTAGTATTATGTTAGACGAAAACACGATTCCATAAAAATTTCTCGATAGAAAAAAAATCCAAAGCTACCTCCAAACCGAACAATAAACCGCTGATACTTCAAATTAAGTCATGAAACTTTGCATACTAACTGAACTGTTTTTTTTTTTATTACTAAATGGGCCCGCTCTTGACCCCGATCACGCCTGATGGTAAGCGATAGATGAGGTCTATGATGGAACGAGCGTGCCCAGAAGATGCCTGTTCACTCTTGCTTTGAAGGCAGACGGGTTGAATGTGGGCGGGAACACAGATGCCGGCAGAGAGTTCCACACTTTGGCTGTGCGCATAATAAAAGTGGAGGAGAAGCGCTGAGTACGACTCGTGGGGATATCAACCAAGTGCGGATGGTACGCTGCAGTACGTCTTGTTGTCCGGTGGTAAAAGGGCGATGGTGGGATCAGGTCGTGGAGCTCCTGCGCACACTCTCCGAAGTACAATCTGTAGAAGACCGACAGGCAAGCAACATTACGCCGATGAGCTAGGCTGTGGAGCGTAGCTACCAACGTCTCGTCGCCTATAAGCCTTTTAGCTCTGCGTTCCACCGAGTCAAGTGCAGCAAGCTGGTATTTTGCTGAGCCATCCCACAAGTGGCTGCAATACTCCATACAGGAACGGACCTGTGCTTTGTACTAACTATAAAGCTGGTCTTATGTTATTTATTTATTTTTAATTACCATTATTTTCACCGTAAAAAGCAAATACCTAAACTATTGGCGCTGCCTTCCGCCCAGCACTCTGTCTCGTTCTCACACAGTCCGCGAGCAATATCGTGCGAGCAAGATAAAGAGTGAATTTTAGCTGAGGTAGTATAGGCTCTTAAGGTACACCAGCAGCTTCTATGTATAATTTATCTTAAGTATCGGTCTTACACAGTCGCCAAGTACATAATAATGACAAAACTAAACTAAAGGCTAGAACTTAAAAAAATTATGGCAAGATACTTTAAACTTAAGATTAATAACAAAAAGTAAAAAAATAAAAAGACGAATAACATTGCAATTTTACCCACCTACTTAAAACCAAGACTAAGTAAATAATTTAAATAGAAATGCGATCATAATGGAAAGTATAGCTTCTAGAAACAAATTATAAAACCGGCCAAGTGCGTGTCGAGCCATGCACAATGTAGGGTTCCGTAGTAGCCCGTTATCACAATATAGTACGATTCTGTTGTTCTTTATTCTGAATATAAGTACTTAATGGTAAAGAAGTTAATGGTTTTTTTAGTTCTTTTATTTCATATTTTGTTTTTTAATGCAAGTCTTTACCCGTTATAAACAAGCACCTACTTCATCTTAGTCAGTTTAAAGGATTAATGCTAAGGATTTTGTAAACAAAATTATCCAACACCCAAATTCAACGACTATTACTGCTAAACTAATAAAGTTATCTTAACCACTATAATTTTCCTTTAAAGTTCATAAAATACACTATCATCGTGAATTTTTCCAGATTTTTCAAGCGAGCAGTTTAGCTTTTAGAGTGGGGGACGGCCCTACTGGAACAAAAATTTGCACTTTAAAGTTTAATATTTCGTAAAAAATTCATCCCCACTTCACATGTAGGGGAGCTACCCTAAAAAATTTTTTTTCCAAAATTTTATTTTACCACTTTGTCGGCGTAATTGATATACACATTCCTACAAAATTACAGCTTTCTAGTGCTAACGGTCTCTTAGCAAAACCTCGGACAGACAGACAGACGGACATGACGAAACTATAAGGGTTCTTGTCAGAACTACGGAACCCTAAAAAGGTGAAGGATTTCCAAAGTATATTAACATAACAAATTATCAGATTTTGTTTTTCGGGACTTCAGTATTTTGGCTTTATAGACCAAAAATCAAAATATTTTATTGCACATAAGCCTACTTATGGGCACTTATGAACGACAGAAGCTAGGTGCACGGTTCCAATTGGTCGTTTCCTATGGAGAAGAACCGGCAAGAAACTCCACTGTTACTCTTTTTAAAAATAATTGGCTTTTACAATGTTTCCAAATTACAGTAGGTATGGGAGGACAGCGTAGTCCTGTCAACAAGTACCAGGTAATTGATAAAATAAAAAATGGTCTACAGATCTAAAGTCTACAAGGCCTACAAAGTCCTCACATTTACAAAATAAGAATCTATCAAAAGGATAAATAAAAACCTAATAAAACCAAGTGATATGATTCCCATTACAACCACTAATAATAATAATAATAACCCCACCGCCGTATCCCTACGTTGACGTCGTGGTGGGGCTTGCGCGCTCCGAACTCTAGGCCTGTGCCGGAAGAGTTTACTTTGCCAGAACAGGTCTAAGGTGAGGAGCCAGACCAAGAGGGACACAGAAACACGCAGGGCAGCATGTGGCGAGCTGTTGGGCAGTAGCGACCCCACGGACCCTATCTCCAGGTCTTGTTCCTCACCTCTGGCTTGCCTTTATTGGCCGGCTGGAGTGAACAGTGACGAGGAACAGAGCTCCCACCTCATTCTTGCCTTTATTGGCCGGCTTGAGTGAAGATTCGCAAGAGCAAACGTGCGCGGAGAAAGGAAGTATTCCAGTAAGATGCTGGTAGGGATCTTGACCGTACTTCCGGGATTGTCCTGATAGCCGTGGAATACCTCTCCACTCCTCATAAGCACCTCAGGACATGTTGCCCCCTTGTCGTTACGACACTATGTGCTAGCGACCGTTTTCGGCGGCCCATTATTGAGTGTGCAAGTCACCCCCTGCCATTTTATCTGTGTAATTTATATGAACATCGTTCAGGCAGGGGCTATAGTTTTTCCATAGTCCTAGATAACCAGTTAACTTTAGCTACCAAAACCCATAATCCAATATTTTTATTAAAAATAATCTTAATCTTTAATCCCGTCCAGTGTGATAAGTGGTACTTTAGAGTAGCTTTTATTACCAGCTTTGAAAACCATCAGTTTACTCTTGAGTGCATTGTACTTGAGCCCGTGGGCCCTTGCATAGGATTCGCAAGGACTTAGCATCCTCCGCATTGCTCCAACCGAGGGACTCAGCAGCACCATATCGTCGGCAGAACTGATATTATTAATACAAGTGCCATCAATATGACATCCGATCCTGGTGCCGCTGAGCTCCTCGATCAGACTATTCATGTACAGGTTGAAGAGCGCTGGGGAGGTCAAACCCCCCTGTCTCACCCCGTACTCCAACCTATACTCTTCCGACAAAGAGTCCACCCACCTCACACGGTTCACTTGGTTTCCATACCAAAATTTAAATATGCCTATCACTTCCGGTGGTACCGAGGTTTCCCTAATTAGTTTGTCCCACAATATATTGTATGACACTAGGTCAAATGCCTTAGACAAGTCTAGGTAACAGGCATATATTGGTGTCTTTCTTGCTGTGTAGTACTGAACAGTCTGCTTGAGGCATAGGATAGCACTTTCAGTGGACAAGCCAGACCTAAAGCCGAATTGAGCGTCATTAATTTTTAAGTGCTTGTCCAGCTGGCGTCCAAGCAGACTGTCCAGAACTTTAGCAATTACAGTCGCGAGATAAATTAAGAGATGAAAAACTAATAAAGAGATAAAAAAATTGAATTGTCTGTTTAGAATGTCAAATAATAAAGAGATTATGTCAAAAAAGTATTTGAGAGCAGTTAATAGACATTTAATGAGGAGCCAGGGAAGCCACATGTGCAGAAGGAATGATTGCCAAACTACCTTGTCTTCAACGTAGTCTTTAATCTTAGAATATGCTTTTTTGATAAGGACACGTTTGATGAAGGTTTTGAATTTTCCATCGCTAAGTTCTGTAACTGGCTTTGGCAACTTGTTATAAAAACGGAGGCCGTTTACAAGAAATGACTTGCTAGTTTTAGTTAATCTAAATTTAGGTAACACAATTTCATTTTTACTACGTGTATTTATATTATGGAAATCGCTTCTTATTTTGAAGAGTCCTAAGTTTTTGCGAACATACAAAATACTTCCTAAAATATAAAGAGAAGGCAGAGTTAGTATATCAATTTCTTTGAATTTGTTTCTAAGAGACTCGCGAGGACCCATTTGATAGATTGCGCGGATTGCCCTCTTTTGTAAAATGAAAATTGAATCTACGTCAGCTGCCGATCCCCACAGCAGAACACCATGAGACATAATACTATGGAAATAAGCAAAGTATACTAACCTAGCTGTGGATATATCTGTCACCTGCCTTATTTTTCTTACTGCATATGCAGCTGAACTTAATCTACCTGAGAGAGCTCTAATGTGTGCTTATTGTAATTTTGAATCTAAAGTAATTCCTAGAAATACAATTTCCGTAACAGCGTCTAGTTTTTTGCCATCAAGTTCTAAATTCAGACCCACTTGAGGTACATTTGGTAATGAGAACTTAAGACATTTAGTTTTGTTCGCATTAAGTAAAAGATTATTAGCTGCAAACCATTTCGAAAGAACAGCCAGACTATCGTTAACATGTAAGACATCTGTATCTTTTCTATTTTAAAAGTAAGGGAAGTGTCATCAGCGAATAAAATTATATCCGACAAGTTAGCCATCATGTAAGGAAGGTCATTAATATAAAGTAGAAATAGGAAAGGGCCAAGAATTGAGCCTTGAGGCACGCCCATCTTAACTAAAGACCCCGATGACGTCGCCCCATTAACGTTTACTTTTTGCTGCCGCTTTGAAAGATAGGAAAGAACAAGATCAGCAGCCTGTCCACGAATTCCGTAATGGTATAATTTACAGATCAGTGTATTATGGTCAACGCAATCAAACGCTTTTGAGAGGTCACAGAAAATGCCAATTGCATCCTTGGACTTCTCCCAGGATTCCAAAATGTGACTGATGAGTTTTACTCCCGCGTCCGTCGTCGACCTACCTTTCGTGAAACCAAACTGTCGACTATGTAAAATCCCATTTGAATTAAAATGTGACAACATCTGGTCCAGCATGATTTTTTCATAGATTTTGCTCAATGCTGGTAGCACAGATATAGGTCTATAATTAGAGGGATCAAACTTACTACCCGATTTGAAAATTGGTACTACTTTACTATGTTTCATTAAGTCAGGAAACGTATCGCTGCCGTCTAAACATTGATTAAATATGCCTGTTAGGGCAGGGGCAATTGTGTCAATAATATCTCCAAGAACCTTAACAGAAATCCCCCATAAATCTTCAGTGTTTTTTATGTTAAGACTTTTAAATGCTTTTTTAATTGTGGCAACAGAAATGGGCTGGAATTCAAAGCTTGGAATATCCTTTTTAAAGTTTTCTTTAAGAAGAGCTTCAGCTAATATAGGTGATGAGGGGAGAGACTTTGTAACCTCTATTGGAATGTTGGTAAAGAAATTTTCTAGTGTCTCAGCAACTTTTAACTTCTCTGAAATGGTTTCATCATCAATTTTTAGGGACAACTCATTCTGATCTCGCCGTTTTGTGTTTCCAGTTTCTTTGTTAATTACCTGCCACACAGTTTTTATTTTATTATTAGACATACTAATTTTGTTACTTATTAATTTAGATTTAGCCTCAGCGCAGACTCTTTTGAATATTTTAGAATAATTTCTTACATAATTATGAAGGGCTTGATCAGAAGTTAATGATTTCTCGCGATACAGATTATAGAAAATATTTCTGCTTTTTTTAATGCAGCAGTGGCCCATTCACTAAATTTTGGTTTAGTATTGATAGTAACTTTTTTACAGGACATGCTTTATTAAGTTCTTGGCATACTGTAGAAACTCCAAGCATAGCCCTCTCCATTGCCCTTTGGGTGACTTTTAGCCTTCTTATAAGGCGTGATCGAATCAGGAATGAGGAGATCCGCAGGAGAACCAAGGTAACCGACATAGCCCGCAGAATTGCCAAACTTAAGTGGCAGTGGGCAGGGCACATTGCTCGCAGAACAGATGGCCGATGGGGCCGAAAGGTTCTGGAGTGGCGATCACGTACCGGAAGACGTAGCGTTGGAAGGCCTCCCACAAGGTGGACCGACGACCTTGTGAAGGCCGCAGGAACCCGTTGGATGCGAGAAGCACAGAACCGGTCGAAGTGGAAGTGCTTGGGGGAGGCCTATGTCCAGCAGTGGACGTCTTTTGGCTGAAATGATGATGATGATGATACTGTAGAAAATAATGTACCATAGTTTATGTTGGGGTCTTGTGAATCAAAACTTGCTGTTGAAAGATTGCTATTTTTAGTTAGAGGTCTTAATTGAATGGATTTATCTACATATGTGTAATCTTTTACCTAAGTCAAATGATACAAGTTGACCAGTATAGTCAGACCTGACGCCACTAATTAAAGACGAGTCTTTTATTTAACAATTAGTGAATACATTGTCGATGCATGAAGCTGAAGTTGCTGTTATTCTCTAGTCGCTTCATTAAATATACATTTTAAACTAAATGATTTAAACAATGAGATTAGCTTACATTGCACCTTTATGGAATCATGGTATAGATCACCATCTGGTACCAGTTTTATCAAAGAATTCATCTCTCTGCTGAGTCGGTTTAGTGGTGAGTTTACTCCTACCTGAGTTTAATACATCAGTTTTTAATCATAAATCATTTATTTATTTGCAAACATGAAAACGAGATACATAGATATTTTTCCTTATAATAAAGTTCTCAAAATTTATAGGACAATCAGTTACAGGGTATCTGGGCATTTCTGTAAGGAATTTTAGTCCAATACGCTTAACTAATCTGTCACAGTCTAATTTATTATTGACCAATTTGTAAAGACACATTAGACCCTGTGTCAGTCGACGGTCACGCAGAGAATCCATATTGTAGCATCGAACACGTTATTCATATGGACACCGGGGAGATATTTTACCGAAGGTATACGCTAGATGTTTCGTGAAGGCCCTCTGGATGCTTTCAACTCTTTGTGAGTGTATAGCATAGTGCGGGTTCCATACTACGCTCGCAAACACAAGGTGGCTCCGAACTAAGGCATTATATGACACTATTTTAGTTCTAGCCAGCTTGAAGCTTTTAGTGCCTCTCTTAAGATCCAAGAATCTCTCTTAGAATCCAAGTAGCCTTGCTAATTTCGTGACAATGCTATCAATATGACTTCTGAAGTTAAATTTGTCATCTATGATTACACCAAGATCTCGAACTTCATTTACAGACTCTAATATTGTTCCTTGTATATCGTATAGGACGGCGCTGGATTGTCTCTTCATACTAAATAGAATGTGGCTACATTTTGTACGTTAAGCTTCATGCGGTTCAAGTGACACCATTGTTCTATCCTAACAAAGTCAATTAGAGTAACATCTACAATCAAATATAATATATAATAATTTATTTATTTCAGACATTATAAAATTCTAGTCCATAGTTTCACATTCATCATTAAACTTACATACAATTAAATACATTAAAAGTCAAGACAGGTAAAAACCCAAAACAACACTGTGATCATTTAAAAATTAATAAGTATAATATAATAATAATAAAATTATAAAAATGTCAGAATCTAATAAAAATAAATAAAATGTCAAATATAAAATGGTCAAATTGTAAAAATGCTTTAAAAAATGTTGAAATATTATGAATAAAAATAAAATTTATTGTCCTATAAATTTTGAGATCATCGGCAAACATTAAATATTTGAAAAACATTATGGATTTGATCTATAATGTCGTTAATGAAGAGCGAAAGTTTTTCACGAGATATTTGATTACTAAATTAAAATTATTAGGTAGGTATGTATATTGTTATTAATTATTATGTTTTTTTTACCTATCTGAAGAAAAGACTATTATGAAACCCTCTGTGCGCGAATCCGACTCGCACTTGACCGATACGAAGGATTTAATGTACCTACATGGCAAAAAAGGAACATTTCGAGAAAGAGACATTTTGAGAAATGGACATTTTACGAAAGAGACATTTTGCGAATGAGACATTATGAGACATGGACATTTTGCGACCGGTAGACATTTTGCGAAGTGGTACTTTTGCGACTGAGCCCTGCAACCTTCAATTTTTTTTTTCATTATTACATTGGATTAATGGAGCTGCAACGGCTAATGTACACCGCGGGCCCCGACTTCGATCGAGTCCGTGGCCACTGCTTGCTTCCTAACTTAGTTATGCATGATGTTCTCACCAAACTTGACAAATCTCGCGTTCGGTATGAACTGACCCTTATGTTAGATTGTGGCTACTCGCGGGTGTGGCTAACGCGTTCGGTGTGTACTGACCCTTATGTTAGATTGTGGCTACTCGCGGGTGTGGCTAACGCGTTCGGTGTGTACTGACCCTTATGTTAGATTGTGGCTACTCGCGGGTGTGGCTAACGCGTTCGGTGTGAACTGACCCTTATGTTAGATTGTGGCTACTCGCGGGTGTGGCTAACGCGTTCGGTGTGTACTGACCCTTATGTTAGATTGTGGCTACTCGCGGGTGTGGCTAACGCGTTCGGTGTGAACTGACCCTTATGTTAGATTGTGGCTACTCGCGGGTGTGGCTAACGCGTTCGGTGTGAACTGACCCTTATGTTAGATTGTGGCTACTCGCGGGTGTGGCTAACGCGTTCGGTGTGTACTGACCCTTATGTTAGATTGTGGCTACTCGCGGGTGTGGCTAACGCGTTCGGTGTGAACTGACCCTTATGATAGATTGTGGCTACTCGCGGGTGGGGCTAACGCGTTCGGTGTGAACTGACCCTTACGATAGATTGTGGCTAACGCGTTCTGTGTGAACTGACCCTTATGATAGATTGTGGCTACTCGCGGGTGGGGCTAACGCGTTCGGTGTGAACTGACCCTTACGATAGATTGTGGCTAACGCGTTCGGTGTGAACTGACCCTTATGATAGATTGTGGCTACTCGCGGGTGGGGCTAACGCGTTCGGTGTGAACTGACCCTTACGATAGATTGTGGCTAACGCGTTCGGTGTGAACTGACCCTTATGATAGATTGTGGCTACTCGCGGGTGTGGCTAACGCGTTCGGTGTGAACTGACCCTTATGATAGATTGTGGCTACTCGCGGGTGGGGCTAACGCGTTCGGTGTGAACTGACCCTTACGATAGATTGTGGCTAACGCGTTCGGTGTGAACTGACCCTTATGATAGATTGTGGCTACTCGCGGGTGTGGCTAACGCGTTCGGTGTGAACTGACCCTTATGATAGATTGTGGCTACTCGCGGGTGGGGCTAACGCGTTCGGTGTGAACTGACCCTTACGATAGATTGTGGCTAACGCGTTCGGTGTGAACTGACCCTTATGATAGATTGTGGCTACTCGCGGGTGGGGCTAACGCGTTCGGTGTGAACTGACCCTTACGATAGATTGTGGCTAACGCGTTCGGTGTGAACTGACCCTTATGATAGATTGTGGCTACTCGCGGGTGGGGCTAACGCGTTCGGTGTGAACTGACCCTTACGATAGATTGTGGATACTCGCGGGTGTGGCTAACGCGTTCGGTGTGAACTGACCCTTATGATAGATTGTGGCTACTCGCGGGTGGGGCTAACGCGTTCGGTGTGAACTGACCCTTACGATAGATTGTGGCTAACGCGTTCGGTGTGAACTGACCCTTATGATAGATTGTGGCTACTCGCGGGTGGGGCTAACGCGTTCGGTGTGAACTGACCCTTACGATAGATTGTGGCTAACGCGTTCGGTGTGAACTGACCCTTATGATAGATTGTGGCTACTCGCGGGTGGGGCTAACGCGTTCGGTGTGAACTGACCCTTACGATAGATTGTGGCTAACGCGTTCGGTGTGAACTGACCCTTATGTTAGATTGTGGCTACTCGCGGGTGTGGCTAACGCGTTCGGTGTGTACTGACCCTTATGTTAGATTGTGGCTACTCGCGGGTGTGGCTAACGCGTTCGGTGTGAACTGACCCTTATGATAGATTGTGGCTACTCGCGGGTGGGGCTAACGCGTTCGGTGTGAAATGACCCTTACGATAGATTGTGGCTAACGCGTTCTGTGTGAACTGACCCTTATGATAGATTGTGGCTACTCGCGGGTGGGGCTAACGCGTTCGGTGTGAACTGACCCTTACGATAGATTGTGGCTAACGCGTTCGGTGTGAACTGACCCTTATGATAGATTGTGACTACTCGCGGGTGGGGCTAACGCGTTCGGTGTGAACTGACCCTTACGATAGATTGTGGCTAACGCGTTCGGTGTGAACTGACCCTTATGATAGATTGTGGCTACTCGCGGGTGGGGCTAACGCGTTCGGTGTGAACTGACCCTTACGATAGATTGTGGCTAACGCGTTCTGTGTGAACTGACCCTTATGATAGATTGTGGCTACTCGCGGGTGGGGCTAACGCGTTCGGTGTGAACTGACCCTTACGATAGATTGTGGCTAACGCGTTCGGTGTGAACTGACCCTTATGATAGATTGTGGCTACTCGCGGGTGGGGCTAACGCGTTCGGTGTGAACTGACCCTTACGATAGATTGTGGCTAACGCGTTCGGTGTGAACTGACCCTTATGATAGATTGTGGCTACTCGCGGGTGGGGCTAACGCGTTCCGTGTGAACTAACCCTTACGATAGATTGTGGCTACTCGCGGGTGTGGCTAACGCGTTCGGTGTGAACTGACCCTTATGATAGATTGTGGCTACTCGCGGGTGGGGCTAACGCGTTCGGTGTGAACTGACCCTTACGATAGATTGTGGCTAACGCGTTCGGTGTGAACTGACCCTTATGATAGATTGTGGCTACTCGCGGGTGGGGCTAACGCGTTCGGTGTGAACTGACCCTTACGATAGATTGTGGCTAACGCGTTCGGTGTGAACTGACCCTTATGATAGATTGTGGCTACTCGCGGGTGTGGCTAACGCGTTCGGTGTGTACTGACCCTTATGTTAGATTGTGGCTACTCGCGGGTGTGGCTAACGCGTTCGGTGTGAACTGACCCTTATGATAGATTGTGGCTACTCGCGGGTGGGGCTAACGCGTTCGGTGTGAACTGACCCTTACGATAGATTGTGGCTAACGCGTTCGGTGTGAACTGACCCTTATGATAGATTGTGGCTACTCGCGGGTGGGGCTAACGCGTTCGGTGTGAACTGACCCTTACGATAGATTGTGGCTAACGCGTTCGGTGTGAACTGACCCTTACGATAGATTGTGGCTACTCGCGGGTGTGGCTAACGCGTTCGGTGTGAACTGACCCTTATGATAGATTGTGGCTACTCGCGGGCGGGGCTCATTTCCATACAAGCTCCGTTATTGGTTGTGATAGATTGTGTGCGTGAGCAACCAGCTCCAGGGACAATCCGTCGTATCAATGAACCTACCATGAAATAGGTATAATTGAACGTTTCCTATTCATGAGTCCTATGTACTAAATTAACAACATTTCAAACCTGTCAGGACCTTAAAACAAAAATACCATTTCTTTATTTTCGTATTCAAATAAGTATACTTATTTTTTATTTTTTTATTTCTACATTACTGAGAAAAAAAATTAAAACCAAAAAAAATGGTTGTATGAAGTTATGTTAAGTTACTTATGCGCATTCTAATGTCTTTGATGAAAACATTACATTAATAATAACGACGGGTGTTATACCCAATTACCTCCACCACAGCCTTAAACAAATAGACCTAAAAGACTCAATTTATATAACACTCCAAAAAGCCGCAATTTTAAATACCTGCAGAATAGTCAGAGTTCATGCAAATTGACGAAAATGAAATCACTCCTCTTAACATTGATTCTTCGTAAAAAAAAAATTACTTGGCTTGGGCTCGTTCATTTTGTTCATTTTGTCGTTTCCGTTGTCCAAATCAAACAAGACATGTCAAGTCAATATCACAAAAGTGTAACTAGAAAATAAAAAAGAGTCACGGTCAAAATGGGCGTAAAACCAATAGTTTTAAAATATATTTTATGTAAAAGCTAATGACCATTACTTAATTTTATACTATGACGGCAATCACCGAAACCACCGATGAGCAGAGATATTCAGTGATGTTCAAACGTATTTGATATTATAATCCAAAACAATCGCTAATCAAAATCTGAATCGACAACGTCGAGACTTTGTAAGAATGGAAGCAAATCTACCATTCCTAAATGATTTTCCACGTATAACAGAGGAATGTATAGTGCTTCACGCTTTGGGAACATCTATCTTCTATATACAGGGTGATTGGAAGATGGGTGCAAAGCTTTAAGGCGAAGATAGTACAGGCAATTCAGAACCATTTAAGCCATGGTTGTCTTAGACGAAGTCTTACCACTTTTTTTTTACCAATTTCTTAAGATTTTTTTCGAAAATTCCCAAAGTTTTAACTAAACTACTTATTTATGGCCAAATTGAATGATAAACGAATTCATTTTTATTGTATTTAATTAAAGTAATGTGTAAGCAATCTAGCAAAACATGTTTTAGGCCTCTGTGTCGTTAGACATTTTTTTTACAGATATTTAAAGTTCATAACAAATTTTAAAATTCATAAATACTTTTTGTAAACCTTATTTTAAAAATAACGGAGCGTGCTTTTTTTGTTCAAACCTTTTTGAAAACATGCTTGATAATCGCTCTTTCTATTGAGGTAACATTTACGCGGATATCTTACAAATTATTGAAATTAGGACCTAAAAACCAATTTGAGGGAGAAATTTTAAATTTTTGGCAGACTAAATAAAACAACATTTGAATTTAAATTATTTATGTTTCATGTTCAAAATGTTGTCCGTGATTTCTAATACTAGCACGGCTCCGTCTTCTCACTTCTGTTGTTGTTATTTTCAACATCATCTTCAGCTTCATTGTTTCAAACTCTGAATTCATTCTCTCTATCAGTTCTTCTCTCGTGTTTATTTCCACATTCTTATACACTAGCTCCTTGGCCCGGCCCCACACGAAAAAGTCCAGCAGGGTCAGATCTGGTGAGCGAGCGGGCCAAGGGATGAGTCCATCTCTGCCAATCCAGCTGTCAGGAAAACAATTATTTATGTGTTCCCTTACATTTAACATCCAATGCGTTGGACAGCCGTCTTGCTGAAAGATGACTGTACTGTCTCTTGCGAATATCGGGTCACCGGTTTCCTCTATCAGCTCTGGTAAATCCACTTGTAGAAAGTGCAAATCATTTTCACCATTGAAAGTCTCCGGTAAGAAGTGGGGCCCAATCAACGTCCTGCAAATTACTCCAGCCCAAACATTGACAGAGAATTTCCTCTGAAACGACACCTGCTTCTTAAAATGTGGATTGTTGTCTTTGGCGGCCCATTCATGAAGGTTATGAAAGTTTGTAATGCCCTCCCTAGAAAATTTGAATTTGAAATCAATCTTGTGGACGGATGAAAGCAAATTTTCTAGGGAGGGCATTACAAACTTTCATAACCCACACAACACATGGGGAACACTTAAATAATTGCATTCCTGACAGCTGGATTGGCAGAGATGGACCCATCCCTTGGCCCGCTCGCTCACCAGATCTGACCCTGGTGGACTTTTTCGTGTGGGGCGGGGCCAAGGAGCTGGTGTATACGAATGTTGAAATAAACACGAGAGAAGAACTGACAGACAGAATGAATTCAGAGTTTGAAACAATGAAGTTGGAGATATGATGTTGAAAATAACAACAACAGAAGTGAGAAGACGGAGCCGTGCTTGTATTAGGAATCACGGACAACATTTTGACCATGACCCATAAATAAATTTAATTCAAATGTTGTTTTATTTAGACTGCCTAAAATTTAAAATTTCTCCCTTAAATTGGTTTTTAGGTTCTAATTTCAATAATTTGTAAGATATCTGCGTAAATGTTACCTCAAAAGAAAGAGCGATTATCAAGCATGTTTTCAAAAAGGTTTGAACAAAAAAAGCACGCTCCGTTATTTTTAAAATAAGTTTTACAAAAAGTATTTAAGAATTTTAAAATTTGTTATGAACTTTAAATATCTGTAAAAAAAAAATCTAACGACACAGCTGAGGCCTAAAGCATGTTTTGCTAGATTGCTTACACATTACTTTAATTAAATACAATAAATATGAATTCGTTTATCATTCAATTTGGCCATAAATAAATAGTTTAGTTAAAACTTTAGGAATTTTTGAAAAAAATCTTAATAAATTGGTAAAAAAAAAGTAGTAAGACTTCGTCTAAGACAACCATGGCTTAAATGGTTCTAAATTGTCTGTACTATCTTCGCCTTAAAGCTTTGCACCCATCTTCCAATCACCCTGTATATAAAATGGTAAACTGACTGACTGACTGACTGATTGTTGATATATCAACACACAGCCCAAACCGCTGCTCCTAGAGACATGAAACTTGGAGAGTGTGTTCTTTGTGAAGAGTTAGTATCCACTAAGAAAGGATTTTTGGGAATTCTACCCCTAAAGGGGTGAAATAGGGGATGGAAGTTTATATGAAAGTCCGTCAGTTTTTAAGTTATGATCTTCAAATTTTGTGTTTAGGCTGAGGATTGAAAATTAATTTATACGTGTCTCGGCGTTTTTGACAATTCTACCCCCGAAGGGTTAAAAAGGGGAATGAAGTTGTGTGTGGAGAGTCCTTAATTTTCGAAGTAAAAATCACTAAATTTATTATCTAGGCTTATGGTTGGAAGGTAACACAACGGGGTTGTCAGAATTTAAACCCTTAAGGGGGTGAAAAGGGGGATAACATTTTGTTTTCTTCTATACTCTATATTATATACATTATTTAGAAGGCAACCGTTACTGACTGACTGATATATCAACGCACAGCTCAAACCACTGAACGGATTGTGCTGAAATTTGGCACACATATAGCTATTGTGATGTAGGCGTGCGCTAAGAAAGGATTTTTCAAAACTGACTCCCTAAGGGGATGAAAAGGGGGATTTTGATTGTATGAAAAATCTTATTCCTTGAGTTACTATACTTGAAACGTGGCACGAATACTTATCTAAGTAAATTATGCTGGCATTTTTTGTTTTTCTACACTACCGCCTAAAAGGGGATTGGGGGGTGTCAAAATTTGTATGGAAGAATTTTAACGCGCGGTCCGATTAACTCGAAAGTCAATATTTATACTTAAGACCAAAAATAAAGAATAACGTGATAATAATAATAATAATAATAATTTTCGAAAAACCCTAATGGGTTTTTCGAAAATCTACCTCTAACTGCGTGAAAAGGGGTAGTTAATTTTACAGGGGAGGATTATACTGCGTGGTTTGATTAACTCGAAATTTGGTATAAATAATCTTTGAGTCAAGTAATGAACACACCCCAAAACTATTTTTAGAAATTCCACCCCTGTGGGGGTAAACAGCGGGGTACAGTTTATATGAAAAGTCTTATTCATTTAGTTAATAAACTTGAAACTTGGTCAAGAATACTAAACTTGACTAAGCAAGTAATAAAGTTTATCAAAACTACCCCTCAAAGGGGGTTTAGGGGTGTTAAAGTTTGTGTGGAAGAATTTTAACGCGTGTTCCGATTAACTCGAAACTCAGTTTTAATAAGTTTTTGACAGAAAATAATTAATAATAAGTGTATGGAGTTTTCGGAAATTGACCCCTGACGGGGATAAATTCAAAATTCAAATTCAAATTCTTTATTTCAGACGTAAGTCCATAGTGTTAGTAGCAACAAAATAACTTAATGACTAGTGTTAGTAATAAGGAGGACATAGAATATATCAATTGGTATGGATCCTCACCCAGTGACGCAGCAGAGGGGAGTCCCACCTATCTGAGAACACGCTCAGGAGACTATTGGTGGCGGTGCGTAGCCTTCCGGCTATGGAGGCGGTCCTTTTTCTTATAATGGCGTAAAAATCGTCTGTGCGCGCCTCCGCAAACATAGTGGACGCACTACAACGCCACGACAGCCCCAACAGTATCCTAAACGCGTTATTATATTGGACACGCAGATCGCTGTATGTCCTCTGCGTAAAGCGGGTCCAAAGACTGCACGTGTAGAATGACTGACAGAAAGCTTTGAAAAGAGTGACTTTAACTTGATCTGTACAACGTGCAAATCTTCAAACCAGCATGTTACATCGAACAGCCAACAACCTGCGCTCCCTCTCTATATCCATGTTGTCCTTAAGATCATCAGTGACCCAATGACCCAAGTACTTGAATTTAGTCACCCATGCTAAGGGAGTGCCACAGAGCGAAACACCAGGAATATCTGAATAGTTTATTGCACTCGCCTTAAACATAATAAGTTCGGTTTTCTTAACATTGTACTGGAGCCCATGGGACACTGCATAGGACTCACAAATAGCCACCAGTTTCCTCAAAGCGCCGATCGATGGGCTTAGCAGCACCATGTCATCCGCATAACTAATATTGTTCAAACAAACATCATCAATGTGACATCCAACTCTGGTGCTGCTAAGCTCACCGACTAGCCGGTTTATGTACAAGTTGAAGAGGCGTGGTGAGCTTAACCCCCCCTGCCTCACCCCGCACTCCAGCTCGTACACATCCGATTGTGCCTCCGCCCATCTGACACTATTCCTCTGGTGGTAGTACCAATAACGAAACAAGGATGTAACTTCATTCGGTAGTGTTGTATCACTCCGCAACTTATCCCATAGTACCTCGTATGACACCAGGTCGAACGCCTTTGACAGATCCAAAAAACAAGCAAAAACAGGTGTTTTTCGGGAAGTATAATATTGAACAGTTTGCTTGAGGCACAGAATGGCGCTTTCCGTGGATAAACCAGATTTAAAGCCAAATTGCGCGTCGTAAAGTTCGACGTGTTTAGCCAACTGTTGATCAAGCAAACTGTCCAATACCTTGGCGACTATCGTGGCCAACGAAATAGGCCTGTAATTGGACACGTCAGAGGCGTCCCCTGTCCTGTCTTTAATAATCGGAACCACCACTGTACGCATAAAATAAATAATAAAGTGTACCAGGGTTATTCTAAAATCTACCCCTAACGGGGTGAAGAGTGGTGGTAGTCAATTTCACAGGGGAGTATTACGTGGCTTGATTAGCTGGAAAATTGGTATAAATAATCTTTTAATCAAGTTATAGAAACATCCCAGACGATTTTTCAAAATGCCACCCTTATGAGTATAAAAAGAGGGGATACAGTTTATATGAAAAATCTTATTCGTTTGGTTAATAAACTTGAAACTTGGCTATATTTGGCTCAGTAAATAATAAAGATTGTCATTTTTAGTTTAAACAAACCTCTCACAGAGGATTTAGGGGGTGGCAAAGTTGATAAGTTAGAAAAATATGTAATCCGGTGTCTGTTCCCCGTTTTAGGGTTTTTCAAAAATCGACCATTACCACGGTGGAAAAGGGTAATAAAGTTTAAGGGGTGGATTTTACTGCTTGCTTCCATTAACTCGATAATGGGTCTTTGAGTGAAGTTATGAACACATCCTAAACGATTTTTCATAATTCCACCCTTATGGGGGTGAAATGCGGGGTATACAGTTTATTTGAAAAATCTGATCCCTTTGATCTATAAACTTAATAATTGGGCCGAAACCTTATTTATCTAAATAAATGATAAAGATCAAAAATATACATTTTCGAAATTTTTAGACGAAAGTACGAATTTTACGCGGACGAAGTCGCGGGCAGAAGCTAGTATCATATAAAACTGGCAAAATCGTATGTCGCGGAACATTTCCGCGATGGTGTTTATTTAATTGAATTTTATAGAGAGGAGTCATTAGATGATTTAAGACATAAGATGTAATATTCTGCAAACTAATGTGTGGTTGCTTCGAATTAAAATACAGTCGCGGCATGTCAGATCGCGCAAATATAATACTTACATTTTGATTGATAGAGACCAAATCGGTAGAAATGCGATAGTTGAGCATTACTGTACTTGCTTAACAGGCAGAAGAACAGTAGGAAGTTGTGCCCACATACACACATCAAAAGTGTCTAGGGATCAACATATATTTTTGCAATAACATTTCTCCTGATTGATATTAATTAAAATTTTCTTTAAGGATTCATCAAATAAAGTGTTTTCGTTTGTCACAGTAACGATAAACCAAGTCACCTTTGCATTAATAAAGAAATTTGCCATTTTCCTAATAAAGGGATTTTTGACATTTGAACCACTAACACAAAAGTTCGAAAAAAAGACTGAAATAACAGTTTTCTTTAAAATTTTAATGGGGAACCTAAACAATTAATAATCCGTGTTTCTACCGCGAACACTAACAACACAAGAACATCGGTTTGGCATACTCAAAATGAGTTCATCCAAATCACGCTGTGGAATGGCCGCCCATGTTCGTTGCAACAACAAAAAAAGGTCTTCTTGCGACTGGATACCCTCCATATTCGGCAGAGCTCTTCTCTGTAGCATATCCCATGCATGCTCAATCGGGTTCAAGTCTGGCGACTGAGCAGGCCAGGGCAGGACATTGATGTTAGCTGCGGCGAGAGTCTGTCTTACAACTCTTGCGGTGTGTGGTCGTGCATTATCATGCATTAACTGAAATAAGGGACCGATTTGCACTTGTAGAGGAACGATGACGTCTGATACAATCGTCTCAGCATAAATTTGAGCGTTGAGGTTGCCTCTGATCCAAATCAACTCAGTTCTACCGCCGATCCAAATACCCGCCCATACCATGATGGTTCCACCACTATAAGGATGGACTTCCTGGCAGGATTTTAATCGCTGTTGGCGTCCAGGGGTTCTCCAGTGTCGTATACGTCTTGTATCCGGTCTCATACCAAAACGAGACTCATCAGAAAAGCACACGAAACGCCATTGTTCTTCTGCCCAATTTCTGTGTTCAAGAGCCCATTGATATCGAATCCTACGATTGTGCATTGCTATAGGTGGTACCCGTAGCGGTCTTCGGGAATGAAGGTTCACTTCATGCAAGCGGTTTCTGACTGTTTGGTCGCTAATTAAGTTCCCTGAAGAGTGATGAAGCCTCACGGCTAGCATCATGGCGGTTATTGTTGGAGCTCTTCGAGTTAAGATTTGAATGTATCGGTCTTGTCTCCGTGTGGTGCAGCGATACCGTCCTCCATGGCGCTCAGCCACGGTACCAGTGCTTCGGTAACGTGTCCAAAGTCGACTGATAATACTCTGACTTGTATTCAGAGCTAAAGCCACAGTACGTTGCCGGGAACCAGCTTCTATCATTCCCACGGCTCTGAGCATTTCTTCCCTGCTTAAATGACATCGCCGCTCCATAATAACGTTGGTTTTAATCAGTAGTAGGGAAACAGTAGCACTAATAATGTCTTCAATGCGTTGTATGTTTTTATAGGGAAAATATTGACAGCTGATTTTCATCTTTTACTCGAATTTGATTCACAGTTCCTGATTCAAATTATGAAATGCACCAAAAAGGATCCATATAAATGTATAAAATCATAAATTTATTACAAAGCCACATCTCAATCTCAAGAAATCCGCATAAAAATGCTTGATCCCTAGACACTTTTGATGTGTGTACTTTCAGTTTTGTGGTTTTTAGGGTTGGGACGGCACACGCCTTTCATTGCACCCGCAGAACATTTATTAGATATTTGAATAAATAGTAGTTTTTAACAAATATGTGTGTTTTATTTAACCAATCTTTGGGATTTTTTTTACAGTGATACCCGGTCGATATTGGGGTTAACAAGTATTTAGGGGTTATTTAGAAGTACAATAAAGTAAATTACAACACATTCTATTTCTGTTGGTTTTACGCCCAGCTCCCATACAAAAATGCCCATGATCCTTTGAATTCAACTGTGATAATCTTCTCGACAGATTCATGGATTCTACATAATATCCTACAGCTGTATCTACATATTATGCTTCCCGTGATGCTAGTAATGTCTTGGCACTACGTGTTTCCGTAACATTGTAGCATTCATTTTCGTGCATATATTGCAATAGCATTGCAATAACATTGATGAGTCTGATTTAATATACACTAGCTTCTGCCCGCGACTTCGTCCGCGTGAAATTTCACCCTCTCCCCATTCAATCCTTAGGGGTTGAATTTCGAAAAATCCTTCCTTATTCCTTGTCTACATTATGAAGGGAACCTCTGTGCAAAATTTCAGCTTTCTAGGTCCAAGGGTTTGGGCGTTGATGAGTCAGTCAATCAGTCAGCCAGGACTTTTCTTTTTATTTATATAGATAAGTAGTAGATTACTGATATCACGCGGAAATTGATGAGTCTGATTTAATATAAGTAGTAGATTACTGATATCACACGGAAATTGATGAGTCTGATTTAATATAAGTAGTAGATTACTGATATCACGCGGAAATTGATGAGTCTGATTTAATATAAGTAGTAGATTACTGATATCGCACGGAAATTGATGAGTCTGATTTAATATAAGTAGTAGATTACTGATATCACGCGGAAATTGATGAGTCTGATTTAATATAAGTAGTAGATTACTGATATCACGCGGAAATTGATGAGTCTGATTTAATATAAGTAGTAGATTACTTATATCACACGGAAATTGATGAGTCTGATTTAACATAAGTATTACTGATATCACGCGGAAATTGATGAGTCTGATTTAATATAAGTAGTAGATTACTGATATCACGCGGAAATTGATGAGTCTGATTTAATAGACGTAGTAGATATCACACGGAAATTGATGAGTCTGATTTAATGTAAGTAGTAGCTTACTGATACGAGGGGCCCTGGCTAAATAATAACAACCGCACAGGTCGATCGATCAGGTTAAGCTACGCTTGCCGCGGTTGGTCTGTAGATGGGTGACCATCTTTACATACTGTGACCCCTCCGTGACTCGGAAAGCACGTTAAGCCGTTGGTCCTGGCTGTCATTCGTGGATCTTTGACAGTCGTTACGGGTAGTCAGAAACCCGAAAGTCTGACAATCAGTCTTACCAAGGGGTATCGTATTACCCAGTAACTGGGTTGTGGAGGTCAGATAGGCAGGCGCTCCATGTAAAATACTGGTATTCAGCTGCATTCGGTTAGACTGGAAGCCGACCCCAATATAGTTGGGAAAAGGTTAGGCAGATGTATGCATTAAATAGTTTACTTTCGGCAAGTTTCTGCTATCGGCCACTACAAATCCTTCCAAAACTTTCATGGTGACTTAATAAGAACAGAGTGTGGGTAAACTAATAACACTTGAAAATAAGAAATTTTGTAGAATTTAATTGAAAACAAACAAAGAAACTTAGGCGCCAACGAGTTTGACAAACTGCAAGCTGACAAAGTGACAACGACTGAAACAAGTGATCTATGACAGTGACATGTAACAGTTTATTTGACGGGTCACAGTAAAGCAAAGGTTAGGATAAATCGCCATTCCACCGTAAGCATGACGTCATTTGGCGCTTACGTCTTTTTAGAATACACCGAATTTCAAAGTTGAAATTATAAATGAAAGTACTTACCTACATAACTTCGAAAAACGAAAAAATACGGGTGCCCTAGATTTGGATTTTTTCTTTTATATAACGTAATAATACATGCAAGGTAAAATATGCAATGTTGTCAATTCAGGTATCTGTCCCACGGTCCCACCGCTGGCGATCAACAAGCCAGTAGAGCTAGCAACTAAAAACAAGTAGGCGAGCAGCGAGTGTGCGGCGGCGTCGAGCGGTTATTCGCTGGGGCATACCAACGTGTAGGTGTATGTACCAAGCGTGAGTGTTTCGGCCTCACTCCTCTCTGAGATAGCTCTTGCCGCAGCACAAACAAGTACTCGCCGGTATGAACAGTCGATCAACTACTAATATTTGCATTTCTTCTACTTTCACTTTTCTTCAGCGAAAAAAATGTTGATACCTATCGCTTCCTCGCCGGCAGCGGGACACGTGCCTAACATTGATACCACCCAGCGCTCGACTCGAGTAACACTGGATCGAAATGGTTCCCATCGGCTGCTCTATTCGAGAATTCTGACGCTGGATTCGATTCAAGTGTTTGTATTGGTCCAATATCGATTCACTGTCACCGAATCTAACGCTGGATTGAAATATCAATAAGCCCTAATGCTCACTCCGGAAAGCGTCGTCGTTGCTAGAAACTGTAGAGTAGATGGCAGTAGTGTGGTAGTCCGGGGCGGGCTCGTGCCACTTACTCGGCGAACAACAAGCGTTCGCCGAGTAAGTGGCTTGGAAGCTTGGAATAATTGCGTTTTTTCATCCTAAGGTATTTAGCTTTCCATGCACTCTATTTTATTAAGTACATATAATGTAGCTGATATTTTATAATTTGGGATATGACGAGCTGTCGCCGAGCGTGGGGCGGACTGTAAAGGCGCATCCACTCCTGCGCACGACGCGCCTCGAACGGCTATGGCCGCGTCACACTCTGTGCGCGTAGCGTATTTCCCTTTCCGTGTCCAACTGGCGACATCGGTCTCGCGAAATCCACACGCTTTTGTATTAGTACGGAATTCTACTAGCCCGTGTTCAATTCGCGTCAACTGAGCACGCCTTTGTGATAACGTAAAAAATAAAGTAACCTAACAAAACCGAACCTCGGGGTGCCCTTCGCTCGCTCTTGCATTCTATGTCGATGGAGCCCCGCTTCGCGGGGCCCCTATTTCTGTGTAAAGGGTTTAAAGTCACCTAACCAAACCTAACCTTGGGGTGCCCTTCGCTCGTTCTTGCATCCTACGTCGCCTATAGACCGACCGCAACCATGCAATGTAATTAAAAAAGTAATTATGTAAGTAAAATCATGTTATTCCAAAAAAAGAAATCCTTTTAAACTGTTCCAATAGGCACTATGTAAACAAGAAACATAACCTCAAACGCACAGCAACAAACAAATAACAGCACGCGAATGCAACTTCGGGTTCCCCGCCCCCCCGCGGCGGCGCGGCGGCTCCCGCCTGCTTCGGCCCGCAAGATTTATTTCGAACATTTACGAACGCGCTAAATGAGCACGGATTTGTTTCGAAGAGACCAGTAAAAAACCGTGTTCAATTCAATTGCACACTATTTTGTAAAACCTCTTTTAACGTTGCTTGATCGCAAAAACGTGCGCAGTTGACGCGAGTTGAGCACGAGTTGGTTGAATTGTGTAGCAATACAAAAGCGTGTGGATTTGGCGAGACCGGTGTCGCCAGTTGGACACGGAAAGAGAAATACGCATGAGCGTAGCATTGATTTGTGTGAATCGTTAGTGCTTCATGGACTGATTTAGTATGGAGAGCGAATTCGTGCACGTCGTGGACGTTATAAGTAGCACGTGAACCACGCGCCACCGCACAGAAGAGCACGTGCGCAGGCGTGGCCCCGCCCTGCGCAGCGGCGCTGCTAGTACACTACTGTTTGTTTACAAGTACTTCGTAGCTTTTACGCCATTGATATTCGATTCCTGGTAGTATTTTATCTTACTGTTTCTTCCTAAGTAATAACAGTATAAACAAAACATGATTGTTATGGCATTTTATGAAAGTTGGGGATGATTACATTCGGTGTGCGATTATGATTGTGACGTGCGTGTGTGCGTGTGTGGGAGTGCAACTAGACCGCGGTGGCTCAGAGACATTAATGCATGTCAAGTTTATCGAACGGTCTGGTGGACGTTGGTCAGCCGCGACCTGGTTGGACCTTATGCTGGCATTTCACTTGGCTTAGGATGTTTACTGAGCGGTATCGCTTTGAGCAACGCGCAAATAGAGTTATTACACAAATATGTTACACCAAGCGAAATGCCAGCATTGTGGCAGGGGGCACCTAGCGACGTGCCTGGGTGTGCGCGTGTCACTAGGCGCCACGCGGTGCTGACGAGCGTGTTGTGTGCAGGCGGCGGGGGAGGGGGGCGCGCGCGCGAGGCTTCCTCCGAGGGCTCGCTGGCGGAGGGCACGCCCGACACCGACGAGTCGGGTGGCGAGCCGCGTCACCGCAACAAACGCCGCCACCACGCGCACCCGCACCAGCACGACGTCGCGCCCAAGGTACGTACCGCGCCAGCCGCGCCTGTAGCCTCACGTGTCAGTACCTAACGTGCGTGATGTACTGTTGCAGCAAGGAGTGCAGGTGGCAGCCCTGGAGGTGCAGAACGTGAAGCGCGCCATCAATCGCTACGGCACATTGCCCAAGGGCGCGCGCATCGGCGCCTACCTGGAGTCGATGCGCCAGTCGGTGGGGGCGGGGCGCGAACCACGGGACGAAGCGCGCTCGCTCTCGCCACGCACGGCGCGAGCCATGCCGCATATGATCCGCTCGAACTCGTCCGGCGGCGTGACCGCACCCGCGCCCGCTTCGCCCCGCGCACCCCGTGCCGCTCCCCCGCTGCGCTCGTTCGCCGACAGCCCCGCCAAGCCGCGGCCGCGCCTGGCTGAGCTGGAGTTCCCGCCGCCGCCGCCCGAGCTGCCGCCGCCGCCCGAGGACGTGCAGCCGCCGCCGCCGCCGCCCGACTGTTGCCGCGACGCTGGCACCGACACGTCCGAGCACCTCGCCGACCTGCTGCCGCCACCGCCGCCCGAGCGGGACGACGACAAGCCAACCAAGAAGAACATGAAGGAGATGTTGGAGCTGAAGCTGGTGGCGGAAATCAAGGAGCGAGCCGACAAGAAGAAGCACCGCCTCAACGAGTCGCCGCCCGACGAGTTGGTGATGGGAGACGTGAGCGCGCAGGGCTTCGGCGACCGCGACCCTGTGACACGCCTCGTGAGCGAGCTGTCCGAGAGCCTCAACATGCGCCGGCCCGAGCCAGCGCGCCACGACGACGCCAAGGAGAGCGTGTCGCCCATCGACCTCAAGGCCAGCCTGCGCAAGACGCCCTACAGCAACAACGTGGACCAGAAGAGCATGGAGATAAAGAATACTGACTTTAAATCACAACTCAAAAAGGTAGAAACTAATAAAAAGATGCTGCCTACGCCCAAGGACTCAGAGGAGTCGGGCCGCGCTATCATAGACTTCAAGTCTCGACTGCGGAAAGTGGAGAGTGGCGCGCCCGCCACCAACGGCACCGGCAAGAAGGCGGAGCGCTCGCCCGACGAGCCGCGCGACGACGGCGGCGCGCCGGACTGCGGCGCCGGGGATGATGACGACAAGCGCCGCAGCACGGGCAGCATCAGCAGCCTCAAGAAGCTGTGGGAGAGCAAGGAGTCGGACGAACGGCTGAGCCCCGCGGCGCGCGTGCGCCCCGACGACGAGTCGCCCGAGGGCGCGCGCGCCCGGCGCCGCGACGACAAGCCGGCCGTGCCGAGCAAGCCGCCCGTGAAGGGCAAGCCGGCCAAGCAGGGTATCTACGCCACGCCGCTGCAGCCCGGCGCCGACGACGCCGATGACGCCGACCTGCTGGCCGCGCTGCGCACGTCGCTCGACTGGTGCACCAACGAGGTACGCACATCACCCACTACTCTACTTTACACCAGCCTATTAGGTGCTTACCTATAAAGTGGACCCTGGCCGCATCAATGCGCATCTAGCCTTAAATGTACAGTTGCATTTTCTCCTAAAGTATATATATATTTAACTAGCACTTTGCCCGCGACTTCGTCCGCGTGTATTTCGTTCTTTTTCGTTTTTAAATGATCTTTATCATTTATTTAGATATAAACAAGTATTCGGGGCAATTTTTAAGTTTATAGATCAAAGGGATCAGATTTTTCAAATAAACTGTATCCCCCGCTTTTCACCCCCCCCCCCCCCCGCAGGGGTCGAATTTGGAAAAATTGTTTGCGTTGTGTTCATAACTTGACTCAAAGACCCATACCCATTTTCGAGTAATGGAAGCAAGCAGTAAAATCCACCGCTTAAACTTTCTTACCCTTTTCCACCTTGGTAGGAGTGTCGATTTTTGAAAAACCCTACACATACCTACTTTTTTATTTTTTGTTTTAGTAGTACCGAGTTTCGAGTTAATCCGACGACGGGTTACATGTTTTGACGTGACAACGTCTTAAATTAGGTTGCGGCTGGGAGTCACTTATGAAAAAGTGTAACGCTCGGTAACGTTACGTTCTTATTTTAAATTAGGTTGCGGCTGGGAGTCACTTATGAAAAAGTGTAACGCTCGGTAACGTTACGTTCTTATTTTCATTTAATTCCTTGTTCCTATTGTGCAATTTAATTATATTCATATCAATAAATATTCTACCGAGAAAAAGACGTTGTCACGTAAAATCTTCGCCCGTAAAACCGACTTTACAGGCAACCATTTTTTGACGTGACAACGTCTTAAATTAGGTTGCGGCTGGGAGTCACTTATGAAAAAGTGTAACGCTCGGTAACGTTACGTTCTTATTTTAAATTAGGTTGCGGCTGGGAGTCACTTATGAAAAAGTGTAACGCTCGGTAACGTTACGTTCTTATTTTCATTTAATTCCTTGTTCCTATTGTGCAATTTAATTATATTCATATCAATAAATATTCTACCGAGAAAAAGACGTTGTCACGTAAAATCTTCGCCCGTAAAACCGACTTTACAGGCAACCATTTTTTTTCTAACCTATTAACTTTGTCACCCCTAAATCCTCTCGGAGGGGTTTTTTTAAAACTAAAAGTGACATTCTATATTATTTAGGTACTGAACCAAATATTGCCAAGTTTCAAGTTTATTACTAAAGGTTGAGACCGCGAAATTCAAATTTTCTTACGTTTTTTTTTCAATTTGCAGGTCAGTGTCAGGTTGTATCTTGATCAAAATATGATTCGCGACAATAACAGGTACATATTTAGAGAATTAGAATCATTAATATATCTTTCTAAAAAGAGGAAAGGACCTAATATCGAGCCTTGTGGTACACCCATTTTTACTTTTAAACCGAGTGAATTGACAGCATTTATTTGAACGTGCTGTTGTCTATCATTTAAATAAGGTTTTACTAAACTGAGCGCAAGTTTTCCCAGTCCGTAATGCTCAAGTTTTAAGAGTAAGGTTTCGGGTTCGAAGCAATCAAAAGCCTTGGAGAGGTCACAAAAAAATCCTATGGCGTCTTGGGGACTCTTCCCAGGCCGTAAATATGTGTTTTAATATGTGGTCGGAGGCCGAAGTACGTAACAGCGCGGACGGGCGATGGGATGCGACTCGGTGCGCGCGGTTGGTCGGAGGCTGAAGTACGTAACAGCTCGGGCGGGCGATGGGATGCGACGCGGTGCGCGCGGTGGTTCGGAGGCCGAAGTAGGTAATAGCGCGGGCGGGCGATGGAATGCGACGCGGTGCGCGCGGTGGGTTGGAGGCCGAAGTAGGTAATAGCGCGGGCGGGCGATGGAATGCGACGCGGTGCGCGCGGTGGGTTGGAGGCCGAAGTAGGTAATAGCGCGGGCGGGCGATGGGATGCGACGCGGTGCGCGCGGTGGGTCGGAGGCTATAATGTACAGAATTGCAAAAATGCCTAAAAAAAAAGTTTAAAATCAATAAATAGTATCAACCTAGTGCATCAAAATATTCAAGGATTTATAAACAAAGATTTAGAAGTAGAATTATTTATGAATTTTAATAGTATTGATATTCTTTCTATAACAGAACATTGGCTGAAAAGCCACCAGTTTTTGTTCAATTTTAATAATCACCAGGTTGGTAGTTCGTTTAGCAGAATAAATGCATGGTGGCTCATTAATTTTAGTAAGTAACCAGCTCAAATTTAAAGATATTGCGAGCCTATCAGTTGAGCGTACGGTTGAAATAGCCTGTATAGAATTGGAGCACTCTATTAAGTGTGTATAGACACCCCTTCAGGATTTTATGACTGCTTTGAAAAGGTAATGGATGAAGTGTTACACAGGATTTGTAACTCAAACAAGTCCGTTATCATTTGCGGTGATTTTAATGTCAATTTATTAGAAAACTCAGGTTCTTGTAGTAAAATTTTAAGTCTGTTTCAGTCCTACAATCTTCTAAACCTATTTTTGGAGCCCACAAGAATAACCCCTACCAGTGCCACATGCCTAGATAATATATATACAGATATTATACCAAGCCACAAAGAAATTATAACTTTACTAGATTCTGATCATTGCGGGCAAAGGATTACTATTTAAAACCAAAACAACAAAAAAGTGGCTAAAAAGGATATCACTTTAACCCCAAAACTGCAAGTCGCTTGGAGGCTTTTAAAGTTAAACTCATTGTAAAAAGTAGTGTTAGACGCTATGGTGACCTAACACTCCTTTCTCGGATATGGTTTATATGGCAGAAGTTAAAGTCTCGAATTGTAAGGGAAATAGCCGTATATTAAATCACTATAACACTTAGTTACAAGACAATGGTAATGGTAAAGGAAATAGCTATAAAATACATAGAAATCACTATAACACTTAGTTACAAGACAATGGTAGTGGTAATGGTTCTGAGCTCGTGGTGTTTCTAGCGAGATCTGAACGCGAACTGGCCCACATTTTGGTGGGCGAGCGAATGTGCATGCTTGCGTTCGATGCAATTATGCATTTTCGCTTAGTGTTCGATTAAAACTCGAACACTCATTGATAAATTACCAGTTTTGTCTATTCATGCTGATCCTAATCATCTTTATGCAACTTTTTTTAATTTATACTGTAAACAATTTGATTACACCTTCATTCCCAAGACTATTTCGGTTAATAGTAATGCATCGTTCAGTGATTGGGCTACCATTGGTATTCATAAAAGTAGAACACGACTTTATGAACTGTAGGGGAGCGTGGGTCACAGTGGATCCATTTTCTTTCAATGACTTGTAACTTTACTTTTTTTACCTCAAATTTTCTATCATGTTGACTGAGTCCTAGAAAATATATTTAAATTTGAACCTGTATTACAAAAACAGACCTAAAAGCACTCCGTATTTTTTTTTTATTATTTTTATTTTAAGTGATAAATTATCCACTGTGCCCCATAACAGGGGCACAGTGGATACTGATTTGGGTTACACTGGATCCTGTGAGTCACACTGGATAATGATTAATTTATATTCATTAAAAAACGTGTATTTAAATTAAGTGGTTTATTTTTAATCATTAAACATGCGTTTAATTGTAAACATAACATAAATCTTTATTTGAGGTAATTTAGACGTGGACTTTGTATTTGGAAAGTACCTATAATACTTTAAACTTAGGTACTAGTTTCACAATATGAAAAAATCAAACGATTAATAAATAGAACACATCTGCTGTCCTTCAACTTATAAGGTTGACATAACTAAACCTCTTACAAACAATTACAATCATAATATTCTTAATCCTCCACAGTGGATACAAGATCCACTGTACCCCAATTCAAAACGATCCACTGTGCCCCAGTTGGAGAAGTCTTAATTAAAAAATCCTACCAAATTATTTATTTGTCAAATAAACATATTAGAGTAACAAAAATTCTCTACAGTAACTTTAGATCATATCACATTATCAACACTTGTAAAATTCTAATATACGGAAAGGCAAAACGTTTTACAAAAACACGTAAAATAAAAGTTTGTGGTTTACTTGTCGACGGATGCTCCGTACCGCGTGCGTCCACTCCGATACTAAGATGGCGACTAGCTCGGTTGCGGGGGGAGTGTAAGAACGGCCACGTCGCGAACGCGTACGCGTCTGTTTGCTTTAAATACACACCTACAATGATTTATCCACTGTGACCCAGGATCCACTGTGACCCACGCTCCCCTACAATGAAAGGACTTATATTAACACTGATGAATTTAATTTGTATGTTAGAAATTATTCAAAATTATTTAAAAAAGTTTGTTATATGGCCAAGTCACGTTATTTGGGTTCAAATATTAAAAAACAGCAGTAATGTAATTAAAATGACTTGGAATATTATTAAGTAACCGAAATACTGACTACAGCCTGTCTATTAATGATAACATAATAAAATCAGACACACAAGTCGCCGAGGCAAAATTTATTTTCAGATATTCCCGTTTCAACTACTAAATCACTAATCTCATCACCTTCTGTTGCGGAGTTTTTGCTTAAGGAAAATGTTAATGGTTGCGATTCGGAATTTCATTTTGAATATATTACCTGTAGATATAATATATTACACAGGCAGTTTTAATAATAATAATTCATTTTATTTCAGGTAAATAAAACCCATTAATTACACGACACAAACTAATAGTTAGCATAATAAATAAATTAAACTAAGTTAAAAAAGATAAAAACCAAATTAAAGTACAAAAAATCAAATAAAATGAAATCAATATACCTAAATCAAATTAATATAAACAAACTAATAATCAAAACAATAATATAAAAATAAAATAAAAACATCATTAATTAAAAATTTCGGTCCCATTTGGTTAGTATACCTACACACACAACTTATAAACTAGTTTTAGTACCTACTTACATCTACCAGAAAAACAACACAAATTATTCATTAATACGCCACAGTGGCATGAAGGCGCAGTTTTAGTTTTGTTGCTACTGCTACGTCACAATCTTTCTGTCTCTTTTTATTACATTGCATGTACTACGTTCCGTTCAACACCTCCCCTCAATGTAATAAATAGGACTCACACAATATCATTGTTACCTTAAGCATTTACTTTAAATAACAAACTTTGTCAAAGAAATAATTAACAACTCAAATACTTTTTTAAACACAAATCTTCTACTGAAACTAGTTAACTAATCATCTAGGTATTATAAACAATGTAAATAGACATTTCTTATACCAATACCAAATCATATCAAAACTACCATACTGTAGTATGGTAGTTAACATCTTAACAAACTTTAGTAAAAGATCTTTCTTTAAAGATTTTGTGAACATATCAGGTACTTGTTCTGTAGAACTTACATACTTTACATTTATCTTTTCATTTAATATTAATTCTCTTACAAAATGAAATTTAATATCTATATGCTTTAATCTTTTAACACTATTAGTATTAGCAATCATTATGGCTGATTGATTATCACATAGCATTGTAACTGGAGATACATTAGAGATATTAAAATTTAATAATACAGTGTGTTTTTTTATCAAAATTAACGAGTTCGATTCCTCGAAGAAATATTGATTTTTCAAAAATCCAATGATGCAGTTATAGTTTTCATCAAAATCGAGTCCGTGATTCCTTTGAGTAGTTTTCGCTATTCCTCAAATTTGGCCATCCACGCCCACTTGAAAAATTCAGCCTGTATACTGATAGTAATTGTGTTTTTCGGCTAGAATTTTCAAGGTGCAGTTGGAGTTAGCTCGCTTTCTGTTGGAACTAGCCCGCTTTCTATTATTAATTTAAGATTTTACTTGTGGAGAGTAAAATAAAACGACATGCTCGATTAGGCTGACTTGAACGGAAGGGGGTTTATTTGAACGAAATAGCACATACATCCGGTGAACAACATAGACAAAAATAACATTGCTTATAACATCATAGACCAATAGGTTAAATCAAGATACTAGTATTTTGAGTACACAATAACACCCCCACTCTCAAAATACAATTAATAAGCTTTACTTTTAAAATACTGTAAAATGTCAAATCAAAACAATACCCAACATCTTCATAAACTTATGATGCTTAACTGAATTTAGACTTTTAGTAAGCATGTCTGCTGGCATATCTCCTGTAGGCAGATATTCAACATTAACAATTTTATTAGAAATTATTTCTCTGCAAAAATGATAACGGATATCAATGTGCTTGCTTCTATTGTGAAAAACAGGATTTTCAGACAACTTTTTAGCACTCTGATTATCATTATACAACACAATTGTATACAATCGCCCAGTTATCTCATTTTGCAAGTTTTTAAGATACACAGCTTCCCTACAACCTTCTGTGAGTGCCATGTACTCAGCCTCGGTACTAGAAAGTGCAACTGTTTTTTGTTTCTTACACCCCCATGATATGACAGAACCTGACAACATGAAACAAAATCCTGAATAAGATTTCCTATCAACAGAACTATTTCCCCAATCACTATCAACATAACCCTTAATATTTACATTTCCATCTTTACAATATTTTAAACCTATATTTATAGTACTTTTTAAATATCTTAAAACCCTCTTAGCATAAGACCAATGTTCACTACTGTGACAATTATTAAATTGACTTAAATATCCTACAGTATAAGCTATATCTGGCCTTGTAAGAACAGCTAGATACATGAGGCTGCCTATAAGTTGCTGATAAGGGTTATCAGTCTTCTGGCCCTCATTTTTACCAACATTTAATTTAGCCTCCATAGGCGTATTAATAGGTTTACATTCAGTCATATTAAATTTATTTAACAACTGATTTATATAGTTTGCTTGACTCAATGTAATGACATTATTTACTTTATCAATGTTCACATTCATACCAAGACATTGTTTAATTTCCCCCAAGTCTTTGATTTTAAAATTACTATTTAAAATTTCTTTTAAAAATAACATTTCCTTTTTATCACTTGAAAAAATAAAGAAATCATCAACATATAATGTTACTATTGTTCTGAGACCATTAACAATCTTAGTATATAAACATGGCTCTATTTTGGACTTTTTATACCCATTACATAACATAACATTATCAACCTTTTTATGCCAAGCACGTGAGGATTGTTTGAGACCATATATAGCTTTGTTCAGCTTCAGAACTTTATTTTTATCAACATCAGAACACTCAAAACTAACTGGTTTCTGCATATATATAGTCTCCTCCAATTCACCATTAAGAAATGCAGTTTTAACATCTAAATGCAAAGTTTCTAAATCAAGCTGCACCGCCAATGCAAACAATAACCTTAAGGTAGTATGACGAACTACAGGGGAGAAGGTCTCATTGTAATCAATACCCCATTTTTGATTATAGCCTTTTGCAACAAGTCTAGCACGATAACAAATATTATTGTCTTTATCACATTTTTTCTTAAGTACCCATTTACACTTTACAATAGTTCCACCTTTTGGAGCATCTACTAGCTCCCATGCACTATTATCATTGAAGCATTGTAACTCTTCCTGAACAGCATGCAACCAATGTTCCTTCTCTGGACCTTGTAGAGCTTCCTCTAAATTTAACTCGCTGCCATCTATACTGGAACTTTCTGTGCAGATATTTGAAAAACCATA
The DNA here is from genome assembly GCA_963082905.1 of Oligia fasciuncula. Lineage (NCBI taxonomy): Eukaryota > Metazoa > Arthropoda > Insecta > Lepidoptera > Noctuidae > Oligia > Oligia fasciuncula. The sequence continues at coordinate 537,657 of OY720386.1, forward strand.
CCTGTCTGGTTTACGCCTCTCTCTTTTAGGTAACTCACATACAACACTGCCAGTACTCCCTGTAGAATTGTCAGACTCTTCAGTCTCACTCGGCACATAAGATGGGTCTTCTGGATCATCTTCAGGTGTGACAAATGAATCATCTGACTGACAACTGTCCCCCACTGAATCTGGCGTTTTGTCATCATTGAGAGGATTTACCAAGTTCAAGTTTTCAACAGTAGCTGTCACGTCATTGCTCTTACACAATGCTTTTTCAATTATAATGACATCACGACTGCACGTTATTAACTTGGAATCCGGATTATATACTCTATATCCTTTAATATTATCTGGGTAACCCACTAGTATACATTTGACAGACTTCTTATCCCACTTCAACCTTTTCTCTTTAGGCACATGTACCATAACAGTACTTCCGAACACTCTAAGATGACTAATATCAGGTTTCCTATTAGTCCTTTTCCGTACGCAAAATACGCGCTTTGTCGTGGAGTTGCGGAAACCAGCCCGTATTACCTATTACCTATTACCTAGTCCACAATTCATAAGGAGTTTTATTGTTTAAGCCTGCTGATACTGTCCGATTCTGCAAATAAACAGCAGTATTAGTTGCCTCGGCCCAGAACACTTTCTCCAAACCAGCATCAAACAATAAACATCGAGCCTTTTCGACAATGGTCCTGTTCATACGCTCACTTAAGCCATTTTGTTCAGGCGTATATGTATTTGACTTCTGGTGAGCTATGCCCTTTTGCTTGAGATAGTTATTAAATTCATGACTACAAAATTCACGACCATTATCAGTGCGAAGGATTTTAACCTTTTTACTCAATGCATTTTCTACATTGGCTACATAATCTCGAAAACATTGAAAAGATTCACTTTTGTTTTTCATAAAGTAAATGTGGGTCATACGACTATAGTCATCCACAAAAATTATAAAATACCTGGATCCTCCTAGGGAGATATTTTCCATAGGGCCACAGACATCACTATGGACCACTTCCAGCAACTGAGTACTTCTATTACCATTGCTTGGAAAAGGTAGACGACTCTGCTTCCCTTCACAACATGTCTCGCAGGAACTTTTGTTTGTAACTGACTTCTGATCCATGTTGAAACCTTCCACAGCATCCTGCATTTTATTTAGGTAGGAACTATTGATATGTCCCAGCCTACGATGCCACATCTCACTGGATAGTGCAGCTGCAGCTAACAGATGCACAGGCATATTGAGTCTGTATACTCCATTGACTAAAGTAGCTGTCGCCACCAAAACTCCTTTACTGTTATAAATATAACAACCACTAGATTTGAAGCTCACTCTGTTACCCTTCTTTATAAGTTGGCTCACTGACAGGAGGTTTGTTGTGAGACTTGGAACACACATAACCTCTTCCACTGTCACATCAAAATTGCATTTATTGCCACAAGTAGTTATTTGAACATCGCCGGAACACGTAACTGGAACTTTATTCTCGTTAGCAACAACAATTTCTTTCATACTTGGTTCATATGATGGATTTATAATCCAATGTTCATTTGTTGTTAAATGTACACTCGCGCCGGAGTCAATGTACCAATCATTTTTACTATAAAAGCCACTTAGAAATACGGCACTGAAAGCGTTTGTTTGTTTTTGATCAATTTCCTTTGAATTAGTTACTGTACACTGATTGCGATAATGTCCCATTTTCTTGCATCGGAAACATTTTATTTTCGTCTTTGACAATTGATCGCCATCTTTGCCGCGACTTTTATCTCTGTCTATTGGTTTGACATTTTTCTTATGTTGGCTCCACTTGTTTGGCTTCTTGAACGAACCAAATGCAGCACTACTATTGTTTCCCCGAACTTCCGACTCCATATCCAATAGTTTGGATTTTATGGCATCCGTTGTGATGCAAATACCGGAATGCTCAACCGCCATTATCATCGGCGAAAAATTATCAGGTAATCCCGCCAACAGCAACGAGCCAATCCATTCTTCGTTAATGTTAAAACCGGTTCCCGCCAATTTCTGACCCGTATCCACTAATTGAGTTACATATGAATTCATAGATTCACAATCATCGAGCCTTATAGATATGAGTTTTCTCAACAGACTTATTCTTCTCGTGAATCCAGAGTCATCATACAGCGATTTCAATTTATTCCACAGTTCCTTAGTAGATTTAACATCTTTTATATGAACGTATATAGACGGATCGATCGTTAAGATTAATTTGGCTCTGGTTTTAGCGTCCTCCGTAACACCAACTGGCGTTTGGCCTTCTTCCGACTTGATGCATCCTAGCGTCCCTTCTAATATTAAGAAGTTCTCGGCCGCAAAACACCACTCATTATAGTTTTCACGCCCTTTTAGTTTGGGCACGTTCACCATATAGTTCGAGTGCGACGCCATAACGACTTTTTACACAGCGCACTAATCGACCGCACAAAAAAACAATTCTGTTCCCTTACTGCAACTATTTATCAATCAGATAACACACTGTCGCGAGAACTAATTGAAACAGAACCCGAAATGACCTGGGCCCATAACCTATTATTAATTTAAGATTTTACTTGTGGAGAGTAAAATAAAACGACATGCTCGATTAGGCTGACTTGAACGGAAGGGGGTTTATTTGAACGAAATAGCACATACATCCGGTGAACAACATAGACAAAAATAACATTGCTTATAACATCATAGACCAATAGGTAAAATCAAGATACTAGTATTTTGTTGGAACTAGCCCGCTTTCTGTTGGAGCTAGCCCGCTTTCTGTTGGAACTAGCCCGCTTTCTATGGTCTTGTTTACATTATTAAATGATTACGTACGTAGGTCTATAGGTAATCAATATGAGGACCCCTCAAGTTTTAAAATATTATACTGCTGTAACATTGGATTTGTTGCGACTCATAACGAATATATAATAAGTGAATATTGATGTTTTGAAACGCTAATACTAGTTTGGATGTGTAGGTGCGGCGCGGTTGCGGTGCGGGTGGTGCGGGCGGTGCGGGGAGTGGCGGGCGTGGCTCGCTGTGGCGGCTGCAGTCGTCGGAGAGGCTGGCGCGGCTGGGAGCGGCGTGCGCGGCGGCGGCAGACGCGCGGCGCTGCTCGCCAGCGCTGCGCGTGTCGTTGCGCGCGGCGGCGGCGCGGCTCGAGGCGGAGGCGCGCGCGCTGGCGTCTCCCGCGCCTCCTACGCACCACCTCGCCGATGGCGTCGAGCGCGCGCTCAAAGACCTCGCTGACATCGTACACAGGTATATATAATATCAACGAAACGCAACACTTGTCATTGTCATTAAAAAATCTACCATTTTTAAATTGTTAACTTTAAAATATCAAAAGCAACAAATGGCCGAAGGAAACGCAACGTAAAATAATCTATTAAAAGTATAAAAGTATAACGGAAATCTTTACCCTACAGTAGAACTACATAACATGTTAAATAAATAACTTTATTTCCAATAAGAGCTGATTTTTGAAATATGTGTTTAATCATTTAACTTTAAGTTAATCAAGACACGAGATAACCATCTTTATCTAAATTACCACTTTTGGCCTCCCCGGAGGAAAATTTTCAAAATAACAATATCTGTCCAATGAAACGAACAGTTACTAGCACAACTAATTAACATTACTAAATAAAACATGATTTAAACTTTTCAGATAAACGTGAAGCGGCTAACATATACTACAGAACACAAACCTTGCGACTGTGGCGTGCTACAGGCGCGCCACTACAATCAGCGCGGCGTCACCACGACATGCTATTCCCTCATCAGTATAATGTAACCGATCTCAAAACGAACATGTAGGACTTCGTAGCGACAGTAGTTGTTAAGTAAACCTAATCCCCGTAGTGTTGTGGCGTCGAGTCTCCGCGCACTCGCGCCCACTGCGTCCCCGCTGTGTAATGTTGACAAACCAAAGAGTACCGACCAGTGAATGTGGCGGTAGCACGGACAGTACTCTCTGCTCGTAGTGTCGGTGTGGGTGCGGCGAGAACCACTGATCGTATCAGTATCGTATCGCGGCACGCGACCCGCAGCCCCTTTGAGTTCCGCTAGTATATTATGTGTTTATTTATCAGTGCCAAAATGTTGTTAGGAAGATATTGTGTCTCGTGACTCGTGCGCAGTGTGCGCACTGGCGGCTGTAGCGCGCCGCCTACATTCCCGCTGTACACGATATACACCTTAACTTAGATGTATACACGCACTCACTATGTACTCCTTCGTAATACTTATACAATATGTAGGTACTATACACGTTAGAAGACTCGTTCGACTCGGACCAATAGCGATGCTTGTTATGATTCAGACGTGAGCAGGCAGCAGGGCGCGCCCTCGCGCACACATGTAAGACTGTCTTTACTATTGGTTTGTATTGGGCCTATATTATATACTTTAATGTATACTTAGTTGTGCGTCATGATTCGGCCATCACTATATACCGTTCTTGCGCATACTAAATACTATATTTTATTTTATTATTGTGCGAACAAATAAAGTTGTCAAACATTAAGTTTTAAGTTAGCGTACTGTGATACGGCTTATAAGTAATGTTATAATAATTATGCTCAATATTTTCCTTAATATTATTTGTATTAATCGAAATTGTAAGGTATTTTAATAAAATGATATATTACGATCGGTAACAATTGTATCGGTATGAAAACATGAACATGATCGCTGCGCCTGGCGGACAACGCGCAGCCGCGCAGTCCGCGGCTACTCGCTCATGCGTATGCTAGTCTTTATTATTATAATAAATGTACGTAAGTTATCTATAATAGGTACTTGTACAATCCTTCAAGCTATTTAGTAATCAATGTATCATTAAGAATTTTGTATTAGCTGCCGGAGGACAGAGCGCGCCTCCCCGCGCCCCAATCCGCGCGCCCGCACTCTGAGCACAGTTCAACAGCTCGCGAGACGCACAGCAACGCGCTACTGACTCGTCATTCTAAAAGTATAGCTCAGCTGTTCAAATAACAACCGGACGAAACATTCGTCCTCCACATGACGTAGACGACCACTCGCAACTATTCGCGTGGAGTGCGCGTCAACTGAGAGCGCAAGTCCAGTCTGTCAGCGCGCACGCGGTGCGACACCCCGCCCGCTTGTGCGCGGCAAGAGAGCCGACCTTATGTACTAAATCGCTACACTTTATTCTGCAGAAGACATCATTTATGGGCTTTCTTGATGTTATTCCGGACAGAAGTTACTATGTATGCAAATCAAATATTATAATTATAACTTGCAACTTTACTTAGGCGCGTAAAGTTATTATGAAGTTATCTTTTATAGCGAACCTATAGTTTTATCTAAAAACTTAACAATTCAAAGCAAAATAATGACTTAGATGCAAACCTATATAATAATATTAAAGGCGGAATCGGTACGTCAACTAAAAGAAAACTAACTACGATAATAATCGACGAAGTTGCTTTTCATTTGGCAGAGGACGCCCGGGCGCCTGCGCGGCTGTTCCATATCTATAATTGTACTAACATTGCTTGAGAAGTTTTTGAGTTAGCTTCAATAATAGGTTTTTATTCCAGGGCCTGCAGTCTCGACATAGATAGCGACGCTGTCGCAAACTACCGATCGCTAAATAATACCGACAATAATCGCTAGCCGTAACGATCCTTACGACAAACGCAAGTCTCTACATCTGTCAAAAATGCTCGCAAAATATATTCGTAAACATTACGAAATTCGTAAAGTTTGCGACAAACTTCGGTAAGATACCGATGACAATCGATAACTTTGAGAGTCGAGACTACCAAATATCGCTAAATCCGGATCGATAGGACTTTGCGACCGAATTCGGTCGTAAAGCGATTGCTATCTATGTCGAGACTGCAGCCCCAGGTCGTCTTCTTGATGTAGTTATCTTTACATAGTAAGGTATTAAGTTCGTCTTCTTGATGTAGTTATCTTTACATAGTAAGTAATGGTACTTAGCATGAGTTTGTGTGGGGTACCACTTTTATTTTATTTTTTTAAACAACCAGCTTTAAAAGCGACTTTGATGCGAAATATAATTTCAGTTTCTGATGTCTGAAGAACCCTGAATTCAGTTTCTGATGTCTGAAGAACCCTGAATTCCATGGTGTAGAAGTCAGCTTAACGGACGCCATTTAACTACCACAACTCCTAAATGCTATTTTCCATGGGTGCCAATCGACCCGCGCTGACGTGTCACTGACTCTGGCAGAGCCACCATCAGGGATTTTAATTTTGATAGCACAAAAAATTAGTCGCTAATTAGTCGAAATTTGTCGCCAAATATCAGAATTTGTCGGTCACTGGTTCAAAAGTTATAAGGGTTTAAAGGTGGCCGATCTGGAGAGAGTTTCCCCAGCAGGGCCACATTTATATCTCAAAAACTAGGGCACCTAGCGAAGATCTGTTTTCTCCCATATTTAGTCGCCAATTAGTCGGGATCAGTCGCTAAGTCACAGATTTAATCGGGTCTTAGTTTAGGAGATATAATGAGTTCAATTAGTAAGGTATAGTCCAAGAGCTAGTCGAAGTTTTTTCGTGAACTATTCGATCTAGCTCTTGGACTATACCTACACATATAAACAAAAAAAAAAAAACTAACAAAAAAAAAAACAAAAATTTCGTCGCCAAATATCAGAATTTTTAGACGACTAAATTTTTGTGCTATCAAAATTAAAATCCCTGATGGTGGCTCTGCCAGAGTCAGTGACACCGCGCTGACCCGCGTGGTGAAACAGCTTACTCCCTCAGAGAGGAGGCCCGTTGAGGAGGCGCATTTCGTTGTGTAAATCGAAATTCTTAATTAATTAGGCTAACTTGGTTGCTTGTACTTCGACCACATCACGAACTGTTCTCATAGAGAACCAATACGAGACAAGCTGCTGTTGCCTCGGGTTACATTTCTGGTCAACAATCGGAGGTACTTGTGCAATTTGTGATCATTTCTTATGGATCCCTTAACGACATGTAATGTAAATGGGCCCGCTGACGTAGTCACTGACCGCAGTGACCGCACACAGTAGGTATCTCGCTGGCGAGGCTTACGATGAACTGCGTCCAGAGTGCTTGACATAGTTATGAATATCGTTGACGTCTTTCGTAGTACGCTAGAGTCGGACGGGCGCGCGGGCGGCGCGCGGCTCGCGCTCTTAGTCCGCAAAGACTACGTCATCAGCTTGAGCAGTATGTATCCCTGCTCCCACAAGTTCGTCACCGACTCAACTCCCTTCTATGATAAGTAATAGAATCCAAAGATACATAACAGATGTCCAATTGTAATGGAAATAAAATGATTTCTGATGATGAAAACCGTTTATTTGTTCCCACCCCTCCCAGATAAAAGTTTATATTTGTTACCACCCAGGGCACCCAGAAGCATAGCGTGCCTTGGCGGGGCCCCCTATAAAAATTTGTTTGCGGGCCCTAAGGAAGGGTCAAGTCTCACAAAAGAAAAAAAAATGTTTGCATAAAATTAAAAGAAATATTTATTCATAAATTATCAATGTCACTTTTTCCTTGCCTTTTTTTCGGCAAACTGATTTATTAAATCATTTACCTATAGCTAATGATGACTTTAGTTTTTCTAAAGTTTCTTCCTCTATGGACAATCAGCATCATATTGTAGTCTTTGTGGACAATAGTGACAGGTCTGACTGGCGTTCCTGTCCCATCGAAGTTCTTAGGTAATTTTTTATCAGTTTTAATTTTGAAAACATCGGTTATTGTGGGATTCCCCCGTTGAAGTAAATGACTTAAACGGGGAAATCCCGCAGCCCGCGATAACCGATATAGGGTGTTGCCAACTTTTGAACGCACGCTTTACACGGGGAAAAAAAGCAATTGCTGTTTTTGACAATTGTCAATAATGAATGATAATCGCTTTCGATTGTTGGTTGATTAGTGGTGCTAAAAGAATTTCAAATAAAAAGTGAGGAAAATGTAAGATAATATTATGTGATGTGGTGTGGTGTTCTGAGTGATAAAGATTGCAATGATAAATGATTTTATTTTTGTAAGTAGGTTTGTACAAACACTTTTACACGTCAATCATGTTTTTATTTTTTAAACTAGATGAAGTCGGCGTTTCCTATTTGACTGCTCTGAGAAGAAAGGCCGAAACAAACACACACACGGGCAACTTTATGTAGGAGCTCTTTCGAGGGGCAAGCAACCTTTCTAACATTGTTAACAGAGAAGCATTTTCTTAGTGACATAAGGTTTTAAGATCATAATTATCATACTTTCATAGTTTTTTTGCCTTTTTCTCGATTTTTCTTAAATTTCTTTACCATGATAACGCTTCAACGCACACCTTAAGACGGGCTGTTGATTTATTGAGTATAGGTTCGGCAGGTGCACACCCCTTTTTTTTTTTGTTTCCGGGGTGGAAAATCTTCATGGATGTCCGCCGCCCTGGGACGGGCGGCGAGGTCTGTCAGGCTCTTACTGACTAAAAATCACCCCAGTGTTCCGTCTCACACCTACGCCGGGGGTTGCGGGACCGTACGATCCTTCCGCAACCCCCGACTGGTGACGTCAAAGAGGGGCGCGCGTGGAACACTACGCGCCGCCAGCTCAAGTCCTGATGTGTTGGCGGTGACAGACGTCCCCGAATTCGTCGCCCCTGGACCCGTTTAGGGGGGCTGGAAGAGGACGTTGTACGCCCTCCGCCGACGCCCGATGCGCCTACTGCGGGCCGGGTGAGTGAATGAGATCTCCCTCTCCCTTTCCACAGCCTCCTTCTGCGAGACGACCGTTTCGCAGAAGGAAACCACCGCGTCCCAGGACTCTTCGCTGCCGTCGACTCGACTACGACTACGGCCGGCGGCGATACGTCAAGGTGCACACTCAATACAAGTAGCACTGCCATGTCGTAAAAAGGTATTGTGTACATCCACCCTTAACAGGAGTCACGTAAGGCCGCAATACTGTCAAGGGTGTGACGGTACATAGAATTTTATGATAAGTTAAAGGAACCTACAAGCCTAACAGTCCCTACGACCCTAAGCCCTACAGCCCTAACCTATCATATACCTATACTCCATTTATAATAGCATTAGAAAAAAGAGGCTAGCAGAAGCAGGAGTACGAAACCTTTTATTTTCAAGTTAAGTTCAAACGATTTTAATAAATAATGTATGTGCTTTTTTGTAAGTAACAATGTATGGCATACAATAAAGCATATTCCATCCATCTACTCGTCACAATGCTTGGATAGGTACATAAAATGAAACAATTTTTAGTAACAATCAGTTTATTAAAAACAACTTTATCACAATGGCATGTCCTTATTATGTTTTTAACAAATCAAATAAATACGACACAAAACGCTACTTGACTGATGGTGACAAGTCATAATTTTAACTATGATAATTTAGAATGCCAGAGGATTAACAAAAATACACTTCCGCAAGCTAAATACCAACTATAAAAACATTTTCCAGAGACATAGAAGTGCGAGATGAGATTTATTGCTATTAAAGAAGAGAAAAAGTTTTGCCACCTTAATGGTATAATGGAGATGATAGATGTTCCATTCCCAATTATTCATCATCCTCTGATGATGATGATGAAGAAGTTTCACCAACGTTAATAATAAATCTTTCTACAACATTATCCAAAACCTTTCCTCTTCTTTAATTGTATGAGCAATGCAAGATTGCCATTTCTCTGCAGTTATGTTTATGAGTGCTTGCCGCTTCACTTCTTCTAATTTAAAACTTTTATTGTTTTGGGCTACATACCCCTTCATTTGAGCCCAAACTAATTATATTGGGTTGAGCTCGCAGTGGTAAGGAGGGAGGCGCAATACTAATATATTTTTTTCTTTAGCCAGTTTGCTGTGGCTCATCCACAGCAAACTTTTGGTACAAATGTTTTATTTGTTTCACTTTTTCTAATGAAGTGGCCCTAAAGTCTTTTTCCTCAAAAGGAATATTTTTGTTTTTTAGCCACTCTTGAATATCTGCCTTTCGTGTGGCGGTAGTTGGCAGCTTCTCCACTTTCCTCGAATGATATGGCGCATTATCCATAACAATAACAGCACCATTCTCAATTTTTGACAATATTAATTTGAACCACTTTTCAAAATTGTGTGCATCCATTTCAGAATGGTACTCTCCATCACCCTTTTTGGCTTCAAATATTAATTCACCATCCATTAAAAACCCTTCTGTAGATCCTGTGAAATGAAATAAAAGCAAATCAATAATTGTGCACCGGTGGCATAGATTACTTGACTGCTGGAAATAGATCTCAACCTTTAAATAGCAACCGAAATTGACTGCATCATTACTGTCCTTGAACAGGTAAATCTACTACCATAAACCCAGAATCTACCCATAAACATCTTTCTCCGAGGGGAGGCATTAAATTAAGACTTAATGACAGTGACAACGGAGAGATTATTTTATTCATGATTTGTTATGTAACAATGGTAAAGTAATTTAAAAAAAAAATACATATAAATCAAGTTTTACCAATATGGCCAATGATAAGCCGCCTTCTTTTTCCAGTTAGCTTGCAGAATCTTGTCCAACGTTGGTAACTCATTATCAAAGAAAAAAGAATTATTTTTTCTTGGTATTCCACTTAACGTAATATCATCATAATCATCAGATTTTGAGTATTTCCGTTGGCGAGGAGGTGGCGATTGCAGGCGACCTTCTGTATTGTACTCTTTAAGTACATTATAGACTGTTGCACGAGATATGCCTATAAATTAAGATTAGTAATGTATGTTATTACCTTACAATGCATGTTACTTTCAAATACATTTATTTTTTAAGGTAATCATTTTATGATCCTTACCCGCAATTTCTGCAGTTTTGTTAATTAACTGCGTTCTATAAACAGGTGTACCTTCGGGACCCCTTAACATCTTCATAAATATTTATCACTATTCATTTTTCTGTAGAACGAAGCGGTATTTGCTTTATTCTATTTTTCTTAGGAGACAATAATTTTAACATCGTGATCTACTTTGGGGCCTCGTTTTTTTCGCTGCTGACACTGATCAGCGCTACTAGCAGCGCTTGCAAGCCACTCGGGCCTACACCGGGATCGTCCGTGCCCATAGTTCAACAAAACGTACCGCTTTGTACGAACAACACAAAACTAACACTAATAACGATAACAAAACAATAACAACAGAAAAACAGTAACAAATAACAACTAAACCACGAAAATTCAGCAATAACAAGTATCCACAAGTGAGTGAATGACAATTTGACAACTGCAGATTATTTACGCAATTTGACGTATGGACGGATGACATCATAAACCGACAAAATAAAAAAACACGTGCTGCCACCACTTAGAAGGGAATTATGTAACATTTTAGATTTGGTAGAGTTATAGTGACATGAAAAACGTTCCGGGTCCTGTCCTCCCCTGCTTCTTTTAGATTTTAAACCTTGACACGACAATATTTTATGTAAAAACTAAATAATATTAAATGAAAGCCTTGTAATTTCAGAAGGTAGATAGGTTAAATAAGTACAAATAAGTGTGACATCTGTTACTTAAATTTATTATATTTAACTCCACATCAATCTTGACTGTAATAATGTTTGTTGTACTTTTATTACAAAGTGTGCCCCTAAAAGAGTCTTTTTTTACTTCTGTCTAATGCTATTGTAAATGGAGTATAGTGTGTGATAAATAAATATATAAATAAGTTCAGGATGTCTGCACCATGCGACCTAAGGTTACAGACGGATAGTAGACAGGAATTCCAGGTTCGGGAAGGGTAAACTCACTGCCAGTCAAGCAGACTCACAAGACTGAAGTAAACATTGAAATTGTACGTAGTTCTAGAAAATTTAATATTAAAATAAGAAAAGTTAAGTTTTAAACTACTAATAGTAAAGAAAAGTGAAGCCGATCGTATGGACCAACAGTGACAGTGTTATTGACGTTCTTTAGTGTCGGACTATCCAAAAATACTAACTTCAAGAAACACTAGCAGTGACATTGAAAAACAGTGACTTAATACTATTCAAGACCCTCAGTGAGCTACGTGTCATCCCTGTGCATAGATAATTGTGAAATCCAGTTAAAAACACTTGGAACATATTCGTAACATAAACAATATTGACTCGATGTGATTCTTATTCAAACTTGTCAACCAAAAATCGTTTTTTTTATTCAAATGTTTATGATATGACAAGTTAATGTTAAGTACAACACCATCTATGGAAAACCTCATAAACTAACATGTCAATCTGTGTTGCCAAACTGTTGTCAGTGTTGACAGTTTGATTAATTGTTTTACCATTGGCAAAAGTGACACCTGTTGGTTGAGAAACAAACTATCATCGATCAAACTTAAACTGATACCAAATTTCGCCACTCATTCCTAAGCACGTCTGGCCTGGTGGTCCCGAGTGAGTACTCGTACTAAGACATCTGGGTGACGAGAGTTCGAATCCCACAAAGTGATATTCTTTGTGTATTATTTTAAATTCTTAATTTGAATTTATAATTATGAACTTCTTAAGAGAACATAACTTTCCGAAGAACACGCAGGCGATCAGAACCTGATAACAGCGACATAATATCGCAGACGATGGATTGTACCTCGAACTCCGCGCCAGATATGTCTGAAGATGAAGATGAAAGCCAATTGAACATTTACAGGAAAGAGATAGAAGATCTCAAAACTCAATTAGAAACTGCACACAAAGAAATAGAACTGTTATCGCTAGAAAATAGTAACTTGAAGCAGAGAAATGCTGTTTTATTGGAAAAAAATAAAACTTACAAAGTAATTGCCAGTAGTCCACTTAGGACCAAAGTCCAACCACCAAATAAAAACACTGCCAGTACTAAAACAAAACAGACGCATACTTCGGAAAGAATGGAAAATACACTCGGCGCACCCTCGATCAATTATTTCAAGGAGATAAAAGTCGACACTTTAAACAAAGAAACGCAAACTCCCGAGATGATTCATGACACATTGGTACAAAACCAAAACCGGACACCAATTTCACACCTGGGTAATGTTGCCTCAAAAAAACCAGTGGGCGTATTTCGACCTAAACCTAAAAATAGACTCGCTATAATGAGTAGTAGGTGTACTACAGGTGCACTACCGTTAATTGAAGAGGTATTTTCTGGTGAATTTGACTACTGTCATTATTTGCTGCATAATGCTACCACAAAAGAGTTGTTACTCACTGTCGAAGGCAAATTAAAAGACTTCACAATGCAAGACTATTGCCTGATCTTCATTGGAGAAAACGATATAAAAAATAGCGAGTATGTAGATATCATTGAAAACTTGAAAAGCTCGCTGAAAAACACTGCACACACAAATATTGTTGTATGCGCGCCAACTTATATAAGAGGTGCACTAATCCATAATTATAAAGTCGAGTTATTTAACAACCTGCTCAGTTTGGACATAAAAAACAGCGACTATGCATACTTTTTCGATAGTAATTACACGTTGACTCTTGACATGTTTTCCCACAAGACAGGGAAAATCAACAAATACGGATGGAGGGACATCTTTAGCCAGATCAAAACCAACATATTTATTGACTACAATCAAGATTATGCTAAAGTTAGCAACGCCAATGCGGGAATGGAAAACTTATGTCCTAATTTAACCATAACAAATAAAAAACACATAAACAATACCCCAGAAATACCTCAAATACCAGATACCAATATGACATCTGATCAACTACAAATTAACGTCAGTGATCCTGATTTAACCACAAATAATATGGATTTTTTTCGTACACAATAATATAAGAATCCTGCATCAAAATATTGCCGGACTTTTGAACAAAGCAGATTTACTTATAATTCATCTACAAGAACTAACACTAAGTCGAAGAAATATAGATGTCATATGTATAACGGAACACTTTATTATGCATAGTCAAGAACACCTATTAACAATACCAAGTTATAAGCTTGCCGCATGTTACTCGAGACGAGAAAAGAAGCGGGGAGGCGCCTGTATCCTGGTAAACAAGTCTCTTCAATACAAAGAACTTGGAGATGCAACAAAATATTCCGTAACAGGTGTAATCGAATGCTGTGCTATTGAACTGGTAGAACAAAAATTGATAATTATATGTGTATACAGACCACCTAAGTCACGTAATTTAAATATTTTTTATGATAACTTAGAAATAATTTTAAAATCATTATGTACCAACCCTAAGAAAAAAATTGTTGTTTGCGGGGACTTTAATATAGACAGGTTAAAAAGAAATAACATTAGTTTAGACTTTGAATATTTTCTTTTGGGATTTAATCTCACACTACAACTTGATCAACCAACTCGGTTATCTAGTAACAGCTGTCTGGATAATTTCGCTCATAATTCCAAGAATAAATGTAAATGTGAAGTAATAGACTTTGCCTTGTCTGATCACTGTGCACAAGTATTTGAGATTAAGGTAAACAAAACCTATAGACTAAACTCATGGCATGTAAAAAAACGGGACCTATCACTGGAAAACTTAACAAAATTCAATAGCTACCTACAATGCCTTTCATTTACTGAAATGTATGAGACAGAAAATGTTAATGAAGCGTACAACATATTTATGCAGCAGTTTGGTTTATTATATGAGCTTTGTTTTCCTTACAAGTTAGTCATAATAAAACCAAATAAAAAAATTAAGTGGATTTCTAAGGGAATACGATTATGTAGTAGGAAGCAGCGTCACCTTCTATGGGCGCATAGACTAAAGCCATCAAATGAAAATAAACATAAATTTAAAAATTACTCCCGGCAATTTAGGAAAATTGTAAAATTAACTCAAAAGGCTCAAAATAACTATTTTATTAAGAATTCAATCAATAAATCAAAGGCGTCCTGGCAAGTTATCAACAATAAAGCATGTACCTATGAACCCATTACTCAGATAAAAATAAATAATATAATTATTAATAACCCTAAAGAAATTGCAGACGCATTTAACGACTACTTCATTAATCAGATTAAAAGCTCACCTAAAACATCACTCGAAACAAGTGGTCTACAAGAAAACCCCAACACAATGTTCATGAGACCAGTTTTGCCTCAAGACGTACTCAGGGTAATAAAATTATTGAAAAATAAGAATAGCGTAGGATACGATGAAGTAGCAACGAAAGTCATAAAATTTGTATCAAATAACATAATCGTACATATTTGCCACATTATTAACTTAGCCATCAGCACTGGTGTATTTCCTGATGGTTTAAAAACGGTCATAGTCAAACCGCTTCACAAAAAGAATTGCAGGGAGGATATAGGTAATTATAGACCGATTGCTTTAATTCCTGTGTTTTCCAAAGTGGTAGAAAAGATTATATATGAATTAATCGACAACTTTCTGACAAAATACAACATACTATGTAATGAACAAGCAGGGTTTCGAAAAAATAAAAACATTAATACAGCAATATATGATTTTTTACACGAAATAATGATAAATGTAGATAATAAAACACATATCTGTGCCATTTTTACTGACATGACTAAAGCATTTGACTGTGTTAATCACGATATTCTATTGAACAAGCTTAATAGCTACGGTCTAAGGGGAAACGTGCAAAATCTCTTAAAATCCTACCTCAGTAACCGCACACAATATACGGAGATATCCAGAATTTGTCATAAATCAAAATGTGAACAAAAATATAAATCTGATGGTAAAATTATTAAGTTCGGCGTACCGCAGGGTAGTGTATTGGGTCCCCCGCTATTTTTGCTGTACATAAATGATCTGCCCCGTCAGATACCAAATCCAATGGTTCTATTTGCCGATGACAGCACAGCACTGATTAAATGTACAAATATCAATAATTATGAACAGGATATCAACAATAGCCTTGGAAATATTGTTGAATGGCTGGATAAAAATAACCTGGTAATAAATTTACCAAAGACTAACGTGATGCATTTTCACCAACGAACAACTCCACCGAACGTTAATGTACAGTACAATGGCCAAGTGATCAATCAAACAAAGGTCGCGAAATTTCTAGGAATTTATATAGACAATCAATTAACTTGGAAACCGCAAGCAGAAGAGGTGTGTAGAAAGTTGAGCACTGCAGCCTATGTCCTTTTTAACCTGGCAAAAAAAGTTGACTTAAAAACTGCTTTAGTAGCATACCATGGTTAAGTCGCATCGGTCCTGAGATTTGGAATCATTTTTTGGGGTAACTGCAGCCTAAGAGATAACATATTTAAAGCACAAAAACGTTGTGTTAGAGCTATGTGTAATCTTAAAACTATAGATAGTTGTAAATCTCTGTTTAGGTCTTTGAAAATTCTTACTTATCCGTCGTTATATATTTTGGAAATGGCAATTTTTGTAAAAAGAAATAAAAAATTGTTTGCTAAGGTCTCGGATTCCAAGAAAGGTCCCGTGAGAAGCCAATACAAAAACCTCTTAATTACCGGTGGCTATAAAACAGCACTACTTAGTAAAAGTGTTTTCTGCATGGGCCCAATAATATTTAACAAAGTACCGGACAGCATAAAAAATGACAGCCTTCAACAATTTAAAAATAAACTTAAGACTTTTTTGATACAGAAATGTTATTATTCGATAAGTGATTTTTTGAATGACCCTATGTGTGACATCTCAATAGTTTGATAGTACTTATAGATATTATTAATTTGATACAAAAATATTATTATTTAATTATTATTATTATTATTTCTGGACTTGTTAAAATAATTTATTTGTATCTTAATCATCACTATTTAATTTTCATAATTTTACTAATAAGCTACTTAATATTAATATTGCTATTGACATTATCTATTAATTTTTGCATGCCAAAACTCAGGCAGAATGTACCCGGCTCACTATATTTTTATAACAACTCTATTGTAATACCTACATTCTATGCAAATAAATGATTTGATTTGATTTGATTTGACTGATCAGAGATGGCTAAAGGTGTCTTGGCCACAGTGAGGGGTAATGAGACAAGAATATAAAATTCAAATCTGATTTATTTACAAAAATGTTCTGCTTATATAGGTACTACTTTTTCTTGACACACACTATTATACAAATTCTATGTGTCCTATACGTGTCGAGATGCAACCGAATCATTCTTTTAACTGGGCCGCGCGTAAGCCAGGCCAAGTGCTGAGTCAATGTTCAAAGGTAACATTGAACATTCTGGCGTCTCTCAGGAACGGGACTCCATTTGGTACAGCTCGATGGTCTCGTATGGTCTAGCCTGGCCTTGTTCAGTTCGTTGTGACTTTGTGACTGGGTGGGCACGCTGTATGGTATGCCGTACCGCTGTTGTCTTTGTTGCGTGTGTGGTGTGCAGATCGTTGGTTGCTGCATAGGCGGGGCAGTTGTTTTCCTTCTTGCTGCAATGGTGGCTCGAAGTTTATTCAACACCTGTGGGCCGAAATAAATTAAAACACATGCTAAACTTTTAATAACAAGTGAAGTGCCGATGCTAGCGATGTATGTATGAGACTCTATTGTTTCCAAATTGTGTTATCTAGTTCAGTTCTTTGACCGTCACACACAATCGATATGGCAACCGATTTTGTTGCAATGAAGAGCCAGGTATTTTGCATGTATAATTGCTTCCATACGATATCTGTCGTGCATTGGGTGTGGGTGTAGTTCTCTATTCTAAAGAGTTGTTCAACTACTTATGCAATTTTTATTTAATTGCATGTTTTTGACAGCTACAGGACAGCAGATAAACTCCGTATTACTATGAAGACAGTCTTTAAATTCTTCTTGATTTAGTTCAAAGTAACGCTCGTTGTTGTAATCGAAACCCATTAATGTCTGCTGAATAGTTAAGCACTCGAATGATCCATCTGTTTTTCTCTCTGGCATTGGCGTTACGTGTATCGGCGTGTACTGTGTTATGTCGTGTATTGGGAAGTAAGCGGCGTAGTATTTACATTCATCACGGTGTGTATTATTTGATCCTGAATAATTTTTAAGTTTGATGGTAGTTTTTGATTAGCCATTTTTATTATGTTGCTGATGTGTTTTGGTGTTAGTAGGCATTACTTGTAATGTTGCTTGACTTGCAATTGGGTAATTGACTTGTTCGTCTATCGCAAGTTGTTGTAATGTTCGTACCTACCGCAAGATAGGGGGCACTAGTTGTACCGTAGGTAACTGTTGTAAGTCTCCATAGTATCCTTTGATGTGCGAAGGCTAATTCATTAATCTTTATAAAACGGTACATTTTCATAATATCCGCCATGAAGGCGAACTTATGTTTTCGCCATCGCAGAAGTATAGTGGATAAAGCCGCAATTATATTTAGCCCGCGCCGCGTGTCGCCACGCTGCCTGACGCAACGGCGGGTGATTACGTTTGCGTGTCGTGTCGCCGCGCGGCCCCACGAAAATTCGTCTCCAGTGGTGCCAACTTTGGGGTTTTCCCCCTAAATTTAGGGGGAAGAAGTCTTAAAAGGGGTATTTTTAGGGACAGATTTTTTTTGGGGTTATTTTTAGGGGCTTGCTAAAAGTTTGCTGTGGCGTTATTGACGCTGCCAACGCCTCCGTGGAGCGTGCCTTTTCTATTTATGCCATTATTTAAAAATACTTAAGAATCGTTTATCTCTGA
The DNA here is from genome assembly GCA_963082905.1 of Oligia fasciuncula. Taxonomy (NCBI): domain Eukaryota; kingdom Metazoa; phylum Arthropoda; class Insecta; order Lepidoptera; family Noctuidae; genus Oligia; species Oligia fasciuncula. The sequence goes on from OY720386.1 coordinate 556,251, forward strand.
ATATGCTTGATGATAAGATTTTACCTGATCAGAGAATATGTCTTGCGTTAAGTTTGAACCTACGGCAAATATGTATGTTAAAAGCCTTTAGCGTACGAATGTCTGATTTCAAAAATACATCGACCTTGAACAGTAGCACCGCTGGCGATGATGATGATGCCGTTCTGGAACTGATGAACAATATGTATCTATTACAATTTAGTTAGTAGTTTAGCAATAGGTACCTATTTAGGTACTTACCTAGTTTTTTTTTTTACAAACTATGTACCTATGCGTTTTATTTTGTGAGTTATGTACGACTTAGGGAGTTTGGCACTGCATCAAAGAAATTTACCATAAGTGAACCTATACTTAGGGTTTTTTTAGGGGGATTTTTAAAAAATCGTGGGGGCAAATTTTGTTATGGGTTGGTAACACTGTTCGTCTCAGTCAGCAGTACAGCGATGGCCTTTGGAGTAAACGTCTACAACGTTTTCTTCAGACTGATACGGATTTTGAAGAAACTGTAGCATACCTGCTCATGTTAAGCCTAGGTACTCAAAAAGGAAAGAAAGAAAAGGAGATATTGGGTACATCCAATAAATATTTCAAGAGGAAGCCGAAGTGAATATCATTTGTTGGTGCAGGAACTAAAAACCGATGAAATTAAATCTGACATTTTTAATGATACCTACACGTCCACTGTTCTACGTCGCCACTCGGCACACTGCGCGTGCCGCAATTATATTTACCCCGCGCCGCGTGTCGCCACGCGTGGGTAAGCTATCGGTTACATACATTTAGTATAGGATTGATTACATTAGTCCCGCCCCGCGTGTCGCAGAGCCTGCTGACGCCACGCAGACCGAGTGATTTCGATCGGCATGGGGTCGGTGGTGGGGGTTGTGACGCGTCAGCTCATGCGGGTCTAGTATAATAAACAAATGATATTCACTTCGGCTTCCTCTTGAAGTATTTATTGGATGTACCCAATATCTCCTTTTCTTTCTTTCCTTTTTGAGTACCTAGGCTTAACATGAGCAGGTATGCTACATTTTCTTCAAAATCCGTATCAGAGTCTGAAGAAAACATTGTAGACGTTTACTCAAAAGGCCACCGCTGTACTGACTGAGACGAATTTTCGTGGGGCCGCGCGGCGACACGACACGCAAATATAATCACCCGCCGTTGCGTCAGGCAGCGTGGCGACACGCGGCGCGGGCTAAATATAATTGCGGCTTTATACTAGACCCGCCTGAGCTGACGCGTCACAACCCCCACCACCGACCCCACGCCGATCAAAATCGCTCTGTCTGCGTGGCGTCAGCAGGCTCTGCGACACGCGGGGCGGGACTAATGTAATCAATCCTATACTAAATGTATGTAACCGATAGCTTACCCACGCGTGGCGACACGCGGCGCGGGGTAAATATAATTGCGGCTTAGTCTTGTTGTAATCGTGGTCCTTTATACATATTGTCATTAAGGCTTATTTTTGTGCTGCTTTTACTGCTCGCGTCAAAAACCACGCGTAATTTTGTAGTAAGTGAGTCTTCCTTAATTACTGCCTGGTGTGGTATGTAGTATTTTCCTGAGTTGTAGTTTGTTGTAGCTACTTTTCTCATGTGACCCATTTGTAGGTATTCGTTCATAAAGTCATTGTATTGTTGTCGTAACTTTTCATTTTTTGCGAACTGTCGTTCTAGTTGTAGTAGTCGTGCAGCGGCTTTTCTGCGTGATTCACCGTTTAAGTTTGAGTCTTTTATAGGAAGTCGTACCGTGTAAGTTCCGTCTGGGTTTCTTATTGTCGTTTTTATATACATGCTGAGTAAGCTTGTAGTTTTGTGGAATTTCTTCTAATTCCCAAAATTTTGTAAGTTGTCGTACATCTTCGGTGCAAGCCACCATACTCAGTATTTTAACTCCATTCTTCGTTTCATTTGGATAAAATCCACCCTAATTCTGTGTTCTGAGCGATAATTCCGTCCCTTAGTCTTTCGAAACCCTGTAGTAATATTCTGCTGTATTCTTGGGCACCTAATATTATATCAATTGGTCCCTTTTTATAATACGTTGGGTCTGCAATAAGTGCATTATCCAAGATTTTTTCTTGTAATTGTTTTAAATCATTCCTTGGTAATGAACTTGTTAGTTTTGGTAATACTATTAGCGTTACTGGCAGTTTGTAATCGCTAGAGTTCCTTGGTTGTAGAGTAATGTTGATTGTGTAGTTTGACGTTTTTGGTTTTTCATCTCCGATACCTTTTATTTCGGCTTGGATTTTTTGTCGTGGGTATGACAACAATTGTGCTACTTCTTCAGTGCAAAATGACGCCTCTGATCCCTGATCACATAATACTCTTAGCAACTGCGGCATCCCATCATATGAGGTAGTCCTTACTATGGCAGTTGCTAGTAAGGTTGTATTTTTAGCGTCAGTGTTAGTTGCAGATAAGTTCGATGTCGCTATTGGGTGCCTAAAAAGGCCACTTTGGGAGAATCATAAAAAGATGACATTATGAATTATATTAAAAGTCGTAAAATGGTCACAAACTGACAATTCATAATATTGTTTGCGTACAATTCTTAACACGCAATTCATCTGTTTGATAATTTTGTATGGAGATTCGTAAAATGGTCCACAAAATAGGAATTGCTTTATTGTCAATTAGAAGTTAGTCAAAAGCAACATTTTACAAATCGGATTGGAGGCTTTGTGAAGAAATATTGTTATAATCAATGATATTCTAAGTAATAATTAATCCGCGAGGCCTATATTGTTATAATCAATGATATTCTAAGTAATAATTCATCCGCGAGGCCTATATTGTTATAATCAATGATATTCTAAGTAATAATTCATCCGCGAGGCCTATATTGTTATAATCAATGATATTCTAAGTAATAATTCATCCGCGAGGCCTATATTCATCAGAGAATTTTAACATGTGCATTGCGGTGTAGAATATTGAAGTTTTATGTCAGCGCCATCTCTTGACCGATAATGGAACTAATGTAACTGTTGTTGATGATTTCTGAAAAAGTGTGTTATTTAAAGACTTCGTTTTATTTTTCCTGTAATCTTTACATAAACTTCTATCACATAGAATAATTTCAGATTCATTAGTAGTTCTTGAGATATCCAGCTGTGACAGACAGACAGACGGACAGACAGACTTAGTCTCACCATAAGGGTTCCGTTTTTACCATTTTGGTACGGAACCCTAAAAGGTGATTTAGTCCTACCTATATGAAAACTTTCTGATGCACGCGCGGGTGAGTGACGACGACCCTTTTATATCGCCGACAAAATGCAGCTCTTCGGAAAATGGACATAGTGTTCGAAATGCCGGATCTCGAATTTGTTGGCATAGACAGGCTAAGTAAAAGTGTGTGTCGCGACCTCATCCAAAGAGTAAAGTAACTATATAGGAAACCTCATCCATGAGCTGGAGCCGTAGATATGTACCCGCCGCGATGGCGTAAGTCTTGTACTATCCCCAAGGCAAGTAAAAGGATTGTGAATTTGTGATAAAAGTAGTGTGTTTCCAGATAGACTCTATCATCTATTATTAAAGAGGTTTAGGTACTCTGTACCCCCTCAGTGAAATATATATACAATCTTCTATTCACATTTTAGGTGTACCTACTTACATTAGGTACACCTCTGCCTAACCCTTCAGAGATCTATAGGTGTGAATATTGTTAAAGTATCATACTTTACTTAAATTTTATTAAGTAAGTAGTCTAAATATGAGGACCCTAGAAGAGGATACCATAAGTATACCTTTTACTAAAATAAAACAATAGTGATATGAAAAATATTATAATATATTAACAATTCTCATCTTATAATATTAAAAAACTAATACAAACATAATAATTAATTAGGCTTTTTTTTCATTCATTCATTTAGGTTTGCGACTCTTATTTTGTGTCAATGCTAGCTGCGAAGGGGCAAACATTTAGGTTTGCGACTCTTATTTTGTGTCAATGCTAGCTGCGAAGGGGCAAACATTTAGGTTTGCGACTCTTATTTTGTGTCAATGCTAGCTGCGAAGGGGCAAACATTTAGGTTTGCGACTCTTATTTTGTGTCAATGCTAGCTGCGAAGGGGCAAACAATGTCTCCTTTTTATTATGGAATCACCATCCACTTAAGTAAGACCCACTTTTAGCAACTCCCATAATCAGCCTATAATGTTCCCACTGCTGGGACACAGGCCTCCTCTCGGTGAGAGGGAGTGGGCCGTAATCCACCACGCGTTCCCAGTGCGGATTGGCAGATGTCACATGTCTTCGAATTTTTGGTTCTAGGACATGCCGGTTTCCTCACGATGTTTTCCTTCACCGTTTTGAGAGCAGTGGTGATGAAATTATTTACACAAAGTAAAGCGCCTGTCTGGGTTCGAACCTACGACCTACAACTCGTAAGTCGCGGCCGTTACCACTTGGCCACCACTGCTCTACTTGGCCACCACTGCAACTCCACCAGGCTGAAAAGGAAAATTTGTGGTTTTTATTAAGTCAAATCATCATCATCATTTGTCTAGCCGCCGCCGCCGCCTTTTCGATAAGCCTTAACCGCAATATGAATAACTGTAGGGTTAGAAAAATCCACTCCACTGCGGTATCTCGCTTGCCGAGTTCGACGAGGCAGCGGCACTGTCCGTCGCGTGCATCGGCAGGGGTAGGGCTTGGTGCTGACACACGAGTCTGGACCAAAGACTACAATATGATGCTGTATAAGTCTGGACCAAAAACGAAATATTCAAATCTTTTTTACCAAGGGGTATTGTATTACCCAGTAACTGGGTAGTCTTATCAAAGTACTCTGTGGTCTGGACTTATCCGCTCGCGTGTGCTGACCAAAGACTACAATATGATGCTGTATAAGTGCTGACATCACGCGAGTATCCTATTACGCACCCGTCATCGCCGTCATTTGTTTGATCAACTACAGATAACTAATTTCGTAATGCTGCTACGCACTCACGGTTTTTGGCACAGATGTACTCTATTTAGTAACTCGACTAAAGAACATGGAACGCAAGCAATACTCCCATAGACAAAATTACGAAAAATAAAATACTGAGGCGTGGAACGTGCTTGCTGTCACAATTTTTTCATGGTCTAGATCTGGACGGGCCAAAGACTACAATATGATGCTGTATAACGGGCTCAAAAAGCGGATGTGCACACGAGGCAGAATCTCGGACGTTCTCACGCGAGCGGATAACATGGGCTGCAGTGATCTCAAAAAGGAGCTGAACATCGACAGCGCTTCCACTTTTACTGTAGAAAGTCGAGCAGATTGTTCCATTGTATCTCAGACCCTAGCTGCACGCCTTTCCATTCCTACAAAATATTACGTAGGTACATTTGAATACATTTGCACAGCATTATAATTAAATAATGATTTATGTCAAACAATTATACACTTTGTATTAAAAACGATCTTACTCGCACGAAATACTTGTTAAAAACTACACACACTTCAGAGTACAATAGTACCTATCTCAGATTCTGGAATAATTTAAAAACATAGGCAAACATAGGATTTAAATTAGCCACCAACAGTCTATCAAAAAGTACTCTGTGGCCACCAACGAACGACTAGTTGACAGTCTATCAAAAAGTACTCTGTGACGATGACGTTGACATAACTCAAGGTGTAACAAGGGATAAACTAAAAACTCCTTTGTACGCGTTGCCGTTGCCGCGTTGTTTGTTGTAAAGTTTTTGTATATTTTGACTATACACTGGGGCTAATTTAAACTCCAATTACAATTTAAAAAAAGGTTTAATAAAAAAAGGTGCGTACAATATGAAGATGGTCGGTAGACTAACTGTTTGACACATATCTATAGACGAATAGTTAACTCCTAACAAAACCATCATTTTGCGTAGACATATGAGTGTGAATTTAGTATGTAGAAACTGTCAGGCGCTGCGCCGTAACATATTCCCGGCCGTTGAAAACTTGTTTTTCAACCCTTCAGTTCTGCAGCAGTTGGCAGCGGGCAGAGACGGGTAAAAGGGCGACGCACAGAGCCTCGTGAGGTTTTGATCTCTGCAACTCTTGCAACTCCATCAGGTCCAGGAAATAGCCGAAGAACGCGTCCCAAACGCCAGTTTAGCGGAGGAGTGTTATCGTCAGCCAGAAGCACCATGTCACCTATGTTGAGCTGAGCGTTGCCTTTACGCCATTTTGTCCTTTGCTGAAGCTCTGACAAGTACTCCTTCTGCCATCTTTGCCAGAAGTGGCGCCTTATTTGTTCAAGGCGTTTATATTTATTTATTTGGTTTGTATCATTATCTTCCAGGGCTGGCGACGGTAGTGCAGTTAATGGTCGACCAATGATGAAGTGCCCTGGGGATAAGGAGAGTAGGTCGTTAGGACAGGATGATAAGGGGCACAAGGGACGGCTATTGAGTATCGCGTCCACTTGCGCAAACAAGGTCGTAATTTCCTCAAATGTTAAATGAGTATTGCCAATGACTCGTTTCATGTGGTATTTAGCTGACTTGACACCGGCTTCCCAGATGCCGCCGAAGTGAGGAGCGTAAGTTGGTATGAATTTAAACTTAATACCTTGTTGACCAGCAAAATCAGATATAAGTTCATCACCTTGTTTTAGAAAAATACCTATCTCATTTGCGGCGGCGACAAAATTACGGCCGTTGTCACTAAATATTTCAATTGGTTTTCCTCTACGCGCAATAAAACGCCTGAGAGTCATCACAAATGCATCCTTGGTCAAATCACTAACTGCCTCTAGATGAATACATTTATAACGTAAACACACAAAAATACACATATAACATTTTATAACGCGACTTCCACGTCCTTTTCGATTTAAAATAAAAAAAGGGCCAGCGAAGTCTAAACCGACGGACAAAAATGGGAAATCCGGGTTCACTCGCTGAGCTGGCAAGTTACCCATTTTTGGGCATAACGTTTTGCCACTTATTCGACGGCATCGCACACAGTTGCTGACTGTGCGCCTAGCAAGATGCCTGCCATTTACAGGCCAGACTGTTTGCCTAACTGTTGCTAGCAACAAATTCGGACCTGCATGTAGGTTCAAAAAGTGCTGATTTGTAAAGTATAGTTTTGTAAATCTATGAGAGGCGTGCCGGAGTATTGGATGTCTTGTTTCAAAGCTACATGTGGACGCATCTATGCGGCCACCGACGCGAATCAAGTTGTTGTTATCTAAAAACGGAGACAATGATACAATTTTACTCCTACCTTTTGTAAGCAATTCGTACTCGATAGAAAATGACTCACGCTGGGCAATAAAACACAGTGAATGAAGTGACTCCAATAACTCTTCTGGTGAAAGTATGTCTACCCGTTTCTTATAGGGGTGCTTCATATTAAGTATAAACCTTCGAACATATGCAACAACTTTCTGAAGTTTTTGATATGATGAAAAATTGTCAAAATTTATAAAGTAATCCTTATCACTAATGATTGACGTGTGTGCTTTCATCTCAGGTAATTCGTCCAACTTTGAATCATTTAACACGGGCCAATAGCTTTCATTTTTATGCAAAAAGCTAGGGCCGGACCACCACAAGTCCATAGGCAATAAAATTTTTGCATCCACTCCCCTAGAAATTAAGTCGGCTGGGTTCATGGCAGTAGGAATGTAGCGCCAAGAACAAGCTTTAGTTAACTCAAGTATTTCACAGACGCGATTAGCTACAAACATTTTTAATTTTGTAGGATCACTATTTATCCAGCTTAGAACCACACTGGAATCGCTCCAGTGTACGATATTGTCCGGCCTATGTCGGAGAGCATCTGTAACTGATTTACAAAGCTTAGCGGATAATAATGCAGCGCATATTCGAGGCGTGGTATTGTGGTGGGTTTTAAAGGCGACACCCTGGACTTGGCACATAGCAACTTGACAGTACTTTCACCATCGCAGTTTACTGATTTTAAATAAATACATGCACCATAAGCACTTTGAGACGCTTCACTAAATGAGTGTAATTCTATAAACTTAGGTTTATCACCTAGAACTAATCTGGGAATTTTAAATTTATTTAACCACATTAAATTATCAGTAAATTTTATCCAATCGTTACTCAAATTTTGTGTAACTGGTTCGTCCCAATCTAATTTTTGTTGCCACATTTTTTGCAATATGATTTTAGGCTGAATTATTACAGGACTTAGAATACCTAACGGGTCAAATATTTTAAATGAATTAGGCATAACAAATCGCTTTGTGATGACTGCATTCTGGTCAAGCACAAAATTTTTAATGGGAAAATATAACGTGTCACTGGAGGGAATCCATCCAAGACCAAGAGTGTTTGAAGACTCACTGATTGTTAAATTATCTTCATGATTTATATTCAAATTCTCAAAAATTGATGGATTGTTACTTTTATATTTCCTTAAATTAAAACAACCATTTTTTAACGCTTCGGATACTTCTTTTTGTATAAAACGTAATTCCTGCTCATCATTCGCACCAGTGATGAGGTCATCTACGTAAAAATCCTTTTGGATTATATTTTTAATACTTTCGTCATTTTGTTCCTCGCCAAGCTGCCAAAGGCAACGTGTGCTAAGAAAACTGGCACTTGCGGTACCATAAGTGAGTGTATTTAATTCATAAGATTGGATGGGTTGTGACTCGTCTTCTCGCCATAGAATACGTTGCAAACTACGATCTTCTTTGTTTACTAGGACCTGCCGGTACATTTTTTCTATGTCCCCAGTTAACAGATACTTGTATTGTCTGGCACGTATTAATATAGCAAAAAGAGAATCTTGAATGGTCGGACCTACCATTAGGATGTCATTTAATGCATAACCTGACGTAGAAACTGCAGACCCATCAAACACGACACGCAATTTAGTGGATTCACTTTCTTGCTTTAGTACCGCGTGGTGACATAAATAATAAATTATGCTTCGCTCGTCTTTGACTAGCGAACAATGCCCTAATTCAGCGTATTCGCTAATAAATTTTGAATATTCGATTTTTAATAATGGATTTTTCCTAAACCGCTTTTCTAAATAACACAATCGTTTTTTAGCAATTTTATAAGTATCACCCAGGCAGTCTGGAGTGTCCTTAAGTGGCAGTTTTACACAAAACCTACCAGTTAGTTCTCTACGCGTGTGAGCGTTAAAGTGGGATTCGCAAGCTACACGAGCTACGCAGCGCGGCGGTATTTCACTTTCACTCATTATACGTTTTGTGGGAATTGGCCAAATAAATTTGGCCATTGAACTTTCAATATCCATCTGGCTTGATACGGCATCTACAGCTGCTTGATTGCAATGAGTAGTTTCATTGGCAGCGGTTGAATATATAGGACCAGATATTATCCAGCCTAGATGCGTATTTCTTAAATTTGTATTTTGTGGGCCAAGGGAACGCTGCTCGTTTCCCAATATGTCCCAAATTAAATCAGCGCCTATTAAGACGTCTACGGGTGCTGGCTGATTAAATGTTGGATCAGCTAACACAATGTCATTAGGTAAATTTAATGCATTAATATCAACCGAGTATTTTGGTATTAAACCGGTTAATTATTTTAAGACAAGACATGAGCAATTTGCACTGTGCTTATTATTAAGCGAGATAATTGTAATATTACAACTTTCGGCAATATGAGAAGAAACTGTATTACCGATTCCTATGACCTTTAGCGAGTCAATTGGGAATGTTTTTAATGAAATGGTATCCTGTAATGCTTTAGAAATAAAGGACGACTGGCTACCGCAGTCAAGCAGTGCTCGAACCTTCGCCTTTTGTTGGGTCAGGGGATTCAAGACTTCTATTATAGCCGTTGACAACAGAATTTGACTTGAATTTCGTTTTGAAAAACTAGCAATGGTTTCGCACCTATTATCACACGGCTCATCTACCATTACCAGATTATTGCTATTAGATAATGCAGCAGGGATATGCAACAATGTGTGGTGCTTTTTCTTGCACTCACGGCATGGTCCCATGCGACATGCACTTAGTTGGTGTCCCTGCCTAAGGCAGTTGACACACAACTTGTATTTATTGACATCCTTCAACCTATCCTCTATCCCCTTTGCTTTGAAAGAGGGACAATCAAAAATCCTATGATTTTCATTACAAATAACGCATAAAAAAACATTAGATTTGTTAGACTTGTCATCTTTAGAGTTAGAAGCAGCAAACGATTTTGTAGTATTTGAACTGTGTTTATGATTATTTGCGCCAGAACCATTACGTGAACTAGCTGTTTGACTCTTAGACGGATTACTATCGGGTTTATTACGGTTTAATGCCTCCAGCACATCCGCACGGTCTATCATGAATTTATAGAACTGCTCTAATGTTGGCGTATCACCATCAAAATTATTTCTGTATTCTTCCCACTTAGATAAGGTATGGTTATCTAACTTTGCGGATACCATAAAAATAATGAGAACGTCCCATTTGTCCGTGGGTTGTCCCAGGCTGGCCAGAGCACGCAAGTTTTTCGTGATATGGTCTACCAAGAATCTTAATGACTTCTCTGATTCACGTGAAAGCTGCTTTATGTTAAACAGTGAATTTAAGTGGCGATTAATTAAAATTCGTTTGTTGTTATAACGACTACAAAGCAAGTTCCATGCCTCAGAGTAATTTGCGGAAGAAACCTCAAGATTTGAAATAATTCTCGCAGCATCGCCTTCCAGATAAGACATAAGATAATGAAACTTGTGGATTGGTGTTATACGTTCATTTTTGTGTATCAAACTCTCAAACGTGTCCCGGAATTCCAGCCACCGAAAATAAGCACCGTCAAATTTAGCTATTTGGATTTGAGGAAGTTTTAAACCTACCGTTTGATGATCCGAACAACAAGAACTATCATGAACAGAAGCACGCCTGTGTCCACATTCTAATTTCGAAAATTTGTCTATTAAAGTTTTTGCAGTGGCAATATTGTCTATTAAAGTTTTTGCAGTGGCAATATTGACAAAAATATCACGCTCAATGTTATCACGTTCATCAATTTCGGCAGATGGGTTTAAAACCTCGATCTCATTTTGCAGTTTATCAACTCTTACTGACAATGCCTCGAATTTTGCAAGTTTCAAGCTTAACTCGGTTAATTGTATGTTATTTAACTCCGATAAACTAGTAATCTATACTAATCTATACTAATATTATAAAGCTGCAGAGTTTGTTTGTTTGTTTGTTTGTTTGAACGCGCTAATCTCTGGAACTACTGGTCCGATTTGAATGATTATTTTAGTGTTGGGTAGTCCATTTATCGAGGAAGGCTATAGGCTATATTTTTTTTCTTCAAAATTAGGGATCCGTAATAAAATTGCTATTTTGTAACACAAGGTGTAAAATCGAAAACCTATTTTTGCGTGCGCTGCAAAAACTATTGACAATAGAACAAAATAATGTACTACGGATTTGTAGAGCCCATTAAGACCTACAAAAAAGTCCGCGAGAACATATATCTAGCTATCATGGTTTAATCACAATAACCGATTTTGTGTTCAAAATAATTATTAAATCGTCTGAAGAAAAAAAAACTACGTTAAATATGTATCGTAATATTAATCTTTATCGAAATTAAGCATTATGTTATCAAGAGTATTTATGAAGAAGTAAAATACTTTTTGTTTCATCTCAATCGGATATTTCGTTTAAAAGTTATCACGTGTGTAAGATGTTAAGAGTTGGTACCTACATATTAAGGAGTTATGGGCCATAGAGTTTTTTATCTATACTAATAATAAAGCTGAAGAGTTTGTTTGTTTGAACGCGATAATCTCTTTAACTACCGGTCAGATTTGAATTCTTTTTGCATTTGATAGCCCAATTCTTGAGGAAGGCTATAGGCTATTTAACATCACGCTATGACCCTTAGGAGCCGAGCAAAAAGAAAAAAACTCAGAGTGAACGGTAAGCGAATACGAAGTGTTGCGACGCGACGGGGTGGGGGTACAAGAAATTTCACGCGGACGAAGTCGCGGGCAGAAGCTAGTGCTATTTATATAATTCTTAAATTTGGTTAAAAGATCGTCTGTTAAAGGGCAGATAAATCTGCCCTTTAACAGACGATCTTTTAGTTAATAAATCTCTTAAACTATTTTTATCTAACGATTCGTTAGGCATTGTGAGTTAACAAAGTATTAGCACAGTATAAAAACCATATAGACTGTGGTATTAGTATACAACGAAATATTAAAACAAACTAAAGAATGACTAATCTATTAAGCAAACAAAGAACGGCTCACGCTCCTCGTTTCGACGACCCCCGGAAACCGGTTCCGTCGCACAGCTGAGGCCGGCCGGTGAGATAATGCACTCGGCGTGGTGTCAACCTGAAATTATCGGCGGTAACGTCTAAGTATGTATGCTTTATAATAATCGAACGCGGAATAGCGTTGACAACAGTGGAAGCCTCTGCTTTTAATTTTAAAATAATGTTTTTTTTTTGCAACTAAATTACGATTCAAAATTATTTAGGCAATTTGAATGAAATAACTGAAAATTAATCATACTACAGCACAAAAGTGTGCATTAGTTATTACTTATTGAGCTCGATTTTAAAGAAACAACATTAATTTTTGAACAAAGAAAATTATTTGTTTCAACCTGTAGGTAGGTTGAGAAAAAAAATAGAAAGATGATGCAACTTTTCTTCACGATTTTTGCATCAAAATCTTTGATTTGCGCAAATGGATTTAATTCCCAATAGCTTTAGGAACAATGTATTAAGGAATGTGATAAGAATTGGGATGAATATTTTGGAAGATTGGAAATAATTGGGAAGGAAAGGGCACTTATCTGATTTCGTAGAACATCAATGCGCGATGTGAAACTTTCGCTGAATCACTGGTCGCTCCAGCCCGAACTCGTAGATGATCCTGGCTGCACCTTGGTTCTTGAACCCCTTCAGTCTTCAATCAGGCTAATGGACATCGGTCACCAAACGGCCGGCTCCACCTTGACGAGATTTTCATCCGACTTTTTCTTATCTTTTCTTCTTATTTTGATTTTCTTGCTGATTAGTTCCCCTCATGGGCCACCATTATGTATATTTTGACTATACACTGGGGCTAATTTAAACTCCAATTACAATTAAAAAAAAGGTTTAATAAAAAAAGGTGCGTACAATATGAAGATGGTCGGTAGACTAACTGTTTGACACATATCTATAGACGAATAGTTAACTCCTAAAAAAACCATCATTTTGCGTAGACATATGAGTGTGAATTTAGTATGTAGAAACTGTCAGGCGCTGCGCCGTAACAGTTTTTATTGTTTTTAATTTTCCTTTTCAAGGCTTATCTGCGGTCTTTTTAACAGTTTTAAGTATATTTTAATGTAATAACATTTATACTGTAGAAATAATAAATAAAAACTAATTTGATTAATAAAAACTGTAAAGAAAAAATTACCGATAAAGTTACGGTCTTATTTTTTTCATGCGGTAATATTTACACCAAATATGATTCTATTTTAAATCGAATTCTATAGGATTCAGCTATTATGTGTCACCATTTTACGAAAAATAGAGGAATTGCTACTGATCTACTGGGAATTCAGGAAATTACTCGCTTTATGAGGAATTGCTTAAAGTGGCGTTTTTAGGCCCCCCTGCATTTTTTGACATGTATTTTTTAGTATCGTCATTCTTTTGAAACGGCCTAGATTGGTGCAATAATGCGTTGTGTCCCTTGACAAATTTCACATTGTTTATAAACTGCACTCACACATTGTTTCTGATTATAGTGATTTAAGCAGCGTTTGCACATTCTTTTTTCCACGACGGCCTTGTATCGATCGTTGACGCACAACGCCTTGAAACTAGGGCAGTGATGATGATCATTCTTTTGACAAAACCAGCAGCGTTTATATTTTTCTGTTGTTTGTTTATCTCGTGATAGTTGTTTGTTTGTATATGATGTAGATCCGTCAAAATTGAAACGGTTTTCCATGAATTTCATCATCTCGTCAAAGTCTTGTATTTTATTTCGGTTAGACCAGCTACAATGGTCTTCATACTTCGTATTTGTTTCTTCATCCCATTTCCTACTGACTATTCTTATCAATAGAGGGCCCCAAGACGATGTGTCTATGCGTTGATTTTTTAGTGCCTCAAGACATTCATTTATAGTGTCATGCATGTCTCGTAATTGTGCCGCGTTTGCTCGTTGCATTTTTGGTAAATCCAATAATTTGTCAATAAATTTAGTAGCAATCATGCGCTCGTCTTCAGTTATCTCTGCGTCAGCAACTTCCAAGCTGTTTCATAATTTATTTCGCTTACATTTAAATGACGTATTAATCTTGCTGCGTCGCCTTTTACGTGTGTGTGTGGTACCTACTGCATTTTCTCTGTTGAAGAAATTGATTTATCTTCGTAAATTATTTTTCTGAATAAATCTTGGAATGTGTCCCAAGAGTCATAGTCCCCCGTGAATATGGGAATACTTATTCGTGGAAGTTTTCCCGATGATTTTGTCGTAACAATTTTTTCATCTGAGATTTGAAAGATTCTTTCTTCTAATAACTCCGTAGTAATGTCATAATCTTTTTGTGTTTTTTCGAAGTAATTATCTCTGAAGTAATTGTTGTCCAGTGTACTTTCAGCCATTAGTAGTCCGATGTGAGTTTCTTCGATTTCCAACCATTGTTTTTGTAAAGTTTGTAATAATGTTTGTAAATGCCATATCGGCTTGTTTTGTATAACGGATTCCTTAGCCTGTGATATTTTCTTAACTATCTGCGATATTCGGAATAGCTGTATAAACAGTTTTGGGCTACTGACTCCGTCCTTTTCTTCATCTTCGGCTAAAAGTTGTGGTTCATAAACACTACATGTTGTAGCCTTTCCTTGCACTCTTCAAGGTACTTGATTCCTTCATCGTAACATTTTTTAATGTTGCCAAAGTAGTTTGTAGTAATAATTTATGAGTTGATAACACCTCCTGTTCCTGTAGTTGGTCTAAGGTTTTCTTTCTTTCGTAGATGTATTTTTCAGTTTTTCTTGTGGGCGAGTCCTTTTTTATGTTTGTCAACACCCTTCTGATTTCGTTGTAATCCGCTTCCTGGCTTCTGATTAGTTCGTTAACTTCCTGTATCTCCATAGTGCTCTTCTCTCGTCTTCCCTAATGCCCTACCCTAGCAGTCAAGTCCGTACTAGTGGTATCTGCGATTTTGTTATACCCGTGCGACTTCCCAACCAGCTGATGAGACCCGCTCGTGGGAGGCCAGTGACCAAACCGCAACGGGAGGCTTTCCGACAGAATACCCTAGTACTATGTCTTCCAGATTACTGAAAACTGATGCTTTGTAGAGTACACCAGCCCCAGTCCTCTGAAGCGTCAGTCTGTCAACGTAAATCACTACAGTGGGCAAGGGGACCGCGTGATTCAAATGCTCGAAGAACCAAAATGTACATCCACCCTTAACAGGAGTCACGTAAGGCCGCAATACTGTCAAGGGTGTGACGGTACATGGAAATTTATGAGAAGTTATAGGAACCTCTAAGACCTACAAGCCTAACAGTCCCTACGACCCTAAGCCCTATAAGCCCTACAGCCCTAACCTATCATATACCTAGTGTGTGATAAATAAATATATAAATAAGTTCAGGATGTCTGCACCATGCGACCTAAGGTTACAGACGGATAGTAGACAGGAATTCCAGGTTCGGGAAGGGTAAACTCACTGCCATTCAAGCAGACTCAGAAGACTGATCAGAGATGGCTAAAGGTGTCTTTGCCACAGTGAGGGGTAATGAGACAAGAATATAAAATTCAAATCTGATTTATTTACAAAAATGTTCTGCTTATATACTTACTACTTTTTCTTGACACACACTATTATACAAATTCTATGTGTCCTATGCGTGTGAGATGCAACCAAATCATTATTTTAACTGGGCCGCGCGTAAGCCAGGCCGAGTGCTGAGTCAATGTCCAAAGGTAACATTGAACATATTGTAAATTATGTCTCCGAGACAATAACTAAATTTTTAGCCATTGTCTTTGTTAAAACCATATCGACCCTTTTTTTTTTCGGATGGGAAATCATCAAATGATGCGCCTACGGTGGCCGGGAGTCGTCACGCGGCTCCCGACGCCCGGAGCGTCTCCCACGGTGGCTGGGACGGGAGGCTCTCTCCCTGAGCCATCCCGCTACCTCCTTTGCTAGCATGACTGCTTCGCAGAAGGAGGTGACTGCCGCTTCTACGAGGACACGGTGGTGCTCCGCACAAGCGGGGCAGACCTCCACCGCGTGCTCCACCGTGTCCTCTGGGCGATCCTAGCAATGGTGACACCCGGGCGTTTCCTTCCGCCTGATGATGTGCAGGAACCTCCCGAAACTTCCGTGTCCGGTGAGGACCTGCGTCAGGCGGTAGGTGAGGGCGCCGTGGCGCCTCTCTAGCCACTCCTTAAAGAGGGGTCTTATCGCCGCTGTCGCCGGGTGCCCTGCGCTGGGTAGCGACAGTCGCTCTTTCCATGCCGCCATGAGATCGCGCCGGACATCTGTCCGCTCCGCACCGATTTGCTGCGGAAGCGGATCTTCCCCCTGGCGTAGTGCCTCCGCGCGCCACTCATACAGGCGCGCGAGGACTATCGCCTCCAGATCCCATGCCGGCCCCGGCCCGTTCCAGTTTGGGGGCCAAACGTCGGAAATGCACCATATCGACCCTCAAGGTATCTTATGGCTATCCACCAAGAGAGAGTTAGCAAATGTGGGCACAGGTTTACAGAATAAGTTAAGAAAGACTTCAAACTACTTTTCAGATAAACTTCAGTAGGTACGATTTAAGAGTAACACCATTGATGTATTCTTCTTTTTATCTTCTAGATATCTCGACGCTATGATAAAGTCTTAATATTGGTATGTAAGATAGATCTACAATACCAAGTTAAGAATTTCTAAATTTATCGCAGAGCGGCAGAGAAGAAGACAAGACTTATAAAAACTAACTTCAAACTTCACCTACTAATCTCAGAATACTTTAGATAAAAAACCTAACAACATCTTGTAGTGACCATCAATATTAAAAATCTTTTATGTTTTAAATAAATAGATTGACTTGGCAATCGCACTGTGATATACCTACATTGTGTTTTCATGCGATGGCGATGGCCAAGTCAATTTATTTATTTAAAACATAGAAGATTTTTAATATTGATGGTCACTACAAGATGTTGTTAGGTTTGCTAATAATGTAATAACTTAAGACAGAAGGTTCCTTAAGTAGGGAGTGAATAAATTAACCGACTTGGTATTTCATGGATCTCACAACTTTTTACGGTAGAAGAACTGAGTTGCGAGACTTGGCTTTTTTTACAAGTTATGTTTTTGATGGCATCTCACTTCTTTTTGTAGATAGTCCTACTTTTTTTCCTTTCCGGTACCTTTTTAACTTTTTATTTTTAACATCCGTTGACCACTTTACAAGTTAAGTACCTTTGAACATAATTATATCTAGGTACCTATCTACACCTATTATTCCATTATATTATATTTGTTTTTTGACTATGGCATCTCGTAGTTGACCTTATTCTTCTTCTTAGCGTGTCGATAGCAATCTAAATGGACTTGGCCCAGAATTCGGCGCCTTCACCAGCGTCCATCAGTTCCTGTAACGTGCAGCTGACAGGACACGCAGGACACGATATTAAGTGTCCCATCGTTCGTGGGACAGCACCACATTTACACTCCAAGGCGGAGTCGTCTATGAATCTCCGCCTGAACAGGTTTTCCTTGCTTCGGCCAACCTGGGTCCGGAGTCTGTTTAAAGACTTCCAGGTTACCCAAGGTAACTCATGTCCAGGTGGGAGGTCTTCAGCAGGTGGGAGGTCTTCAGCGGGAGGGACGAACGGTTTGGGTAAGGAAGCACTGTCTCGCCACAGCTTCAGTCTCTCTTGTGATGTTTCGCCAGTGAGTGGGACGACACACTTTAAAAAACTGTTTCGACTTTCCAGCCTTTGTGGCACAAGGATGTTGTCGTGTGTCGGAGACCATTTGGCTCTTTCGCTGGAGCTTGCCACCGCTCTGCAAAGCACTGGTGGCGCTATTCCTGCTAGTGGATACAGCATTTGTACCGGGGTTGGTTTTAGGCAGCCAGTGATGATCCGGCACGTTTCATTCAAAGCTGTATCCACCAGCTTTGCATGGGCAGAACGGCTCCACACGGGGCACGCGAATTCTCCCGCAGAAAAAGATAGCGCCAGTCCAGTAGTCCGCATAACTTCAGGCGAAGCACCCCATTTCGATGAGACCAGTCGACGAAGAAGACTGTTGCGAGTGTGCACCTTCTGCTTGATATTTTTGTTGAATGTTAAAGACCTGTCCAGGGTAATACCAAGATATTTAGGGGAGTTGCTGAGCTCGAGGTACACCCCACCCCAAACGATGAGAGGTCGTGACTACTTAACCGTACTATCCTGTTGTTGCCATAGGTAAACTCACCAGCGCAACCGCTATGTCCCTACATTTTAAATCTGTAATATCTTCAAAAATATTCATTTAAATTACATGCTTCAAAGCTTCGATCAATTATTGATCGAAGCTTCAAAGGGCCAAATTGATCTATAGTAAATGCACAATGTATTTAAGGTACTTAATTGGATTAATGCTGTATTGCTTAAAATCGCTTCGTAAACAAGCCACTATTTCTCGTAAAAAGTAAAGGACAAACAATGGTTATTGTGGGTTATACCTAACAGATAGACATATACCATCGCGAACTTTTTTGTAGATCTTTTTAAGGTGTGCAATACTGTAGTACATTATTTTGATCTATCTCGTAGGGTTCAGCTAGCTTTTGCAATATAAGCGCAAGAAAATCTGTTTATTTACGACATCACATTAGAAACCTCTAAAATTATCAGTGTTTCTCTACTATATTATGCATGTATTATACAAATAAACCTTCCTTTTGAATCATTCTATCTATTAAAAAAAACTGCATCATAATCCGTTGCGCAGTTTTAAAGATCTAAGCATCCATAGGGACAGACAGACAGCAGGAAGCGACTTTGTTCAGGTACACTGATTAATTAACTGCAAATGTAACTTTGTAATTCTATATATTTATATGGGATTACAAAGTTATTTATGCAGTTGGTGTATCTAGAAAACTGGAACGAAAATGGAAAATATTTTAGTTTTTCCTTGATTTATACACTAAACGCTAATTGTGTTCTAAATTTGAAGCTTCTATGTCTGCTAGAAGTGCCTTAGAGTTTTGATGATCGGTCAGTCAGTCAGTCAGTCAGTGAGTGACAAAATTAAGAAACTTTGACTAGTTATAATTCTTAAACTACTGGTTCAAATTGAATGAAATTTGAAATATACCGTGTTTATACAATACCTGCTTGATTACTGAAAATTCAGGTCTCTAGTTTTATCCACAACGAAGTTATAGGGGGTCGAAAATGGCTTGAACTGCTTCGAGAAAAGGATGGTACGGCCGTGCCGCTTTTTGCTCGACTTGGCGGGGGCACTGCCGTGCCCCCCGATGCAAAATAAAATGGACATAATTTGGCTATTTGGTCAGACAATCAGCCTCGAGCAGGCGCTTTCATTTTTATATATACTCAAAAATCAAAGTGACACTTCGTCGCATTGTCATTATGAACCCTGAAGACGCAGTGACTGCTGTGCAGTCGAAAGGGCTATGGTTGAGAACCCCAAGCAAGGGAAGCGTTACCAGACAAGATCGGAAGATTTTTCCTTTTACACCTTTCCTAAGCGACACATTATTGTGTTCCGACATCCACGCGAACGAAGTCGCGGGCACAGCTAGTCTTGAAATAAATGCCTGCAGCCGCGCGGTACGTAAACATGCGATAGGGCTGCCCGCCTCCAGCATTTTAATTACATTTGCCTACTTTGTGTTTCCATTTAGTTTTGTTATTGTATTTTACTGTGTGTACCTACATAAATAATAGGTAAAATAAATACCGTAGAGGCGGGTTACTTTGACTCTAGGGCATAACTTTGGCCCAAATCGAGAAAATGTTTGCACTGCTCGCTGTGTCGCGACCACACAACCGAACGTCGTAGTTCCTTCGGTAACAAATAGATGGCGATATAGACGCGTACTTGCGGAACTGTTTTACCGACTCAAGTGCACGTCGCTACATGTTCGCGCCATTTAAAGTTTTGACAGTACCACCGGCGTATTTTTCTGCTGCAAACTTTGATGTGTAATGCTGTATTTTGGTAAGTTTTTCAATTGGATTGTTATTTATTTTCTTTGGCATGTATTTAGGAGTATTGCAATTGTTTTTTAAAGACGATTTACTTAGGTTTTGGGACTTAAATTACAGATCTAGAAAATCGGTATACATTGACCGCCTTTTCGGGTAACTTTGGGCTTGCGGGCCAAAGTAACCCTGCGAAATTTATTAGTGAAGAACTAGGTACAATTTTGATCAAATTGTTACAGAACTAAAATACAGAGCGACATTCCTGATGCCATCCGTGTACAGACGACAGCCTGGCAGTCGTCGATATGTCGACTACACCCAGGCAGTGTGTAAGATTGGACCTCCGAAATTTGAAAAAAAGGGTTCTTTCTCTGTTCCAGAAATGAACGAGTGATAAGAAAATATTTTTCAATAACGTTTGTAAGGATTAGATTATGCTACTTAGGTTGTAAACGTTGATTCTCATACCTGACTGAAATTATAATTTTATTAGACTGAAAAGTAAAATATTTTTACGAAAGTTACCTAATTAATCTAAGATTGTTACGTTAAAACCATTTAAGATAATATTATTGTAATTTTTGAAAGTTTGTTACCTTCCTAACATTTTTTTGAGATATTTTGTGACTGTAAATCTTTTTGAAATATATAATGTTGATTTTACATCGTATTTTAATTTATTTCGAACTTTTTTGTTGCATTAAACCTCTCCTGGATATTCAATCTTACTGCCCTTGATGGTTTCTTTGGCCACTGATAGCTGCAAGTGCGATTTTTCAACGATAAAGTTCATGGGGTTAAAGTAACCCTTTCCTAAGAACAACTTTGGCTTTAATTAAAAAAATAAATAAATTACGCTTATCATATTTCTAAAATACACTTCGCATCTTGTTGATTATATCCTTGAGCTTCTTTATAACATATAAGAACACTAAAAAGACAATACCAATACAAACTACAGATCAAGTTCGAAAATTATTTGAAAAAACACAGCTAAAGTAACCCGCCTTTACGGTAAATAAATATACTTTTTTTATATAAACAAATAAAATACTTTGTGAATTGAATAGGAAGTGTTTAATAAAAATGCGAGTTGTTTTTTCATTGGTAGATTTAATTAAAAAACCATGTTTATGTTTGAATAACAAATCTTATCAATTTCCCACTGAAAAATATTTGCGTCTCGACTGAGACGTACGAAATGCTTTATTATTAAATTTTAAAGTACTTATATAAAATCCGCATTCTAATATTATAAAGCTTAATTAAAAATTGTTTTGGGAAACATGGACGAGGTGGAGAAAATGGAATATTTTTTACTTGTTTATAGATACCTGCAGCTACTTTACAATTTATATGTTTGGTTATAAATGAAGTTCGGAATATTTCCTCCATTTTTTCTATATATTCCACAAAATCATCGCTGGGTACAATCAAAACAGTTTGCGAATTAATCTTATTGTAGTCCCGGTACCATACATACAGACTCTCTGAGCTGAAATTGTGGCTTCTTTGATCGGGTTTCACATACGACTTCAAAGCGTGACAATCATCATGTTTCTCAAACAACGCTTAAGAAGATACCCACAATATAAAAAGTGCACACAGCACAATATAGCCTACTCGTCATATTAAATATGTACTTGAACTTATTTTTAGTGCATAAATCGCGCGGTTATTGTTAAAAAAAACAACACACCGTCCGTTCGTCACTGCGGCAATATTATTATACTCTTTGGTCGCGACTGTCTGCATGCCGAGCGCATTCCGAGGTCGAGGCACGTAGGTATAGCTCGCGTTTCGTCCGTTTGTATGAAGTCGAAATACCTACTGTATGATATTATTACCGTGCTCTTAGCAATAGCTATGATAATTATAATGGTTTTTTCTATCTGAATGTTGCAACTGTTATTAATAATACGGGCCGCGCATGCGCATATCATCGCGGCGCTCGGAGGCCGGCTGGTCCGGGTCGAACTCGTAATATTCATACGCCGCGTCGTCCGGCTCCGGGCCGGAGTCCTCCTCGTCCTCCAACATCACAATATGCAGGGGCGTGAAGCCTATGTAGATTGTGCCCCCGGGCGAGACTTCGGGGCGCACCACGGCGGGGCCGTAGCGCCGCTCGAGGGGGCGGCTCGCGCGCGTCTCGACGGGCGCGGCGGCCGGCTCGACAGGCGCGGCGGCCGGCTCGGCTGGTGCGGCAGCGGCGGCCGCGGGCGTCGTAGTGCTGCGGCGTACATCATCAACTTTACGAGTTTCGTTGCTTACCGTACATTTTTGTTTAATAACTTATACTTGAAGGGCCTACACTTAAACTTGAAGGGCCTCCACTTATACTTGAAGGGCCTCCACTTATACTACCATTAATATACTCCCGCACCCTAATTGCGTAACACACTCGATCACAATCCGAGGGTTTTGGAGGAAGTTCCATATCCGTTCCATACTTGTTTTTTCTATTCCGTGGTTCCATATCATAGGTTTGAAAAATTCATCTGTTCGACAACGTAACCAACGCAATGAACGCGGCTGAACTATCCAAATAAAAGGCATTGCCATCGTATGTGTGTTAGGCAATTGCCCCAACGATTCTTAAGTCGAGCCACTAGGCATATTTTGTATATGTAAAGGTCTATACTAACTAGTCATTATGATACATGACTGTGTGCTAGGTATGTTATGTTATCATTATAGGTACTCGAGGCGATATTATTATTCGATAAGAAAGCCGAGTGTATATTGATCAATGCACACGCGTTTCATACGACATTTTTCAACACACTTGCGAGGGAAAAAAACAGAGGAGTATTGTTATTATTGTTAAATATTAACTTGTATCATGGAAAATGGCGCGCTGGATTTGTTTTCCCGCGCACCGTGCTAGCCAGCACTAGCGATGCGCGCAGAGGTGTAAATAAAAGCATTGACACTCTCATTTTAATTTTAAATATATTAGTATATGGCACTGACAAAACCGCTAAACAGCCTACAGAAAAAATATAATAAACACAAACTAGGTAATGTTTAGACTGATCGTAGTGTTGTCGTACGTCAAATTGTAGTTTAGTTAGTATGGAATTAGAAAGTACTATTAGCATAGAGAAATATACATTCGTTCAGAGAAAATTCGCAATAATAGAACGCATGTGCATCTGGATTGAGGGCCTATTTTTTGAACCCTTACGGAACGAAATAAGACTTATAGGGAAATTAGTTAAAAATAGTAAAAACTTAAAGCAATGGGCCATGAATTTCTTAAACGTGAATTAAAATTGTTATGATTAAATAACTTGGGCCCTCAATCCAGACGCGTGCATAAAGTGGCATAGCCTAAATCTCAATAAGTACTATCTCTGGATTAATAATTTTTATTAAAAAATTTAGTTAAGAATTTCTTAAATATATTAAGACATTCCCAAATTTGTAGAATATGACATTACAGATTTATGGCGTTATATCTAGGGCCCTCACTTCATTCATGTCTGTACTGAGGAATCTGCAAAACATTAATTTATCTGAAGAAATACTTAAACACTATTTTAACATATTTTACTTAGATACCTATGTGAATTAGTTAAAAAGAAATAATGACAGAAAAGATAATAGTTAAGAACTAAATGAATGTCGAATTTAACTAAAACGTCTGAACTGAGAGCCCAATATTTTCGGCTTTCTTGACTAGGCTCAACCTCATAGATTAACGCAAATTAGAATAAGATTTTTAACTATTTCTTAACTAAATTATAACATATCGTCCATTCTTCTAAATGTGATACTTTAAGAGATAATTGATTTTCAACTTTTTCTAGGAGAAAATTTTGTAGGGTAGACACGGTTACTTTTATGGACTGATCAGTATGTACCCTCATACTTAAAAGCTATTTTTAAGCGAATAAGTAGGTAAATATTAGTTGCTTGAACTGTCGGAAGCCATTGTGTTTTGTTTAGTGCAATAAATATTAATTTTTTATTTATTTATATTTTACAGAAAGCTTACAGACTAATAACACAATTAAAAATCATTCATAGGCAAGAAAATTTGCTAATAACAAGCTTCCACATATAAAATAATATCAGTTTTTCCGTTTTGTGATATCGAAGTAAGTACCTAGATCACTTTAATATTGCCTAGGTATTTCATTTTGTGTATTTTTATCGTTATCGAGAATGGCTGATTACTGGGTTTTTAAACTTAAGCGTATATTATTATATTTAAATAATTATTGACGTTAAAAAAAATATCGAAGACACCAAATGTTGGTGTACCTACTATAATTTTATCAACGGGATAAACAACAAATAGCCGTTAGAGTTATTTAATGTATACGTATTCGATTGGTTTATGCTTTACAAAATGTACAGGTACCTACTTACTATGAACATTATGGTCACCCTACAAATTTTACCTATCTAAGTAAAATATGTTAAAGTCGTATTTACGTATTTCTTCAGATAAATTAATGTTTTGCAGATTCCTCAGTCCAGAAATTAATGAAGTGAGGGCCCTAGATATACTGCCATAGTAGGTATCTTGACTCAAAGACGTGTCAGTATGATCTGTTTTTATTTGGTAATTTTGGTACAAGTACTACTTAGCCTAAGATATTTACATATTCAAAACCACCACATTCGTCAGAGGTCGCTCGATGCGATGCGCATGCGCGGAGCGCGCATAATCAAAATCAAATCAAAATCAAAATATTTTATTTCACATAAGCCTACATGGGCACTTATGAAACGTCAGAAGCTAGGTGCACGGTTCCAATTGGTCGTTTCCTATGGAGAAGAACCGGCAAGAAACTCCACGGTTACTCTTTTTTAAAAATAATTGGCTTTTACAATATTTTCAAATTACAGTAGGTATGGGAGGATAGCGTAGGCCTGTCAACAAGTATCAGGTACTTGATAAAATAAAAAATGGTCTACAGATCTAAAGTCTACAAGGCCTACAAAGTCCTCACATTTACAAAATAAGAATCTATCAAAAGGATAAATAAAAAATAAAAACCTAATAAAACCTAGTGATATGATTACCATTACAACCACTAATAAAGAGAAGGAAAAAAATTGAATTTTCTGTATATAATGTCAAGTAATAAACAGATTATGTCAAAAAAGTAAATAAAGTAAAGTAAATAAAAAATGAACATCGTAATTTGAGAGCAGTTAATAGACATTTAAATAGTTAAGCCGTTAATGAGTAGCCAGGGAAGCCACATGTGCAGAAGGAATTATTGCCAAACTACCTTGTCTTCAACATAGTCTTTAATCTTATAATATGCTTTTTTGATAAGGACACGTTTGATGAAGGTTTTGAATTTTCCATCGCTAAGTTCTGTAACCGACTTTGGCAACTTGTTATAAAAACGGAAGCCGTTTACAAGAAATGACTTGCTAGTTTTAGTTAATCTAAATTTAGGTAACACAATTTCATTTTTACTACGTGTATTTATATTGTGGAAATCGCTTCTTATTTTGAAGAGTCCTAAGTTTTTGCGAAGATACAAATAGCCAGCCAATCAACGTCGTCCGGCGCGCGCCTCGCTAGACTATAAGTAGATGCGGGCGCCCCGCGCGCGTCCTTTCCTTTCCTCGGGCTGCCGGCGTTGCGTGAAGATCTCTCCGTGTCATCGTGTCGTGTGTCGCCGTGTCGCGCCGCGTGGCTTCTACCGCGTCGTGCGCCACCTCTGCTGCTTCGATGATCTTCACGCATGTTGTCAGCCTTGAGCCCAAACCGTTCTTTTCAGAGCGAACTTCTTATTTCTTAACAGAGTTACGTACGTCCTTTTCAGGGCGGTCTTCTCTATTTCTTTAACTAATTGTCAAACACGTAGGGTAGGTATGAGTTGGTTCTGGTGCTGGAGGTAAGTGACTGGCTCTGTGTCACTACATCACTCCCCCCTAAGCGAAGCGTACGTTCGGTTTCACAGTGCGGCCGGTTCGTGTGACGTAGGTAAGTTTACTCGGTGCGTTCGATGTGTGCGTGTTTGCTGATGCGTTTCGATGACCTTGAGTCGGCGAATGTGTCGCAGGCGACGACGGTGAGTTCGACGTTGTTGTTTCTGTGTCGTCTACGTTGTACATATACGCCGGCTTCAATCTGTCGACTGACACGATGGCGGTGCGACGAGGTAGGCGCAATGTAAACAGCTTTCCGTCTTCGCTGCGTTGTAGTATCTCGAACGGGCCGTCGTAAGGTGGTGTGAGTGGGCTGCGCACAGTGTCGTTTCGCAGAAAAACGTGCGTACATGTTGCTAGATCTTTGTACACGAATGTGTTCGCGTTTGTTGATTGGTTTCTTTTCTCCGGCGATAGCGACGACATTGTTTCACTCAGCTGACGTACGAATTCTGCGTCTTCAATGTTCGGCGTTGTAGGCACGAAGAAATCGGACGGAATGCGTAGTGTTGTACCGTATGTCATTAGGGCTGCGCTGACGGCCATCGTGTCGCGGCTGCTCTCGCCATCAATGCCGACTTTAGTGTGCGGTGCCATCGCTCGACTTGGCCATTCGCTTGTGGGTGGTATGCAGTGGTGCGAATGCGATTGATGCCGAACTTCTTCATCAGCGATGTGAATAGCGCAGACTCAAATTGTCGCCCTTGGTCTGTTGTGAGTCGTAACGGGCATCCAAATCGTGATATCCACCCGTCGTATACGGCTTTGGCGACAGTCTCTGCGGTGACGTCACGCGTAGGGATTGCTTCGGGCCACTTGGTGCAGCGGTCGATCATCGTGACGAGGTATCGGTAGTCATTAGATGGAGGTAGTGGTCCGACGATGTCAACATGAATATGTTCGAAGCGCGTTGATTCTTTGAATTGACCGAGCGGGCTCTTCACGTGTTGTTGAACTTTCGCGCGCTGACAGCCGATGCAGGCCCTTGCCCATGTAGTGACGTCTTTGTTCATGGAAGGCCAGAAGAATTTTGTTGCCATTATTTTTCTTGATGTTCGTACCCCGGGGTGACTTAAGTCGTGTTGCGCTTTGAGGGCGGCAAAACGATAAGTTTGTGGTAAATACGGTCGAATGTTGTTTGTTGATGCTTCGCATAGTATGGGTTGTTGAACTCCAGGCATAGTCAGTCGGGTGAATTTCAGCTTCGGGTTGTTCAGGCACGATCGTAGTTCGGAGTCGTCTTCATATTCTCCAACAAGTTGATTGTAGTCGATAGTCAAGTTTAGTAGTTCGACCTCTTCTATCCGTGATAATGCGTCAGCTGCCTCGTTCTTATCGCCGTGGATATATTTGATATTTGCGCAGAATTGGCTTATGTAGTGAAGTTGCCGTTCTCTTCTCGGCGTGTCGGTACTGCTCGGCGTTCTTGTGAGTGCGTACGTTAGAGGTTTGTGATCGGTGTATATTATTAGGTCGTTCCCCTCTATTAGTCGTCGTAGATGTTGGACAGCGGTGTACATAGCCAATAATTCGCGATCGTACACGCTGTAGCGTCGCTGCGTCTCGCTCATTGTTTTCGAGTAGAATGCGAGAGGTTTCCACACGTTGTCGACTTTTTGTTGCAGAACGGCGCCGATGCTAGTGTTAGATGCGTCGGTAAACAAACATAGCGGTGCGCTAGGTACCGGGTGCGTTAGCGTAGTTGCCTCGAGTATGCTTTGGCGGCATTTCTCGAACGCTTCTTCGGCTTCAGGCGTCCAGGCGATTGGTGATTTATCGTTCTTTTTGCTGTTATGTAGGTATTTGTTGAGAAGGTTTTGGTGTTCGGCTTGATGGGGTAGGCAGCAGCGGTAAAAGTTTAGCATTCCCAAAAATCTTCGTAATTCTTGAATTGTTGTCGGTTTCGGGTAGTTTGTTATGGTTTGTATGCGGTCTTGTGTGGGTTTGATTCCTTCTTGTGTGACTTCATATCCGAGAAATTGTATCTTGTTCATGCCGAACTCGCATTTTTCGATATTGAGTGTGATGCCGTAGTTGTTCAATCGTTTGAGCACTTGATGTAGGTGGCGCTGATGCTCTTCTTCATTATTTGAGTAGATGAGTAAATCGTCGACGAAACAAAATACGATATCGTCGAGTCCTCGCAGTACTTCGTGCATGAAACGTTGAAATGTTTGTCCCGAGTTGCGTAGGCCAAACGGCATGCATGTAAATTCGAAGAGACCGAATGGCGTTATAATGGCAGTCTTGGCAGCGTCTTCTTCATTGATTGGTATGGAATAGTAGGCCATCTTCATATCGAGTTTCGAAAAAACTTTCTTCCCATGTAGTTGGTACGTAAAGTCTTGCATTCTCGGAATTGGGTAGCGGTCGGGTACATAACAGTCACGGCATTAAGTCTTCGGTAATCGCCGCATACACGTAATGAGCCATTTTTTTTCTTGACGACGTGTAATGGGCTGGCCCATGGACTTTTAGAGGGTTTACAGATACCCATCTCCATCATCTTCTCAAATTCAATTTTTGCTGCGTTGTACTTGTCCGGAGGAAGTGGGCGTGGCCTTGAGTAAATAGGTTGGCCAGTTGTTTCTATGTGGTGTTTCACGTCGTGTTTTGCAGAAGTCTTGAGTGATATGGGCCGCAGAATATCTGGATACTTCCTCAGTATGTCGTGGTATGCATGGTTACGGTCGATTAAGTAAACGGCTTCTTCTGTGGCTTGAATTCTTATGGTGTTCACGGCGAGATCAGTAACGCGGTCAATGAGTTTCCGTTGATGTAAATCGACTAGTAATTTGTGATTTACTAGGAAATCTGCGCCCAGTATTGATGTCTTGACATCGGCGACGACGAATGTCCATTTAAAGCTTCTACGTAAACCTAGGTTGAGCTCGAGTGTACGCTCTCTCCGTAGGTACGTATTTGTGTGCCGTTTGCTGCGAATAATTTGTAGGTACTGTCTGCCGGTTTCGCATATTTCTTGTTTCTTGCTGCTAAAACTGATATGTCGGCTCCGGTGTCAACAAGAAACTTCTCTCGGTTGTTGATATCGATGATGCAGAGGCGGTGACTTCGTTGGCTTACATCGACTTCCGCCACCGTCGATGTATGTTCTAGTTTTCCTTCTTGATTTTAGAACAAGGTGATTCGCATTTGCGTGCTTCGTCACCGAATCGGTAATGATAGTAGCACACCCAATCAGCGTCGCCTGGTTTTTTCGATCCGCGGGAGTTTTGGCGCGAAGTGCTGCGGTGGCGCGACCACGATCTGTAGCGGGAACGGGAGCGAGAGGGGCGGGCGTGCGCCGTGCGTTGTTGTTGGCTTGTGCGTAGCTCTGCGATTTCAACCGATAACTTCTCGATTTGCTTTGACAGCAAATCCACTTGCAAATTCGTGATGGCTGATGATGGGTGATGACTTCCGCAGTTTGGCGAGGTTGTTGTGGAGACTGCGGCCACTGATGCTGGTTCGAAGTGTTCCATCATTTTATCGGCCATTGCAGCCAGAATTTCGAGCGTGGATTCTGTGTTCACAGAGATCACGGCGCGAACTTGCGTGGGTAGCTGATTGAGCCACATCACCTTGAGCGCTTCGTCTGACATGAGTTTGCCGCTCAAATCGCGCATCTTGCGGAGTAGTTGGCTAGGCTTCTGGTCGCCGAGTTTTTGCAGTTGGCGATGGTCCGACTCTTGGTATGTCGATATCAGCCTGTTCTTCAGTGTGCTGTATTTTCCCGTCGCAGGTGGATTCAGGATAATGTCCCCAATCTGCTCCAAATCACTGTAGCCCAGCAGTGGAACGACGAGGTTAAATTTCTGATCTTCTCCGATCTTGCTCCCGGCGATGGCGGTTTCGAATTGCGCAAACCATAGTCGAGGATTTTGGCGGTAAAATGATGGCAAACGCGCAGGCAGCGATATGGCAGCGACGTCGCTCTTCACTGTTGCGGCACCGTGGGCATCGCAGAAATCCTCGATCTGGTCGTCCTTTGACATTTTGCTTGATCACGTCGGGGTCACCAATTTTGAGGAGTGAGCAGGTATCTTGACTCAAAGACGTGTCAGTATGATCTGTTTTTATTTGGTAAATTGTCCTATTATATATACATTCATTTTGGTACAAGTACTACTTAGCCTAAGATATTTACATATTCAAAACCACCACATTCGTCAGAGGTCGCTCGATGCGCTGCGCATGCGCGGAGCGCGCATAATAGCCAGCCAATCAACGTCGTCCGGCGCGCGCCTCGCTAGACTATAAGAAGATGCGGGCGCCCCGCGCGCGTCCTTTCCTCGGGCTGCCGGCGTTGCGTGAAGATCTCTCCGTGTCATCGTGTCGTGTGTCGCCGTGTCGCGCCGCGTGGCTTCTACCGCGTCGTGCGCCACCTCTGCTGCTTCGATGATCTTCACGCATGTTGTCAGCCTTGAGCCCAAACCGTTCTTTTCAGAGCGAACTTCTTATTTCTTAACAGAGTTACGTACGTCCTTTTCAGGGCGGTCTTCTCTATTTCTTTAACTAATTGTCAAACACGTAGGGTAGGTATGAGTTGGTTCTGGTGCTGGAGGTAAGTGACTGGCTCTGTGTCACTACAAGATTTAGGCTATGCCACTTTATGCACGCGTCTGGATTGAGGGCCTAAGTTATTTAATCAAACAGTTTTAAATCACGTTTAAGAAATTCATGGCCCTTTGCTTTAAGTTTTTTACTATTTTTAACTAATTTCCCTATATGTCTTATTTCGTTTCGTAAGGGTTCAAAAAACAGGCCCTCAATCCAGATGCACATATAGAACGCCAGTCAGTATTCTGTAAAGAGGTATCTACCTAAGCTGTTATAGCCGCAAATCATATTTTGATCAAGATACAACCTGACACCGACCTGAAAGTTGCAAAAAACCTAAGAAAATTTGAATTTCGCGGTCTACCACTGCGCATTCACCTTAAATTGTCCGTGGTCCCTGGGCATTCACCATAAGGTAAATAAATATTAGTTCATTTTGCGACCAAGGACAATACAGACTATTAAAAAAAAGTGAAATATGGCGTCTCTTTGATGAGATTAAAAAAGCGCGCATCTCCGCCTAGTAAATAGTTCTCTGTGGCATTACAGCACTAGTGGATTAAGAGGGAAGCGCTAAGGTAGCCCGCGAAATTCAAATTTTCTTACGTTTTTTGCAATTTGCTGGTCAGTATTAAGTTGTACAGAATTATAATCATTACAATCAGTAATATAACTTGTTATGTAAGTATAGGTAATCCCCAAATGTCAAGATTTCCTGAAATGGTCATTCTTGGGGATTACATGGTCTTAGAGAGTTGTGTTGATGACTTTAATGATTATAATTCTGTAAATACATAATTATTTGTTACGGCCGCGAATCATATTTTAATCAACGTACAACTTAAAACTGACCAGCAAATTGCAAAAAAAGTAAAAAAAATTGAATTTCGCGGGCTACCCTGGCGCTTTTGCCTTAAATTAAAGAAAAGGCACGCGTTCATACACTTCATTATGGACCTAAAAGCGGTTCAATAAGAGCCACTTTACGAGCAAGGGTGTTGAAATAGTACATTATGATACATGTGTGCTATGTTGATCATTATACTCGAGGCGATATTATTCGCGCAAGCCGCAGGCGAGAGCGATAAGAAAGCCGAGTGTATATTGATGCACACGCGTTTCATACGACGTTTTTCAACACACTTGCGAGGAAAAAAAAAACAGACTTGTATTGTTAAATATTAACTTATAAGGAAAATGGCGCGCTGGTTTTATTTTCCCGCGCACCGTGCTAGCCAGCACTAGCGATGCGCGCGCAACATTGACTCTCATTTTAAATATATTAGTCTTTGGCACTGACAAAACCGTTAAACAGCCTATAGAAAAAACACAAACTAGCTAAAGTCCGTTTCACGAAAGAAGTCCCGCGGCAATAAGTGGAACTAATTATCATTATCTAGTTAGCAACATTCCTACAACAACCCTCCTACCTCATACCTACACCTTTCTTTATTTAGGATTGTATGTACATTTTATTAGGCATTGGCGCCGATTCTGTTGTTCACAAACTAAACTAAATTTAAGTTCACGCATCTTTTTCTTTCTATTTCATTAAGAAAAGGACAGAAGATAAATATTAGTTTAGTCCTGTCAAATTAAGATACTCCATAGACAATTTAGACGAGATTAAAAAGTTGGCTACTAAAAATACGTCAATTTACGTCAGAGATACTCCATAGACAATTTAGACGAGATTAAAAAGTTGGCTACTAAAAATACGTCAATTTACGTCAGGCGCTGACTAATTTGACAGGACTAAACTAATATTTATCTTCTGTCCTTTTCTTAATGAAATAGAAAGAAAAAGAGGCCTGAACTTAAATTTAGTTTAGTTTGTGAACAACAGAATCGGCGCCGGTGCCTGTAATTATGATGTCGAGATAAATAAATAAATATTTATGATTCCGTCGCGCGACGGTGGCGCCGCGTCTGCGAGACTTCTTTCGTGAGACGGACTCTAATGTTTAGACTGATCGTAGTGTTGTCGTAAGTCAAATTGTAGTGTATTTAGTATGGAATTAGAAAGTACTATTGGCATAGAGAAATATACATTCGTTCAGTGAGAATCCGCAATAATAGAACGCCAGTCAGGGTCTTTTCCGTTTGGTTTCGGAAGGGACCATGGACAAATTTAAGGTATTCACCTTATTATGAGTGAGTTGCATTTAAGTATATCAGGTTGTGTCTTGATCAAATATGATTCGCGACTACCTATAATATATATTTATTTACAGAATAATTATAGTCATTAGGATTGAATCCTTAAGTTAGATTTGTTCCTTAAGAACTTTTTATGTCCGTGACTACCGCCGCCCCACCAACGCCAATGTCTTCCATATTTGGTAAATAATTAGTACTCAATTGGTACTAATTAGTACTCGAACCACAAAATTGGTACCTTAGGAGTTTTCGAGAAAATAGACTTTGAAGCTGGTCCGGCCGGCGGTAGTCACGCTCCCTTCAGCAGGACCACCATGAGCGCCGAAAAAGGGGGCACACTACAGCTATTCTAAGTATACAAATGATTAGTACCCATAAATATGATTTATTTCGTAAAAAAAAAACTACCGAGAAATCTACGATGATAACTTTCTCGCAATTGTTCAGCAGGACCACGATTTTGATTGTTGATTCCAAGTTAGAGAAGCTTGTTGCTTTCCTCAAACCTACATAAAAAATTTGTACCCTGCAAGATAAAATTAGTACCCAAAATTCAAAACTAGTACTCCAGTAGTTTACGAGATATAACATGCCATTGGTGGGGTGGAGGTAGTCACGGTGCCAAATTTTCATTCCAAGATTTCCCTATTAAAAACTCTGTGATTTTTACCCAAATTTATACAAAAATTAGTACTCCTAAAGAAGTTATAGCGACCAAAAATTCAAATTCCTAAGTATTCTAATTTAAGAGAAATTAGCTTTCATTACTTTTCCATACAAAATCTCCGCGTATAACCCGACCAAATTAAGTTGTGCTTGTGAACAAGGGAATCGGCGCCATTACCATTGAAAACTTAATTTTGTCGGGTTCTAAGACCATGTAATCCCCAAGAATGACTATTTCATGAAATCTTGACATTTGGGGATTACATGGTCTTAGAGAGTTGTGTTGATGACTTTAATGAATATAATTCTGTAAATACATATTTGTTACGACCGCGAATCATATTTTAATCAACGTACAACTTAATACTGACCAGCAAATTACAAAAAACCTAAGAAAATTTGAATTTCGCGGGCCACCTTAGAGCTTCCCCCTTAAGGTAAATAAATATTAGTTCATTTTGCGACCAAGGACTATCCAGACTATTTAAAAAAAAAGTGAAATATAGCCCGCGGATGTCTTTTGGCATGAAGTCTGATGAGATTAAAAAAGCGCGCATCTCCGACTAGTAAATAGTTATTTGTGGTATTACAGCACAAGTGGATTAAAATATAGAAAAAGCACGCGTTCGTAAATACACGCCATTATGGACCTCACGGAATAGATAAATAATTATCTATTCCGTGATGGACCTAAAAGCGGTTCAACAAGAGCTACTTTACGAGCAAGTGTGTTGAAAATATTTAAATGGTTGTGAATTCAAATTCGGAACAATACTTAATAGGTAGGTAGTACCTACCAAAATGGTGACCAGTACATATCTATGCTTTAAAACTGCAAAGAAATGTTTGGTTTGAGTCATCATTATTTTGGCCGTTTTATGTTACACGGTATTCGGTAATGCTCGTGGCTCGATTTATTTAGGTAGGTGCCCGGGAGTGTATAATAATTATTGTAAGATCAGTCCCTAATTGTAAGATCAGTCCCTAATTGTAAGATCAGGCCCTAATTGTAAGATCAGTCCCTAATTGTAAGATCAGTCCCTAATTGCGTAACACACTATCAATCTCAATCTGAATCATTTTGAACGAGAGGTACCTACCTAAGTATTGCTAATCCATTACTTCTTAATTACTCGTATGTTCAAAAAAAGTGTCTGATCAACAACGTACCTACCTACCTAATACGTAATGTTATTGAACTGTAAATCATTTTTACAGTTCAATTGTTACTGATAATGTGTTACGCAAAAACCCCGCTGACATACGGGATCTCTGTTGATCCTAGCTGCGCTGCGTGAGTACACCGAGTACTGTGAGTGAGTACCTACACTTACATTGTAAAGTAGGCATTAATAAAACAACAGAGGGGAATTAAATATCCTTTATTAATTTATTACAATTCTTATTAGCTAAGATGACGCGGAAGCGCACGCACTCTTAGGATAAAGAAAGATCCTTGCATTTATGTCAAGCAAAGAGCCTTGAAGAGTTATGTCAAGCAAAGAGCCTTGAAGAGCTAGGCGTCTAGTTCAAGGTAATTGGATAGTTTTAAGATTGAACATAATACACAGATATTGAAACGTCGGTAAAACACGATCTACACGGTTTGAAACCAGTCTACAAACCAAGGTGACCTTGAAGTTGTTGTTGTGGCGAGATGCCTGCTACACGGTTTAAAACCAAAATTTTCTTCTGCCACTGGCTTGCAACGCAGGCCTTTCTACCAAGGACGTTTAAAGGTCATACGAAATTGGTTTAAAACCACTGTCTACACTGTTTTAAACTTAGGTGTGAAACCACCGTTTTAAACCGTGTAGATATAAGAAAGTACCTATTATTTTTGAGTGTGCCTAAAATATAGCACTTCTAGTCATTTAGGTGCCAATATGCAGATACTTAGTTGAATTATCCGCGATGTCGCCACCAAGTTATACAGCGTGAGTCTTCATTATGTGCACATATTGAAATGAGGGAAACTAAGCTTAATTTTATCGACGGATTTTTTTTTTAAATCTAAAAAAAAGGACAATGCCAGATCCTGCCCCACCTTTAATTAATTTACAAGAAATGTAAATTAACCAAAAATTATGCAATGAAAATAATACCCTTAGTTACATCTGTTATTCTGTTACACTTGCGGATAAAAAGTTACTGTTAAAAGGAATTCAAAAATCCAAGTCCTATTTCCTGTTTTTATCGCGACCATCTGCGTTACATTATAAGATGATTATAAGCACACACGCGGAACCAAACGAGTCATTTATTAAGAAAAAATGACATCGATTATTAGAGTACACACAGTTAATAAAAATAATGTTTTTTTTATATATTCTAATAATAAGAATGTATATTCTAATCATTATTTCGCGTTAGTGATTAGGTGATCAGGGGTAACGAAACGTCATTGACGCGCTAAGTTACAGAGTACTTTTTGATAGACTAATAGTTATGTCACAGAGTACGGACGCCAGCAGGTCAACCTACCCGAAACTGTCAGATTTTCCCAATCAACCTTGAACCTTATGTTTTAGCAATAAAGTCGAAAATCTATTAAAGAAATCTGACAGATTGTAGTAACTTGATGTGCTGGCGTCTGTACCTACTTTTTGATGTCAAAAAATACAGCATTATATTGTAGTCTTTGGTCAAAAAGTTATTCATCTATCTATCTATATATATATATATATATATATACATATAATAAATTTGTAGAAAAGTGGTGTCTGTACAATGGAAATATATAAAAAAAAGTAGCAGGGGTTGTTATTATATCGATGCCGAACCCGAAATTGTAATTAATTTTTTTTTGTCTGTTTGTCGGTTTGTCTGTTTGTTTGTGCACGCTAATATCAGAAACGGCTTATTCGATTTAGATGCGGTTTTCACTAATATATTGTAGTAGGCTTCACTTAACATTTAGTGTTTATTTCATGTCAATCGGTTCATAAATAAAAAAGTTATGTCAATTTAAAGAATCACGGCGAACATTTGTTAAGGTATATATTCTATATCAGAGTACGTACACGCCTCGGGCCTGCGCGTCCGATCTTCGGAACTACTGGACGGATTTGAATGTTTTTTTTTTTATTGTATAGTTATTATATGGCTGGACAACATTCAGGCTATAATTTATCTTGGAAACTTGAACACCTGATGCAGAACCGAAACAGACCAGCTTAACTATAAGAGATACAAAAATGGTACCATAGCAAAAATTGTTCCACGTGATGAGGATTTTCTGCTGAGAGAATAAATTTGAAGATCTGGAACACCTGATGGGGAACTCCAAGAGCCCAGCTACACCATAACACATATAGGAATGACGTCTTAGTAAAAGTTATTCGGTCTGATGGGCATTTCCTGTTGACTTATAAAAATCGAAGATCAGAAACATCTGATGTGGAAATCAAAGCTATCACTAATTTCACCTCCACGCGGTGAAGGCGGTAACAGTTTAGGACTGATTTTCGATGACGATGGTATATCATTGAAAATTTGACTCTACTGGCCAAAACTCCCATTTATTTTTTTTAACGTGAAGAAATGCTCATGCATTCTGCACTACCACGGGGAGATAGTGCAGCTATGTGGGACTCTAACCCACTAAAACTCTACTTTGTCCTCCTCTGCCGCTTACGGCGGGAACATGGGCACGCGTTAGCACTCATCCGTGAACCCGCCGCGGCTGTCCGTCACCGGACCCTCCGCTGGGGAGTACTCCCCATCACCGGCGCACCAGAACACATAGCACGCCGTGACCACCCCAGGGACCAAACCAGCACATGGGCGCCAGACGATCCCGTGCCTGGGCACCCTTGGTAGGGGAGCAGTCACTTAGATTTTAATTGATCAGGTATTCTTCATAATAAAACTATAACCATGCCTAGAAAGAGGTCAAATCTTTCCCAATGTTCCAAAGGAGCTAAAAGATTGAGGATCATAAGATCCCAAGAATCTACCGAAGAGCGTCAGGAGAGACTTGATGCTGTTTGAGAACATCAGGCCGCAACTCGCACCGTGGAAACCTCTTCGGATCGCGAAACACGCCTGCGTTCTCAGCGTATTTACGCATCTACATCCAGGTCTCTAGAGACCAGTGCAGAATATGATGCGCGACTGACCGCTGATACGGTGAGATTATCATACATTGTTCCGAACACGCACACAACAAAATATTCATAATCAGAAAGTGAGAAAGAAAGAATTGCTGGAGTACGGCATGAAGAGACAGATTAAGAAGAGCGCAACGAACGTTTGAATTCTGATCGACTTCGACATTCTTTGAACAGAATGTCGATATCATCTGAAGAATCGGATGTGTCTCAAGATATAGCCGTAGGGCATGGCGACCTTCCTTGGGTTGATAAGGAACGGAGTGCATTTACGTATACTCCTATGATTGACTACGCCAGATATTCCGCCATCGGAGGTATGGTTGAAAATTGTACTTTTTGTGAAGCTGTTAAATAGCAAAAAGAAACAAACGGTATGTGTTGCTCAGGTGGGAAAGTACATATTGAAATATTACAAAATCCTCCAGAAATATTAAGATCACTGCTAATCGGTGACCATCACAGTCAAAACATTTCTTGGACAATATACGTTCGTACAATAATGCCTTTCAAATGACATCTTTTGTTGCGAAACAGATTTCAGAAGGCCCATTTATGCCAACATTCAAAGTGCAAGGCCAAGTTTACCACCCTATTGGTTCATTATTGCCTGAAAATGACGTCTCGCGCATCCCGTTGTTATTCAGTCCCCGGGTTCTTAGAATTCGACATCAGACGTTTCAGATCTTCGATTTTGACGACCCCGTTGTCGCTGGCATAAGCAACAGGATCCGCGTACGAAGTCGCGGGCAGAAGCTAGTTGACAATAATTGACATGCGAGCTTTGCATTGCTATTTGCTGTTTGTTTTTTACGCTCCCTAATCTCTCTGTGATCATAATTATTACTGTTATATTATCACGACGATTTTTGCTTTTGTACACGGACACTCGATCTCGCCTACTCGCTGACTTTGTGCTTCTTGGTACGGATTCTGATCATTGCTTCTGACTTGGTTAACGATGTTGAGGTGCATAAATTGTCACTTGTGCGTCGACAGGATGCTAAGGCATGTTGTGTCTTCAATACAATCTGCACTGCAAACTCTTCTCGCAAAATGGAAATCGTTGCAACAGGTACCTATATAGGTACTTGAACACGCCACAATTGCGGCGATAAATGGGGTCTTTGAGGAGTGGCTAGAGAGGCGCCACGGCGGCGGCGTTATCACCTTCCGCCTGACGCAGGTCCTCACCGGACACGGTTGCTTAGGGAGGTTCCTGTTCCATATAAGGCGGGAGGAAATGCCCGAATGTCACCATTGTTTGGACAGCCCGGAGGACACGTTGGAGCATACGGTGGAGGTCTGCCCGGCTTGGGCAGAGCACCGCCGCTTCCTCACGGTGGCGATCGGCGGCGGCGATCTCTCGCGTCCGGCCCTGGTCCAGGCCATGGTACGGAGCATAGTAGTACATCCTAGGATAGCATTGTAACAATATCACCACTTATTTAATCATTTCAACAATTATAACTGTAATTAACCTAAACTTAAGGTAACTAACCTAAATGTAATAATTGTCCTTATTAAACAGAAACCGCAAGTTCTAAAGGCATTTAAACATGTTTTTAGTTATCTCTAACAAAGCAGCAATGGAATGCTACATTTAGCATGCTTGTAAACCAACTTTTATGTGATGGGTTAAAGCTCTATAGAGTTTCTGGCATTGTCCTTTGTAATATTTAAAAAAAGAAATTCGCTGCTGTGTCCCCTGTGTAAACAATCGCCCCTCAATTGAGAATTATGGTTTTTTTTAACAAAAATCTGAATTTTTTTCATAAATTTTTACAATAATTGTAAAATTACTCAATAAAAGCCCCGATTACCTACCATTTTTTATTACTTTAAATTATTTTCCATCGTATCAGATTTCTAAACTTAAAAATACCATGTTTATAATTCAATCACAACATTTCCTATCAACTGTTAAAGAAAGGCCTTGCAATCCCCATACTTTTAGCAGGTAACCTTTTAAATATTTTTTTATTTTTTCAAATATTTTTTCCGTCGATAAAATTAAGCTATGTTTCCCTCATTTCGTTATGTGCACATTATGAAGACTCACACTGTATACCTACTTACATAAGTTTTTTTTTAATTATGATGAACGGAGGGGCCCGTGGCTAAATAATAATGTGCGTGTGGTGTGAGGGCCACTTTGTTAAAACTCTTTGAAAATGTTCTTAGGATTTAGTGAACATTCCAAAAGAATTGTGAAAGTTAGAATCAGAATTTGTGAAAGTCAAATAACCAAGTTATGGACTGTAAAGTTGGGCTGATAAACTATGGACACTACAGAAAAAGTCTTTAAGTATGCCAAAATCTAAGCTAATGCCAAACAAAATTTGTGAAAACAAGATACTATCGCAAAACACTGTCCTACTTAGTGTAACTTCGTACAAAATGGGCCCTCAGTTCTCATACACGTAAAAGTTTGTTACGCAAATAAAATGAAATCATTAACTTACAGCTACTGTTTGAAATCCTATATGCTACTAAATAAATTGTGAAAATTTGTGAAAGCAAGAACAGGTCACCACTTTTTGTCGTTTTAAAGTTATGGCCTTGATAAAATTCGGGCCCTCAGTCCTCGCATTTCTTTTGTTTTCGTTTTATTACGCTTATCGTATGAAAGATAAGACAAATAGTAATAATTTTAGTAATAAAAAATAAAAATAAATACAAAATTGTCTCTTTTTGTGAAAGAAATTGTGCAACAAATTCGATAT
Source organism: Oligia fasciuncula (assembly GCA_963082905.1). Taxonomy (NCBI): domain Eukaryota; kingdom Metazoa; phylum Arthropoda; class Insecta; order Lepidoptera; family Noctuidae; genus Oligia; species Oligia fasciuncula. Next base: position 596,557 of record OY720386.1, read on the forward strand.
TAGAAAGAAATTAAAAGACCCTTTATTTATATGGTGTACATAATAAAGAGTATTCTATTCTATTCTTTATTGTATAAGAAAATCGAGTTTTATTTTTATTCTCTGAATTAGGAAATAGGATGACCACAATTTCTTTTAGATTGCAGTAAAGATTAAATGTAGTGTCATAGGTTTTAATAAACTTTCTTGATTTTTCGCTTATTATCGTCATAGTATTCCATATCATGAGCAGTGGTGGCCAAGTGGTAACGGCCGCGACTTACGAGTTGTAGGTCGTAAGTTCGAACCCATTTCTTTTTATTTGCGTAACACACTTTTACGTGTATGAGAACTGAGGGCCCATTTTGTACGAAGTTACACTAAGTAGTAGTACAACAAGCACTAAGTGGTAGTAGGACAGTGTTTTGCGATAGTATCTTGTTTTCACAAATTTTGTTTGGCATTAGCTTGGATTTTGGCATAAAGACTTGAGGGCCCAACTTTACAGTCCGTATCTCGGTTATTTGACTTTCACAAATTCTGATTCTAACTTTCACAATTCTTTTGGAATGTTCACTAAATCCTAAGCACATTTTCAAACAGTTTTAACAAAGTGGCCCTCACAACACACGCACATAAATAATAACAGCCGCACAGGTCGATCGATCAGGTTATGCTACGCTTGCAGCGGTTGGTCTGTGGATGGGTGACCATCTTTACATACCGAGACCCCTCCGTGCCTCGGCAAGCACGTTGGTCTCGGCTGTCATTCGTGGATCTTTGACAGTCGTGACGGGAAGTCAGAAGCCCGAAAGTTTGACAAGCAGTCTTACCAAGGGGTATCGTATTACCTAGTACCTAACTGGGTTGTGGAGGTCAGATAGGCAGTGGCTCCATGTAAAATACTGGTATTCAGCTGCATCCGGTTAGATTGGAAGACGATCCCAACATAGTTGGGAAAAGGCTAGGCAGATGATTAAATGGCACTGCATCTAGTTTTATGGCGCAAAGAATTGATAATACCTACTTAATTATTTATTTGAAAATACACTGGTGGACAATAAAATTAGGCCACTCCTATTTTTAAGATTTTTTCATTAATTACGGTATGTTTAAAATTAAGATAAATAATACGTTTTTGAACGTTCGTTTGCAATCTTTATAGAGGGTATATCGATAAAATTATCATGTGTAAATGTGTCAAATGTCATTTAATCAGTTTTTTTAGGTACCCACACTTTTATTCTTTTATGTTTAATGCCTTGTCGCTAGGACGCTATTTAAAGCTATCGTTACATTCGTATTACTGATTTAAGTTCTGTGCCTCCCACTTCCTTTTCACTGATAAATATGGATCTACGCGAAGTAGAAGTTGTTCGAATTGTAACGTTGTTACAAAATGAGCCAGCGAAATGTCGCTCGACAATGTGAAGTTAGTCGATCAACGGTTCAACATGTCTACAAAAGGTATCTGGAGACCGGTGGCTACATCAGAAGACCAGCAGTGCCATTCTGTAACCATCTCACCGTGAAAACTTAGGTGAAGTGAGCGTGGAGTGAGCTGTCAGTGTCTTCCCACCTGATACTAGGGATTGACCAAGCATACATTTACAATCATAATCGAGATTTTTAATAATATTTTTTTATACTAATCCTATTAAAAAAATTAAATAATTTCAAAGGTAGTATTTTAGTTGTCAAAATTACTATTTTACGGGGGGTTTTAAATAAATTAGCAAAACAGAAACTTAGTCAGAAACGCAATGTTGTTTTTTTCCCTAAGTTTAGGGGAGTTTAGCTGTTTAGGACTAACTAGTCCTATTATAGACTAAGAGTGTAACCACACGGGCGGCGCGGCGCCTGAGCGGCGAAGATTTTGCCGAATCGGCGGGCACAAAAGCAGCTCGGGTGCCCGCCGATTGGTCGAAATCTTTGCGGTGCGGCGCCGCACCGCACCGTGTGGCTTGGCTCTAAGGCGCGAGCGCGTCACGCAAGACCAGTAAATAAAATAAAACATTCACGTTTAAGACAGCTAGACTGGTGAAAATACGCATCGACATTGTTATTATGAGCGATTGTAGATCGAGTCTAGTAAAGACTGCAACGATGTTCAGCGTTGTTATTAACCCAAATCTATTCAATTAGAAGAGATAACCGAGTGTGTCAAGTCATCGAGTGCTAACAGTGTGCCTGGCTGACGGACCATAGAATTTAATCCCACGTAGTTTGTGTGGCGTGATCACATAATTATAATTTTGCGTCTAACGCGCTTGCGCGGCGTGATCACTTCACCCGATCCACTATCGAGTGAAGTGATCACTTCATCCGATTCACGTCAGTAACGCGCATGCGCTGAGGTGAGTTCTGGTTTATTCCGAATTATGCCATCATCGCCCACAGCGCTAACACTATAATTTACGTCTAACGCGCATGCGCTGAGGTGAGTTCTGGTCTATTCCGAATTATGCCATCATCGCCCACAGTGCTAACATACTATAATTTACGTCTAACGCGCATGCGCTGAGGTGAGTTCTGGTTTATTCCTAATTATGTCATCATCGCCCACAGCGCTCACATATTATATGATTTTACGTCTAACGCTCATAATAACAAACAATGTCGATGCGTATTTTCACCAGTCTAGCTGTCTTAAACGTGAATGTTTTATTTTATTTACTGGTCTTGCGTGACGCGCTCGCGCCTTAGTCTGTATTAGGACTAGTTTAGGAAAAAAAAAACAACATTGCGTTTCTGACTAAGTTTCTGTTTTGCTAATTTATTTAAAACCCCCCTAAAATAGTAATTTTGACAACTAAAATACTAGCTTTGAAATTATTTATTTTTTTTAATAGGATTAGTATAGCATAAGCATAATTCGATTCTGATTGTAAATGTATGCTTGTTCAATCCCTCAGTGGCATCAGTGGGATGACACTGACAGCTCACTCCACGCAAGTTTTCACGGTGAGATTTTTACAGAATCGACATGCAGGATCAGACCGATGAAAAAAAAAACATCTGAACGGGATGATCGATTTGTAGTGCCAGCAAGCCTCAGAAATCGTCATCGTTCTGGAGTAGAATTGCAGCACCGAGCAGGTGCCCGAGAGATGTCCGAGGTGTCGCTGTAAGTGATAGGACAATAAGAAGACGCCTTAAAGAACGTGGTTTAAAACCCGCAACAGGTCCTAAACTTACCACAGCTTATAAGGCAGCAAGGTTAAATTTTGCTCGTGAACACCGTGATTTGACTTTGGCGGGGCTTTTCTGATGAGTCCCGTATGTGTCTATAGGGTGCTGATGGTCGCAAAAGAGTATATCGTAGACCTGGAGAACGATATGCACAATGTGTCATATCTGAAAGGGTAAGCTTTGGAGGTGGTTGTTTTGTTCTGGGGAGGTATAAGCTTAGAAGCCCGTACAGAGCTGGTTATCGTAGATAGAGGAACTGTGACAGCTGATTCGTACATCACTGACATTCTTGAAGAGCATGTAGTGTCATACTCAGGATTTATCGGTCAAGAATTTAAATTATTGCACGATAATGCGCGCCCCCACACTGCGATGTGCGTTAGAGATTACTTGCGAGAAGTGAGGATACAGGTTCTGGACTGGCCAGCACGAAATCCAGAACTTAATCCCATAGAACATTTTCGGGACGAACTAAAACGGCGAGTAAGACAGCGAGAACCAGCTCCGGAGAACATGCAACAGCTGAGAGCGGCTTTATTTGGAGGAATGGCAAAAACATGCCCCAATCTACCATTAAAAAGTTGATACAATCCATGAGCAAAAGGATGATGAAATGAAATGAAATGATTTTATTTTTTTTTGTAAGTAGGTTTGTACAAACACTTTTACACGTCAATAATGTTTTTTTTTTTAAACTAGATTAAGTCGACATTTCCTGTCTGACTACTCGGAGAAGAAAGGCCGAAACAAACTCAGAGGTCACAGTCTCTTTTAAAGTCCAGACATAATCTTGGTCAGGTTATATGAAGACCATGTAGATCGATGTCTGAGGTGGTCTTTTGAGGAAAGAACCACACAGATTGAGAGGACCTGTCCAGTCAGTGCACGCATTTGTCAAAAATCGTGCAGCTCAACTCAAGACTTAAGGAGCTCAACGATTCGACGAACAATACCAAAGAAAGGACATTTGGGTAGGCCACATAAATTACTCAAACTGCCAGACCATGAAAAAAAAAAAAACTAACAGAACAGAGAATAATAAAAGAAAATATATAAGTATGTAAAATTACCCACATCGTCTTCACATTCACAATGAAAAAATAATATAATACTTTACAAAGTAAGCAAATGTCATTGTTAAAAAAAAAAAAATTATCATCAATGTCAATGTGTATATAAAAAAGAAAAAAATCATTCAAAATGCAGAAATTGGAAGCAGCTCAATCCCAAGCCTTTTTGTCCTCAATATAATCTTTAACGGTATAAAAGGCTTTCTGGCACAACTTACGTTTAATGAAAGATTTGAATTTATTAAGGCTTAGATCTTGAACGTGGCTTGGTAGTTTATTGTAAAAGCGTATACATTGGCATCTGAACGAGCCACCTATTTTCTTGGGCCTGGTTGTAGGTACAACATATTTGTGTTTGTTTCTAGTATTTATATTATGGATATCACTGTATTTTTTAAACAATTTTATATTTTTATGGGCATATAAAAGATTTTCATAAATGTACTGAGAAGGCACAGTCATTACATTAATCTCTTTTTTGTCTCTGAGAGAGTGTCTCGGACTTAATTTATAAATTGATCGAACAGCTCGCTTCTGCAAAACAAAGATAGTCTGAATATCGGCGGCATTTCCCCACAATAGAATACCGTACGACATTACACTATGAAAATAGCTAAAGTACACTAAACGAGCAGTCTCTATATCAGTTAAATTTCGAATTTTTCTAACAGCGTATGCTGCAGAACTTAGCTTTTTTGACAATTTATCTATATGTGGACCCCACTGAAGCTTAGCATCCAAAGTTATGCCCAAGAATACTGTGTTGTCTTCAGGATTCAATTCCTCGCCCTTTATCAACACATTAGTGTTCACCTGCCTTACATGGGGTAGCGTAAACTTAATGCATTTGGTTTTCTTCTCGTTTAGAAGCAAATTATTAACATTGAACCAGTGGACTACTTTCGAGATCGCGCTGTTTACATCGTCAGTAACCAACTGCTGACGTTTAAGTTTAAACAAAAGAGAAGTGTCATCTGCAAACAACACTATATCATGATGATCCTTTATGAGGTACGGCAAGTCATTAATATAAATGAGAAACAAGAAAGGACCAAGAATTGAGCCCTGTGGGACTCCCATTGTTACTATAGATCCGGGTGATCTTTTTCCATTAACGTCAACGCTCTGAATCCTTTTACTCAAGTATGAAATAAGAAGATCCAGAGCAGTGTTTCGGATCCCGTAGTGGCGGAGTTTCCTGATTAAGTTTCGTGAAGAACGCAATCGAATGCCTTGGACAAATCACAAAAGATGCCCAAGGCATCGCATTTATCTTACCATGCATTATAAATATGTCCTAATAGTTCAATCAGTAGTTGAACGACCCCTTGTAAAACCAAACTGTTTGCTATGTAATAATTTATGTTTATTAAAAAATCTTTGCATTTGGTCTAAAATTAATTTCTCAAAAATTTTACTAAAGGTAGGTAGTACAGAAATAGGTCTATAATTTGTGGGGTCTGATGTACTACCTGATTTAAACAAAGGTATTATTTTACTATTTTTCATAAGGTCAGGAAACTCCCCATTGTCAATACAACTATTAAAGATAATAGCTAGAGTAGGCGCTACAATGTCAATAATAGACTTGGCTACTTCTACAGAATTACCCCACAGATCTGCAGTATTTTTTACATTTAAAGTGTGAAAGGTTTTAATTATATCTCTACAGGCAATATATTCAAAATGAAATTCCGAATCGCAACCATTAACATTTTCCTTAAGCAAAGACTCAGCAACAGAAGGTGATGAGTTTAGTGATTTAGTAGTTGAAACGGGAATATCTGAAAAGAAATTTTCAAATGCCTCGGCGACTTGTGTGTCTGATTTTATTATGTTGTCATTAATAGACAGGCTGTATTCAGTATTTCGGTTACTAGATCTTCCCGTTTCACTATTAATAATATTCCAAGTCGTTTTAATTACATTACTGCTGTTTTTAATCTTTGAACCCAAATTATAATATTTTGAAAGTTTTGACTAAAGTGACTTTTTTTATTTTTTAATACTAAATTAAATGACTAACTACTTTTTATTGTATTTTGTTTGACATTTTAATTGTATTTTGACATTTGAATTGTATTTTGACATTTTAATCGTATTTTGACATTTTGATCTTATTTTGACTAGTATTTATTAATTGTATTGAACTGTTAATTTCTATCCGATAATTGTGTTTAAATGTTCTTATTCTTTTACTAGTTAAAGCATCATATTCATTAATTTAAATTTTGCATGTCTAATCTTGGGCAGAATGTATGGCTCAACTTTAATTCTTCACGACCTTATTTGTATCTTACCTACATTCTAGCAAATAAATAATTTGATTTGATTTGATTTGAATAACGTGACTTGGCCATATAACAAACTTTTTTAAATAATTTAGAATTATTTCTAACATACAAATTAAATTCATCAGTGTTAATATAAGTCCTTTCATGGTATGTGTTATCAAAGCCAGAGGAGGCAATACCTCATAATAAAGAAAGATTGACATCTACGAAAAATGTTATTATTTATTTTTATCAGTGTGAAGTCGTTGTAAATTTTTCTTCATTTTTGATATTTCTTGTGTATAGCTAAGAAAATAAAGTTGTTTAATTTAAAAATGCATTATTTCATTTAAGAATTAACACACAATCAATAAAAAAATGCTAAAAAAGTTTTTATTAAGAAACAGTCACAACAACCGGGCTGGTAGGTGGCCTAATTTTATTGTCCACCAGTGTATAATACAGTAATAAAGTCATACTTAGGTAATTATTGTTTAGTAGGTACAACCTACTTATACTTTAATGTAAGAATAAGCATTGCCATCCAACGTGGTAATGCTGCCAGCCTTTTGGGCAATTATGCCATTGACAGCGATGCGGACGAATTTTTTGATGCCCAATGAGCTCCTGTCTTTTTCTTCCTTTTTTTTATATACTTGTATATATTATACTATATAATATGTAGGTATATAAAAAAAATAAAAAAAATAAAGTAAAAATAAAATAAAATTCATTTAATTCAGACTAATTTGCATGTCCATATGACGTTAGTATTATGGAACTTAAAAACTATGTTAGTCAAAAATCCGAATGTCAATACCAATAATATCAATGTCACAATTAAAAATTAAAACAAATTCATAAATTATTACAACCTTTTCAAGTATTCCTACCTATACGCAGTTTTATAAACCTATCCCACACTGCTGACTCTGGACTTTCAGCGATCAACTTTAGGATTCCGTTGCCACTACTCCTAATTCGACGCATCAGTGAGGCTGACTTTTTGCGCATTATTGCGTAAAAGTCATCCACACCCGCGTCTGCAAACATCCCCGAGGCACTGCAGAATCGAGGAAGTCGCACCAGAACCCTAAAGGCGTTGTTGAACTGAACCCTAAGGGCATTGTAGGCCCGCTGCGTGTAGTTGGCCCACAGGGCGCTGGTATAGAAGCTTTGACAGTAGGCTCTAAACAAAGTTATCTTTACCTGTACTGTGCACCTTGCAAACCTGTGCACCAACATGTTCGCGCGCACCGACAATGCCCTCCGCTCGCGCTCTATATCTGCGTCATCATTTAAGGTCTCACTTACAAAGTGCCCCAAATACTTAAACTGGGAGACACGACTCAAAGATACTCCGTTTAAGTAGACAGGTGGTATATGATCAGGTTCTTTGTTTTTACCTCTGATAACCATATACTCACTCTTTTTATCGTTGTACTTTAAGCCGTGGTCCCCCGCATATGACTCACAGATACTGAGCAGCTTTCTCAGTCCACCAACAGATGGACTCAGCAACACCATGTCGTCCGCGTAACTGATATTATTCACGCAAACGTTATCTATATGACACCCGACATGGCTGTTGCTGAGCTCTTCAATCAGCTGATTAATATAGAGATTAAAAAGTCTTGGAGAGGTTAGTCCACCCTGCCTCACTCCACATTCTAATGAATATTCGTCGGAATACACATTTCCCCACTTGACCCTATTTTTCTGGTGACTGTACCAGAAGGAGAAAATATTTATAAGTTCGGCGGGAACCCCAATCTCCCCAAGCTTAGCCCAGAGCTTATTATAATTGACTAGGTCGAAAGCCTTCGATAGATCCAGAAAGCATGCGTAGATAGGCGTGCTTCTCTTCACATAATATGAGACCGTGTGCTTTACTGTCAAAATAGCACTCTCCGTTGACAAGCCCTCACGAAACCCAAACTGCGCATCATGCAAGGTGATATACTTGCTAAGCTGAGCATCTAGCAACCCATCGAAGACCTTCGCCATCACCGTAGCTAAAGAGATAGGTCTATAATTATTCTTATCCGACACGTCCCCCGTGGCATTCTTTGCTCCACAACGGTTTCCGTCATTTCAGAGGGTAAATATGAGTGGCGTATGCAGAATGTAAATAACATGGCTAAAACTCTAAACACGTGATTACCCGCATGCTGTAAGTGCTCAATGCTGAGACCGTCATTGCCAGGCGATTTGCCTCTCTTCATGTTTAAGATGATATTTTTCACATTCTTGCTAGTAAAACCGATTGGTTTGCCCTGGGCAACCACGGCCTCACCATCTGCAGTCACAGCATCGGCAGGTAGGAGTGGCTCAACCTTAAAATGGTTCTTAAAAAGGTTAGCAATATCTTTGGGCTCACTACAACCACCCACACTCACTGGCAAGCCAACTTTTTAGTATTAAATTGTAAAATAGTTAATTTTGTAATTAATTGATATATTATATTGTTGTATTGTTGTACAATTTGACTTGAATTTTATTTTGAATATTCTCTCTTCTTAGTCTTAATACCTACTCTGTCATGAAATGTTGATGCATGCCTACTAATCAGTGTTTTAAATTTATGCAAATAAAATAAATGAAAAAATAAACTAATGTAAGTAGGTACTTAATTAATTGAGTAAATATTTCCACAATAGGCCGTAATAAATTACCACAGCCTATTGTGGAAATATTTAATGTCAAAGTACCCTTTATTGGTGAGCTGCGAGTCGCGACGGCCGCCGGAACCGGACGGCGTGCCGGCGGCAGACAGCGCGCCGGCCGCCCTGCTGGGGGGCACGCCGGCGGCACACTGTGCGTAGGTGATGTTCCCGGCGGCACACCGCGCGGTGGAGCCGCCGCCGGACGGCATGCCGGCGGCTGGCACGTCCGCGTGCTCGGCCGGGGCCTGCACGGCCAGCGAGGCGGGTCGCTCCAATGCGGGCGGGCTGTAGCGGCTCGCGCTCATTTCATCGCGGCGCTCGGCAGCCGGCTGGTCCGGGTAGAACTCCGGCTCGGAGGGCTCCTCCTCGTCGTCCCATAACTCCATGGGTCTGAAGCCCACGTAGACGCGGCCCCCGGGGGAGGTGCAGGCGCGCGGCTCGCCGGCGGCGCCCGGCGGGGCGACGGCCTGCGCGGCCGCGGGCGGCACGGCAGCAGAGGCCGCGGGCGACGGGGAGCTGGTGTGCAGCAACAGAACCATAGTTAACCCGTCCCGCGCCTCACGGGCACGTCGATACTTTTATAAAGATAAGGTATTAAGTACCTACTTTCGTTACTTAACTTACTTCTACTATATTATTAGTAACTAGCTGTGCCCGCGACTTCGTTCGCGTGGATGTCGGAAATCAATAATGTGTCGCTTAGGAAAGGTGTAATTATCTGACCAAACAGCCATTGTCTATAAAATATCTTAACTTTGATTTAAGTTTGACCAAGATATAGGTACAATATATTGATTTCTAAAGAGTGTATTTTATAAATTGAAGTCGTCGTAGAATTCAAAATAGTTTTTCAAATACGGTCAGGGCTGCTTAAGTTTACTTTTTCTAATTTCAAAATTCATTTCATCATCATCATTTCAGCCGAAAGACGTCCACCACGTGTGCGTTACCCCAGCCAGATATTGTCGAAAATCGTCATCTAGGCAATAGATAATTAGATATAACGCTTCTGTAAATGGTAAGCACATTTTTGAATTTGGTAAAGTGATAGTTTTTTAATTATTTGATAAAAATGGTTGCCTGTAAAGTCGGTTTTACGGGCGAAGATTTTACGTGACAACGACCGATCATCCGATCATAGTTGAGTGGGAGAGAGACGCAAGGCATTCGGCGGGCCTCTCTCTCGTTCGGTGACTCATCGTAACGTTACCGAGCGTTACACTTTTTCATAAGTGACTCCCAGTCGCAACCTAATTTAAGACGTTGTCACGTCAAAAACAGTTCCGGCTGGAGTAACGTTACCCCAGCCAGCCGGTCGATTCTGTAAAAATCTCACCGTGAAAACTTAGGTGATGTGAGTTTGTTTTTGCTAGGAGTTGACATACAATGAGCTCACTCCACGCTCACTTCATCTACGTTTTCACGGTGAGATGGTTACAGAATCGCACTGCAGATCTTTTGTTTTATAACGGATTTAATGAAATAAATTTTATCTAAATAATTAGATATCAATTTGAAATAAATGGTACAACTTTCTTTGTATTTGCTATGGTTGCGAAGATATTTAAAATCCTGCTGGGGTAATCAATCAATCAACTTTATTTTCTCACCACAATATCATCATCATCTGCCTAGCCTTTTCCCAACTATGTTAGGGTCGGCTTCCAGTCTAACCGGATGCAGCTGAATACCAGTATTTTACATGGAGCGACTGCCTATCTGACCTCCACAACCCAGTTACTGGGTAATACGATACCCCTTGGTAAGACTGGTTGTCAGACTTTCGGGCTTCTGACTACCCGTAACGACTGTCAAAGATCCACGAAAGACAGCCGGGACCAACGGCTTAACGTGCTTTCCGAGGCACGGAGGGGTCTCGGTATGTAAAGATGGTCACTCATCCACAGACCAACCGCGGCAAGCGTAGCTTAACCTGATCGATCGACCTGTGCTGCTGTTATTATTTAGCCACGGGCCTCCTCCTCCTCCTCCTTTCTCACCACAATATACAAGACTCATTTTACATTCGACAGATTCACAAAGATACATAGTTCAGGTAAGTATATATTGTGTTGTGGGAGACTGGTGCCTAAGCTAGGCTCGTGGCCTGTTTCAGGACACCAGGATCACACCCCTTTACATTATCATTTCATAAATTATGTACTAAGCGCGCTGACAGAATGTAGTAAGGTATCATACGACTTTTATACATAGTTTTATTTATTTTGATTAATATCTAGGTTAAGTATGCGAGACGATTGTTAGTAGATGTGTAGTAAGGGTGACTGTGTGAGTATGTGGGTGTGTGAGAGTGTGTGATTGTTTGTTTAGGTCTTTATAAGAATGTTTTCAGTATCATTATAGTTTAATTCTAGTAGCCAGTCAGTTAGCCTCTCTTTGCATTTATTCTTTGTGAGATTAAAGATATGTAGCACCTTATTAGTTTTATTGTATAAGTAGCCACCTAGATAGCAAAAGAAACGCTTTGCAAAAATAGTTTTGTGACGTCATATCGTCTTTTCCCCCTGGACAGCGTTGGATTATAAACCAAAAGAGTATGCTGTTTCAACAGGATGTGCAATATAAATAGTTGACGCACTGTTAGGACTTTATTTTCTTTGTATAACTGTTCAGTGGGGTAGCGATACGGTCGAAAAGACGACACTTTCAGTACTTATAGCTCGTTGGGTTCTTTCAATTTCTATTAGGGTAGTTTTTGGAGCTCCACCCCAAGAGGTAATGCAGTAACATATTATAGATTGAGCAAGGGTATAGTACACTGATTTCATAATATTTTTATCGACTACATATCTCAGCGTTTTGAACACATATATGTATTAGTTTCCGTAATCTATTACTAAGGGTGGTTATATGGTCTTGAAATCTTAGGTTTTTGTCGATTGTTATTCCCAGGTATTTTACATTCTCAGCTTTGGTGAGTGGTTCGCAGTTACAACTATGAGTTTGTGGGTTTGTACAAGAGTGAGCTACAATAGTATAGGGTATTGTTTGGGAGGATCCATTGTTTTTTATAGAGAATGCTATGTAATTGGTTTTTGTTGTATTAAGGGTCAACAGATTGTCGCGTAACCAGTTAGATACCGTATTAAAGCCTAGTTGTGCATGCTCATAAACATCTTCCCACGAGCTCGCGCTAAATAAGAGGGCAGTGTGCCATTGGGGATAGTGAGCGTACCCAGATCGTTGATATAGATGAGGAATAGTGAAGGTCCAAGGACACTACCTTGGGGCGTGCCGTAGTTGATTATTTGTTCCTCACTGATGAATTCATCTATCTTTACTCTCTGGGTACGCTCACTCAGGTAGTCTTTAAAGAGGTCCAGTGGAAGTCCTCTGATTCCCAAGCATTCCATCTTACGTACAAGAATTGGGACAGAAACCGTGTCGAAGGCCTTAGCAAGATCTAGAAATATGGCCATAACTTTGTCTCCACTATCCATGTTTGTGACCACATAGTCTGTCAACTCATGGACCGCGTCAGAGGTGGATTTGCCTGAGCGAAACCCAAATTGCGCTGGTGCGATAAGATTATTGCTTTCCAAGTAGCTCACAAGTCTGCTGTTCATTACCCGTTCCAGTATTTTGGAAAAAGCAGTAAGCACAGATATAGGTCTGTAGTTATCAACACGGCTCCTGTCCCCACTCTTGTAGATCGGATGAATTATGGCCTTTTTGAACACGTTAGGAAATTTACCCGTGGAAAGAGCTAGGTTACATATGTAAGTTAGCGGAGGCACAATCACGGCCGCATGCTTTTTTATGAGGTCACTGGATATCCCATCCCATCCCGCGGCACAGTTATTGCGGAGCGACATTAATATTCCAGCTACCTCTTCCTCATCTGTTGGGAGCATTACCATAGATTGCATTCTATTAGTTATGTTTCCTTTTGTAGAATTTGTGTGTGTACTCTTTATGTTTTTAGCTCGTTTTTCACCTATTTTGGCAAAATAGTCATTGACCTGGTTGACAGAATTTTGAGGTGTACTTGATGAGGCTAATAATTGTGATGATGTGTTGGCTTTCCTTGTCGACCTGCTTGAGATATTATTTATAGCCGACCATAACTGTTTAGTGTTTTTTCCAGCTTTTCTGATCTCATTTTTTTCAAATTCAAATTTTAATTTCCTTAATAATTTATTACAATAGTTTCTGTAGGTACGTATTAAAGGTAATTTTTAAAATCTCTTTATTAGGCGCCTGTTTAAATTTTCTATGCAATGTGTCTCGATGCCGCATGCAACGAAGTAAACCAGGAGTAATCCATGGCTTTAATATTTGTTTACGGTTCGGAGTTTTACCAGATTTGGAGTTTGAGTCTATCACGTGTTTTATTAACCTAGTTATTGTTTCCCCTGCCACATGAGGATCTTGGGTCTTGTATACTTCACTAAAGTCTAGTTGTTTTAGGTCTGCCTCTATCTTAACATAATTAAAACGAATACATTTTTTTGTAATTATTTTAGGCATTCGCTTTGACAAGAATAACATTACTGTCTCATGGTCAGTTAGAGCAGAGTGTGCGACTGAAGTAGAGGCTGGTAATCGAGTTTTCAGTATAACGTGGTCAAGACAAGCTTGTTGTCGCGTAGGTATTGTATGAGCCGGTAAAAGGCCATGGGTAGCCAATAAGTTTAGGTAGGAATGTTTAGCGGAATCCTTGGATTGTTCATGTATATTTATATTTATGTCTCCCGTTATAATTATAGTATTATATTTGGATATCCTACTTAGGGTAATATTTAGGGAGTTTAGAAAATTATCTAAGTCTTTGTAACCTGGCGGGCGGTATATCGCTAAGAGAACCGTGTTTCTGTCGATTTTTACTTCGAGACAGTTAGCATCTAAGAACGACGGCTCCTCTGCAACTAATTGTAGTTTTTTATGGACATACAGGACTACACCTTCATTTTGTGTATGATTATTGTTGGTAAGGTAATAGTTATAGTTCGTCAACACGGGAATATTATGGGTGTTAGGGAGCCAACACTCCGTCAATACGATTATGTCCCAGTCAATTTTTGTTCGAGCAAGTGTAGTCATAAAGCCCTAAAGTATAAATAAAAATAAAAAATGGTTGCCTGTAAAGTCGGTTTTACGGGCGAAGATTTTACGTGACAACGACCGATCATCCGATCATAGTTGAGTGGGAGAGAGACGCAAGGCATTCGGCGGGCCTCTCTCTCGTTCGGTGACTCATCGTAACGTTACCGAGCGTTACACTTTTTCATAAGTGACTCCCAGTCGCAACCTAATTTAAGACGTTGTCACGTCAAAAACATAACGTTTTTATTTATACTTCTTATGTTTTGTGTAATAATTTTAAGTGTTTGATTAGGTATGAAATTTGGTGGAGAACAGTTTTCTAGGTCACAAGTCGAAGCATCCGACACCGAGACAGCATCTAGGTTGTTTAGGTTGTTTTGTGTGTCAGCGAATGTTAATGTTAATAATTTCCATTTTGACATTTATGTTTAGAGCGTTGCTTATTAACATAACAATAAAGTTTAATATACTGGTACAGAGCAGGCACAATAGTACATACAGTTGGCTTATATTTATGAAGTATGTCGGCCGATTAAGTTTGTGTGCGTTATGGTGCAGGTAACGTGATTGTACCGATGTGTAAATTGTAGATATTGTGTATAGTTAATGTTAGTAACATGCTTATTTGTTTGGAACAGTGTATGTATAATAGATTAATTTTAGTGTTAGTGTTAATTTTTAACAGAATAGTATAAGTTTGGACTAGGGTTAACCAAACTGTGATGAAAAAGATAGCATGTAGTGGTTGGTACAGTGCCAGTCATTTTTTCTTACGGAGTTTCGCGAGGTCTTCTTCAGTTTTGATGAGGCGGCTTGACATTCCGTCTTTTTCACGAATATACACCTTGCCGTTTGCAACCCAACATTGATGGTAACCGAATTCCTTCGTAAGTTCTCGGGCGAGATAATGTAGGCGTCTGGTCATAGCCGTAAGCACTTCATTTATGTATAAGGGTTGCCTAGGTCCGTTTTCTACTAGATGGGATGTGTTGAGGCGATTTTCCTTGTTGTGCTTGTTAAAGTCTTTGGTCGACTTTATGAACTGTTCTTTAACCTATTGACCGCCACACGTCAAAAAATCAAAAACGTGCCCTCGGTGTCAAAATCTGTCATGTAGTCGAACCGTGGCGTGCTGGGCACATTTTGGTTTGACGTCTATACACGTCTGTGGCGGTCAAAAGGTTAGTTGTCGACGTGAATTCTACTAAGACTGGACCCACCGATTCAGACTTACTCTTGTAACGGAAGATGTTTTTTATCTCTGTTGCACTCACGGGTTGACTGATAATTTGACCCAATTTTTGTACTGCACCTGTAAGGGTGTCACGGTTTTCAAGGGTTGACGAAGGTAGATTTTTTATTTCAAGTGAAGCCGCTTTTTGTTGTTTTTCTAAGAAGTCCACCCTGATTTCACGATGTTTGCACGATTGCTGTATCTTGGAATTAACTAAACGGATGATTATAATTTTTTTACAGGACATCTGGCTAATTAGTTATAATTTGTTACGCAATAAAAGAATCCACAAAAATGCACCGTTTTGAAGTTATTTTAGTAAATAGAAATCTGCTTTAATAGGTCCTAGCACTTCCAATAAGCGCTCCAAAGACTAACTTGAAACGTTATTATATAGGTAATTACTGTCTATAAATGGTACTGAAGTTTCATTAGTATCCTATACGTAATTAAAAAGTTATAAAGAAAATTCAATTCGTTCCGGCCACGGCGCGCAGCCGAGTTATTTGACGACCGATTAACCGAGTTTCCTGTAGTAGGTAGTGGTAACTGAATCTTATATCAATAATTAGATATACAGTTCAATTATATGTGTGCGTGTGGATTGAGTGCTCTTTTTTAAAAGTTTATTATATTTTTACGAAATCAAGGAGGAATTTAGGAAATAATTGTGAAAACTTCATGGTGAAGATAAAAAAATTGTGAAATCAATGGTGAGAAAGTTGTGGTCAATTAACTAGAACACTCAATCTGCTAACCTGAGAAAATACTGCAACTCGTGTCTCAAAATATACTAGATAAACGTTTATCATTTTTATATGGAATAATTGTGTACAATTTGTGAAAGCTATTCACAAATATTCAATTGATTTTAACGGTTTATTTGGATTTTATAAAGGTTTATTTAGAACACTCAATCCTCCTATGGTGCACACGGAATGTTCCTAAATTTTCCAACTTTGGCTAAGTAAATTCATAATATTCTTACTCTATTTTACGAGTATAATTCAGAGTCAATTTGTGAAACAATAATCTAGACATAAAACATAGCAGTTAGAGAGTAAATAAAAAAAACACTTTCTTTTCAACGTCCCGTTTGAGTGTTCCATGATGTAGCGTTTATTTATTTAACCCGAACTTTTATACAAACGGCGGTCACATCAGAAATTGTGAAAATGTTGTCACTAAAGTTTAACATCGTTTTCTTTTTTTGTGAACGCTTAATTTTAACAATATTCAACTTTATTATATTTCTAAGGGCCAAAATTGTATAGGGTGACCATGCATACATATAATTAAAAAATATTTTTGTACTTATGAACATTTTATTACAAGACAAACTAGAAAAAGAGTAACAGTAATTAAAAAAAAAACATCTTTATTTACCCAAATAATCATAACAACCTTGTACAATCCAACTAAGTAACAAATAAGAAGTAAAAGTAGTTAACATTTTTGTTTGGTATGTATCAGTAGCCTGTGCTTATTTTGGTTGTTAACACGAACAGATTCACAAAAAAACTTTTTTACAAAAAAAACAACCGACTTCCAAAAAACACTATAAAGTGAAAAATAACTTTAATTTCGGAAGTCGGTGTCTGTGGATTTGTATTTTTGTTTTTTGCCACCGACTTCCGAAATTAAAGTTATTTTTCACTTTATAGTGTTTTTTGGAAGTCGGTTGTTTTTTTTGTAAAAAAGTTTTTATTTTTTACTTTTTAGTGGGTCAGTTTGTAATTTATCTAAGTTACAATAGCCTAATGTCAATTGCAACTTAAAATTTAGTCCACGACTACGGTGCTGTAATTTCAAGGTTTGTACTTTTTCTGATGCTCCTGGCTTCAGCATCAGGTCTCTATGTACTTCGGTGTTCCTCATTAACAGTACGTTTATCCACACATCGAGCCCTTTTCAATTAACATAAACACGATATATCTGCTGTTAGTTGTCGAGGAGTTAGGTACTCTGCAGACTATCATGACTGCAGCATCAGGACATGACTTGATGATCATGAGACCAAATGTGGTAAATGCCCTATCAAACATCAAAACAATTTACTAAAATAGTCCTTGCCTGTTTGAGTAACTTCTTACTGTTAAGGAGTTGTACCTTCCATCATCAGCCCAGCTACCTGAGATGGTGACAACCATACGCAAATACACAAGATACTTCATAAAATATGCGAAGGAGAAGGATTCCCGCAATTCGTATTTATTTGCCTACCTACCTACTTACTTAATATTTCGAGGTTACGTTCGCGAAAATGAATGAACGATGACGATGAATGATGGAGGCATCGCTAAGGATAATCAACAAAGACTTACGTTATGGAAAAGCCCCTGAACGTTTTCGTTAACAACAATTGTGATGAAACCAATATTGAAAGTAACGTCATCCGTGACGGCGCATCGGAAAAAATGCAATACATCACAAAAAAAAAAACAATGTTTTTTGTTGAATCGGTCCTCTTTTCTTTAAATGCTTAAAATTTATTCCAAAATAATAATTTAAATTAATACGACCGCGACGCAACGCGTGACCTGAACCGCGGAAACACTTGACGATAATTTAACAACACATAACATAAAAATAAATTGCAACGCTCAAATGCACTAGCATAAAATAGCAATAGCTGCGTCTGACAGGAATCAAATTATGAACAAACAGTAAATAGTTTGATTGTCTACCCTCATTAGGGTACCTAGACCAAAAATGTGTCCGACAAAATTATGTCTACCCTACACAATTTTGTCCCTTAGAAATATAATAAAGTTGAATATTGTTAAAATTAAGCGTTCACAAAAAAAGAAAACGATGTTAAACTTTAGTGACAACATTTTCACAATTTCTGATGTGACCGCCGTTTGTATAAAAGTTCGGGTTAAATAAATAAACGCTACATCATGGAACACTCAAACGGGACGTTGAAAAGAAAGTGTTTTTTTTATTTACTCTCTAACTGATATGTTTTATGTCTAGATTATTGTTTCACAAATTGACTCTGAATTATACTCGTAAAATAGAGTAAGAATATTATGAATTTACTTAGCCAAAGTTGGAGAGTTTAGGAACACTCCGTGTGCACCATAGGAGGATTGAGTGTTCTAAATAAACCTTTATAAAATCCAAATAAACCGTTAAAATCAATTGAATATTTGTGAATAGCTTTCACAAATTGTACACAATTATTCCATATAAAAATGATAAACGTTTATCTAGTATATTTTGAGACACGAGTTGCAGTATTTTCTCAGGTTAGCAGATTGAGTGTTCTAGTTAATTGACCACAACTTTCTCAACATTGATTTCACAATTTTTTTATCTTCACCATGAAGTTTTCACAATTATTTCCTAAATTCCTCCTTGATTTCGTAAAAATATAATAAACTTTTAAAAAAGAGCACTCAATCCACACGCACACAATTATATACCTGTGAAATTTCAGACTCTCACACTAATTAACGAGATAATCGGAAAAAAATATTTATGCGCGGTACCGGTAACCCGACCAAATCTAGGATGTTATAACAAAGCGGCCGCGCAATGCATTATACCAACCTAAAATATTTTTTAATTTGTATTTTTTAATTATCGTGCAAACGTTACCCCAGCAGGATTTTAAATATCTTCGCAACCATAGCAAATACAAATTAAGTTGTACCATTTATTTCAAATTGATATCTAATTATTTAGATAAATTTATTTCAATATATCCGTTATAAAACAAAAGATCTGGCTTGTGGTAACGTTACTCCAGCCGGAACTGTTTATATCAAATAATTAAAAAACCTTACCAAATTCAAAAATGTGCTTAGGTCCTTAGGTACCATTTACAGAAGCTGTATATCTAAATATCTATTGCACTTAGATGACGATTTTCGACAATATCTGGCTGGGGTAACGCACACGTCCACCACTGCTGGACATATGCCCCCCCCCCAAGCACTTCCACGGGTTCCTACAAAAAAAATATTTTCAATTTTATTCAACTAAGTACGTACTTACTTAGTTGAATAAAATTGAAAATAATTAATAAAAAAATAAAAAAAAATAATTAAGTAAATCTTAATTAGAGAACAAGGTGTTGATTTGCATCCTCGTCAAGTTTCAGAAGATTGTCATAAAAGACATTTTAGAACTTTAGTATTTTAGTAGGTAGGTACTTAGTAAAATAAAAGGCGTTTGTTAGTGTGTGAAAGCGCGGTTATAGGGCTAGTAACAGACGGGCCGCGTTTAAATACGGCTGGTTCACACTTACGGATTTCCGTAAATAAGAGAAAAAAAACCTACCCATTTTATTGTTTGATTTGGGTCGAGAATCATTAGCATAATTACGTCCTGAATTTGACTAGGATGCAAATCAACACCTTGTATATGTACGAGTATGTCCATGATAAATGCTAAGTACTAAAGCATATACCTACTTTCTGAACAAAGAATTTATAAAGAAATAGTTATACTAAGTACTTAATTGAATTATGAAGAAAGACAAATCTATCTGTAACTGGGTTGTGGAGGTCAGATAGGCAGTCGCTCCATGTAAAATACTGGTATTCAGCTGCATCCGGTTAGACTGGAAGCCGAACCCAACATAGTTGGGAAAAGGCTAGGCAGAGACTTAAATCTATATGAAGCCATTTTCGGTTTAAAGAAATTTATTTCTCATAAGAACTTGCAGTCCGCTTATAATGAGATACACAGTGGTAAGATAATACAGTACAATACAATTTCCTCCAGAGTATTAGAAGTTATAATGTACAGACGCCAGCACATCAAGCTACCTATTCAAAACCAAAACAAAAAAAAACCGGGCAAGAGCGAGTCGGACTCGCGCATCGAGGGTTCCGTACCATCATGTTTTTAAATTTTCACCGGCGAGCTACTTACTAGATCTCGTTCAAACCAATTTTCGGTGGAAATTTACATGGTAATGTACACCTTAGTTTTATCATTCTCTTATTTTAGAAGTTACAGGGACACACACACACATTTTACCACTTTGGAAGTGTCTCTCGCGCAAACTGTTCAGTTTAGAAAAAAAATATAATATTAGAAACCTCAATATCATTTTTGAAGACTTATCCAAAGATACCTACCCCACGCCCCACACGTATGGGTTTGAAATGAGTTTCAGTTCTAAGTATAGGGAACCCCCAAAATTTATTGTTTTTTTTCTATATTTTTTTTTGTGTAAATCTTAATGCGGTTCACAGAATACATCTACTTACCAAATTTCAACAGTATAGTTCTTATAGTTTCGGAAAAAAGTGGCTGTGACATACGGACGGACAGACAGACATGACGAATCCATAAGGGTTCCGTTTTTGCCATTTGGCTACGGAACCCTAAAAAGTGGCTATCACTGTTGCTTGGAGACTTTTAAAGTTAAACTCATTAATAAATTACCAGTTTTGTCTATTCATGCAGATCCTAATCCTAATCATCTACTTTTTATGATATTTTTTTTAATACATAAGTACCTACTGTAAACAATTTGATTCCACCTTTATTCTTTCTTCTCTAAGAACACATTCTTGCTGCTAATGAGTTAGTTATGTGTCAGTGCACTTGTCAGACAGTTCCACACCCTGTCGCTGTCCAGCCTGAGGTAACGGAGGACCCGTCCCAGACTGAGAGTTCGTCTCAAGAGTGTATCCTTAACCAAGATGTATCTGATATAGTAGATCTTTCTCAATTGGTACAGTTTGAGACTGGTAGGTACTTGTCCATCTTTCAGTAGTCATGATTGATAGGATTCGGTTATGTTCTCGGATAGTATAGGAAGAGGTTTAGGTAAATTAATTAGTAACAACCTGAGTTATTCATGTGAGTGTGGTGTGAGGGCCACTTTGTTAAAACTCTTTGAAAATGTGCTTAGGATTTAGTGAACATTCCAAAAGAATTGTGAAAGTTAGAATCAGAATTTGTGAAAGTCAAATAACCGAGTTATGGACTGTAAAGTTGGGCCCTCAGTTCTCACATAGAGGATTGAGGGCCCATCTGAACCTGATAAACTATGGACACTACAGAAAAAGTCTTTATGCCAAAATCTAAGCTAATGCCAAACAAAATTTGTGAAAGCAAGAACAGGTCACCACTTTTTGTTGTTTTAAAGTTATGGCCTTGATAAAATTCGGGCCCTCAGTCCTCGCATTTTTTTTGTTTTCGTTTTATTGCGCTTATCGTATGAAAGATAAGACAAATACAAAATTGTCTTTTTGTGAAAGAAATTGTGCAACAAATTCGATATTATAAAGAAATTAAAAGACCCTTTATTGCATAAGAAAATCGAGTTTTATTTTTATTAGGGTGACCACAATTTCTTTTAGATTGCAGTAAAGATTAGTAAATGTAGGTTTTAATAAACTTTCTTGATTTTTCGCTTATTATCGTCATAGCATTTGATATCATGAGCAGTGGTGGCCAAGTGGTAACGGCCGCGACTTACGAGTTGTAGGTCGTAGGTTCCAACCCAGTCAGGCGCTTTACTTTGTGTAAATTATTTCATCACCAAACTCTCAAAACGGTGAAGGAAAACATCGTGAGGAAACCGGCATGTCCCAGAACCAAAAATTCGAAGACATGTGATATCTGCCAATCCGCACTGGGCCCGCGCGGTGGATTACGGCCCACTCCCTCTCACCGAGAGGAGGCCTGTGTCCCAGCAGTGGGGACATTATAGGCTGATTATGATTTGTAATGACCAATACTATTAGCGAAAGTAGGAGGAAAGAATTCAATTGCTCCGATAAGTTCGTACACCTTTGATTTTATTCTTAGTGTGTGCGGTATATCCTGCAGGCAAGACTCACCAGTACCGTTTAAATCAAATGCAATGACGAAATGTAATTCGTAGTTGATTGCTACGTTAGAACCACAAGTAAGACAAGATTTAAATGATTCGTCAAAACAAATTGCGTCTTTCAAACACTCGATCCCAAAAATCGGATAACATATCCGAATTGAGTGCCATATCCGAATTGATTCCACTATAAAGACAATTTTTTTTCTTACCACTCGTACTTACGTACTTATCGAATCAATTGAATTCGTTCCTCCACCTTTCGCTGATAGTATTGGTCATTACAAATGTCATGTATTAATTAATAGTAATTTCAAATGCTATGACGATAATAAGCGAAAAATCAAGAAAGTTTATTAAAACCTACATTTACTAATCTTTACTGCAATCTAAAAGAAATTGTGGTTACCCTATTTCCTAATTCAGAGAATAAAAATAAAACTAGATTTTCTTATACAATAAAGGGTCTTTTAATTTCTTTCTAATATCGAATTTGTTGCACAATTTCTTTCACAAAAAGAGAAAATTTTGTATTTGTCTTATCTTTCATACGATAAGCGTAATAAAATGAAAACAAAAGAAATGCGAGGACTAAGGGCCCGAATTTTATCAAGGCCATAACTTTAAAACAACAAAAAGTGGTGACCTGTTCTTGCTTTCACAAATTTTCACAATTTATTTAGTAGCATAAAGGATTTCAAACTGTAGCTGTAAGTTAATGATTTCATTTTATTTGCGTAACAAACTTTTACGTGTATGAGAACTGAGGGCCCATTTTGTACGAAGTTACACTAAGTAGTTGTTTTCACAAATTTCGTTTGGCATTAGCTTAGATTTTGGCATAAAGACTTTTTCTGCAGTGTCCATAGTTTATCAGGTTCAGATGGGCCCTCCATACTCTATGTGAGAACTGAGGGCCCAACTTTACAGTCCATAACTCGGTTATTTGACTTTTACAAATTCTGATTCTAACTTTCACAATTCTTTTGGAATGTTCACTAAATCCTAAGCACATTTTCAAAGAGTTTTAACAAAGTGGCCCTCACACCACACGCACATAGTTATTCTACTCAAAATAATTGTATGCCAGGGTCAACCTACAAACAAATAATGGCATCAGTAACAGGAAATGTATATAATCCCAAAACTAACATTACTGTAGGTATTTGTAGGTAACAGTTCTAAGGTCAAAAAATATGAAATAACTGACTGTGTAACTGAGTTGTTAAAGTTAAATTGTAATAAAATAATATTGTGTGCTTTCCCATATTTAAAAAAATTAACAAAGAGACAAAACAAATATATTCAAAGCATATTATGCACTTTTTACCCGACTGCGCGACGCAAAGAAGTGGTAATGTGTTTATCAGCCTATGTACACACAGCTCCTTTAAGTACCTTGATTTTTTAATTCTTTATAAATAATTAAAAATCAAGAAAAATAAAATACTTTATTAATCATTTAATAATATTTATTATTGCTATTATTTAACAAAACTATGATCTTATTTTACAACAAACAGAACAACTATTTTAGTTCTCATAAAATCAGAAATCATTTAAAAAAATAATTGATAAAATTAGTAGTCGTTTACTCTTCGCCGTTTTAAGTGAACGTATACAAAGTTCTAACTTGAAGGTATGGATTAATTTTATAAAGACAACGTAAGTAAGTAAAATTAATGGATACCCTCAAATTATAACATCTTTCGATTAGACAGGGACCTAAAGATATAATGACTCAGCCGATAGTAGATAACAATTTCATCGCAATTCATATGGGCTCGCTGGCTAGTTCGTCAAACTGCCGGTATGAGTATGACGACGTTCGGTGATGCGATGGTTCGAATCCGAGTCAACACAATGGACTCTTTTTGAAGTATTCTTTAGATTATTCGTAAGGAATTCAATGTTGTAGCAGTGTAACATTTTAAAACTTGAGGGGTTAGGATATAGTGACGCTTTCTGTACCTATGTATGTAGGTTTGTATGTTCCTTTGAAGCACTATACACAGACCAACGACGATATAACCACTTGACTGCACATACAGTGCCCCGACGCGACGCTCGAAAACTGTTAGCGTTTGGTCGCCTACTTAAGAGGCTACGGCACTAGTAACCATTTTAGTTGTGTCCAAGTGTTAGACCTCTGTGCACGCTAAATTAATACAATTTTTTATAACTTTTTATGCAATTATAACGCATCAAAAATAATCAAAATGCCTTCATGCGCGGTGAAGTGGTGTGGGAAACATTCTAAGACATCTAGTTACTCGTACAAAAAGGATGGTATAACTTTTCACCGGTAAGTAAACAGTACGAAAAATTATTTTTATTTAATCAGATTATGAGCCACCGCAGGGGTCTATCTAAATGGTCGCGGGTAAACAAGCACACTTTTTTTGTCGCTCGTTGATGTCTTTTGGAAAAGTCTCATGTGTTGTAGGTAAGTAGGTACTATGCAATTCTAATGCTACTATCCCTTTCTTTCCCTTCGTATTTTTATCGTAAAAAATAGTGGTTTTAGAAAGTTGATATCGAAAATAATAAAATTAATACAATTTTTATTAAATTCACTTACTACTTATAAAATACCTACTTACTTTTAACCAACTTTAAAAAAAAAGAGCAGGTTCTCAGCTCGTCGGTATTGTTTATGTATGTTCCGGGATTTTTTTGTTCTCTCTGTCCCCTACCGGGACCGATGGCTCCAGGATAATTTTTATGTCGTCAGGCACCGCTGGGACCGATCGGTCCCAGTGCGTTCGGGCGATATTACACAAAACATACAGTTCGCGTCAAATAACTTTGCCGCTCTGAAGTAGGCAACAAATCACTGCGCAGTAGTTAAACCTATGAATACAACAGCAGCGCGCATGGCGCGGATTGGCGCGGCTAGGAAAGAGGCTAGCTTCAGAGCGGCAAAGTTATTTGACGCGAACTGTAGATCTTCAGAGCGGCAAAGTTATTTGACGCGAACTGTAGATCTTGAGACTGAGAGCTTGGATTTATCAGGCCTTGAAAGCCTGTTACCTAATTCTGAATTCGGTGAAAAAGTAGTAGAATATATATGGCCGGCTACATTGTCCATGCTCTGATAAAGCAAATAAAATGCCAAACTTGCATTGGAGCGCTGATTGGTGTACCAAATCAAAACCCCTTACAATTTCAAAAGGATAATAAAAACAAGTTATTATGCAGATCCATCACAGTAATAGAAATTTGTTGTCGTCGTTGTGAAATTTATATTAAGAGGGCGATCAACGAGAGTGGTTCGAAAGTACTATCTTCGAAATATAATACCGATTATTTTATAAGATTTAAAATCTCTGTTTGGGTATAATTTATTCCCGGATATTACTTTTCATCAATTTGAAATAGAATCAACAAATCATTTAATTGAATTAGCAAGACGCATAATTCAAAAATATGTAGACGCTCGTTTATCATTTTTTACAAAAATAATCAGGACCCTAAAACTTTAATTCGTAAAACATATTATACCAAATTAATTCATTTTAAAAATCAATATTATATCAGGATATATGTTTTTTTTTGTAATTGATTACATAACATCAGATAAATTAATGTTTTGCAGATTCCTCAGTACAGACATTAATGAAGTGAGGGCCCTAGATATACCGCCATAAATCTGTAGGTACTTAATGTCCTATTCTATAGATTTGGGAATTTCTTAATATATTTAAGAAATTCTTAACTAAATTCTTAAATAAAAACTATTAACCCAGAGATAGTAGTTATTGAGATTTAGGCTATGCCACTTTATGCACGCGTCTGGATTGAGGGCCCAAGTTATTTAATCATAACAGTTTTACTTCACGTTTAAGAAATTCATAGCCCTTTGCTTTAAGTTTTTACTATTTTTAACTAATTTCCCTGTAAGTCTTATTTCGTTTCGTAAGGGTTCAAAAAACAGGCCCTCAATCCAGATGCACACAGGCGGGACCCATACCATTTTTATCATATTTTCTAATTCAAATGGGTCCCGCCTGCTTCCAACTTTTATTTAATTTAAAATGGACTTGTTTTTAGCTTTTCAGTTCTTTTAACTTAAGTTTTTTTACCGCAGTCGGGGTTTTTTTTTTTAATATCTTTGTTTTAGTTAGTCATTACAGTGATAAGCTTGTATATTTTGACACCAACAGACTGTTATGTAGAAACTGTAAAGTCGACTAGGGATACTGTGTATCTGCCTGTTAGTTTAAGACACATAATAGTAAGGCTATTAGCTATTTATATAAACTCAGACATATGTATTATGTCGAAGTCTTGCATTATTAACACTACAACAGTTAATAATAATACTAATAATAAGGTGGTTTGCCTGAATGTAGCTCAAATTCTATAAATATTTGTACAAATTATACGAAGGAGGTTCCATTTCTCTCATGCTACGTTCACACGCGCGCGTTCAACTCTACATTCAACGTGCACATTCACATTCCCGAGCGTGTAAACGGTACGCCCGAGCCCGTAAACGCGCCTGTGAACGTGAATGCCGCGAACCGGGCGAGTGTCGGTTTTTTGGCAAAGTTCAAAGGATGAACTGCCTGGTGACATTGACATTGAAGTATTGGGATTAACTCCGGATAATCATTTAAACTAGTTTGAGACAACAAGGTATCTTCTTGCTCTAAAATACGTAAATATCAAAAAGGAGATCAGCACAATGCCTTGACATTATTTCATCAAAATATTCAAGGCATTTCTTCCAAATTATTAGAAATTGAAATGTTTTTAGAAAAAACAAAGTTTGACATTGTTTGTTGTACATTGGTTAAAGGATTACCAAATGTTATAATTTTGAGAACTATAGCGTGGGCAGTGGTTTTAACCGTAAATCTATGCTGCGTGGAGGTTCT
Source organism: Oligia fasciuncula (assembly GCA_963082905.1). Taxonomy (NCBI): domain Eukaryota; kingdom Metazoa; phylum Arthropoda; class Insecta; order Lepidoptera; family Noctuidae; genus Oligia; species Oligia fasciuncula. The sequence goes on from OY720386.1 coordinate 623,723, forward strand.
CTAATCTTGATAAAAAATTGTTTAAAATCCAAGCAACGAAATGACATAGTGGGTTTATCAGTTGAACCTTGCATCGAACTGTCCTGTGTTGAGCTAGATAAGCATATCGTAGTGTGCGTTTGCGTAAGGCACACTCCACAAATCAGTTAGCCAGGGTATCGGAGCACATCGCACACAATCTAAATGAAGGCAAATCGACAGGAATGGTCATGCTAGATATTGAAAAAGCCTTTGACACTGTCTGGCACGAGGGACTACTTCACAAGCTAATTCTTAACGGCGCGGCGTTCCTCTCTCACTTGTCAAAATAGTCCAAAACTATCTAACTAACCGCCATTTCAAAGTTTTCATAGGTGAACACTGTTCTATGGCGAAATTTATTGTATCTGGTATACCACAAGGTTCAAATTTAGGACCATTTCTCTTTATCCTGTACCTAAATGACATACCTAAGCAACCTAGAACTCATCTCGCAATATATGCTGACGACACCGCCTCATTATACTTCCTCAGAGGATATTGATTTAATAATTGGGCGGCTTCAACTTGCACTAAACCTACTTGATACGTATTTCACTAGATGGAAACTACAATTAAACTCCAGCAAAACGGAAGTTATTCTTTTTTCGCGTAAAAGACCTTTACCCCTCAGGCGCATTAATTTAAAAAATCATTCCATACCTTGGAGCCGTTCGGTTAAATATCTCGGTGTAGTTTTAGATAACAAAATTAATTGGAGTGAAAATACTGATTCGTGAAAAGGGTCTGAAGGCTATCAATGCGTTAAAACCTATTTTTAACAAAAAGTCTAAGTTAAGCGCCGTCACTAAGTTACGCATTTATACCACCCTCGTCCGACCATGTCTAACATATGCTGCGCCAGCCTGGAGTAGCCTGACTGATAAAAACTACAATAAGTTGAAAGTTGTTCAAAACAAGGCAATCAAAATATCTTTTTACATTCCTTTCGTACAAATTTAAAACGAGTTCACGAACAAATTAAATTTCCAACTATTAAAAATTTTATCTTAAAATCAGCCCGAAAACTCTATATTTGTAAAAATCCCAAACATGATAACCCATTAATTTCATCCATAGGCAAAAGTAGATCTAATAACTTATCGTATTCTACAACATTTAATCGATATCGTTTACCACATCACTATTTTCTGAGTGATTAACAATATCTACCTACCACCGGACCGACCGTGCTGCCCTCACCCGGTCGCAGTAAGCATACTCGGCGTAAAGTTACGCTAATTACCCAAAATTTAGAATGATCATTTCTTTGTTTTAACTCATCTTTTTATCTCATCTAAGTTATGTTATAGTATTGTAATGTTTTAGCCTGTGCTCCAAATAGTCTTTGTATTATTTGAGTGCATTACCTTTAGTAGGTAAACAATAGTGGTGTGCGTTTAAAGTCAGTGCTAAGACTTTTGTGCTTTTATTTGAATATGTGTTCGTATGGACTTAATAGTTTATAGAATAGTAAAATAGTAAACTCAGTGTAAAATGTTTGTAAAAGTAAGTTAGCCTAAGAACTTGTTATGTTTATGGTTGTACACAATTAGAATAAGATCTTATTGTATGCACTTTGTGTTATTATGATAAAAATAAAGACTTTTAAAATCAAAATCAGTGTGCGTTTACAGACCCCCTAATTATCAGAACTTTTATGTATTTGAGTCAATAATGGAAGATGTCCTAGCGAAACTTGCATCCAATAACAAAGCCGCAATTATTTGTGGTGATTTTAATATTCATATTTTGGAAAATAATTCAAATAGCAGTAGGTACATTATTAAGCCTTTTTAAATCGTTTAATTTATTTAATGTTTTTACAGAACCGGCTAGAATAACTCCAACTTCTGCTACTTGTATCGATAATGTCTTTTGCAATTGTGATTATTTAGATAAAGCCATCGTAAATTATCTGCCGTCTGATCATAGTGGACAAAAGGTATCTTATAAGTTTAAAAGACCTTTGCAAAAACAAAAAACATTTGCCCTAATTTTGTATTTAGTGACTGGGTAACTAGAGGTATTAGGATAAGTAGGGAAAGACTGTTCGAGCTGTATGGCCTTAAGCCTTACATCAATACTGAAACTTTCAGCAAGTATGTTGCTACATAGGGTAAACGGTATAGTTATTGGCCAGTTAAGCTACCTCATGACACTATTTATAATGCACAAAAATATAAAATGGGTAGATGTAAATGAAATATTTTTTTAAATATATAACATTAACGTATTTATTCAATGGTATGGCTTACATACTCTTTTTCCATACACTTTTTTAATAAAATCTACTTCGAGATACAAATATTAAATTATCGGTTATTGGCCACCATAATCACAATAATTGGCCATGTAATCTTACAGTTATTGGCCATAGAAAACAAAATAATAATTAACATTAAAAAAAGAAACTTTAACAAAAATCAATAGCCCTCACTAATTAAAAAAATTTCTCATCATCAGAAGGTTCGGAATCATCGTTAATTACGTAACATTTGTGGCATATGAAATTTTTGTACAGTATCAAGACTATCAACTGGTTTTCTTGGAAAGCCTTTCCGGGCCATTTTATACAGCCATTGCTTGATGGAATCTTCTACCTTATGAGTCAAATACGGCGTAGGTCCAAACTCAGATTTAGATGTGGGATTTTTAAGTTTAAATTGTAAAGTTGCCCTGGGAATATTATATTTTTTTGCAACTGCTCTCAAAGACATTGTTTTGTTCTGAATGTTTTCTAACGCCTCATCCTAGGGCTTCTTTGGTGTACCGAGGTCTTTTTGGTATGATTATTTTTAATTTAACATGATAGAACAGAAAAATAAGCATGATTGATCTTGTTCAAACGAAAAATAAAAAATATTATAGTTATTGGCCTCCTTTTTTGTATTGAAAATTATGCCAGGCTTCATAGTACTTGGCCTAGGCCAATAACTGTTTACACAGCCCTAAAATTTGTGACAAACGAATATAATGCATAGTATAACAGACGGTAGAGTTTTTTTCACTATAAACGCATTTTGTTTTGGATGAAATGAATATAGTAATTGGCATAGGGGGCCAATAACTGTAATGTTATTTAAATTATTGGTGCAGTAATTGGCCACTACATTTTTTTAAATTGATGTTTTGATTTTGTCGTTTTATACTTCAAATACGCGTACTATGCATATCACTCTATATATTTTACAGATTTTCAATCACTAAACTATGTAAATTAATTTCAAAATATCACATCCTAAAATTTTATGATCTTAACATTTATTAAACAAACTTACCCATTTTAGATACCGGCGCGAAAAAATCACAGATTAAAAAATAATGAATCCACCTAGCGGTGTTTTATCGAAACATTTTGAGAGTCAACAATTGTGTTGCCATGGTGCATTTTACATTTACCATGTAGTAATGTGGGTTGCTAGTTTTTCAATACTGATGTTGAAATGGCTAATAACTATGTAGGGGCCAATAACTATACCATTCCCCCTATTCCAAAATTTTTAGAAATACTTACAAAATTTGTAAAAAAAAAAATGTATTGTGGTGAGAAATAAACAATTTTATTTTTATTTACTTGCAAAATAGCCAAAGCCCTGTACATTAGCAATAAAATCAAATCAGCAGAAAATAAAATAAAAACAGTTTGGAAAATTATAAATACCGAAACTAGTAGGAATAAAAAACGAAACACTGATTATTTACACATAGGAGACTTCACGTGGTGCCATAAGCTCTAACTTAGAAGTAGCTCAGGAATTTGTGAATTTCTTTACTAATATACCATCAAAAACAACGGAAGTCTTAAATTCCTCATCCGACGTATCAATCGATTTATTAGGAGCGAACGTTCCAGCCCGCCCGGTTGAATTTCAATTTAAACATATTAACCCCGCTTCAGTAATAAAAGCTTTTAAGCAAATTAAGATCAAATTGACCGAAGATCTTTGGGGAATGTCCATTAAAGTCTGTGTCTCCATAATTGAGACTATTGCACCTTACTTAGCCTTAGTATTTAATTCGTGTGTTGATCAAGCAGTCTTCCCCGATTTAATGAAATACAGCAAGGTAATACTACTTTACAAATCTGGGGACAGTAAAGACACCAATAATTTTTTATAGACCCGTATCCGTGTTGCCGGTTTTCAGTAAGGTGTTTGAAAAGATAATGCTTAATCAAACGCTCAATCATTTTAACACGAATAAAATCCTTCCACGATCAACATTATGGTTTCACCAAAGGACGTTGTACGACCGACGCCGGTGTAACCTTATTAAAACACATTTTTAACGCGTGGGAAGAGGCCCAAGACGCCATAGGAATCTTTTGTGACCTCTCTAAGGCATTTGATTGCATCGATCACGAAACCTTGCTTTTGAAACTTGAGCATTACGGACTTGGAAAACTTGCGCTTGTTTAGTTAGTTCTAATTTAAATGATAGGGGACATTTATTAAAAAATCAACCACAAATGGTGTTATTTGCTGATGACACTTCCTTAATTTTTAAGGTAAATAGACGTGCTACAAATTTTGACGACGTAAATAACGCCCTACTGCAGGTGCAAAATTGGTTCACTGCTAATAATTTAGTATTAAATGGAAAAAAAACTAAGTGCGTAAGATTTTCTTTACCAAATGTCAAGGGTAGTGTGATTGTGAGATAATATTTAATCAAGAGAAACTAGAATTCATCGATAAAACTGTTTTCATAAGGATCACGCTCGACTCAAGGCTACAATGGGGTCCTCATTTAACATCTCTTGCAGGACGGCTAAGTTCAGCAGCTTATGCTGTCAGAAAAATCCGTCAATTTACTGATGTAGATACCGCAAGACGTCTATTTCTTTACCGACTCGTAGTCACACCAGGGGGCCTAAAAAGGCCACTTTTGCAGAATCATAAAAGGAATTCATCAAATCATTATAAATCATAATAGACAGTTAACTGTTAAGTTAATCGTATCAAATCCCATTGGTGAAGGATTTTTCAGTTATTTTTTTTTTGTCTGTGCTTAAATACCAATCCAAATCCAATCCCAATCTCTTGCAACGAAAAAAAGCAAAATACGTTTATGATTCTGCCAAAGTGGCCTTTTTAGGCCCCCAGATAGTAACACCATACGTTAATATTATTATAATCGGTAGTTTTAAATGGTTTTTTTTAATAATAATAATAATATTCCACAACTATCACACAACGCCGTCTAGTCTCAAGCTAAGCAGAGCTTGTGTTATGAGTACTAGACAACTGATAAACATACTTATATATTTCTAAATACATACATATATAGATAAATTACACCCAGACACAGAACAAATGATCATGCTCATAACACAAACATTTGTCCTGGGTGGGAATCGAACCCACGACCTCCGGCATAGCAGTCATAGTCACTGACCACTAGACCAACAGGCCAGCCAGGTTTAGTTTTATTATAATCACTAAAACGGATAAAAGTGGCCACTATTTTCCGTTAACCGTTAACGGTAACCAGTTCCCCGTGGATATCATCCGCAGATAGCTAGCTTCGAGATATAAGAGGGCTTATCCAACGCATCAACAACAACAACCGTCTGAAGATGGGACTTCCTAGAACAGCATGCAATATTGCCACTAAATGAATGGGGGGGGGGGGGGCTCTTTTCATTGAAATGGGACATTAATTTAGTGTTTATATTTATTTATTGCAGACTTCCAACCAAAGCTGTATACAGAAATAACAAATGTCATAGAAAGTTTTAGTGTCAGATCAAGGACAATAAAGTATCTGAACATTCTGACATCATGCAACCAACAGCGACTGCTACTAAACATTTCAAACATAAATAATAAATTAAAATATAAAAAATGAAGCTACAACAATAGATAATATTATCACAGTGATACATTACTTAAAAGTCATTTTGTGTGTTTGGCATCCTATAACATGTACAGTAAGGATATCAAGCTGCAAGCGCTGGTCGGCTCGTGACACTGCGTCCGTCCGTCGAGGGTAGCTACGAGATCGGAAGCCGCCCCTCGCTCACCGTTTAATGGTTATATCAAGCTGCAAGCGCTGGTCGGCTCGTGACACCCGCCCCCCAGCCGCCCCTCGCTCACCGTTTAATGGTTATTTCACTAAAATGTATCTTGAGAGGTTTATGTAAACTGTAAACAAGTGCAAGTTGTTTTTGGTGTTACGAGTATTAAGTGCAGTGTTCGTGTGATCCAGTGAAAGGGATCCTGGGGAGACATATCTGTCCCTAGAGGAATTGTGGGCACGCGGCCGCTACGTGGACATCAAGTGAACACGCGCGGCGTGCGAGCGTCGCGTGCGCGCGGCTTTGGCGCGCGTGTTTCGGGTGGCGGTGGCGTGCGTGTGACCATGGGACGTATTTTGGGAGTAAATTATTGTTACCTAAACGCTACTTGTTACACAAACACCATTTGAGGCGAAATTCACAATACAGCTCACTTTTATTATAAGTGACAAAGCCTAGTTGCCATAGACTTATATTTTTACTTTACAATCATTTTACTTCACAATAATTTACTGCGAAAACAACACAGTGGTCGAGATCAATACAAATCAAATTTATACGTTAACAAGTACTTAGACGTAAATAGATCTAACTTTATTTATCTTTTTTTCTTTCTCAACGTATCGTTGGAATACCTAAATAATAAATATATTAATTTATTTACAACAGCACACGGACAACGCTCGCGTTGTGGCTTTCACTTTTCGATTTCGAATTTCGTCTAAATAGTCTTAACGATAGAGGTTGGTTACAGATCAAACATGTGGGATTTTAAGTGTTTTCGAGGGTTTTTTTTATTACTAAATGGGCCCGCCCTTCGACCCCGATCACGCCTGATGGTAAGCGATAGATGAGGGTTACCCTGATGCGTCTTTACTAAATGTACCTTGTGGTGGCGTCCCCACAAGGTACATTTAGTAAAGACGCATCACCCGAAGTCGGCCCGGAACGTGACGTTACTGGCGTCAGTGACGTCACGGACCTGTCCGACTTTGGGTATAATTAGGAGATCACATTTTCAAGTGACTATTAATGTACCTTACCAAGACATCGCTACTCGGGTATATTTATTAGCACCAGTAGGTACAGAGAGAATCATTACTAAATATAACCTATTTCCATAGATTAACTTGCTTGAAAAATGGCGGGATTGGTGCACAGTGCGAGTATTTAGAGTGAGGAAGATCACGTGGCGGATCTAAGTTGGTTTACAAGCAATAATAATAAGACGTAGTGGACGGAGCCGAGTCGGGGTGCCCCAAGTCCCGAGCTCGCTTCGCTCGTTCTTGCATCCCAAGTTCTCATTGCGTTTTACATGTCGAGATAGATGAATGTACAGAATATTTAAAATATATATTAGCATGGTAGGTAATATTAGGCACAGCACCGGACCGCGTAGTTCCAGACGTTTCACAACCAAACCTTGACTCTGCACTCGTACGTAGTTTGCTTTGGAAATTACGAGCATAATGTACAGATACTAATACAGAGGATGTCTGTGTTGAAATACATTTTGCTATTTAGTGTAACGAGCACAAAGCGGTTCAGCTCAGACTCCGGATGTCTGTGGTACTTAATATACAGTCTGGCATTACGCGGCCAGGTATATTTAGTAGTAGGTACGTGATCACGCAACGCTAGGTCCTAAATATACCCGATTATGATATTCTAACTCTGGTATATTAAATAGTTCGAAATTTCGAAAGCCTCATTCTAACTATACCCGAACAAAACCCTATGGGGCGTTTCCACAAGGTACATTTAGTAACGACGCTACCCTGATCCCGGATAAAAAACAACGTTCCTAAAATGTATTTTAGTCTAAGAGGGCGGCAATGGACAAATGCTAGCTGTTGGATATTGGTGTCATTTTCACCGTTGTCGTGGGTGCTAAAGCCGAAATAAAATTTAAAATTAATTTGCAATATGTTAAAACCCGATAATATAAATACTAGCAGCGCAGATAACGAATATGTTTGACAGTTCTAAGTGTTGCCTCATGGAGTATGGGCCATGAACAACGGTATGTTGTCAGAGTGCGGTCCGCAGGGGTCGCACGGTTGCACGGATCGCGCGAGCCGCACGACGCCCGCGCGCGGTCTCTCACCACCACTAATGAGGGTTACATCTGGTTGCACACTCTGATCCCCGTTGGTTGTGCGATGCGGTCTGTACGGAGCCCGTGTGCCCGAGTGTAGTTGTGCGAGTTGTACGTGTGGTGTGTCGTGTGGAGATGTGGGGTGCTTGTGACGAGTGGCTTGTCGGTCGTGTGCCGTCGTGTCGCGCGGTCGACGCGTACGATTGGGCTAGTATAGCGGCCGCGGTCGCCAGCGACGGCTGTCGTCAGTGCGAGTTCATCGCGCGACGCGAGCGCGCGTAGCTGCAAGCAACGTAACGCAAAATAAACATAACAAAAAAAAAAAACAAATCAAAATTATTCATGCAAATAAAACAACTGTGTGGCGTTTGGTACGGGGAAACGCACGTCAGTAGTAACACTTGTCTATAAACCGCTCTCTCTCTCTCTCTCGCTCTCACAGCTACGAAATAAAGGCGCAATCAAATTGTTACCACCGACGTGCGTTTGGCTGTACTGAACAAACCCGATCAAAGGCAAATCTGGGGACTATAAAAAAAAAGTCGATAACGTAGAACAAAACTAACATCTCGGACCTGCATAGCTATAGGTATGTATTCACAATCATCCGAGAGGCTATCGTATCGAAAATGACACATTTCGATAACATAAAAACAGTTAAAAATATTTTTTTTATTTTTTTAGTATTTTTTTATTATTATTATATATATTAGTTTAGTAATCTAAGATATGGATAACGTCGTGCGCTATACATATTATGTACTTAATCTCTTTCTTTGCTCACTACCTGTTTATTACGATGTTTGTGTAACAGTTTATTTTCCCGAATTAAATCCATACTTCCATCATACTAATATTATAAATGCGAAAGTGTGTCTGTCTGTTACCCCCTCACGCTTAAACCGCTGAACCGATTTAGATGAAAATTGGTAGACATGGTTTGAGTCCCAGGAAAGGACATAGGATAGTTTTTATCCCGATATTCCTACGGGATCGACACTTAGTGTTTGGCCAGACCGGGACGCGGGCGCGGGTGCGGGAACGCGCGTGGGCTGCCTGTCCGCACGGGAGCGCGACTGCGTTCTGCGTGTTGTCGAGTCCAGTGTTTGTCAAAATATAATATGGATAAAGAAGATTTATTTTTAGTAGGATAATGCTCGAACTAGTTTGAGAATCCCGGTCTCCGCGCGGGCCGTCCGCACCCGCGCCGCGCACCCACTGCGGCCACTTGTATGAACGAGCTATGGCGTGAGTACTGAGTAGCCCGCGCGCTCCCCGCGCCGAGCAGCACTATGGACAGTCAAAGGAAGTTCATGTGTTCGAGTTCGCCACGCCGCGTCCGCGCCACAGTCTGGCCAAACACTTATGGAGGTGAAACCGCGGGGCGCTGCCAGTAAATCTATATAAATAAAACAAAGTCGGGTTAGTTACACCATTTATAACTCAAGAACGGCTGAATCGATTTTTGGAAATACTACCTCTACGGGGGAGAAAAGGGGGATTTCGTTTTGTTTGTAAAATGTTATTCCTTGGTTTAATAAATTTAAGACTTGGTATTAATGTCGATATCAATGAGGGGTGTTAAAGTTTGTTTGGAAGATCTTAAAGGGCGGTCCGATTCATTTGAAACTTGGTATTGATGGTGAAAAAAAAAAAAAAAAATACGTTTTGGATTTCTCGAAAATCTACTTCTAACTATGTACGAGTACCGGTGAAAAGAGGCGATCAAGTTATTAGGTGAGGATTTTACTGCTTGCTTCGATTAAATCGAAAATTTAAATATAATCTTAAGGATAAACTATGGAAATGTACTACTACGATTTTTTAGAAACCTCTGATGTCTGTGTACACACGTTTTCTATACAAACAAATAAATTGAAGTGTCTGTTTGTAATGTCAAAATAACAGCTTTTTACTAAATGCATATGAAAGTTACTTTATAGGTATTTTATAGGTACTTTCATATGCATTTAGTAAAAAGCTGTTATGTTACATTACAGTACACATTTTTTTTAAATTTTGTCTCTGTCTGTTTGTTCCGGGTAATCTCTGAAACGGCTGGACTGATTTCGACGAGACTTTCAATGGCAGATAGGTGATCGAACCACGAGAGGTTTTTATATTAGAGGAAGAGATAGGGCTCCGCGCAAAAAAACAAAACATATGAAATCCAATATAGGTATATACCTTTTCACGCCTGAACCACTGAATGGATTTCGATAAAATTTGGCAAGGAGATAGAGGGCATCCGAAGGACATAGATAGATGGCATCCGAAGGACATAGGTAGATGGCATCCGAAGGATATAGATAGTTGGCATCCGAAGGACATAGATAGAGTGCATCCGAATGACATAGATAGATGGCATCCGAAGGACATAGATAGATGGCATCCGAAGGACATAGGTAGATGGCATCCGAAGGACATAGATAGATGGCATCCGAAGGACATAGATAGATGGCATCCGAAGGACATAGGTAGATGGCATCCGAAGGACATAGATAGATGGCATCCGAAGGACATAGATAGATGGCATCCGAAGGACATAGATAGATGGCATCCGAATGACATAGATGGCATCCGAAGGACATAGATGGCATCCGAAGGACATAGATAGATGGCATCCGAAGGACATAGATAGATTGCATCCGAAGGACATAGATAGATGGCATCCGAAGGACATAGATAGATGGCATCCGAAGGACATAGATAGATGGCATCCGAAGGACATAGATGGCATCCGAAGGACATAGATGGCATCCGAAGGACATAGATGGCATCCGAAGGACATAGATAGATGGCATCCGAATGACATAGATGGCATCCGAAGGACATAGATAGATGGCATCCGAAGGACATAGATAGATGGCATCCGAAGGACATAGATAGATGGCATCCGAAGGACATAGATAGATGGCATCCGAAGGACATAGATAGATGGCATCCGAAGGACATAGATAGATGGCATCCGAAGGACATAGATAGATGGCATCCGAAGGACATAGATAGATGGCATCCTAAGGACATAGATAGATGGCATCCGAAGGACATAGATAGATGGCATCCGAAGGACATAGATCAGATAGATGGCATCCGAAGGACATAGATAGATGGCATCCGAAGGACATAGATAGATGGCATCCGAAGGACATAGGTAGATGGCATCCGAAGGACATAGGTAGATGGCATCCGAAGGACATAGATAGATGGCATCCGAAGGACATAGATAGATGGCATCCGAAGGACATAGGTAGATGGCATCCGAAGGACATAGGTAGATGGCATCCGAAGGACATAGATAGATGGCATCCGAAGGACATAGATAGATGGCATCCGAAGGACATAGGTAGATGGCATCCGAAGGACATAGATAGATGGCATCCGAAGGACATAGATAGATGGCATCCGAAGGACATAGATAGATGGCATCCGAATGACATACATGGCATCCGAAGGACATAGATGGCATCCGAAGGACATAGATAGATGGCATCCGAAGGACATAGATAGATTGCATCCGAAGGACATAGATAGATGGCATCCGAAGGACATAGATAGATGGCATCCGAAGGATATAGATAGATGGCATCCGAAGGACATAGATGGCATCCGAAGGACATAGATGGCATCCGAAGGACATAGGTAGATGGCATCCGAAGGACATAGATGGCATCCGAAGGACATAGATGGCATCCGAAGGACATAGATGGCATCCGAAGGACATAGATAGATGGCATCCGAATGACATAGATGGCATCCGAAGGACATAGATAGATGGCATCCGAAGGACATAGATAGATGGCATCCGAAGGACATAGATAGATGGCATCCGAAGGACATAGATAGATGGCATCCGAAGGACATAGATAGATGGCATCCGAAGGACATAGATAGATGGCATCCGAAGGACATAGATAGATGGCATCCGAAGGACATAGATAGATGGCATCCTAAGGACATAGATAGATGGCATCCGAAGGACATAGATAGATGGCATCCGAAGGACATAGATCAGATAGATGGCATCCGAAGGACATAGATCAGATAGATGGCATCCGAAGGATATTAGCTACTTTTTCCCGGTAGCACGTTCCCGTGGGATAATTTCCGACATCCACGCGGGCGAGGCCGAGGGCAGAGGCTAGTTATAAGGTGGCCTGCGAGCGAGCCCAACTTTAGATACGAATATTTGTTTACTGCTAGCTGACCCGACAGACGATGCAGTGTCCAAACAATAATTCCTATAGAAACTTCACCACCACTTACAGTTTTCCCGAATTTTCCAATTTTCCCGGCAACTTTTCAAATCTTTCCGTAAGAACGTGATTCGGGCTATTATGGATATCTTAAAACAAAAATTTTGCATATCGGTACTGCCGTTCTGAACTGATGCGCTACCAAAGAACCGCATTTGCCATATCGGTTCAGCCGTTCTAAAGTGATGCGCTTAGGGAATGCAATCCGGATTATCCGTAATCCGAAATATCCGGATATCCGCACATTTTTACTAGACTTCCAAATCCGGATTGGAAAATCGAATCCGGATTTTTTGAATAATTCAATTTTTAAGAAATTGTTACAAAAAAATCGAAACGAGCGAGTTCGCTGTTCGCACGTCGCGTCTCGCGAGGGTTGAGTCTATTGGCTCTGTGGGAAGCGAGCAGGGCGCGGGATGTGGGTCGAGAAAGTGTGTGAGGCGTCCTTGATCGTTCCGTTCATTCTGCTTACAAGTGTCTTCAGTGCATTCCGCCTACAAGCGTCGAATCAGAGCGTGCTTTTTCCACAGCAGGACTTATGTGCAACCGAATTCGCAGCAGGTTAAACGACAGCACTTTAGATGCCTTTCCAGTACAGAACCTTGAAGACATCCTCCACTGCACCGGTGAACAGTTTCGGAGAGATAACGTCTCCCTGTCTCAGACCTCGCTGCAGAAGGATAGGTTTCGAGGTATGATCCTGGAGTCGGACTGACATAGTAGCGTTTTTGTACAGACACTTCAGCACCTCGATGTACCGATAGTCGATCTGGCACCTGACGGAACCAAATAGCTTCTGGAGGGCCTTAAGAACGGGTTTTCCGCTGGCCTTCGGGAACTCGGCCGTAATTCCGTCATCACTCCGCGCCTTATTGTTTTTGAGCTGCTTCAGAGCCATCCTAACCTCGTACAGGCTGACGTCCGGGATGTCTTCGGTGTAGTGTCTGGTCAATTTAGTTCTTGGGAAGTTTGCCAGATTCGTAATGGGGTTACTTGTTGATTTGTACAACTGACCATAGAACCTCTCGATTTCTCTCAACAGCACAGGTTTAGCGGATTCGATCCTGTCATAATCGGTCTTTAGTTTCTTAAGCTGGCTCTGCCCATTAGACAGATCTCTAGCAAAGACCTAGGAGCCTTTAATTTTGTATGCGAAAAACACAGAACCGGTCGAAGTGGAGGTGCTTGGGGGAGGCCTATGTCCAGCAGTAGACGTCTTTCGGCTGAAATGATGATGATGATGAATTATTTTAGCGTCGTTACTTAGTACGCGAGTCACAGACTGATTATTTTAATAAGAATAAGTACATAATTATTATAGCAATAACATCATAATTATGTTATTTAAGGTGCCACTAGTCGATATTTTTTCCATACGAATTTCGGGAGAGTATTACTCCACTGTTTGATATTGTGCATCAAAAGTTAAACATGATATCATTTTGTCTTATTAGTAATGTTGTCTGTACGGAAACAGAATAGTAAAATAAAAAGCCATTTTAAAAGTTATGAGCTAACAAAGATTCGTTTTTCTTGCGTAACTTTGGGTGTAAATAAGTAATAAAAGAACTGTAAAATCTTCAAAACCAAGTCCGTACCGACTAAGCTCAGTTATCGAAGAGTTCAATAAACTTTATTTGTAATTGATTTATGCAGTGTTTTTTTCATAAAACTCGATTTCCCGAAGCACTATTCGATTTTTTTTTACGCGCTTATCAGTTCGGAACGGTGTTTCTGTGCGTAAGAAGTAGACGTTGTTCGTGTAGACTAGCGTCTTACTGCTCATCACTCATACTAGATTTGTCGGACACGAAGCCAGGTGAGACAGCGTGCTTTTTGGCCATGATCACCAGTGAGTTCGAGCTCGCGACTAGTTTACTCTTAATGATGACAGTTTGAATAATTCCAAATAACAAAAAAATTAAAAAATCGTTTCAAAAATCAAAATCAAAATATTTTATTTCACATAAGCCTACATGGGCACTTATGAAACGTCAGAAGCTAGGTGCACGGTTCCAATTGGTCGTTTCCTATGGAGAAGAACCGGCAAGAAACTCCACGGTTACTCTTTTTAAAAATAATTGGCTTTTACAATATTTTCAAATTACAGTAGGTATGGGAGGATAGCGTAGGCCTGTCAACAAGTATCAGGTACTTGATAAAATAAAAAATGGTCTACAGATCTAAAGTCTACAAGGCCTACAAAGTCCTCACATTTACAAAATAAGAATCTATCAAAAGGATAAATAAAAAATAAAAACCTAATAAAACCTAGTGATATGATTACCATTACAACCACTAATAAAGAGATGGAAAAAATTTGAATTTTCTGTATATAATGTCAAGTAATAAAGAGATTATGTCAAAAGTAAATAAAAAATGAACATCGTAATTTGAGAGCAGTTAATAGACATTTAAATAGTTAAGCCGTTAATGAGTAGCCAGGGAAGCCACATGTGCAGAAGGAATTATTGCCAAACTACCTTGTCTTCAACATAGTCTTTAATCTGATGTGATTTCCGTGTGCTTTTATTTATAGGAAACATCATATTAACAAACTAAAATGGGTAGATTTGTTTATTTTCATGAAAAATCCGTAATATCCGGATAATCCGGATTGGGTCAAAAATCCGTTCTTAAAAATCCGGATTTTAAAACAGAACGGATTTGCATTCCCTAGATGCGCTATCAAAGAACAGCATTTGCCATATCGGTCCAGCCGTTCTAAAGTGATGCGCTACCAAAGAACAGCATTTGCCATATCGGTCCAGCCGTTCTGAAGTGATGAGCTACCAAAAAACAGCATTTGCCATATTGGTTCAGCCGTTCTGAAGTGTTGCGCTATCAAAGAACAGCATTTGCCATATCGGTTCAGCCGTTCTAAAGTGATGCGCTACCAAAGAACAGCATTTGCCATATCGGTCCAGCCGTTCTGAAGTGATGAGCTACCAAAAAACAGCATTTGCCATATTGGTTCAGCCGTTCTGAAGTGTTGCGCTATCAAAGAACCGCATTTGCCATATCAGTCCAGCCGTTCTGAAGTGATGCGCTACCAAAGAACAGCATTTGCCATATTGGTTCAGCCGTTCTGAAGTGATGCGCTAACCAACGAACAGGATTTGCCATATCTGTCCAGCCGTTCTGAAGAGATGTGCTACCAACGAACAGGATTTGCCATATCGGTCCAGCCGTTCAGAAGAGATGTGCTACCAACGAACAGGATTTGCCATATCGGTCCAGCCGTTCAGAAGAGATGTGCTACCAACGAACAGGATTTGCCATATCTGTCCAGCCGTTCTGAAGAGATGTGCTACCAACGAACAGGATTTGCCATATCGGTCCAGCCGTTCAGAAGAGATGTGCTACCAACGAACAGGATTTGCCATATCTGTCCAGCCGTTCTGAAGAGATGTGCTACTAAAGAACAGCATTTCATTTTTATAATATCAAATACTACATATTACTATAAGTATACTATATAACTTGCAGTAGTAGTATGTAACTTGTAGTATTACTATATAACTTGGTTTGTTAATCGTGCTTTAAGGTCACATCTCCACCCAAACTAATGGCCAAACACGATCGCAACGACAATCATTGCTTCGAACTACGGAGCAATACGCACTGGCAGTCAGACTTGATATGATAAATGATTAATATAAATGTATTCTATAAAGTTATAAAATAACACTAGATGTTCAGGAATTGAAGACATGGCTTAGACACGGCAACGGCATGTGTTATTTTATGCCGTGAGCGCGCACGCAGGCCTCACGTGCTGCATTTTACGCCGGGAGCGCGCACGCAGGCCTCACGTTGTGCTGCATTTTTTTCGGCACATTAATGCAGGGAATTCGATTCATTGATACATTTGATTTTATTAACTTTGGAACTTAAAAGAATTTGCCTTTGCCGAGGTTACTTCAACAAAACATCATTATGTTAGCACATAGCAGTCGCGATACCTTGAGCATGGCTGACCGGTGATTTGCGCTTTGGTGGACTGCTGCTGCTGCTTGCGTTCATTCGCGACGGTTACATTGCGCATTTCAGCGACTGCTTCGCTGTTGTTTCGGTGTTTCATAATAACTGAGCAATGAGCGGTGTTCCACAGTTGCCCAAGGCCTCATCGCATTCTGCGACTGGCATCCGAATGTGTGCCGAGTGCAGCGTTCGGTTCGTTGCTCTAGTAGGTACTGCTGATGCTCAAAGTATCGAGTCTACTATCTATCCAAGCATGAGGAAGACAATGCTTACCGGCGGTTGGCTTCCTCGTGGCCAACTCCGTGGATTACCTGCAACACGAAGCATGCCGTTAGCGTACGACATCGTGGCTAATGCCACGCCAGACGGAACAAAACATCGCGTGACTCCGCTCAGTGGCACTTCAACTGGATGATTCAAGAGAACCTGCCACGTTGTCGGTTCGATGCTCACCTAGTCACCCCTTGGTGCACATTGACTTCATTCAACTTGGCTCGTTGTATGACACAGTCACAGCGCAAGTAAATGGCTGCAATATGTGTGCATTCATTGTATCAGCGAATGGCTTTTACACAAAACAATTATGTTACAAAACAAAATTCATTTGCAGATGTACATTATACATAGTACGTGCTTTATAATGTTATCTACATTGTCAGGCTCCCAGCCACATGGATGACCACTGGAAGCTGATACTAACATACTCGACGGAAGGCTAGATGATCAGAGAACTACATTAATACCATCGTAAATAGGTACCGGTAAAATGGGGTTACATTGATTAATTTTGAAATAAAACTGACTGTAACTTCTTCAGTTATTTATAAAAAAAATACAAAAAAAATACTGTAATGGCGACTCATGGTTTTTTATTGATAAAATTATTTATTTAATTTTTACGCCCTGTAGGTTTCGAGAAAAAAAACATTAAGTGGCTTATCATCTTTATACATGATATGGGGTCGCTTTGATTGCCCCCGTTTTTTGTATGTAATAAGAAAGTAGCCCCTAACAGAAAATAAAAACAAAAATTAAAAAAAATTGTTCACTCATTAGTTTTTGAATTAAAACACTCCATCAGTAATCATCAAAGACACCCCGCTATTCAAATGTCACCCCATTTTACGGTTTTGTGTACTTGTTTTTCAGTCAATATCTACCTAAATACTGGTACCTACACTATGAGCAGAAAGTAATATCAAGTCTATGTGTATGTCTATAATGAGTGGTGTAATAGTGGGCGGCGACTCACACTGTCACACCTCGCTAGCGACGAGCGCGTCACTGCCAGCGCAGCACCTGAAACGTGCGGCTCGTCATCAGCGGACTGACTAACTGACACAGTCTTCCCAATAGCCAGAAACACTGAAATAGCGCCCCTTCCCAGACTAACGTAGCGTCGGCTTGACGAGCATTTCTCAAATGATTAAGCAATGGGTAGAGAAGCTACACGCTGTTAGAGCAGTAGTTCCGACTGGGTGTGACTAGGTTGTCGGAGGCGACATGTAAATGATTAAGCAATGGGTAGAGAAGCTACACGCTGTTAGAGCAGTAGTTCCACTGGGTGTGACTAGGGGTGACATGTAAATGATTAAGCAATGGGTAGAGAAGCTACACTCTGTTAGAGCAGTAGTTCCACTGGGTGTGACTAGGTTGTCAGACATGTACATGTTGCGGGCCTTGACTTGGTTGTAGTATACTTACATTAGCTATGGCGGACGGCGGCTGAGGTGCGGTGAAGCGTCCCACAGCAGCGGCGGCGGCCTCTGGGGCGTCGCCAGCCCCCTTGCTGCTATTAAAATACACGTTAGTACACCGACTGGCCGCCAGACTAGCCTGCGGGAGAATCAGCTAGCAGCGACTGGCGAATAAAAAAGAGTATGCAGCGCGAGATACACTCAGCAGACACTTGCTACCGCGTGCTTTTAGCTAGCTGGCTCGCTGAACCACAGCAACGGAACCGGTGTACACTGTTGGCTTGTGGAAGGTACCTGTCTAATCCGACGAACATTTTAAATGTACCTCCGACACAAAGATAGAAATGGCATTTAATTTTTAGTTTCCATTCACCGGGGCCGGCGGGGCCGTAGTCATTACTGCTTAGAAACATGAAAATTGTATTGGAGATACTCCTTCTAATGTACAGTCAATAAAAGAGATAGGTATGCAGTATCGTCGGATATAGTTGAAGTTTAGTAAGAATTGTAAGAAACCGATGGATGTTATAGACTGAAATTTAATTTGATAAATGAGCTGTTTGTTTTCTATTAATAAAATAAAATTTTATTCGAGAACATCCATCGGTTTTTTACTAAACTTCAACTATATCCGACGATCCTGCATACTTATCCCTTTTGTTGACTGTACCGTTCTTTCTTTGTGGATGTTTTTGAGGTGTGGGAAATGTTCGTTGACAAGTTACAGCAACGGAACAGGGTGCCCTGTTTCGTTGACAAGCTACAGCAACGGAACAGGGTGCCCTGTTTCGTTGACAAGCTACAGCAACGGAACAGGGTGCCCTGTTTCGTTGACAAGCTACAGCAACGGAACATGTACGTGTGGATTGAGAGATCTTTTCGAAAAACTCTTCCAATCACAACCAAATTATAAGAGAATTTAGGAAATAATTGTGAAAACTTCATGGTAAGGTATAAAATTTGTAAAACCTAAACAAAGAAAGTTAACTGGATCTCTCAATCTGGACAACTGAAGAAAAAGCCATAACGCGTATCCAAGAATATACTGCCTATGTGTTTATAATTTTCATTTTAATTAATTGTGAAGGATTTGTGAAAGCTGCTAAACAAAATTTCGATTCGTTTCAAAGCCACGGTTAAGATTTATAACGGTTTATGTGGATCACTCAGAGTGGACAATTTTCAATTGAGTGATCTTGTAAAATACGACCTAATACTGAAAAAGTATGAATAATTATCATGTTTATTGCAAATTATGCTTCTGGGAAAATTTGTGAAACAAAAACCGTGATTGAAATCTTACTGGTTCAAGAGAAAATGAAAATCTTGTTTTTTGTCGATCGTCCCAACTGAGAGATCATTATTTTGAACTATATTAAATTTAATAAACCAAAACTTATAGGTAGAAGGTAGATACATCAGAAATTGTGAAAAATGTTGTGCTATTTGACGAATCAGTCGTCCCTGTAAGTGTTATACTTAAAAAGATAAATCATTTTTTACAATCCTTAAGGAAACGGACGAACGGACGAACGGAGGAGTAGGGTAGACATACTTTTTTATTTTGTCCGGAAAAATGTATAACAGCAAAGAAGAACCAGTTATTTTACATACTTTGTCCTACGGACTTATTGATTAGGTTATATCCTATTATGTAATTATGAGTGAAATTAAAAAAAAGTATTTTTTTTTGGTTACCTTAAAATTTCTGAACTTTTTGTGTGTAAGAATTACTTGGAATTAGAATTACGAACTTAAAATTCCTTAGTAAGAGCACTACACATACAGTACCTAACTTTGCAGAAACTTGTCATTTAAAAACGTAATTTTATATTATTTAAATTATGTAGTGAAACCAGACACAAATTACTTGTATAAAAACGTTTAAAGAGAATCTACAAAAAACAAGATTTTCATTTTCTCTTGAACCAGTAAGATTTCAATCACGATTTTTGTTTCACAAATTTTCCCAGAAGCATAATTTGCAATCATCATCTGCCTAGCCTTTTCCCAACTATGTTGGGGTCGGCTTCCAGTCTAACCGGATGCAGCTGAATACCAGTATTTTACATGGAGCGACTGCCTATCTGACCTCCACAACCCAGTTACTGGGAAATACGATACCCATTAGTAAGACTGGTCGTCAGACTTTCGGGCTTCTGACTACCCGTAACGACTGTCAAAGATCCACGAATGACTGCCGGGACCAACGGCTTAACGTGCTTTCCGAGGCACGGAGGGGTCACGGTATGTACACCCATCCACAGACCAACCGCGGTCATGTCTTATCATCAACCATAATTTGCAATAAACATGATAATTATTCATACTTTTTCAGTATTAGGTCGTGTTTTACAAGATCACTCAATTGAAAATTGTCCACTCTGAGTGATCCACATAAACCGTTCATCATCATCATCATTTCAGCCAAAAGACGTCCACTGCTGGACATAGGTCTCCCCCAAGCACTTCCACTTCGACCGGTTCTGTGCTTCTCGCATCCAACGGGTTCCTGCGGCCTTCACAAGGTCGTCGGTCCACCTTGTGGGAGGCCTTCCAACGCTACGTCTTCCGGTACGGTTCATAAACCGTTATAAATCTTAAACGTGGCTTTGAAACGAATCGAAATTTTGTTTAGCAGCTTTCACAAATCCTTCACAATGAATTAAAATGCAAATTATAAACACATAGGCAGTATATTCTTGGATACGCGTAATGGCTTTTTGTTCAGTTGTCCAGATTGAGAGATCCAGTTAACTTTCTTTGTTTAGGTTTCACAAATTTTATAACTTACCATGAAGTTTTCACAATTATTTCCTAAATCCTCTTATAATTTGGTTGGGATTGGAAGTTTTTCGAAAAGATCTCTCAATCCACACGCACATCAACGGAACAGGGTACCCTGTTTCGTTGCTGTGGCTCAGCGGGCCAGCTAAATAGAAACACATCTTCCTAACGACTCAGTATGATAAATGCCTCAAAAAACGGTCATCACTTTTTATTCCATTAATCCAAATCCAAAAAAGAAATTATGAAATATTTTGAATGCGAGAGTAGAACTCTTAAATATACTTTAAAACAGAGTTATAATTTTGTTTGGATCACAATATTTAGGATTGTCAACTCCGCCGATAAAAAAGTTGAGATCTAAATGGGTGCTAAGTTCTATAGGGTTGAAAGAAAGTCCAAAGTTCATAATGTAACTTGGCAAGATTTCAAAGCTAAAGTTTCAACAGTTAGGTACAAAAGAGGTACCTAATGAATTTTCGAATTACTCTGGCACCCATTTACATATAGTTGCCAATTTTTTTATCGGTTAATCCGACAATCCTGTACTTCTTTTGTACCGAACTTGGCCTCTTTTTAACCGACTACAAAAAAGCAGGAGGTTTCTCAATTCGACCGTACATTTCTTTATTTTTTTTTTATGTTTGTTCGCGGATAACTTCGTAGTTTATGAACCGATTTTGATTATTATTTTTTTGTTGGAAAAGAGATATGCCAAGGGTGGTCCCATGATAAGGAAACTAGGATCTGATGATGGCATCCCATGATCCCAGTGAAATCGAGGGGAACATTCGAAAATCGTAGGAGCGACTAGTGCGTTTGTTAATTTTTTCATTAAGTATTTTAAAGCACTACAATTTAATAAAGGCCTGTTACCTTTTGTTGGGCTTACTTCTTACGGTTCAATATGCCAAAATGTTCAGTTCGTACAAAAATAATACCTAATTAAGATTGTAGTTTTATATAGGACGACCACTAGGTACCTACTAGTCATGCTGATGCGTCAATTTGAAACCGAATTTAAGTTGCGTAATCGCGTCATTTCTAGCAATGCTCTTTCGTCGTGTGGCCTACTCAAT
This sequence comes from Oligia fasciuncula, assembly GCA_963082905.1. Taxonomy (NCBI): domain Eukaryota; kingdom Metazoa; phylum Arthropoda; class Insecta; order Lepidoptera; family Noctuidae; genus Oligia; species Oligia fasciuncula. The sequence goes on from OY720386.1 coordinate 645,664, forward strand.
AATTAAAGTAACTTGAACTTAACAATTCTTGGCTAGACCCAAAATATCCGTTTCTATTCCCTTGGGGGAAAAACGGTTCCATTTTTTCCCTCGGACTCGGATCTTTTGTCAGTAGCACCTAATATTTATCTTAAAATATTCTTCAGAACTGTACTAAAACTTAACTGTAAAAAAAATCTGATGCAAATCTATCAGGAAATCGAAGATCTAGATATTATGATGATTCTATGGTTTTCAAATTTTTCTCTGATAATAGGGTTGTCACTCTCAGAACACAAAAAAATACAATAATTAATTTCTGTTGAGACTATAACCTGACGAGGGCGGACCCCTTTCCTATATCACATTTACCCCTTCATCAGAAAAATATAAATTATGTAGGTAAATGTATATAAAATATTTTTATATCAAACGGTTTTATATTAAAATACATTAAACGAACAAATATATACGTGAAACAAAATAATAGAGCTGTTTTGCATTAAAACAAAACAGTTATTATGTTATGGAAAACACATAGCATTGGGTTGAAGCAGTCTAACTATTTTACCAATAATAAGCTACCAACAATAGAATATACATACCTTTTTTCTAAGTTACCTGTGGGATCTTTCAGTTTGGCAGATTTCGTGATAGCAAAGCTGTCACTTTCAAGTGTCATTCATAGAAGTCTTCAAAACTCAACAGCAAGCACATTGCTCCAATGCTATGTGTTTTCCATAACATAATAACTGTTTTGTTTTAATGCAAAACAGCTCTATTATGTTGCTTTCAAACACATAGCATTGGGTTGAAGACCTGTTTGATATCTGCTGGTGAAAGAATACCCGAAGGATGTCGACGCTATGTGAATTATATATTAAATGAAATTAATGAATATTTCTGTCTGTATTCATGAAATGTTCAAACCAAAAATTAAGATTTTTCAATCTATTATTCTAAAAAATTAACAAATTCCATAAAATGTTATAGATTATTAACAAATGTATTTGCCTTATATAGGGTGAACATGAAATATAAGGCTATAATGATTATTTAAAATCAATGAGATTTAAACTGAATTAAAATAATAAACTTAAGTACTTAATTACTAAAGGATAATTGGATCACTCATTTCCTTAATTAATCAAAAGTACAATTATTTTTGAATCTAAAACTAAGGTGAAGACAAACTCAATGTCTTACATAATAAAGTTAAAATTCCGTTAAAACTGAAATTTATTTAGGACCTTTTATATTAATAGATTAAACCTCGCATGTAATTGAAGTATAAGTCTCTTCATTTATCAATTAAATTTACTTAAAATATGAATTAACATATTTAAATAGTTTCAATGGGAATAAAAAAATCTCATAATTATGATAAACCCTCATCCCCCTTCACAGAGAGGAGACCTTCGTTCCATCAGTGGGAACATTATAGGCTGATCATTGTAAATACTCTTGAGAGATAGCCCTCTCTTTTACTACTTTACAGAAGTAATCATTCTGTAAGCTTAGTGGTTCTTTAAGTTTAATTTTATCTGATGAACTAATCACCAGTCAGCCTTCCGAAAGCTACCACAGACCTCTTCTTCTGACTTCCTGGAGGCTCCTCCGTTCTTATTTTGTTAAAAAATCTTTTGAGCAAGCTTAGCCACACCTGTTATTGTAAACCAAAATCAACAATGATTATGGTAGCTTTTAGGTGAAACTCTTTGATTGTGTCTTTGAGCCAACCTTGGGCGCACTGTTATTACTTATTCAACATATTAAAAGTTGTAAGATATCTTACAATATTAGGGTATGTAAATCTCTGCTAATCAAAGGGTAAGCATTGGTTTAGCTAAGAATAATGATTTTTAGACTTTCTAAATGGATAAAAAAAACTGTCTAAATGTCATGCAATCTACACTATGACATTCACCTCTGAATACAAGCTTTATAGATAACTAGCTTCTGCCCGCGACTTCGTCCGCGTGAAATTTCTTGTACCCCCACCCCGTCGCGTCGCAACACTTCGTATTCGCTTACCGTTCACTCTGAGTTTTTTCTTTTTGCTCGGCTCCTAAGGGTCATAGCGTGATGTTAAATAGCCTATAGCCTTCCTCAAGAATTGGGCTATCAAATGCAAAAAGATTTTTTTCAAATCTGACCGGTAGTTCCAGAGATTATCGCGTTCAAACAAACAAACTCTTCAGCTTTATTATTAGTATATAGATATAGATAAAAAACTCTATGGCCCATAACTCCTTAATAGGTACCAACTCTTAACATCTTACACATGTGATAACTTTTAAACGAAATATCCGATTGAGATGAAACAAAAAGTATTTTACTTCTTCATAAATACTCTTAATAACATAATGCTTAATTTCGATAAAGATTAATATTACGATACATATTTAACGTAGTTTTTTTTTCTTCAGACGATTTAATAATTATTTTGAACACAAAATCAGTTATTGTGATTAAACCATGATAGCTAGATATATGTTCTCGCGGACTTTTTTGTAGGTCTTAATGGGCTCTACAAACCCGTAGTACATCATTTTGTTCTATTGTCAATAGTTTTTGCAGCGCACGCAAAAATAGGTTTTCGATTTTACACCTTGTGTTACAAAATAGCAATTTTATTACGGATCCCTAATTTTGAACAAAAAAAAATATAGCCTATAGCCTTCCTCGATAAATGGACTACCCAACATTAAAATAATCATTCAAATCGGACCAGTAGTTCCAGAGATTAGCGCGTTCAAACAAACAAACAAACAAACAAACAAACTCTGCAGCTTTATAATATTATTAGTATAGATTATTGTGGATCTCTACTACATTTTAGCAAGTTCCTTGCTCCTCTACCAACCACTGCCCCTTCCAACCTGACTGCTCTCCCCCCCAAACTTTCCAAGCTAGGAGTTGCAGCTTGTCAGGTCTAAGAGGTTCTTAATTAGATCTTGTATAGGTACTGGCTTTCTAACACATCTCGTCTCCAAGTACGGGAGCCAGGCACATTATGGGGCACAGTAGTACTAGGCACACTATGGGGCACAGTAGTACTAGGCACACTATGGGGCACAGTAGTACTAGGCACACTATGGGGCACAGTAGTACTAGGCACGGTATGGGGCGATTTATACATAGTACGTCCCTCCCCCATTTCCGAGTTCAGATGACTGAGCACTCGGTTTTAAATTGAGTGAAGAGAAACACCCAGGTACTCAATGTTGTCACTTCTTAACTGAAGGCATCGCAGAAGCTTGCCAAGCCATAATTTGAGTCCCCTGTGATGTACTGTCGCCCAGCGGTCGACTTATCTGGCGCGAAAAGGTCCACATCGGGGACGCCCCACTTTCAAACAACAGAAGTCAATCCGGCTGGTCTGTTCTTAGACGGAGGTTACACGCTCATTCTGATGTCAGTTCAGTCTGTGACCTTGATCACGTCTAGAATGATGGCTGAATGATGGAATGACGAGTGGTATTACACGGTAAGTCAGACTGACGATCAGTCTAACCGAAAACTTCTACGCGATAACACGCTTAAGCATTTGGTATGGATTTTAACCAGAAAAATAATATGTTCCCGTTGCCTTCGTAGACAGGGCTAATATTATAATATATTCCTCGTAGACAGGGCTAATATTATAATATTAGCCCTGTCTACGAGGAATCGTAGAAAAAGAAAGCGGTGGTGTAAAAAGTGGCTAATGAAAAGATCATAAATTCACTTAAATTTACTGAATGAGATATGAGACAGATAAAGATATATTTATTGCATAACTGTGTACATAAAGTTCTTATACATTTTTTTTTTTTGTTTCATCAGTCTACCCGAGTCGGATATGCAATAGTAATAAGAAATTGGGTACTTACAAATTCTATTTTTTATCAAAAAACTCATGCAGATTATAAAATACCTTTTCAATTAACATTTTCTTCAATTTATTTTTAAACATATTTCCATTTAATTCTTTAATTGCTGGCGGTAACTGATTGTACACACGAATAGCAGTAACATAGGTACTTTTATATTACATCATATTGTTAATAACTGGTAAATTAATGTCATATTTATATTGTTTCCGAATATTTAGACACAGGAGAAGAAGATGACTATGCTGATTATTATCGAATTAAAGAATTTAATTTTAATTTTTTACCGACTTCAAAAAAAAGGAGGTTTTCAATTCGATACGTATGTATGTAATATTGTTGGAATTGCATTATATTCAAATATGACAATCTACTAAGGCTTCCAAACAAATATACAAAATTTCATAGACGTATGTATGTATGTATGTTTGTCCACGCATTTCTCAGCAACTATTAATCGGATCGTGACCATTTTTTTGTATTAGCTTACATTTACTTCAACTTAGGGAACAGTGCAAGTTTCATCAAAATCGGTTCAGTAATTTTCAAGATATGGACTAATACGTGTAAGTGTGACGGCCTGGCGTATTGATACGAGCTACGGGTGTAGTGTCAAAGGGAAAACATCTCAAAACCTTGGTCAAATTCTAGTGCAAAAACTAAAAATTACGAAATAAAAAGTAATTTAAAAAAATTAAACCGACTTCAAAAAGAAATCAACTCAAAATTACGAAATAACTTTAATTTCGGAAGTCGGTGGCAAAAAACTAAAATACAGATCCCAAGACACCGACTTCCGAAATTAAAGTTATTTCATAATTTTGAGTTGATTTCTTTTTGAAGTCGGTTTAATTTTTTTAAATTACTTTTTTATTCGTTTTATTCCAAAGAATAGGTAAAATTTCTAATGTAAGAATAAATTCTTTCTCCGGGGCTAATGGTAGAGACGGGGACGTCGGGAGCGGCGAGGGAGTCGGCGCAGGCGGCGACATGTCGTGCGACTCCATCGCTGTCTAAGCAGTGACTGACATCAGACTGATAGCTAATAAACACACGTTCAGTCTGGCATCAGTCTGACCTAGTGATGTGCCTGGTGGCAATATTGCCACTGCCGGCAATATTCCCAATGTTGCCGCTACCGGTAAAATACCAATATTGCCGGCAACATTGGCAATATTGCCAAAGTTGCCTGTCAAATAATACCAATATATTTTATTATTACTGCAATTGTAATCATCGTTTAGTTAAATTTAGTGTAGTATATCGATCATAAAATATTTGTCAAGATTGACACTTTGTTATTTCCAATATTATACATATACTTATACCTGTATTTTATATGTATATGAAAAACAAGTACAACATTAAAAGAAATGTTTCGAATTTATGCCTTTTTAGGGTTCCGTACCCAAAGGGTTAAAAAACCGGGCAAGAGCGAGTCGGACTTGCGCACCGAGGGTTCCGTACCATCATATGTTTTTAAATTTTCACAGTTGAGCTACTTATTAGATCTCGTTCAAACCAATTTTCGGTGGGAGTTTACATGGTAATGTACATCATATATTTTTTTTAGTTTTATCATTCTCTTATTTTAGAAGTTACAGGGGGGGGGACACACATTTTACCACTTTGGAAGTGTCTCTCGCGCAAACTATTCATTTTAGAAAAAAATTATATCAGAAACCTCAATATCATTTTTAAAGAGCTATCCATAGATACCCCACAGGTATGGGTTTGATGAAAAAAAAATTTTGAGTTTCAGTTCTAAGTATGGGGAACCCCCAAAATTTATTGTTTTATTTCTATTTTTATGTGAAAATCTTAATGCGGTTCACAGAATACATCTACTGACCAAGTTTCAACAGTATAGTTCTTATAATTTCGGAAAAAAGTGGCTGTGACATACGGACGGACAGACATGACGAATCCATAAGGGTTCCGTTTTTTTGCCATTTGGCTACGGAACCCTAAAAACGGGACCCTATTAGTAAGAATTCGCTGTCTGTCCGTTTGTCCCGTCCGTCCGTCTGTCTGTCACCAGGCTGTATCTCAAGAACCGCGATAGCTAGACAGTTGAAATTTTCACAAATTATGTATTTCTGTTGTCGCTATAACAACAAATACGAAAATCAAAATAAAACAAATATTTAAGGGGGGCTCCCATACAACAAACGTGTTTTTTTCGGTGTTTTCGCCTTGTGGTACGGAACCCTTCGTGTGCGAGTCCGAATCGCACTTGGCCAGTTTTATTCAATACACAACGATTTTCAATTCTAATCTCAATATTTATGTGTTATTTCTTATAGTCACTACCGTGTATGGCAATATAGGCAATATTGCCGGTAAAATACCGGGAATATTGCCAAAAATGCTGGCAATTTTGGCAATTTTACCCCAAAACAATATTTTATTGTACCACAATGTAGATTATGACCTTTAAATGCTAATTTTAAGTATTGTAAAAAGTTTTCGTAGATAATTTGACTTATAATTAAGCAAAATTCCCAAATATTTCCACTCCCGGCAATATTGCCGGCAATCTTGCCACCAATATTCCCACTTCGGGCAATATTGCCGGCAACGGCACATCTCTAGTCTGACCAGACTGACAAAAATTATTAAAATATTTAAATAATCATCATTCTGGACCATCAATCCATCAGTCTACGTTTATACAATCAGTTTCCCGTCATTCTGACATCAATCATAGACTGAACTGACATCAGAATGAACGTGTAACCTCCGTCTTAGATAAGCGGTCGGCTAAGCCGTTATAACATCTTTAACCTCCCCGGGAGATAAACCGCTGACAGAGTGATTCTAGTGTTCAGCTAATCTGCTAACTTCGCCATTTTGTAGGTTAGGTTCAGAATCACAAGTAGGGAACGCAAATCCGTTCTAGTTTTAAAATCCGGATTTTTATGAACGGATTTTTGGTCCAATCCGGATTATCCGGATATTACGGATTTTTCATTAAAATAAACAAATCTACCCATATTAGTTTGTTTTTATGATGTTTCCTATATTTGTGTAAATGGATTAAAATAAAAGCACACGAAAATCAGCAACAAACGATTTTTTTTTTTTGTTATTTGGAATTATTCAAACTATCATCATTAAATACCATAATTATGATGTTATTGCTATAATAATTAAGTATGTATTTATTCTTATTAAAATAATCAGTCTGTGACTCGCGTGCTAAGTAACGACGATAAAATTATTCATCATCATCATCATCATTTCAGCCGAAAGACGTCCACGGCTGGACATAGACCTCCCCCAAGCACCTCCACTTCGATCGGTTCTGTGCTTTTAGCATACAAAATTAAAGGCTCCGAGGTCTTTGCTAGAGATCTGTCTAATGGGCAGAGCCAGCTTATGACAGGATCGAATCCGCTAAACCTGTGTTGTTGAGAGAGAGATCGAGAGGTTCTATGGTCAGTTATACAAATCAACAAGTAACCCCGTTACGAATCTGGCAAACTACCCAAGAGCTAGATTGACCCGACACTATACCGAAGACATCCCGGACGTCAGCCTGTACGAAGTTAGGATGGCTCTGAAGCAGCTCAAAAACAACAAGGCGCCGGGTGATGACGGAATTACGGCCGAGCTCCTGAAGGCCGGCGGAAAACCCGTTCTTAAGGCCCTTCAGAAGCTGTTTGCTTCCGTCATCCTCGAGGGTAAACACCACAGGCATAGAACAGTGGTGTGGTGATACTTTTCTTTAAGAAGGGCGACAATGCCCTTCTTAATAATTATAGGCCCATCTCACTTCTGAGCCATG